>JAVFKD010000016.1:4395203-5067140 GCA_036429605.1 Cladobotryum mycophilum | reverse complement strand
CTAACCCTAAACCCTAACCCTAAACCCTAAACCCTAAACCCTAAACCCTAAACCCTAAACCCTAAACCCTAAACCCCTAACCCTACTAACCCTAACCTGCCCTGTCGCTTCGCTCCCCCTCACCGGGGGCCTAACTCTGCGCTTCGCGCGCTCTCCACTGGGGGACGGGGGTAAACCCCCCTTGTGTAAAAACGCTCCGCGGGACACGGGCTGCCGCTTACGGGTTCGGGGGTAAACCCCCCTTTGTACTGACACCCGGGCCTGACTGTTAAACCCTTAAACCGTCACCCTGACCCTGACCCTGACCTTTACTCTTTTAAACCCTTTCTATTACACTTAAACAAACAACCACTTGTTTTTCTTTTCTTAAACCTTTACTCTCTTACACAACTCTTTTAAACTTACTTAAAAACTCTTCGCGGGACACGCGCTACTGCTCACGGGTTTGGGCCGTTACTTACTTTTTTTAACCCTTTTTTTTATCCCTTAAACTTTACTTTGTCTTTTGTGCTCTTTTTACTACGTGCTGTTAAACTCTTTTGCTTTTTGTACTAACACCCGTTTGTTTTTTAAAAACCCTTCGCGGGACACGCCCTACCGCTTACGCCTTTACACTTTAACTTAACCCTGTTGTTTTCTGTTTTTTACTACCCTTTAAACTGTTTTACTACACTAACACTACACCGCCTTGTCTTTTCCACCCTTTTTACTTTTACTTTCTTTTACTCTTTACTAACACACACTGTTGTTTACGCCTTTGCCTGCTGTTGAACTTGCCTTTAAACCCTTGTTTTACCCCTCACTGCTTACTGTTTTTTGTCTGTTACTTTCTTTAACCTTACTTTCTTACACTTTTGCTTTTTACTTACTTCTTTTTTACACTCTTTTACACTCCCGCTACTGCTTACCCTTACTGTTACGCGTTTGTGCTTTGTGTTTTGGCCTTTGGCCCTTGCCATTTTAACTTTTGCTTTTTGTTTTTTGCTTTGGGGTTTGGGGTTTGGGGTTTGGGGTTTCGAGTTTGGCGTTAAAATTTTATTATATTAATACACTCTCTTATATTTTATTACATACATAAACCAACATTATTATTTATTCTAAAAACTTTATACTCTATAAATCCCTTTTATTACCTATTTCTTTTCTTATTTTTATCTTTTACTTTAAATCACAACTTCTTAACTTATTTATTTATTTATTATTCTTTGTTTTTTATTCTTATCTTTATATTTAATCCTTTATTTTACTTATTAACCCTCTTTTATTCTTTCTTATTTATATTACTCTTAACCCTCTCATTTATAAACCCTCGCTTTATTCTTATCCGAATCAATTTCCTATCCTTACTTTTTCATTCCTATCTAAATAAACCCATTCCCTAATATACCTTAACCTTTATAACTTTATATTACTTTTTATAATATCTTTTCTTTTTCTTTATTTATTATTATTACTTACTTACTTATTACTATTTTTTTTTGCCCTGTTTTTATTTATTTTATATGCTCTTTTTATTATATATGCTCTCTGCTTTATTACCCTATATCCCTATCCGTTACTTTACTAACTTATATTCCTTACTTTTACTATCTCCTACCCTATTGTTATTATTACTAAAACCCTTATATGACTATTACTAAAACCCTATTCTTTAACTAATTTATATAACCTGTAAAATACCCTACACAACCGGCTACTTTCCATCCCTCCCTATTTTACTCTCTCTCCCATCCACCCCTATATCTCCTCTAACCTATTATTACTGTCAATCATAACTCTATCTGAACCCGCCATCTCTAACATCACATACCCCGTTGCCTCCCCGTAAAACCCGTATATCCTCCCGTATACCTCGCTTAATACTCCCTTATACTAATACCCCTTGCCCTTTACCCTCCTGAACCGGCTCCTGTCCTTGTCTACCGCCTCCCAACCCGTACATATTACCTACGGTAAACCGCACCTGTAACACCCCGAATACACCCCGAACCGCCCTTTCTTAAACATCTCCTCCTCCACCTCCGACACGTTGCCACGTACTACTGCCCACATCGACCCCCTTGTCCGGGCACAAATCTATCTTGTGGTCCGCCTCCGACGCCCCCCCCAACTTGCACACCACGCAACACCCTGCCCACCTTTCCAACTGCCTCTCGAACTCCTCCCCCTCTGCCCCCTCTGACGTAATCTCGTAACTTACGCGGCATTCCCGCGTGAACCACCAATCGTATGTCCGGCATGTCTACCCCCATCCCCAATGCGTTCGTCGCCACCATTAACGTCCCGTCCCTGATCCACGCCCTTAACCTTCGTTGCTTGCCCTTTGTTGTGTTGATCTTGTTGTAATACGCCTCGCAACCCAACGTCTTCGCTAACCCCTTGACCCGATCCACCGATCCGCCGTATACAATCACCCTGCCCTCCTCATGCCGGTTTAACCACTCCCGCACCATTCGGCAAACCCTCTTATCCTCTTCCTCCTCTTGCTCGTCCCACCCCGCCTTCACTATCTCTACCCTGTACTCGATGTTCTGCCTTGTCGTTCGCCATCGGAACATCTTCACCCTCGTTACTGCCGACTCCGGCGTCACGAACATAATTGATGCCGCTCGGTTGCTCCCTTGGCTCTGCCAAATGTGTGCCTCGATCTTGCTTTTCTCGCATCGCTCGTGTAAATCCCCCTGTAACGATACTAACGGTACAATCATAATTGTTGTCCTGTCCGGCGAACAAAACGCCGGTAATATAAACAATAAACTCTTCCTCCCTCCCGTCCCTGTGATCTATATGATCGGCCTCTCTATGTGTATGACCGCCTGTATTACCTTTTCCTGCTGCCCCTTGAACTGGGAACCCTTTTTAATAACGACTGGTATAACACTAATAATATACCCGCGATTTTGATCACGGCTGAATAAATCTGTGTATAATCCAATGCTTTTTACGCCCCTTCCCTTTATTCTTTTTATTTTTACTTTCCTTACCCTATAACTGCCCTTTTTTACCACCTTTTACCCTTTTATCTTTTTCGTCAACTTCCCTTCCTTAATATACTGCTACTTACCCTATAACTCCTTTCTTTACTTCCCTTCTACCTTTCTATTCTTTTACCCTCTTTTACATCCTAACTTATACTCTTTCCCTTTGCTAAACACCTTTCTTCTACTACTGTGTTTTTAACTATAATTTACTTTTTTTTTTACTATTTTTTACTCTTTACTCCCTTTACATTTACTCTTTAACTGGCCGGCCTTAACGACTTCCTTTTAACGGTTTCTTAATGGTCTCCTAACGGGCTATTTAACGGCTTCTCCTTACGTCTACCCTCTTTTCAACGTGCTCCTTTGCCCCGCCTTAACGCGCTGCCCCTAACCTAAACCTCTCATAATGGGCTCTCTAACCCAACCGCTTTACCTTTCCTACCGCCTTCACGGCTTGTTCTTGCTTCCTGTCCCTTAACTAACCTTTCTTTTTACGGGCTTTACTATATTATCTTTGTCTTATATACCGAACGGCTTTGTTCTTATAACGAACTTCTGCTGGGCTATTCCTTACGGCTACTTGTAAATGGCCTGTCTTCTCCAACTGTTCTACCCTTCTTGCTTATTTAACGACTTCTTCTTTTTAACCGGTTGTTTTGAACGGTTTTGCTAACGTCGGGTTGTTCCTGGCGGACGGGCTGTGCTTTACGGGCTCCCTTGAACTGCTTAAACTGCTCGAACTACTTTACCCTTTCGACGGCCTTTTTATGTTCTTACTGGTCTTTATCCTAACGACTGTCTCTATACCTTCTGTTCTACGACGGGGTCTCTCTGACGGGGTACCCTTAACCGCCTGTCCTTTACGGCTCGCCTTCGACTGCGTCTTCTGACGGTCTCTTTGACCGGCTGTCCAACGGCTTCTCCTGTTTAACGGACTCCTCGCACACTGTTTCATCTCGGCCGGCTTTCGCTTTTCTTACTGCTTCAACGGCTCCTTCTTATTGACTGTTCCTTGCCGGCTTTGCCTTAACTGTTCGTCTTGGACGGGCTCACCTTCTGCTGCTGACGGGCTATTCTCAACCGTCTCTTCCTCTCGACGGGTTGCTCCACTTACTCCTCCCCTGCTCCTAACGGTCGTACTTACGGGCTCTTACCTTGTAACTGTTTCCCGCTTTTGACGGTATTTTTACCTCCTCTCTCTTAAACTTAACTTACTCTCCCCCTCTCACACTCTTATACACACTCCTTTCTCTCTTCCTTTTCCCCTAATAACTTACTCTTTTCTTTTCCTCTTATATATACTCTCTCTCCTCTCTTTATACAATTACATTACCTTAAACTCTTTCTTCTTTTCCTTAAACTTCTCTTACTCTATCGTTGCGCCTCCTCTTACTGGGGCTTTTTTCCTGGATTTGTTTTTCTTTCCTTATATTATTACCTTATTATTGTCTTTTATATACTTTTTATTTTAACTATTTTTTTAATTTATATTCTTATTTTCTTTTAACATCTGGCTTATTATTCACTTTCTCTTTTTACTCTATTTTTATTTTATATTACTTTTATTTTATTTTTTATCTATTTTTTTCTTTACCCCGCTATATTTACCCTACTACCCTACCATTTCACTATGTTTTATTCTTACCCTATAATACCTTTTTTATTTTTTTATTTTATTTATTCTATTCCTATTTACTACTTACTTTTTAATTCCACTACCTATTATTTCTTTTAATATACTTTTTTTACCTTTCCCCTAATAATCTTTCTTTACCTATTCTACTAATTTACATAACCTGTGAAATACCCTGCATAACCGGTTACTTTCCATCCCTCCCCATTTTATCTTTCCCCCTAACCATGTAAACATCTCCTCTAACCCACTACCACTATCAATCACAACACCATCCAAACCCGCCATCTCTAACATTATATACCCCGTTGCCTCTCCGTAAAACCCACATATCCCCCCGTATACCTCGCTCAATACCCCCGGGTACTGGCACTCCTTGCCCTTTACCCTCCTGAACCGGGACCCGTCCTCGTCTACCGCCTCCCAAACCACGCATATCGCCTGTGGTAACCCGCACCCGTAACATGCCGAATACTCCCTGAACCGCCGTTTCCTAAACATCTCCTCTTCCACCTCTTCCACATTGCCCCGTACCTTTGCCCACATCGAACCCCCTTATCCGGGCACAAATCCATCTTATGGTCCACTTCCAATGCCCCCCCAACTTGCATACCACGCAACACCCTGCCCACCTTTCCAACTGCCTCTCAAACTCCTCGCCCTCTGCCCCCTCCAACATCTTTACCCTTTCCGCCTCCCACCCATCGTACCGCGCCTCTCGCCTAACCCTCTCGAACCTCTCCCGGATCTCCTTCGTACTCTCTCCCTTCTCCTTGCTCTCTTCGCCCTCCATTATCGCTATTTCCTCCTCTGCTTCCACGTCCCAACGCCTTTGAGCGCACACATCACACACTTCCTCGCCCTCTTCGCACCCCAATCTCTCCAACCAACCGTCCATCACCTTATCTAAAATCACTCTTCGGCACCATTTACCTGATACATACTCCTTGACCACCTCTTCCCATATCTCCTTTTCTTTTTCCTTCTTCCCCTTCTCTCTCCCTTTTCCCTTTGGTCCACTCCCCTTATCCCCCTCTTGACTCATCATCCCGCAAACCACCACTGCCTCGCTCTTCGTCCCGTCCCGCCCCCTCGCCCGCTCTCCTGTACGTAATCTCGCAACTTACGCGGCATTCCCGCGTGAACCACCAATCGTATGTCTGGGATGTCTACCCCCATCCCCAATGCGTTCGTCGCCACCATCAATGTCCCGCCCCGGATCCACGCCCTTAACCTCCGTTGCTTGCCCTCCGTTGTGTCTATCTTGTTGTAATACGCCTCGCAACCCAACGCCGACGCCAACCCCTTGACTCGCTCCACCGATCCGCCGTACACAATCGCCCTGCCCCCTCGTGCCGGTTCAACCACTCCCGCACTATTCGGCAAACCCTCTTGTCTTCCTCCTTCTCCTGCTCGTCCCACCCTGCCTTGATAATCTCCACCCTGTACTCGATGTTCTGCCTTGTCGTTCGCGATCGAAACATCTTCACCCTTGTCGCTGATAACACCGCCACCTTGAAAAACTCCTCCTCGTCACCCGGCGCCAATGTTGCTGTTAAAAACACCTTCTGTACCCCCCAATCTCGCAACGTTTCCCCCAACTGCCGTAACTGCGGCCTGAACTTGTCGCCTCCGTCCAATAAAATATGACACTCATCCACCACTACCCGGTCTAATGCCTGCCGCGCCTGTAATCGGTTGACGAAATCCCGGAACCCCTTTGTCACCGCCGACTCCGGCGTCACGAACACAATCGATGCCGCTCGGTTGCTCTGCTGGCTTTGCCAAATGTGCGCCTCGATCTTGCTCTTGTCGCATCGCTCGTGTAAATCCCCCCGTAATGATACTAACGGCACAATCACGATCGTCGTCCCGTCCGGCGAACAAAACGCCGGCAACATAAACGACAAACTCTTTCCCCCTCCCGTCCCCGTGATCTGTATGATCGGGCTCTCCCCCTGTATAATCGCCCGGATCACCTTTTCCTGCTGCCCCCTGAACTCGGAACCCTCCCCCATCATCATCCGCAACTGGCCCCGCACGTCCACTCGCTGCAATCGCGCGAATCGCCGGAACCGTGCCTCCTCTCGCGGCCCGTCAAACACATCGCGCCGTCGCTTGCCCGTCGCCCCTCCCCCTGGACCGCCCCAATCGCCCTCCCCGAACCCTAAAAATCGGTGCCACAACCGGCTGACCATCTGGAACTTGTCTCGTTCCTTCTGCGTCCCCGAATCCCCTTGCTCCAATAACCGCGCGTAAATCATCCCCGCCACGTGTGTCCCGTGCCCGGCTTGTAAATCCCACGGGTTATCCCCAATCTCATCCCCGTCCTCCTCGTCTTCGCCCCCTCTCCCCTTTGCCCCCATGACTGGTTCAAATACCGGTTGGCGATCGCAATCGCAATGTGACGCCATGCGCTGATGTTCAACCTCTTCCCTAACAATCGCTCGCTCGCCCGCTGCATGATGCGTCTCACCCGGTCCGATGTCCATTTGCGCTCCTTGACCCAATCTGTAAACCCCTTGGTCCGCGCCATTTCTTCTTGCGCCAACCTTTCCTCTCTCCTCTCTTCATCTTCCTCCTCAATTGGCCCCGCCGCCTCCTCCTCCCCGCTTCTCGCCCCCTGTGCCCTCTCTGCCCTCTCTTTCGCTCGCTCCCCCTGTCTACCTCGCTCTCCTCTTCGCCTCGGCTTACAATCTCGTCTGCCCACAAAAACGGGCTGCACTTGTCCCCTTGTTTCATCACCCCCTGCACCTGCTGCCAAAACGGTAACACCAACCACAAATACCATACCAACAACTCCCCCACCTCCCGTGGCAAATACCGGTGGATTACCTTGGCTTGCCCTGTGCTACGGAAATTCTTGTGGTACGACGTGACGAAACACATCATCCGGCTGTGCGCCATGATGTTGCGGATCCCCCGTTGACCGTGTTCACCATCCTCAATCCCAAAATCTCCGTCGATCGCGCCGGCTGCCCTGCCACCATGTGCATCAACACGAATAACCGCTCCCGGAACTGCTCCAACACCTGCCCGTACTTTCGGACCGCCTCTGCTTTATATGGGTTCGCCTCGCTGCCCCCGTTGAAAATCCACTCCCTTTCCCTGCTGCTCGACCCCGCGATCCGCTTGATGATCCAATCCTTGCCCTTCCCCAACCATTCGTTGCGGTCGTCCTGCAAAAACGAATAACCTACCTTCTGCTCGCTGTGGCTGTCTTCTAAATTACCCCATTCGATCACCGGCAATAATCCTAAACCTACCTTGTCCACAATCGTTAACTCGGCTAATAACCCCCGCGCCTCGTCTTTCAACGTGTGCAACATGTCGGATAAATCACCCATCCCAAATCGAATCCGCCGGTGTATAACTCGATCGCCGTCCCAATCAATGGTACCGTCCGCCACCGTGTTATATCGGATATACATCCCGTACGTTCGCATTTCCATGATCCAATCCATTGGCGTTGGCTCCGCATCGCGCCTGTGCGTTGTTTGTGTCATGAATCTCTGCACCTTGGTCCGTACGATGCGAAAAACGCCCCTGGCCTCCTCTCGCGCTTCGTCCTCGTCCATGCCCAAATCCCTCATCATCTTGGCCACCTCGTCCTCCCTCTCCAAATACGACTGGTACAATACTAACATGCGTGCAATCTTAATAACGGCCGAATAAATCGGCGTGTAATCCAACGGGCTCATCCACCCTTTATCCTCTTGGATCCCTAACACGGCCAAACCGCTGATGATTGCGTTATCGTAATGGTCCTGCTTCATTTGGTGATTTAATAACTTGACCACCATGTCCAAACATAACCGGTCTACCTTTTCATCCTCTACCAACCCTTCTATCAAACCCTCGCTTAATAACTGTATATTCTTCTCGATCGTCTCTTCGAAATCATCCCATGCATCTCCCTGCCGCGGTGTAAACTTATACGGTGGGCGCTTGTTATCGTCCCACTGCTGCGTTCGCTGTATGACGCATAATAACTTCCTGTACACCTCCTTGTATCGTACCCACGTATCGTCCTCTAACCGGTTATCGAACGGTCTGGCTGGCTTGACCTTGATCTCTTTGCGCTGGACCTCGAACAACGCTGGTGCCCCGACCTTGGACGACACCGCCGTTGCTCGTGCCTGATCCATCACTCGCTCCAAACTCTCCCATAACTTCTGCAACACGGCTTCGTGCTCCTGAATCGGGCCTGTTGCTTCCTGTAACTCGATCGGGTCTAACCTTTGCAAATGGGCTGCCCACCCGACCCGATCCAACCATGCGTTCGGCTCCATCTTTTCGTTGCCCACGCGGATTGCCTCTTTGGTGCTTGCTTCGAATCGCTCGGCCTGTTCCTGGTGGATTCGCGTGATCCTCTCCATGGTGCTTTCGCCCGTCGCCGGCTGTCCGTTGGCTTCCCCATCATCCCGCCCAACCTCGAACCATCCGCTGGCCGCGCGCGTTTGGAAAAACCGCTGGCAACGAACGCCTGTTATCCACGGTACTTCCCGCGCCTGCTTGGCCCTTTTCACGACATTGCCGCCCTTGGACCATTCATTAACCCAATTGTGTGCCTTGCGGCAATGCTCCTGTATCCGTCGCACCTGGCGATAAACCCGCCCACACTCTACGCATCTTAATCCGTCGTCCTTGGGCTGTTGAATAAACGGGATCGGTTCGACTATTGGTGGCGGGTACTCGAAATCCTTCAATTGGGCCTGATCCTGAATAATATCTTGGATGTCACCTACTGCTTGCGTAATTTGTTTCCTCTCATAACAATCAATCATGGGGTGGTGTTTCTTTATATGGGCTGCCACTTCCTTAGCTACGCATGCAAAACCACATGGCTTGCAAATAATAATGCGATATTCTGATAAATAAACAAATGGCTCCATGATAAATGTTCCGTAATTCGCTTTAATGAACTTTACTCATATATCTATAATTAAAAACCCGGGCTTTCTTTCATTATATGTTTTCTACCCCTTGGCTTATTTGCTTTTTTAAACAATTGGCGTAAAACGTTTGCCCTGGCAACGGATGCGCTTGGTTGATTATGACCCGCCCCACCTTTAACGACCTCTATGTGACTTACCGACTGCTTAATTGAATTGGCACTTTGCTTTGCTACGCACTCAATTGACTGCACACTCAATGGCTACACACAATGGCTACATACTCAATGGCTACACTTGGTTCTTGGCCAATTGGAACGGGCCCACTTTTAACGACCTGTGTGCGGCTTACTGGCTGACTTACTGGTTGATTAAATTGGCCTTATGCGTTTTAATGCAATGTTATAGTTCTGTCGCCGCATTCTTATAGTAAATAATTATATTAATAACTGATTACATACATAAAAAAACATACAGTAACTAAGTTCATTACGATCTGAATAAGTATAATATTTATTCGTATGAGAATGAACCAATGATCTAGTAATTGTAATAGATCGAATCGATTCTATTCGAGCTATTGTGTACGCTCGAGTCGATTCTATTTAAGCTGTCGAACCTGCTCGAGTCGATCTCGTTCGAGCTGATTGTGATTGGTTACTTTGCCCGAAGCTTTGCCGTGGTTGTGGTCCAATCAGTAGCTTGCATAACTGTCACTAAAGGTGGGTCTGTTTTCCATGAAAGCTTATCATGTCACTTTGTATATACGCTGATTAATTACACGCTTAATCCAATTGATCTTAATACAATTTACGCAATAATTTAAATGATTTATTTCTACGCTTAAATAAATATATAAAAAATATCTAGCTTCGATTATCAATTGATCTAATACTTATTTATCTATGCACCTGAACCTTATATATTTTATCGATGGCTATTGTCTACGACCTCTTACCACTGCTTTTCAACGACTTCTTACCCCTGCATATTCTAGCGCCAAATTTTTTAATATGGGCACTTCAACGACTTGCTTCCAGTGTCCGTCGCCGCATTCTTATAGGATATCCCTAGGACTATAGAAAAGACCTGGGAAGCTAGAAAAAGTATAAGAAAAACCAAGACTAACTAACTATAGCTTATCCTTTTACTATCCTTAATTTCCTTGTTTTTCTTGTTTTTTCTTCTTTTCTTATTTTTCCCTTATTTTCTCTTTATCTTTCTTATCTTTCTTATTTTCCTTATTTTCCTTATTTTCCTTATTTTCCTTATTTTCCTTATTTTCCTTATTTTCCTAACTCTCTTTATTTTTCCTTATCTTTTCCTTATTTTCTCTTATTTTTCTATTTTTCTTTTATTTTCTTTTTATTCCTTTATACATTCCTTAAATCCCTATTATTTCCTTATAAAAAGCTATATAAAAACCCTTATAAAAACAATCTAGCATAGTGGCTTAGTATAATTAATATAAGAGAAATTAAAACCCATTCGCTATGATCGCGAACTTGCATAGCCGGCACATAAATGCGTTAGCCTCCGGTAAGTAAGAAAAAGGGCCGTAAAGGGCGGGTTCGGTGGTCTCCGCTAGCTGCCGGGATGGTTCGTCCGTACTAGATGCTACCCCTTCATTCTCCTAAACCTGGCAATCAGCGGTCGTTAGGCTCAAAGACCCTGTGTAAGTCTCTCCCGAGGCGCTGTCTACGAACCTCTCGTCTCTGCGTTACCTCTTGGCTAGCGGGGCCTCTGGCGGGGGGTAGACGGAGATGGCATCTGCTCGAGCGGCCGTTTCCTTGGCCAGCGGTTTGCCTTATCTTCTGTAGTGCTGTCCCTGTCGTCCCCGCTATGCCTTTATTGCTGTTGGCCGTCGCCATCTTCTTCGCCGTCCAGGTAAAGGAATGAGTGCTATTGCCGAGACACTTTCAGATAAAGCTGTAAGAGGGCTAGCTATAACTAAGTGGGGAATACACTATCGAGTCTGTAGGTAGAGTATCTTTGGGTTGGCTTATAGCCGCTCTGCCACGCGAATGCCGCATTGGGGTCGCCCTTTACGGTCACATCATCGTATCTATTAAAGTACCCCGCGGCCACTTAGACGTGTCTCTCTGTGATGGCTATGGAGAGCTGCTGATACAGTTGGGCACTAATGCTAAAGGAGATGGCGGGTAGCTCCTTACTGAATCGCTGTAGCTCACGAGAGAACGTATTTGTTTTCTAGACGAAGGGGCTTGCGGCAGGGGTAAAAAAAGAGCCGTCTTGGTCTTTCGCAGAAGGCAGGTGCGCAAGAGCATATTGACCACCCGCTTAATAAAAACAAGGTACTTGTAGACAACCAAGGCAATTAGCTCGAGGAGAAAGCGTGCCACTTGGAACTCGTTGTTCATGGAGAGTCGTGCTTTATAATACCTCGTCGTAAAGAATATACGGCTAGTGTAGAACCCGATGCCCTGGAGCCGTGAGGGTGCGTTACAATGCTCGATGGTTAGCAGCTTAGATATCCTGTTTCCCTGTCCGCCACCTAAATGGAATAGCAGTATAATCATTTTCAAGAGTTTATCATAGGTATCGATATATTTTCTAACCGCTTCCAGATCCCAAGAACCACCACTACTGCCACTGCCCCTTTTAAATAGACCATCAATAGGTAAAAGATATACCCTCGTCAGTAGCTTAAGGTAAGCATTAGCTAGCCCATTCGCCGGGTCTGTGATAAAGGAGTAGCCGGTAGTTAATATAGATAATCTGTCCCGAATATTCCTAAAGTCCGGCTTCGCTAGCTCCTAGTCGTACATAAGACGGCAGTAAGTTTGGGTAATAGACTCTAGCACACGGTATACGAGGCCACGGAAAGCACTCATTGTCAGCCAAAACTCTCCATCCTACGATATCTCCTCGCCATTATCGCTCTATTCAAAGAGAAATACTAGTCCCTCTAACCGACGAAAAGTAGAACCGAATGCTAGCAGACTAAGGATTTCGCCTAAGAGCAACATAGTCCCATCGCACATTTTATCTCGGCGAACTTGGTTTAGTATTTCCAATTGGCCTTTGTAAGGCCGAGCAGCGAGCTTAATATAATCATAAGAGACGCGAGGTAATGTCGCCTCGATGATAATAAGCCGAATACAATACACAAATCCGGCCAAGTGGGTGGTATATCGGGCCGGGCGAAGATACTCGGATCCATCCGGGGCTAACAGTCCACAAACAGCGCTAAAATACACAAGCAATACCAAGCTTAACCTGCCATCCTCAAAATCCTCCGTAGCCATAAAGTAACAAAAGCGTAAGAGTATATCGACGGTAGGATCTTATTGTGGGAGATTTTGCCTAGACTCCTGGCACTTATACGATTCTTGACTCTCTGGTGACTAACCTCCATCCTGTTCACTGTCACTCCTTTCGCTACTACTATCATCAGTATCGTTATCGTTATTATCATCATCGATGTTAGCGCCGAAATCCTTATCGCTATCCTCCTCCTCCTCCTCCTCCTCCTCCTCCTCCTCTTCCCTACTCTTAGCCTTATTCCTATCTTCCATGTCATCTAAGGATCGGCCACAATACCCATCCCAGGCCAGATCGCACTAGAGTGACTTAATAGCGCGGGTCTATGATAGATATAGGCTACGGTTAGCCAAAGACTTTGCGATTGGCCGAAGCAGAAGCCAAAACCGGATCCAAAAACACACACACTTCTTCAAAAGGCGCCGATATTTTTACTTAGATTGCTTCTTTACCACGAGCTCGAACGGCGTCTTATACGGGCGATCCGGGAACCTTCCCCGAAGCCAGCGACGTATCGATATATCCGTATGCCTCACCGTATCGGCGCAACGATCGAGTAATCGATCAATAGCCTCGACGATAACAAACAGTTTATGTTTATGGGCTTCGGCGCTCTCGATGCTAACCCTATTGCGTATCGTCGCAAGGAGAAGGGGGCCTGGCCGACCGGAGGGCAGCGAAGAGAGGCTGACGAGAAGATCACGGCGTGCGTTCCCGAACATGCTAGCCCAGCCGGTTCGCCGTATCCAGTTGGTCACCATAGATGATAGGGTGGCCGCCTCGTTGGCCTGACTTGGGGTGGTGTTAAGTTTGGATGAGAGATATTGCAGCTCCTGGGTGCGCAAGTCTTCCACACTGCGCATAAGGGCATCGGACACTCGCTCAATAGGCAGTCCTACGAGTCCCGATAGCTGTGGCTACTTCTTACTTATCTCTACCCGCCATAAGTTACCGATATCATTAGAGACCTAACTCTAAAATGCAAGCCTATCGCTGATATAGTCTCGCAGCCAACCACTACCGCTACGATAGAAGCAAACTTCGCGAGTATATGATTTCTTTAGATGACAGGAAAGGAGCTTGAGGCTGGTTAATCGAAACCGGCAGTGCTTGCAGGAGGCCCCCTTCTGCAAGGCTAGGTGGGGGTGTTACTGCGAGCCGTCTGGTCTAGGGGGCAGGGTCCCTGGATCGGGGAGGTGTAGTAATTACATGAGTATATTAATCCCCCGCCGCATCTTCTTAGTCAGTCCGTGTTTCTCACCCAAGTGTCTTAACACACGGTCGCCACTTGTCTTAAAAGCAAACCCACAGCGGATGCATAGTACCGCCGGCTCGTCATGGTTATAAAATAAGCCAATAGAGCCAAGCTTCTCGATCTGCTTTAATATAGGCGACTGCGCTATTTTAGATAGTAACGATTCCTGTACCTGATTCAGCGGCAAAGGGGAAGACCTAAGTATCATCGCCATTGCAATTATAGAATCATAAGTCGAACAGATCACAGTGATCCAAGAACGATCCAAACACAGGGCATAGATTTATTCCTATAAGAATAAGCCTTATACTGATTACGATCAGAATGAACCCACGCACAATATAATCCCCTTCCTTTTTTGTCTCCTAGATAGATAAGTAGAATAAGCTTATTCTTTATTTGTACTACTACTATATAGAACTACTCCTTTTTTTTCCTGGAACGCGCCCCGTTCCGTGTTTTTATACCTTACTGTTTTAGGCAATAAGCTGGAACGGGGCGCGTTCCGGGGCGCGTTCCGGGGCGGCTCGTGCAGGGGATGAGGGCGAAGAGGCTGATTGGCTCAAAAGCTGGAACGGGCCACGTTCCGGTAAAGACTTATTGAGTACATCTGTGGTTTCTAGGTTAGTAATTTTTAGGCTAGTGGTTTTAGCCACTGTGGCTTGGGCTTAAGCTAAGGCTATTTGTACTATAGCCTTAGCGGTGGCTCTGGCTGTGGCCGTGATCATCACGCGTTCATTGCGTTTACCGCATTGGGTAAGCTTTTTTGAGCTCTTATATAGGCCATCTCCAGGGACTGCTATCTTTTTCGCAATTGCGTGCGGAGGGGTGTAAGTTTGATAGATAGATAGACCTGGGAATAGAGAAGTTAAGGAAACAGAGAGTGGGTTTGTTCGGATAGGACTAATACTTATCTAAAAGCCGCGGGGTAGGGTTTGCAAGCAATTAGGTTATGGTATAGCCTTTTGCTTAGCTTCTGCTTAATTAAGCTAATATAGAATTAGAAGACAGTGCAATTAAGCATAACCCTTTTCGGGCTCTCGTTACTGCTATTGCTCTTATTACCCTTACTATAATCGGGGCTAGTGGCCATAAGAGCATCGAGCCGTTGTATAACCTCCCTTAAGCTCCCCTATTACAAAGCTATAAACCTGACCCTATACTCGGCCTTAACCCCGGAACGCCCTAGTAGCTATACTCGCGTATAGTAGTACAGGTATTGCTGTATATATAAGCTATACCGTTCTATTATATCTACCTTTTATTTCTTATTAAATAGTATAGCCGCTGGTCTTGTTAGGTTAATACTAATTAGTTACTTTAGTATTTGCTCCGGCACCTGGTCGAGGCAATCTATATACCTGGCCAGGACTTGATCGAAGCTTGCCGCTAGTTGCCGAAGGTATTGGTTTGCTTTAATAGCCTTTTTATTCTATCATCGCTTCTTAACTGCCTTAGCCGCGGAAGGTAACCCGGCGCAATAAAGCATTACCTAGTCCTTTTACTATAGGTACTTAACCTATTTTATAAACTTAACCTATCTCGATTTGGTATTAATACTATTGGGCGCTTTAATAAACCATTATCTTTCCTCCTCCGCTTAAAGAAGCCCTTTTTTATAAACCTCGGCTATCTTAACTAAGCTCTCGGTCTTTACCTAGTCTTTATCTTAACCCTTACTATCTATGCCTCCTATACTTTCATTACCTTCTCTTTCAGCGATAGTATTAGAATCCTTATCTACGCCAACGATCTAGTATCTTATGTAATATCCTCGCAAGAATATCTATAATATAACCTTAACTTACTTAATTTAGTTAACATTTAATCTATAACTAAATTAGTTTTAATATATAAATATATTCTTTTTATTAATAGTTAAATATTAATATTTTATATAATTATACTCTTTAAGAACTAGGAAATTATTAAATAATAGACTATGATTGTTTAATAGCTTAACTATATAAGGATCCTTTAGGCTAGCTTAACGCAAATCATTGAATACTATTACTTACTATAGTAAATCTCTAGTAAGTTTATACTATTTTTGAAAATATAATATTATAGCTAAGGCTATAAGCCGAATAGTAGTTTAATATATTAGATATAATAAAAGTATATTTAGTTTATAAAACTATATATACTCTAGTGTTTATAAAGATTCACTTAGTTATTCTATAATTAAAAGGTTATTAGATTATAATATTATTATTATAGTATTATTATTATTATTATTATTATTATTATTATTATTATTATTATTATTATTATAATAAATAGCTATAGAAAAAAAACTATTATTATATTTATTATTTATTTTATTATTTATATAAGATAATAAATATATTAGTATTATAATCCCTTAAAGATTAATTATTTTATTTTCTTTTATTCTTTTATTAGTTTATTTATTTATTAAACTTAAAGAATATAATAAAGCTAAAGTATATATTAAATAATACCTTTAGTATTATACTAGATTTTTTAACCCTTATAATCGTTAGTTTATATATATTAATTAATTAATCTTAATAATATAAGCATTAAACTAAACCCTATTATATTAACCCTAGTTATGTTTAGGTTAAGAGATGGTTAATTAGGATGATTATCCTAGTCTAGAGTTGTTTTGGTTTACGCGGTCCGTGTATCGCGCTGGTTTTTATGGGCGGCCTACGATCGTTGAACTTAAACGATGGGTAGAATAATGGTTAGGTATAAGTTTAATAGCTAAAATCTATTTCCCTTAATTAGATTATATTGTATTTTTCTGGCGTTTAAGCTCGGTTCCGTGGCGTAGAGTATTGTTTAAGAGAGGTCTAATAATTAGGGTAGAGTTTTTGTTTACGAATAGCTTTATTTATTTGACTATTTGATAGATTTGGTTATTACATTTGGCCGGGATGCTACACTAATATAGGATATGGAATATGGATAGAATGTTAAAACTACCAAGACTACCAAGACAGATCAATGTATATCCGGTCAGCCGAAGGTTAGGAGGAGAACTTATAAGCGGTCCCATTCTTTAACTCTGTATGTAGAACTTAAGACTTTAATTATCTCAATCATGATCTCATAATCTTAACATAGAAAGCCTGGCATCTAGTCATTGCAGGTTTTCAATGACAAGGGCAGAGGCACCACCGCCGCCGTTGCAGATACCGGCAACACCAATCTTGGCGTTCTTCTCCTTGAGAACGGTCGTGAGGGTAGTGACGATACGGGCACCAGAGGCGCCGAGAGGGTGGCCGATGGCGACGGAGCCACCAAAGACGTTGACATTCTCAGGGGTGAGGCCGAGGATCTGCATATTAGCAAGGGCAACGACGGAGAAAGCCTCGTTGATTTCGTAGAAGTCGACATCCTTCTCAGTGAGACCGGCGTGCTTGATGGCCTTGGGGATGGCGAGGGCGGGGGCAATAGTGAATCGCTCGGGCTCACGCTCAGCATCACACCAGCCGAGGATCTTGGCAATAGGCTTGACACCAAGCTCCTTGACCTTAGCCTCGGACATAAGGACGACAGCAGCAGCACCATCGTTGATGGGGGCAGCATTGGGGGCGGTGATGGTACCGCCAGACTTGAAGGCAGGGCGCATGGCCTTGAGCTTGGCCTCGTCGAGGTTCTTGACCTCATCGTCCTGCTCAATCTTGACGTTAGGCTTGCCACGGCCACCGCTGACCTTGACGGGGACAATCTCCTTGAAGAGACCGGCAGCGGTGGCAGCCTGGGCCCTCTTGTAGGTGTTGATGGCGTATTCATCCTGAGCCTCTCGGGAGAGCTCGTGTTCGTTAGCGCAGAGCTCACCCTGGAGACCCATGTGCTCCTTCTCAAAGGCATCGGTCAAGCCGTCCTTGAGGACACCGTCGACGAGGGTCTGGTCGCCGTACTTGGCACCGTTTCGGAGGTTAGTGAGGTAGTGAGGGGTGTTGGACATGGATTCGGTACCACCAGCGACGACGACGTGGTTGGTACCAAGCATGATATTCTGGGCGCCGAGGACGATGGCCTTCAAGCCAGAAGCGCAAACCTTATTGACGGTGGTGGTGACGACGCTGTTGGAGAGACCAGCGCCAATGGCACACTGGCGGGCGGGAGCCTGACCGAGACCAGCAGAGAGGACATTGCCAAAATAGACCTCCTCGACGTCCTCGGGCTTGATGCCAGCTCGCTCAACGGCACCCTTGATGGCAATGGAGCCGAGCTCGGTGGCACTTAAGCTGGACAGAGATCCCAGGAATGAACCAATGGGAGTTCTGGCAGCAGAAATAATGTAAACAGGAGGAAGACCGGCCATTTTGAAGGATGATGTGTGTTATAGTTGGATGGAAGACGAATTGTAAGAAGCAAGGTATTAGACTTTTGGCCGTTAGGCTAAATAGCAAAAGTAAAGACGCCTTCGCTAGAGCAAAGGCTTGATAGGCTTAATAGGCTGTCGCTTAACAAAAAATAAGTGCATTAAATTTTTTTATAATATTACATAACTATATAATAAATTTATTTATTTAATTTTTAATTATTTTATGTATAAATTAAGCTTTTTATAGGTTATATAAGATTTTATGTTGTATAAACAGTACAAAGATATAAAGGTTATACTACTCCATAGTCATTGACGACATATGGCACCTTTGCAGCGCCTCAAAAAACAACGCCCCCTCGCATAGGAATGCAAGCCACCTACATAAGACCTACATTCAGCAAAAGAGATGGCACCACGTAGTCTCCATACTACCCTATTTAAAATATCTGTAAAAATACAGGCCAATACAGGTTTCTTTACATTCTCTAGCCTTGACTGTCTCACACTATTAAGTAGCACTGCTCCTTGAATTAGCTTCGTATCTTGAGAAATGCAACATTCACACATCTCTATAGTCTGTTTGAGGACATTCCAGAGTCTCTCGGGGGCTCACTCCCCATCAACCTATTAGACTATCACATTATAATCGGAGCTCCTGTTATGACCTGAACATCTAGTCATGACTTATACCCTGGATCGGTTAAACCTCGGACCGAAAAGACTAATCACAAAGGATCAGTACTAACACAACTGATCAAATGCAAGATGATCAGATATGATCAAACTGATCACCACTGATCCATTAAATTGCATTTGTATATAAACCACAATCATTACCATCTAAATTAGATAGCCAGTCGTTAATACAATTGTTCACCATCAGTACCTGATAACTGAACTGTGATACTTTACCCTATTACTCAATATCGCCCTGATCCACTGCTAACATTAACCACGATCTAGGTTATCCTTGTTAGGAAAACGCCCGAAATGTCACATTCTTGTTGCTACATGAGGCTAGCCCTTTCACACTGGCGATCCATTTCATAGTATTTATTTGTTTTTCTATTTATGTCATATATATGTTCCACTTGGAATGTTGGCCATTCCATTGTATTTATTTATTTTGCTACTTATGTTATATATACTCTATACCTATGTTCCATTTGGAATATTAGCTATTCCATATAGCGCCGCTATCTAACCAAATATATCAAATATATAACTACATGGTAAAATAACCTATATAATATATTAAATCTAATTAAATAAATATACTAGAGAATAGAAATTTAATATTATAGTATATATATTTCATTGGATTTAATATATTATATAGGTTACTTTAATCTGTAGTATAGTTATATAGTATATAAATAGTAACTTGTTTGATAATGAACATAAAGCTAGGAAGAAGAGGAATTTGGGAAATTATATTGGGCTAAATGCCTTGATCCATAGTTTTTAATATTCATCGTAAAATGGATAACTAACTTAAAGAAATTTCTCGTCCACTTTAACACCAACCAACAACTTAGACTACACTGTTGCAAAACACCGCCGTCCAGATTGTGACAGTGGGGTATCCCCCAATGCCTGCTATTTGCCACCCGCCTGTCAATAAAGCCGCATCAGTCTAGCGCAGAAAATAAACACCTCCGGAACCACATCCCTTGCGTAGCTGAGACCATTCCCCACAAGTACCAAAGCGATCCACTCGAAATCTTAGCAACATACGGAGTACTTGGCAAGAACCAGCCATCTCCTCGTTCAGTGAAACGACATTCATATTTCCAGTATTCATACAACCGAATCTTAGGCTATTATTGATTCCACTAAGTAATAATAAGTGCATTCGACGACAAAGCTTCAACTAAAAGCCAATAATATGTTCTCCACTCCTCAAATATACCTCTGGCTATGCTTATCATGGCGCAGACAAAAGCCGGTACTCCATGAAAATAGCCTTCCTTGTCCTCACATATTTGACAGGTTGTTGTGGAAGCAGGCCGTCATAAACATCCTTATCACCACCCGCGTTGATAAATGCTTGTTTATGCGTTTCTATATCTTGATCCGAAGCTTCTATCGGATAGTTAGAAGAGTCAAATAGTCTCACAAGCGAAATCATGAACAACATACCCATCAATTTAAGTCCTGCCTTATTACACCTGTCAACGACCTTCGAGGAGACGAACCCGAAATCTGCACTTTCGCAAGCAGCTATCCATGTTTGAACCACTGACAGACATATAGGCTTAGCAAATGTGAACATTTTAAACCTAGTTAAAAGGTCGGAAAAGATAGTGAAGGAGAGGTTTAGTGAGGTGTTGTAGAAGAGCCTGCAATTCTGGCACAGGTTAATAAAGGATGAAGTTTTATGGAAGGAGGGTGCTTAGATTTATATAGTAAGTCCCAGATAGGTGAGACAAATTATTCTGCCCACCTCATTGTGTTGGGCATCCCTCAGATCTTCTGACCGCTATCCACTTGTAGAGATCATCACCAAGGACCTTATATTTGGGCTTTATGTTCTGTACAAGCGTAAACCAATCACTAATAAGCTTTTGATCTTTATATTAAGCTCTTTGATTGTCGTATTTGCTAGCCTAGTGTATATAGAGCTTTGGCTAGTGTTTGATGAAGTTTAATGCTTAGTTTTTGCTAACTAATGGTATATTATATATATATAGTAAATAATTAGCTATTTCTTTAATATAATATAATTTAGCAGGAAATAATTAAGTAAATAGATTAATTATATACTTAATTATAGCCTTTTCTTTTGATTTTATAAGATTCATTAAATTAGCCTTTATATTATATTTTAATAGTTTACTAGTGTAATGCTAACTAAAAGTTATATAACTAGTATTATAGATCTTTACTATAGCTCTAAGACTTAAATTTAGGTCTTTTAAAGATATTAAAGGGCAAGAGAGATCCTGTTTTCATTTGAAAATACTGCTATAATAGATTATAACATAATCCATAAGCGAGTGTACCACATAAGCGAGTGTGCTACCCCTCACCACCTTGTATAGAAAAAAATAAAACCAGATCTTAATACTTTTTAATTTATATTAAATATTTATTTATTATAATACTATTAAAAGAAAATAATTATATTTTTTATTTAATTATATTTTTTTATAAGTTTATATATTATAGCTAGTCTTGCCGTATTTATTATAGCGTATAGCCTTTGTATAAGCAAACCCTCTTTGCCACCCTTCCTGCTTAATTTACTCATTTATATCCTTTTAATCTAATTAATTAATTTCTTTTTAAACAGTAGGTATACCTTTAAGTTATGTATAAGTTTTTTTATTTTATAGTACTTATTTAATATCTTATTTATTATATAAAGCTAAAAGACCTTTTTGTATAAAAGTATTATTTAATATATAATTATTATTATACCTTTTATAAATTAATTAATTATAGTTAATATTATAGTTAAAAAGCTATTTTAATAAGTAAAAATATAATTTTTTATATACTTTAACTATAAGGTAATTTTATATATATCTTTTAATGTTTTAAAGACCTAAGGCTATATAAATTAAAATAATATTTGTGACGACCTGACGTACTTATGTTATCCATAGAACTGGACCCACTTTTAATGATACTCGTGCAAGCTATTGATTAGAAACACAACCACGGTAAAACCCCGGGCAATATAGCCAATCATAATCAGCTCGAACGAGATCGACTCGAGCATGTTTAATAACTCGAATAAGATCGATTCGAGCATATGCGATAGCTCGAATAGGATTAACTTAATCTATCACGACTACTAGATCATTAGTTTATTCCTATTAAAATAAAACCTTATATTTATTTAAATCGTAATAAACTTAATTATTATATATACTAGCCTATATTTTTTCTTATATATCTAGTCAGTTGTTAATATAATTGTTTACTATTAGTAACCTAATACCCGAACTGTGATATATTAAACCTATTGCTTGACCTTGCCCTGATCTACTGCCAACATCAACCACGATCCAGGTTATCCTTGTTAGGAAACGCCCGGAACGTCATAATATTTCTAAAGGTATTAATATTTATAACTCTATATTAAATATTAAAAAAATACTCTATAAGTTAAATAGTAATAAACTAATTTCTTTAAACCCTTTTTTAATATTCTGTTTATTAATTATAGCAAAAAATACTATATAAAAAGCATAAAAAAACTTAAATTTATTAATTATATATTTACTTTAATAGCCTAAAATAGTTAATATCTAATAGCTAAAGGAAATATAAGAAATAAAAAAGTATATAGACTATAATAATCTTATACTCTTTATAATAGAGGTTAAATACTATTAAATAATAGCTCTTATAACTATTAAGAATAAATATTTAATAAATCTCTTTTATATAAAAAACTAACATAATCCATAAGCGAGTGGTATATATAAGCGAGTAATACACCCTACCTAGTATACCATTTAAAAGAAAATAAAACTAACTTTTTATAACTTTTTCTTATGTTTTTTTATTAAAAATATTTTAAATAATTATTATAATAGTATTAAATAAAGATATATTTTTCTTACTTTTTTAAATTTTTTATAGGTTTATATATTATGGCTAGTCTTACTATATTTACTATAGTACAAAGCTGTTATATGAGCAGACCCTTTTTATCGTCTCTCTTGCTCTAGTTACTTATTTATATCCCTTTGATCTAATTAATTTATTTCTTTTTAAATAATAAATATACCTTTAAATTATATATAAGTTTTTTTACTTTACTATACTTATTTAATACCTTATTTACTATATAAAGTTCAAAAACCTTTTTATATAAAAATATTATTTAATATATAATTATTATTATTCTTTTTATAAATTACTTAATTATATTTAATATTAAAATTAAAAAGCTATTTTAATAAATAATAACACAATTCTTTATATACTCTAACTATAAGTTAACCTTATATATACTTTTTAATATTTTTAAGATCTAAGACTAACGTAATCCACAAGCGAGCGGACCACATAAGCGAGCGGACCACTCATTCAGATCAGAATAAAGCCACCTTCTTATAGCCCTTTTCTTTTATACCTATATTAAAAAAATACTAAGTAATTATTATACTAATAATAGAATAAGAAATATTTTTTTATTTTATTATATTTCTTTATAAGTTCGTACATTATGGCCTGTCTTGCTACACTTATTATAACGCATAGCCTTTGTACAAGACCCTCCTCGCTGCTTTTCTTGCTCTATCTATGTATTTATATCCCTTTAATCTAATTAACCTATCCCTTCTTCAATAGTAAGAGCGCCTCTAAGTCGTATATGTGTTTTTTTTGCTTTACGGCGCTTACTTATGGCCTCATTTACTATACAAAGGTCTTAGACCTTTATACGTAAAAGCGTTACTTAATGTATTATTGCTATTACTCCCTTTATAAATTAGTTAATTACATTTAATATTATAGTTAAAAAGTTATTTTAGTAAACAATAATATAATTCTTTATATATTTTAATTATAAATTAGTCTTATATATGTTTTTTGGTATTTTTAAGACCTAAGGCTATATAGGCCTAATCAGTGTTTCTAGAGGTATTAATGTTTGTAATTCTATATAAAGCTTTAAAAGAACACTCTATAGATTAAATAGTAATAGACTAGATCCTAAAAAGCCTCCTTTAATATTCTTTTTATTAATTATAGTAAAGAATACTATACGAAAAGTATAAAGGAAGTCAAGTTTACTAATATATATAATATATATACGCATTAGCTTCTCAATTTGTCGACCATATACTTACTTTAATAGCCTAAAACAACCAACATTTAATAGTTAAAGCAAATATAAGAAATAAGGAGGTATATAGACTATAATAATCTTATACTTCTTATAATAAAGCTTAAATACCATTAAGTAATAGCTTTTATAGCCATTAAGGATAAGCATTCGATAGATCCCTTTTGTACGAGAAGCTATATAACAATCAAAATACTTAATCTAATCTAAGCCAATCTTATTAATAGTTTAGCTATTCTTTATTATTATAATACACTAATCTACTAAAAGATTATACTCTTGATACTAATTCTTAAGATAGTATTATATAACAAGAATAATAAGTAATAGTATTACCTAACCTATTATATTAACGCCTTAGATTATAGTTACCTATTCCCGGTTATTAGGCTAAGATAATTTAATCTTTATAAAGCCTTTTAAAGTTATAACAATTATACCTAAAAAGATAATACCTATTATAAAACTAATCTTATTAAAATTATAAAAATTATTATTAAGAACCTTATATTTAGCCTTTATATTCTATATAAAAGTAAACTAATTGCTAATAAGCTTTAGATCTTTATATTTAGCTCTTTAATAATTGTATTTGTAAGCCTAGCGTGTATAGAGCTTTGGCTAGCGTTTAATAAAGTTTAATGCCTAATTTTTACTAACTAATAGTACATCGCGTACGTGCAGTAAATAATTAGCTATTTCTTTAATACTAAGTAATCTAAGTAAAAATAATCGCATAAATAGATTAATTATATACTTAATTATAGCCTTTTCTTCTAATTTTATAAGATTCATTGAATTAGTAATTGTATTATATCGCGAAGATATACTAATATAACACTAAAGAATTATCGTACGATTAATGTTATAAATCTTAGCTATAGCTCTAAGACTTAAATTCGGGTCTTGTTTAAGAGCTTAAAGGGTAAGCAGTACCCTACTTTTATTTAAAGGTTCTGCTATAAGAGATTATAGAGGAATTTAATATATAGATGTAAAGGTAGATATTGTTATGGAGGGTGGTCCGCTTGTTTGTGTGGTCCGCTCGCTTGTGGATTATGTTATATAAACTTAAATAGTATTTTTAAAGGTATTAATATTTATAATTCTATATTAAACATTAAAAAATCCCTTTATAAATTAAACAATAATAAACTAACTCCTATAAAACCTTTTATAATATTTATATTAAATATAATAACTATTGTTTAATTATAAGAAAGCTAATTAAAAGGCTTATAGTAAATTATTAGCTAGAGTAAAGCCTAAAGCCCTTACTTAGCTAGATTAACTAATTGATACTTTTAGCTAGGATAAAATAGCTAATCTTTTTAAAGATACTATCCTAGAAGTAGCTAAACTAGCTATAGTAAAGCAAAAACCCTTTAAATACTTCAAGCCCTAGTGGAACAATAAGCTAAAAGACTTATAGAAAACTTTAAACAGAGCTATACGACTGTATAAGGCAGGCCTAACAATAATAACCCTAGCGATCTAGAAAGAAGCTTATAATAGCTATAGCTTAGCACTATAAGCTATAAAGAGAGCCTACTAGAATAGCTTTCTTAAGAAAGCAATGATAATAGATAAATACAAGATATATAAATATACTAAAATACACTAGAATAATAATCTTCTTAGTATAATATATATTAAAAAAGGCTAGTAATAATAGGCTTAAACCTTTAAGGAGAAATGTACATAAAGAACCTCCCTGACGACCGCTGTAGATGTAGCCAACGACACACAACGCAACACCTGCTGCTACGCTGTAGCAGATACCAAGGGCCTAGAAAGGCCCTGCAGAAGGCCTTAGGGCCAGGAGCCCAGCTAACGTTACAGAAGCTCTTCACAACAAAACTAGGAAAGGAAGCCCTAATAGGCTTCCTTACTAGCACGAAGATCTGTACGCGAAGCTGGTTTTTAGAAGAGTAGATATAGGCTGATTAGTTAGCTAGTTAGCCTAGAGGCTAAGGGATATATATAACGCTTAAAACTAGGAGAAAGAAAACCACCAACTAGAACACATAAGGCCTTATACTATTAGCTTGAAAGCTAGCCAGCTAGCTACTATTCTAGAAAGTCACTGTACAGTAAGCTTTTAGATAGAGAGATAGCCGCTTCATAGGCCTTCGGCCTCCATAAGCGTAATGAATGAAAAAAAAAAAAAAAAAAAAGGAGAAATGTATAGTCTTTTTATAGATACTATTCCCCTCCCCTACCATTAGCCACGCTGAACCGGTTAGAAGATTTAAAATAGAGGTTCAAATTCCCAGCCGGCCGAGATCTAAATCAGCAGACTGGCTAGACCTACGGCCTACAGCAAATACAGCACCTAAATCAACTATGAAACCAACTAGGACCTCAAGACACCAGCTACAGCAGCTAGAAAATAGCTTCTAAAAGCTATCGATAGCTAGTCAAGAGGAACCAATAAGACCTATACCTAAAAGAACCTACTAGAAATAGCTAAAGCTAAAGGATATAAAAATCTAACGGGCTATCTTTTTATCTTTTAATAAAAAAGCCTTAGGCTTTAATATAATTAACCTTCTATTAATATAAAAGACTTACTTAATAGTCTTAATTCTATTAAATAAAGTCTATTAAGTTTTATTTATAGTAAGGTACTAGCCAGTAAGCTAAAAAAAGTGATTAGAATTATTCTATTAAAAGCTAATAAGTTAGACTATAGTAGCCTAAAGGTATAAAGAGTTATAGCTTTGTTTAATTGCCTAGGAAAAGTCTTAGAAAAAATAGTTATAAGTAAATTAAGTTATTTAGTTTTTATATAAAGCCTTTTAAACCTAACTTAACTTGGTGGCCGGAAACAGAGATCAGCTATTAATATAGTTTTTTTATTTATAAATTATATTAAAAGTCAGTAGTTATTAAGAAAAGCTATTAACTAGACAGTAGTTATAACCCTGTTTTTAGATATTAAGGGTATTTTTGATTATGTATTAAAGCTAAAGCTATTAGGGATATTAGAAAGGCTAGATCTCTTTAAAACCCTTATTAGTTAGGTGGATTCCTTCCTATTAAATAGGAAAATCCAGCTAGCCTTTAACGACCAATTATAGTAGCTAATAGATATAGCTATAGGAATCCTATAAAGATTACTTATATCTTTTATTTTATTTTTAATTTATATTAGAGATATAATAGTAAATAAAGCTTTTTAGCTTAATTATATAAATAACTTTAGCCTTTGTATATTATTAAGATTAGTCTATTAGAACTATAAGGCTTTAGAGACTATAATAGTTAAGCTTATTAAGGAAATAGAACTTTAAGAGGTTTAGTTTAACCTAGATAAAACCAAGCTTATTTACTTTATAAGATATCACTAGCTAACAATAAAAAGGCTTATCATAATTAACCTAGCTATTAAGCCTAAACTATTAATTAAATGGCTAACGGTTTAGCTAGACTATTAACTTAACTTTAAATATTATATAATAGAAAAGCTTAAATAAACTACTAAAGCTTTTTAAGGCCTTCAAAGACTAGGTAATATATAATACGGGCTACCTGTATAAGCCCTATGTTTACTTTATATAGTTTATATAAGCTCTATAACAGATTATAAAATCTCCCGTTAGTACAAAAAACTAGAATAAAAAAACCTCATCTACTAAATCTAACAATTACAGAACCTCGCCTTAACTAGGATCCTAGAGGCCTTTAAAAGGTCCCCTTATAAGGCACTGAAACTAAAAGCAGCTATCCCCTTAGTTAAAATTAGGCTCTAAAAAATCTATCTTAAGTATAGCCTTTATACTTAAACCCTCTTAGAAACCTACCTAATTCAATTATCTATAACTAATATAATTATATTAATATAATTAACTAAACTATTAGTTACTTTTAATAAAACTATTAAAAAGTATAAAAGAATAGAAAAATAAAATCTAGTCTAATAGGCCTTTTAGAATAAAAAACCTAAAGTTATTATCTTAATTAGCCAATCCTTTAAAAAAAACTAAAAAATAATACCTATAATTATTAAAAGATTTTACCTTTAATAACTATTAAATCTTTTATATAAACGGCTTGTAGGGTACTTATAAAAGTACTATTATTAATTTATATATATAGTATAAAAACAGCCTAAGCTAATAAACTAAAGTAATAAGAATAGTAAGAGTAATAAGATTCTAGAACCTAGGATTATATATAGAAATAGTTGATATTAAGCTTATAGCGATTTCTAAGGTCCTAGATACCCTACTATTATCTAGAATAAACTAACCAATAACCTTAGCTTTTCGCTAAAAGCTAACCTAGTTAATGGACTAAGATTAGTCCAGTCAGCCTATATCTAGCTAAAACTAAGAATAAGGTATCTCAAAAGCTATTAAAAAGCCATAAAAAACCTCCTTAATGACTGTTATAAATATAATCAATAATATATAATATAATACTTATTATTATACTATAGTAGATACTAAGGGCCTAGGAAGGCCTTGTAAAAGGTCTTAAGGCCAGGAGCCTAGCTAATATTATAGAAACTCTTTATAATAAAACTAGAAAAAAAGCCCTAATAGGCTTTTTTACTAGTATAAAGATCTATACGCGAAGCTGGTTTTTAGAAGAGTAAATATAGGCTAAGAGATATATATAATACTTAGAACTAAGAGAAAAGAAACCATTAACTAGAAGACGTAATGCCTTATACTGTTAGCTTAAAAGCTAGCTAGCTAACAACTATTTTATAAAGACACTGTACAGTAAGCTTTTAGATAGATAGGTAGCCGCTTCATAGGCCTTCGGCCTCTATAAGCGTAATGAAGGAAAAAAACAAAAAGTTAATATTGTTATAGAGGGTGGTTTGCTTGTTTATATAGTTCGCTTGCTTGTGGATTATGTTAGACTCTTTTTAAAAGATTTACTTCTAAAACTAGCTGTCTTAGATTACTATTAACTCTTTTACTTTTTATACTTTTATACTCTTATATTTTTTAAGTTTTTATAAATCTTTCATTCTACCCTTTAAGAGGCTATGATCTAATAGTGTTATTAATTAAAAGACTAAGCGGACTTGTATTTATGGGCTAGATGCTTGTTAATAAGCTTTAATTGCACAAAACCCTAGGGCTAAACAAGCCAAAGATTTACTATATAAAAACAATAGTGATTGTATATAATTATTTATTTAGCTTCTAGTATAATATATCTTTTACTCTAGCAGGGGTTAGGTAGTATTGCTTTATACGAACGTTAAATAGTAAAACAAACAAACAAACAGGGGATCAGGGCTAACTCTCTCCTGTAAAAATCTTCCTTGGCTATAGCAATTAGCAGCTTGCTAGCGCAAGGACGATTTTTGCAGGCCATGACAGCGCGGCTGCGGCCTGTAAGGAACGCTACCTTAACAGAGCAGGATAAAAGATAAAAGACTGAAAAGAGTTTGTCTTTACATTACGCAGACCATCGCTGGCCATACAAACATAGCCTCGCCAGGCTATGCCTCGCTAGCCCTCTAGAGCCTTCAGATCCAAGACTCTCAGAGGTCTCAAGCGGATGGGTTCGCCGCTTGATCAACGCCGGCTAGTTGCACAGGTTTTTCCCCTCGCTAAAGGCATAAGGCCCCAGACCGAGCCAAGGCAATAGGTAAGACAAGGCATCAGGAAAAACCTTAGGAAGGGATCAGAGGCTGGCTAGCAGGTTGCCTTCAGCGAGGGGAAAACCTGTGCAACCAGCCGGCGTTGATCAAGCGGCGAACCCAACATCACATACCACGACCTGGGTTATCCATGTTAGGAAACGCCCGGAACGTCACATAGAAAGGTTGAATAGATCGCAATATAACCCGCAGCCTGGCATTCCATCCATCCCACCGGGTGTAGACCGGAATGAACGTCCATCCACGCAACTAGAGCTGCGTGGATGGAAATGGAATAGATCGCCAGCCTGGGTGCATGGAGGTGCGATTTCACTAGGCAACTTTGTTTATTGTACGTCAGCCAAGGGTAATATGTAGGTAGTAAGGTTAAATGTGGCTTCAAGCTTTGATTTAGTTAATAATACACTCAAGTAAACAAGCACTTGACAAGTAAACCAAGTACTTAAGTTTGATACTAAAACTTGACTTACTTGACTCGTGGGCAGGGCTGGTAGTTGCTAGTTTGGGTGGGAATTATTAGAGAAGGCGGAAGTTCTAGTACCTAAATTAGCTAACGTAATCCATAAACGAGTGTGCCAGACAAGCGAGTGTGCCACTATGTCTTAATGCCACCGGTAATAAATAGTACAAACATGGTTTAAATGCCTTAAGTATCTTTTAGTATATAACCCTAGTAGAAGATACTTAAGTGGCATACTCGTTTGTCTGGCACACTCGCTTGTGGATTATGTTATACATTTGCTATAGATTAAATGTACTTTTATACCATACGGTAATTTACTTACTTATATCTATATAGATGAGACTGAAGTAGAATGGGTAGAGGTTTATCGGTAGGCAGGGTAGAATAGGTAGAAACCACTGATTTCTATCTATGGTAGATTATAAATTTACTTTAGGTAGGTAAATGTAACAACACCTTATAAGATCACCAGGTAAGCAAGATCAAACCTAGGTATTATATTATGCACAAGCTTAAGCTTGTGCATTCAACTGTTGTGTAAGACACGCGCGACTTATGCAGGATTACCTAGCATCTCCATTACGTCATGCGTTCGGGTAATCTTCGGGACGGCGTTACAGTAAATGCGGAACCCTGTATTTAACTATATGCCCAGGTATGTTTTAACCTTAAATCAGTGGTGTAACACTTATATTTTTCAAGATAGTTTATAACAACCTCTATTATAAGTAAACTTCCATTCAATAGCCAATAATTAATATTCAACGTTAACAAAATAAAAGTAATCACCTTATTGCGGCGGTGCTTGCACCTGTATCCGCGCTGAAATGGTTGAAGGGGCCCTATCCTTAATTTCTCCCCTGAGCCAGTGTTTTGACCTGCCCGCCGGTATTATGTTTCATCACAGCTATTGTACCCGTTGAGGTGTTATATGACCTCCGTGCTATAAGAAAAGAAAAGAAAAGAGTGTTAAACCTAAGGACGGTAAAATGGCTGGGATCATCTTACCACGCCTTGTAGGGATTGCTTCTGACAGGATATCACCATCCTCGTGTAAGAGACAATCAAAAATATATGACGTTACCCACGCGCTTGCGACGACGAAGACGAGACTTAAGATGGTGTTTGACATGGTGAGGGTAGTTCTGGTAGGACAAAAAGATCTCAATGAAGCTTCTTCAACACATCTCGTCGTTGGGAGGTTACTAGTGCCTCCCTTAAATAGAAATATCGATCTTTTCGTTGGAAGGAGAGTCTATGAATCATCATAAAACTTAAAATACCTATGAACGCTTTGAAATCATGCCTAGTAATACCGTCGATAAGGTTCTGGGGCTATATAGATAGGTATCGAGGCAGGGAGCTTTGATTATGATGCGATAGTCTAATAGGTTGATGGGGAGTAAGCCTCGGAGACTCTAGAATGTCTCCAAACAGACTTTAGAGATATGTAAATGTTGCATTTCTTAAGATACGAAGCTAATGTAAGAACTTTACTATCATTACGTGGTGGTAGAGGGCTTGTCATGGATGGTAGTATTCGGCTTAGGTCAGATGATAATGCGGCTCAGAGAGCCGCTGAGAAGCTTAGTCACAATGCCTTTATGACAATTGAATGTCTGTATGATGTAGTCGCGGATTGTAGTATGACTTTGGATACACCCAGACTTGATAATGGCACCATTTGCACGTTCCATGCGCTCACGGAAATAGGGACTCTCAAGATTATTAAATGGGATGTTATCGCAGGCCACCCGGCGTATTAGCAAATACTGAAAGCGAATAGGATCAAATGACGCTATAAATGCATTCATTAATGCCTGATCCCTCGGTTGATGGGAGTCCAAATTGGTCATATTAAAGAGAGTACGCTGTTCTGTCTGCTGCTGAGCTCCCCATCGACTTATGTCTAAGAAGATTTATCTCGTCTCTATAGTGATCTCTCTCCCAGCTGGCAAGTTCTAGCTGCTGTTGCGCATATAGCAGCTTTCCCCTGAACTGATTGATCTCCTGCTGCAATGCCAACCTAGACTTGCGACAGCTCCTCGCCTTCATTCCTCGCTGCTGCTTCTCCCATGGCTTCTCTATCCGGACTTCAATTGGGATGTTGCTTCCTGGCAGGGACATGTTGTATTGAATGAATGTGGATCCGGCATGTATATAATTGGAATGGAGAAGCGCTTGGAGTTGATCATGAGAGCCCTCTGACTGTTGTGTGCCGGGACAGCTCGATGCCGGTATGGGGTACGAACAGAGTGATTTTGGCGGGGTCATGGGCCACCTGTCCACGTTCTTGATCTCCGAGTGTAGTGGCTTGGTTGCGGTGGCCCGTTGTTTTATAGCCGTTTGTGTTGGGTTAAGCAAATGCCTAATGTCCATATTTAGTAGGTTAGAGATAAAAGGAAATAAGTCTAATCATTGAACAGTAGTATGAACTCCAGTAAGGAGCAGTATCGTTCGAATAGTAGTGCTAAATGAAGTGAAGTAGGCTGGTTGCCAACATCGCAGATTTTCTAACACTAGCCAGGGCATCTATGTGACTATTTGATGTTTTATTTTCCTCACTTAAGCAGCGAAGTCCAGTTGCGATGGCTTATTCTAGACATTTACCGAGTATTATCCATAAAAAGAACCTGTTCTCCATACCTATAATTTGCTATAACATAAAAGGTAATACAGACTTTTAGCGCCGCCGCCTAATTAAATGTATGAAAGAAGTATACACTAAAGTAAACTATATGATATATTAAATCTAATCAAATACATATACTATTATATTAAATTTGTATACTTTAGTATATCTATTTAATTAGATTTAATATATTATATAGGTTACTTTAGTATAGATAGAGTATGTGTTTGATAGATTTGGTTAGGCGGTGGCGCTATATGGAATAGCTAATACTATAAATAGAACATAGGTATAGAGTATATATAATATAAGTAGTAAAATAAATAAATATGGTAGAATAGCTAATATTTTAAATAAAACATAAGTACAGAGTATATATAATATAAATAATAAAATAAATAAATACAATAAAATGGCTAGTATTCTAAATGGAATATAGGTATAGAGTATATATAATATAAGTAATAAAATGAATAAATATAATAGAATGACTAGCATTCCAAATAAAATATAAGTATAAAGTATATATAATGTAAGTAATAAAATAAATAAATACAATGGAATGATTAGCATTCTAAATAGAACATAGGTATAAAGTATAGATAATATGAGTAATAAAATAAATAAATATAATGGAATAACTAGTATTTCAAATAGAATATAACGTATTCCACAAGCGAGTGTGCCAGACAAGCGAGTGTGCCACTATGTACTTTCTTAATGCCACCGGTAATAAATAGTACAAACATGGTTTAAGTGCCTTAAGTATCTTTTAGCACATAACCCTAGTAAAAGATACTTAAGTAGCATACTTGCTTGTTTGGCACACTTGTTTATGGATTATGTTAGGTATAAAGTATATATAATATAAGTAATAAAATAAATAAATACAATAGAATGGCTAACATTCCAAATAGAACATATATATGACGTAAATAGAAAAACAAATAAATACTATGGAATGGCTAACATTCCAAATAGAATATATATGTGACGTAAATAGAAAAACAAATAAATACTACAGAATGGCTAACATTCCAAATAGAACATATATATGACGTAAATAGAAAAACAAATAAATACTACGGAATGGCTAACATTCCAAATAGAACATATATATGACGTAAATAGAAAAACAAATAAATACTATGGAATGGATCGCCAGCCTGCTAATAAGTTATCTCCAGCCCCTAATTCACCACAGGCGGATCTAATTGAGTTATTAAGATGCAGATTTGGTCTTAGATCGAGCTTATCGCCGAGTTATATGCCATTGACTATATACCGGAATATTAGTGGAATTCCCATGCTAAATACAAGTCTCAGACATTAACTTTCTCATTAGGGCCGATGAAGCTACCGATCTTAGCCATGGTGGCTTATTAATAATACCGCAAAGGCATACAGACTTAATTATAATTTGTCTAAGTGCGACCTCAAGCCGCGCTGCGGCTTAACCAAATATATTAAATAAGTACATACCAAAGTGACCCGTGTAAAGTATTAGGTCTAATCAAATAGGGAAACCAAAGCACACCAGCCAGTTATAATGCTAGCAGTGGTTTTTGTGCTGCGCTGTTCGTTGTCCTTTAGGGGACTCTATTAGTGGCCTCCACCGCCCGTCTATCGCTTGTACTCTTCTTGAGCCAATAGATAAAACGAACATAATTGATTAATTGAATCAGCTATTTAATTGTATGGGAAATGTGTGCCTTATGAACTGGAGGTACCTCGGATAACCCTTAGATAGCGGTAAATTAGCCCAAATTAAAGTACCAATAGTTCACCTTGCACAGACCCGCAATTCCCACCATACATTCCAACAACTCTGTATAGTAAATGTATACTTCGTACTCTGTATTTAGGTGGTAATAGTATATTTAGTACGGAATAGGTACGTGCGATAACGACTTTGCTGCAGCCCAGCCTAAAAGATTTAAACAATAAAAAAATAAAAAAGAATCTAACTAACTGATTTTATTGCCCCTTTGGGCGCAACAGGGAGATAAGAATTAACCCCCAATTCGATTGCACAGCGCACTTGCTCGTTTGGTGTCTCGACCCATCAGGGGAGCTTTAACCAGTCCAGTCTCTTTCAGACTTTTTTTACCCTCTCTTTCTTTTCTCTTCTTTTATGCCTTTCACCAGTAAAAAAACGATTACCATTTCTTTATACAAGGCCTTGGTGGTGCTGCATTTGCGAGGTGCTGGGCCTTCTATGCAGAGATGTTCCCTGCAATGCTAGGGTTTTGTATGCAATGTAAGGCCATGATATTTGATTTTATCGATGACAACACTGCTTACACTTACACGCTTTGCCTCTCCGCTAGATTCGAGTCCTTCGGTTCTTTCGCACTATATAAATGTCGCGATAACCTAATCGTCGAGTAACTCATTTAACAACCCCCACCATCGACAGGATGGCCTCGTTCCTCCCCAGTCGCTTCCGCGGGGAGCCTCCCCGGTTCAGAACCAGGCCCTTTCACGCTTTAACAAGGCCGTTACCCCTTTAATACAGTCGCTTGCTAAGTTTGCGTACTCTCACCCGATCTATACCGTCGTTGTCTATGCTCTGTTAGCGAGCACGTCATACATTGGCCTACTACAGGATAGCATACTGAATAGAACCGCACAGCTGGGCAAGGCAGAGTGGTCTTCCCTGGCAGAGGGCAGCAGGAACTTGACTGCCGGCCCCGAGACCTCATGGAAGTGGCAGAGCGTCGAGAGAGGCTCTAAGCCTTCTGGTGAGGCTGATCACCTTGCTCTCCTGACTTTGGTCTTCCCCGACACCCAGTCCGCTGAGTCGGCTACCGCTCCTCACTCAAATGCTATTCCCACGCCTCAGAACCTCTCTGTTACTGCTCTGCCCGCCACTGAAAACTCATTCACCACCTACTCGCAGGACAGCATTCTGGCTTATTCTCTCCCTTACTACCAGGCTCCCTACTTTCTTTCTGCTACTCAGGAAATCCCTAACGAGGATGCCGAAGAGGTCAAAACCCAGCATAGCCATGAGAAGAAGATGTGGATCATGAAGGCCGCTAAGGTTTACTCTAGGAGTAACTTAGCTCTCTGGTTTAACAATGCCTGGACCGAGTTCCTCGACCTTTTAAAAAATGCCGAGACCCTTGATATTGTTATTATGGTTTTGGGTTATGTTGTTATGCACTTTAACTTTGTCTCCTTGTTCCTCTCTATGCGCCGTATAGGCTCTAACTTTTGGCTGGGCATGACCACTATCTTTTCTTCTACTTTTGCTTTCCTCTTTGGCCTGGCTATTACCACCCATCTCGGCGTGCCTGTCAGTCTTGTCCTCTTGTCCGAGGGTCTCCCTTTCTTGGTCGTGACCATTGGCTTTGAGAAGAATATTGCCCTCACAAAGGCTGTGCTCTCTCACGCCATTAAGCACTGTCCCGTGCCGTCCAAGGACCAAAAGGGCAAGAAGTCTGAGCAAAAGTCACCCAATACTATTCAGTCTGCTGTTCAGGCTGCCATCAAGGACAAGGGTTACGAGATTATTCGAGACTATGCGATTGAAATCCTGATTCTTGTCCTTGGTGCTGCTTCTGGCGTCCAGGGGGTCTCCGGCAGTTTTGCTTCTTGGCCTCTTGGATTCTTTTCATTGACTGCATCCTTCTCTTTACTTTTTACACTGCCATTTTGAGCATCAAGCTTGAGATCAACCGCATCAAGCGGCATGTCGAGACCCGTCTTGCCTTGGAGGCTGATGGTGTCAGCCGTCGTGTTGCTGAGAATGTTGCTAAGAGCCAGGATCGCACCGATGGTCAGACTTCCAAGGGTGAGGTCTTTATCTTTGGTTGCAAGATGAGAAACAGTAGTGTTCCTAAGTTCAAGGTTCTAATGACTGTTGGCTTCATTCTGTTAAACTTGTTTAACATTTGCACTATTCCTTTCCGTAGCTCCGGTTCCTTCTCCAACATCCGTTCATGGACCGACATTGTCGGCGCCATTGTCTCTCCTGCTCCCGTTGATCCCTTCAAGGTGGCGTCCAACGGCCTGGATGTCATTCTCGAGGCTGCCAAGGCTGGCGGCAAGGCTGTCCTCATCACTGTTCTCACTCCCATCAAGTATGAGCTTCAGTACCCCTCTGTTCACTATGCCCTCCCATCTGGAGCCCCTGTCAGCGACAGCGTCATCTTTGATGATTTCGGAGTCGGTGGCCGTGTTGTCGGCAGTCTTCTCAAGAGCTTGGAGGACCCTATCCTGTCCAAGTGGATCATTGCCGCCTTGGCCTTGAGTGTTGGCTTGAACAGTTACCTCTTCAATGTCGCTCGCTGGGGCATCAAGGATCCCAACGTTCCCGACCACCAGATTGACCGAATCGAGCTTGCCCGCGCCCAGCATTTCAACGATACCGGCTCAGCTACTTTGCCCCTTGGCAAATATGTGCCACCCACTCAGGCTACCCAGCCCGCCACTCCTGCTGTTACGGATGATGAGGGTGGCAAGCCGACCATGACCAAGCCCAAGCCCGCTGAGCCCACCGAGAACCGAAGCCTGCCTGAACTCGAGAAGATGCTTATGGAGAAGCGCGCCCTTGAAATGACTGACGAGGAAATCGTTGAGATGTCTATGCGTGGTAAGATTCCCGGTTATGCTTTGGAAAAGACGCTTAAGGACTTTACTCGTGCTGTTAAGATTCGCCGAACCATTATCTCTCGCACCCGGGCCACTTCTGAACTCACCGGCTGCTTGGAACATTCAAAGCTTCCTTACAAGCACTATGACTGGGAGCGTGTTTTTGGCGCTTGCTGTGAAAACGTTGTTGGTTATATGCCTATTCCCGTTGGTGTCGCCGGTCCCCTTGTCATCGATGGCCAGAGCTTTTTTATCCCTATGGCTACTACTGAAGGTGTCTTAGTTGCTAGTACAAGCAGAGGCTGCAAGGCCATTAATACTGGTGGTGGTGCTATTACCGTGCTCACCGCCGATGGTATGACTCGTGGTCCCTGTATTAGCTTTGAGACCCTTGAGCGAGCCGGTGCTGCTAAGCTATGGCTTGACTCTGAGGCTGGTCAGGCCATGATGAAGAAAGCTTTTAACTCTACTAGCCGATTCGCCCGATTACAGACCATGAAGACTGCTATAGCTGGCACTAACCTATACATCCGTTTTAAGACTACTACCGGTGATGCTATGGGAATGAATATGATTTCTAAGGGCTGCGAGCACGCTCTTAACGTTATGGCAACTGAGGGTGGCTTTGAGGATATAAATATTATTTCTCTCTCTGGTAACTATTGCATAGACAAAAAGCCTGCGGCCATTAACTGGATCGAGGGTCGTGGTAAAAGCGTTGTCGCCGAGGCTATTATCCCTGCCGACGTTGTTAAGAATGTCTTAAAGAGTAATGTCGATTCCCTGGTTGAGCTTAACATATCCAAGAACATGATTGGTTCAGCCATGGCCGGTTCCATTGGTGGTTTCAACGCCCACGCCGCTAACATTGTCGCTGCTATTTTCCTTGCTACTGGTCAGGATCCCGCCCAGGTTGTGGAGAGTGCCAACTGTATCACTGTCATGAAGAAGTAAGTCTCTATACGCAAGCAAGGTTTGATGCATAAACTAACCAGTTCTAGTCTTCACGGCTCTCTGCAAATCTCTGTTTCCATGCCCTCATTGGAAGTCGGTACTCTTGGCGGCGGTACTATCCTGGACCCCCAGAACTCTATGCTCGACATGCTCGGCATTAAGGGATCCCACCCCACTAACCCCGGTGACAATGCCCGCCGCCTGGCCCGTATCATTAGTGCTTCCGTCTTGGCTGGTGAATTGTCTCTTTGCAGTGCTCTCGCAGCCGGTCACCTCGTGAGGGCGCACATGACACACAACCGAAGCGCTGCCCCCAGTGCCGCTCTATCCAGGACTGCGACACCTACTCCATCGCCGACTCACGTGCCATTGGCCATGTCCAATGCGCGGGAGGTTAATAGATCATGAACAAGTCTGAGCGCAGCAACGATTGCAACGATAAATTTATGTGCACGATGAAATGGGTCGTGTGGCTGGTATTGGTACGGAGTTTAATGTTTTGGATGAGAGGGAAAACAGGCAAAGACAGCGTCCTAGATGATCAGGGCCTCCCACCGTTCAATCAATCAAATAAAAGTACCCGTAGGCAACCCCTCATGGGGGCCAACTAAGGTGCACGCCTCTTAGTTGGGCATAAAAAGTCCGGGACAGCCGTTCTCGCCCTACCATTACAAATAGTATGTTTTTGTATGTAAAAACACTACTTTTGAGGTTTAATACTGTGTTTGCCTATTGTTTAAAATACTTTATTTCACTAAAGTTATATAAACTGCTTATACTATTATTTAATCTCGTGATAATTACAGTACATTTAATCGCTTTATAGAAGCTAATTAAATCTTTTATAGCTATTACTATAGCTATATATAATAGCTATATAGCATCGCCCAAAATACGCCACCGAATCGAGCTTAAAACGCCAGAAAAACATAATACAAGTTAACTAAGGGAAATAGATTCTATCTATTAACGCTGCACCCTTCCGCAATCGCTTGCGAAAGGGATATCAGCCCTTATAGATAGCTTTTACAAGAGCATAGGAAAAGCTTACTCAACGCGACAGACGCGATGAACGCACTATAATCAAAGCCACAACTACAGCTACAGCTAAAGCTATAATACGATTAGCCCTAGCTCAAGCCCAAGCCATAGCTAGTAAAATTATTAGTCTAGAGGCCATAGATATAATAAAAATAACCTTAGACAATAGTCCAAATGAACAACTAGCTAAAAAGGCCTAAAAGGCCTAAAAGGCCTAATAATAATAATAATTAAAAGCCTTAAATATATTATAGTATATTTAAATAGCCCTAGAGGCTATAAATAAAGCTTAAGTTATTTAATTATTTTATACTAATCTTATTAATTAACTAAAGAAAGCTATTAGACTAGAATAATAAAAATAACCAAGAATATCTTTATATAGTTTTATAGCTAAGAAAAGTATAGAATAAAGTTAATAGGTAGAATAAACTCTAAAAAGAACTATAATAGCCAAGGAATCTATAGTAGTTAAAACAGTATCTTTTTTTTTTTTTTTATTTATTACGCTTATGGAGGCCGGAGGCCTATAAAGCGGCTACCTAACTATCTAGACTCTAAGAGTACTAATATAGCAGCTAGCTAGCTAGCCTTTAAGCTAGCAGTATAAGTAATAGTATTTTTCTAAATATATAGCTTCCTTACTCCTATTCCTACGCTTTATATATACCCCTTTGCCCTAGCCCCTAAGGGTATATACAACTAGTTTTTCCCTTAACCTTCAAATTCCTTACCAGGCATAGCTCTTTCTTAGGCATAGCCCTTCTACAAGGATCCTTGTTAGTACTGCGGGATATTGTTTTTCTATGCAGAGCTTACCTCGTATAAGCTCTGCTATTGGTAAAGAAGCAAGGGAACCAATCCTGCTTTTAGTACTGCCTTTTTAATAATCAGGCTTCGGGTAATCTAAGGATAAGCTAATTTGCCATAGCCAAAGCAAAACTTATCCTTAGTGTAAGGGAGGTAGGATTCGAACCCACGACCTTTCGAGATAGGTCACCAAGCGCTATTACCACTGCGCCACTCCCTCAAAACAGTACCTTAAAAGCCTAGAAAAACAAACCTATAAGTTGTTCTTAAGCTAGAAACTAGATATAGCTTTTAAAAACCACTGCCCTTGATTATATTAAGAAATAAGCTAAACCTGGCCCTAGGAGCTAAGAGTATAGCTAGTGTATAGTAATTAGCTAGAAATAATATAGTTATTATAGTTATATTAGCTTAACTAGTCAGTAATCTCTTTACTTAATAAAACCTTTTAGAAAAGACTTTCTAAGATTATTTAATTAAACTAGCTAAGGTTTTTACTAAATGGATTAAATTAGTAGCTTATGGGGTACTAATCCTAGAAAAACTAAATATTCTTACTATCTTCTAGGAAGAAATAGAGACCTTTAATCTGATCAAGACTATAGGCTAACCTAGATGGCTTAAAATACTATTCGCGGAACAGAAAGCCGGCTTAGTAGTATTTGTAGTATTAACAGAAGCGTACAGCAAGTATAGCAAATGCTTCTGTTGCTTAGGCTTTAACCATGACGCTGGGAACTGCCGCAAGGCTTATAAATGTGCTATATGTGCTAGTAGCCATAACACAAAGAACCATAGCTGCCCTAGCTGTAAGGCTAGCTCTAGCTGTTAATACTAGGAACCTAAATGTATTAACTATATAAGTAATCACCAGGTAAATAGTATAGACTATAAGACTTATAAGGCTATCTTATACTAAAAAGCTATTTTAAAATCTTTTAATATAATATATACAAAACTAATATAAGATATTATATAGTCTTATAGCTAGTCTTAAAGGCTAAGGCTAATATTATTATACTTTAAGAACCTTATTGCCTTTAAAATAAAAAAACAAATAATTAGATTATACTAGAATATATAATATATAATCTTATTATACTATAACCTAGCTTTAACTCTTTAAGTATAAAAATTAAACCTAGAGTCCTATTATATATTAGAAAAGCTAGCTAATTAAAGTCTATATTTTACTATAATTCTTTTAATAATCTTAATATCTTAGCTATTAAGATACTAGGTATTAAACCATTCCTCCTAATTAACCTATACAATAAATAACCCTAATAAGCTAGCCAATAAGCTAATCAGATAGCCTAAGTAACTAATTAAGCAACTAATTAACAAGGCCTATATACAATTAAACAATTACTTTTCCCAATAAGCAGGCTTAAATAATCTTCTATCCTAGCAAAAGACTTTAACCTTTACTATACTCGCTAAAACATTTAAGCCAAGCTAATAGCTATAACCTAAGCTAATAGCCTAGTCTAATAGCTAGATAGCTAGTAAGTTACCCTATTAGTTAATATTAGTAAGGCTATAAAGCTTAGTGGTACCTATTATAAAAAGAACTTATAGAGACTTTCTATAATAGATCTAGCTTTTAGTATAGGCTTTTAAGCCCTTAGCTAAAGTAATTAGCAAGTTACACTAATAATTAACTCTAATTATAAAGCTTTTATTTTAAAAGTTTATATATTAAAGCATTTAAGAATAAGTTATTTATATTAAATATAATAATTATTATTTAATTATAAAAAAACTAATTAAAAGACCTATAATAAATCATTAACTAGAGCAGAGTCTAAAGCCCTTGCTTAACTAGATTAAGTGATTAGTATCTTTAGCTAGGATAAAATAGCTAATCTCCTTAGAGATATTATCCTAGAAGTAGCTGAACTAGCTATAGCTAAGCAAAGACTTTTTAAACACTCTAAGCCCTAGTAGAACAATAAGCTAAAAGACCAATAGAAAGCTTTAAATAGAACTATATAACTATATAAGACAGGCCTAATAGCAATAACCCTAGTGATCTAGAAAAAAGCTTATAATAGTTATAACCTAGTCTTATAAGTTATAAAAAAAGCCTACTAAAATAGTTTTCTTAAAGAAGCTGTAATTATAAATATCTATAAGATATATAAATATACCAAGGTACCAATAATAGAGGGGCTTACTGTAGCTAATCTAGCGGTTAAGCCTAAACCACTGGTTAAATGGCTAGGGGTCTGGCTAGACTACTAACTCAACTTTAAACACCATATAACAGAAAAGCTCGAACAGGCTACCAAAGCCTTCCAGGGCCTTCAAAGGCTAGGCAATACGTAACACAGGCTACCTGCACGAGCCCTACGGCTGCTATATATAGCTTGTATAAGCTCTATAGTAGATTATGGAGTCCCTCTTTGGTATAAGGGACTAGAATAAAAAGATCTTATCTACTAACTCTAATAGTTATAGAACCTTATTTTAACCAGGATACTAGGGGCCTTTAAGAGGTCCTTTTATAAGGCACTGGAACTAGAAGTAGCTATCCCCCTGGTTAAAGTTAGGCTCTAAAAAGCCTACCTTAAGTACAGCCTCTGTACTTAAACCCTCTTAGAAACCCATTTAATCCGATTAACTATAACTAATATAGCTATACTAATACAACTCACTAGGTTATTAGCTAGCTTTAATAAAGCTATTAGAAAGTATAAGAGAATAGAAAGACAAGATTTAGTTTAGCAGGCCCCTTAGAATAAGGAACCTAAAGCTACTATTCTAATCAGCCAAGCCTTTAAAAAGGAAACCAAAAAGCAATACCTATAGTTACTAAAAGACTTTACCTTTGATAATTACCGAGCCTTCTATATAGACGGCTCGCAGGGTACTTATAAAGGTACTATCACTAATTTATGTGTATACTACGAAAACAGCCTAAGCTAATAAAACGAAACAGCAAAAACAGCAAGAGTAATAAGATTCTAGAACCTAGGACCATACATAGAAGTAGCTGATACTAAGCTTATAGTAATTTTTAAGGTCCTAGATGCCCTACTATTATCTAGGATAAACTAATTAATAGCCTATATCTTTGTTAATAGCTAAGTAACTATAATAAAGATCAAAGGCTTTAAAAAGATTAATTATAGAATCCAGGTTTAACTATACTTTCTATCATAGTAAAGCATAGCTATTACAGTTGCCTAGGTACCCAGCTATACAGGGATCCCAGGGAATAAAATAGCTGATTAGTTAGCTAAAAAAGGGCTAAAAGCCTCGTACAGAGGCCGCCCGTACGTCTCTTTTAGTTACCTAAACCAGAAAATAAAAAAAACCATAGTATAGTAATAGTAGACTAATTAGGCTAGTAAAGAGATAAAAGAAAAGATAGGCCAGAGAGCGAGAGGCCTAGGCACTCAATACCGCAGGATAGCTTAAGATAACCTTAGCTTTTCGCTAAAAGCTAACCTAATCAAGGGACAAAGATTAACCCAGTCAGCCTATATCCAGCTAAAACTAAGGATAGGGTATCTTAAAAGCTATTAAAAAGCCATAAAAAACCTCCTTAACAACCGCTATAAATATAACCAACGATATATAATATAATACCTACTATTATACTATAGTAGATACTAAGGGCCTAGAAAGGCCTTATAGAAGGCTTTAAGGCCAGGAGCCTAGTTAATGTTATAGAAGCTCTTTACAATAAAACTAGGAAAAAAAGCCTTAATAGGCTTCCTTACTAGCACAGAGATCTATACGCAAAGCTAGTTTTTAGAAGAGTAAATATAGGCTAATTAGTTAATTAGTTAGCCTAGAGGCTAAGGGACATTTTTTTTTCTTTCATTACGCTTATGGAGGCCGAAGGCCTATAAAGCGACTACCTAACTATCTAAAAGCTTACTATACAGTATCTCTATAGAATAGTAGCTAGCTGGCTAGCTTTCAAGCTAACAGTATAAGGCATTGTGTTTTCCGGTTGGTGGTTTCCTTTCTCCTAGTTCCAAGCATTATGTATGTCCCTTAGCCTCTAGGCTGACTAGCTAGCTAGTCAGCCTATATCTACTCTTCTAAAAACCAGCTTCGCGTATAGATCTTCGTGTTAGTAAGAAAGCCTATTAGGGCTTCCTTTCCTAGTTTTGTTGTGAAAAGCTTCTATAACGTTAGCTAGGCTCCTAGCCTTAAGGCCTTTTGCAAGACCTTTCTAGGTCTTTGGTATCTACTGCATCGTAGCAGTAAGTGTTATATTGTATACCGTTGGCCGCATCTACAGCGATCGTTAAGGAGATTCTTTATAGCTTTTTGGTAGCTTTTGAGATACCCTATCCCCAGCTTTAGCTGGATATAGGCTGACTGGATTGATCTTGGTCCCTTAACCAGGTTAGCTTTTAGCGAGAAGCTAAGGTTTTCTTAGGCTATTCTGCGGTATTGGGTGCCTAGGCCTCTCGCTCTCTGGCCTGTCTCCTCTCTCATCTCCTCACTAGCCCAGCTGGTCTACTACTATTGTACTGTGACTTTTCTTATCTTCCGGTTCAGGTAGCTAAAAGAGGCATACAGGCGGCCCCTATACAAGGCTTCTAGCCCTTTCTTAGCTAACTAATTAGCTATTTTGTTTCCTGGGATCCCTGTATGGCTAAGCACCCAGGCAACTGTAATAGCTATATCTCGTTGTAATAGAAGGTATAGCTAAGCCCGGATTCTATAACTAATCTCGCCGGGGCCTTTGATCTTCATTATAGCTGCTTGGCTATTAATAAAAATATAGGTTATTGATTGGTTTGTTCTAGATCGTAGTAGGGCATCTAGGACCTTAGAAATCGCTATAAGCTTGGCATCAGTTACTTCTATGTATAGTCCTAGGTTCTAGAATCTTGCTACTCTCGCTGTTTTCTCTAATCCGGCTTACCGGCTTGGGCTGTCTTCGTAGTATATACATAAATTAGTAACAGTGCCTTTATAAGTACCCTACGAGCCGTCTGTATAAAAGGCTCGGTAGTTGTCAAAGGTAAGCTCTTCTAGTAACCGTAAGTATTGCTTTTTGGTTTCCTTCTTAGAGGATTGGCTAATTAGAATAGTAACTTCAGGTTCCTTATTCCAAGGGGCCTACCAAGCTAGATCCTGTCTTTCTATTTTCTCATATTTTCCAATAGCTTCATCAAAGCTAACTAATAGCCTAGTTAACTGTATTAATATAACTGTGCTAGTTATAGCTAGTCGGATTAGGTAGGTTTCTGAGAGGGTTTGAGTACGGAGGCTGTACTTGAGGCAGGTTTTTTGGAGCCTAACTTCAACCGGGGGGATAGCTGCTTCTAGTTCTAATACCCTATATGGGGACCTTTTGAAGGCCCCTAGAATCCTAGTTAGGGCGAGGTTCTATAGCTATTAGATTTAGTAGATAAGGTTCTTTTATCCTGGTCCCTTGTACCAAAGGGGGACTTTATAATCTATTATAGAGCTTATGTAGGCTATATAGAGTAGACGTAGGGCTCGTGTAGGTAGCCTGTGTTGCGTATTGCCTAGTCTTTAAAGGCCTTGGAAGGCTTTGGTAGCCTGTTTGAGCTTTTCTATTACATGGTGTTTAAAGTTGAGTTGGTAGTCCAGCCAGATCCCCAGCCATTTGACCAGTGGTTTAGGCTTAATAGCTAGGTTAGCTACGGCAAGCCTTTCTGTTATTGGCCGGCGGTGTCTTGCAAAGTAGATAAGCTCGGTTTTATCTAGGTCAAACTGGACCCCTTGCAGTCCTGCTTCTTCGATAAGCTTGGCTGCTATAGTCTCTAGAGCCCTATAGTTCTAATAGGCTGATCTTGATGATACAGACAGGCTAAAGTCATCAATATAGCTAAGCTGAAAGGCCTGATCTGCTATTATATCTCTAATATAGATTAGAAACAAGATAAGAGATATAGGTGATCCTTGTGGGATCCCTATAGCTATATCTATTAGCTGTTGTATTTGGCTATCAAAGGCTAACTAGATTTTTCTGTTTAATAGAAAGAAATCCACCTAGCTAATAAGGGTTTTAAGGAGGTCTAGCCTCTCTAGTATCCCTAATAGCTTTGGCTTTAATACATGATCAAAAGCGCCCTTAATATCCAGGAACAGGGTTATAACTACTATCTGGTTAGCAGCTTTTCTTAATAGCTACTAACTTTCAATATAGTTCATAAGTAAAAGAACTATATCAACAGCTGACCTCTGTTTCCGGCCACTAAGCTGGCTTGGGTTCAAGAGGTTCTATGTGGCTGCTAGGTAGCTTAGCCTGCTTGCAACTATCTTTTCTAAGACCTTCCCTAGGCAGTTAAGTAACGCAATGATTCTGTATGCCTTTAGGTTACTATAGTCTAGCTTATTAGCCTTTGGTAGGATAATTCCGATTGCTTCTCTTTAACTAGCTGGTTAGTACCCTACTGCGAATAAGGCCTGGTAAGCTTTATTTAATAGGGTTAGTATCGCCGAGTAAGTCTTTTGTATTAGAAGAACGTTGATTGTATCAGGGCCTGGGGCCTTCTTGCTAGCTGATGAGAAGATAGCCCGTTAGACTTCTATATCCTCTAACTTTGGCCATTTCCAGCAGGTCCTTTCAGAAGTGGGTCCTATTAGTTCCTCCTTGCCGACTATAAATAGCTTCTAGAAGCCATTTTCTAGCTGCTGTAATTGATGTCTTAAGACTCTAGTTAGCCTTGCCGTAGGTTTAGGCGCTAGTGCTGTTTTTACTGTATACCGTAAGTCTACCCAGTCTGCTGATTTAGACCTAGGTCGACTAGGAATTTAAACCTCTATTCTAGACCTTCTAACTATGTCGGTATGGCTAGGGGTAGGTATAGGAAATAGTATCTGTAGAAAGGCTGTATATTTCTCCTTAAAGGTCCGGGCCTATTATTGCTAGCCTTCTTTTATATATGTTATACTAGGAAGACTACTATTCTAGCGTGCCTTAGTGTATTTGTATGCTTTATAGATATCTATGGTCGTAGCTTCCTTAAGAAAGCTATTCCAGTGGGCTCTCTTTGTGGCTCGTAGGGCTAGGTTATAGCTATTACGAACTTCTTTCCAGATCGCTAGGGTTATTATTATTGGGCCTGCCTTGTACAGTCGTGTAGCCCTGTTCAAAGCTTTCCGTAGGTCCTTTAGCTCGTCGTTCCACCAGGGCTTAGAGCGTTCAGAGGGTCTTTGCTTAGCTATAGCTAGTTCAGCTGCTTCCATGATAGTGTCTCTGAGGAGATTAGCTATTTCGTCCTAGCTAGAGGTGCCGATCAGTTGATCTAGCTGAGCAAGGGCTTTGGGCTCTGCTCTGGTTAACGATTTATTATAGGCCTTCCAGTCGGCTTTCTTATAGTTAAACAATAGTTATCGTGTTTAGTATAAGCGGCTTATACCTAGAGGCCTTGATACATAGGCTTCAAAGGTAAGAGCTTCGTGATCAGAGCCAGTTGCTGGTGCGGCTTGCCAGTTACCCCAGCTAAAGGCTTAGAAGCCTATACTAAAAGCTAGATCTATTATAGAAGGTCTCCGTAAGGTCTCTCTGTGATAAGTACCGCCAAGCTCTACAGCCTTACTGGTGTCAACTAGTAAGGTAGCCTGCTGGCTATCTAGCCATTAGACTAGGCTATTAGCTCGGGCTGTGGCTGTTAGCTTGGCTTGAGTATTCCAGCGAGTGTGGTGAAGGTTGAAGTCTTTTGCTAGGATAGAGGGTTATTTAAACCTGCCTATTGGGAAAAGTAGTCGTTCAATTGTGTGTATGCCTTATTGACCAGTTGCTTAGTTAGTTACTTAATTGGCTGTTTGATTAGTCTGCTGGCTAGCTTGTTAGGGTTGTTCGTTATATAGGTTAATTAGGAGGAATGGTTTGATACCTAGTATCTTAATAGCTAGGATATTAGGATCATTGAAAAGGTCGTAGCGAGGAGTAAACTCTAGCCGGCTCGCTTTTCTAATATACGATAGAACTCTAGGTCTAATCTTTATGCTTAAAGGGCTAGAGCCAGGTTATGGTGTAATAAGGTTATATACTATATGTTCTAGTGCGATCCAGTTGCCTGTTTCCCTATTTCTAGGGCAATAAGGTTCTTGGAGTAAGATAATATTAGCCTTGGCTTCTAAAGCTAGCTGTAAAGCTATGTGATGTACTGTATCGGTTCTATGTGTGTTATGTTAGAGGATCTTAAGATAGCTGCTTTCTAGCATAAGATAGTCTTATAAGTCTCGCAGTCTATACTATTTGCCTGGTGGTTACCCATGCAATTGGCGCATTTAGGTTCCTGGTGTTAGTAGCTAGAGCTAGCCTTACATCTAAGGTAGCTATGATTCTTTATGCTATAGCTACCAGCATATATAGCACATTTATAGGCCTTTCGGCAGTTCCCAGGGTCATGGTTAAAGCCTAAGTAACGGAAGCACTAGGTCTTGGCTGTATAGGCTTTATACGGGACTACCTTAGTTCTAACCCCAGCTATATAAAGTCCTTCTTTTTACTATGCATACTATATGCTTCTGTTAGTACTGCAAATACTACTAAGCCAGCTTTTTATTCTTCGGATAGTGTTTTAAGCCATCTAAGTTAGCCTGTAATCTTAATCGGGTTAAAGGTCTCTGTTTTTTCCTGGAAGATACTAAGAATATCTAGGTCTTCTAGGATTGGCACCCCATGGGCTACTAGCTTGATCCATCTAGTAGGAGCCTCGGCTAGTTTGATTGGGTAGTCTTGGAAGGTCTCTTCCAAAAGGTCTTGTTGGGTGAGGAGATTGCTAGCTAGTTGAGCTGATGTGGCTGTGATAACTATATTATTTCTAGCTGATTGCTATACGCTAGCTATACTCTTGGCTCCTAGAGCTTGGTTGAGTTTGTTCCTCAGTGTAATCGAGGGTAGTGGTTTTTGGAAGCTATATCCGGTTTCTAGCTTAAGAACAACTTATAGGTCTGTTTTTCTAGGCTTCTAAGGTGCTGTTTTAGCTGCTATAGGTTCCTTAGCTATAGGTTCCTTAGCTATTATGGTTCTTTCTGGGGTTTGTTCTGCCCATCGGCTGTCTTCTAGGCCTTTCTTAGCTATAAAGCTATATAAAGGTGTTCTTGGTTATTCCTATTACTCTAGTTTAATTGCCTCTTTTAGCTGGCTAATAAGGTCCTCATAGAAAGGTTAGATAGCTTGGGCTTTAGTTATAGCCTTAAGAGCAGCCTGGATGTGCTGTATAGTATTTAGGGTTTTCTATTATTGTTAGGCCTCTCGGGCCTCTTTGTCTAATTACTCATTTAGGTCAATGTTTAAATTTATCTCCATCGCATCCATGGTTTCTAGGTTAGTAATTTTTAGGCTAGTGGTTTTAGCCACTATGGCTTAGGCTTGAGCTAGGGCCATTTGTACTATAGCCTTAGCGGTGGCTCTAGCTGTGGCCGTGATCGTCGCGCGTTCGTCGCGTCTGCCGCGTCGGGTGAGCTTTTCTTAAGCTCTTGTGCAGGCCATCTCCAGGGACTGCTATCCCTTCCGCATTCGCGTGCGGAGGGGTGCAAGTTTGATAGATAGATAGACCTGGGAATAGAGAAGTCGAGGAAACAGAGAGCGGGTTCGTTCGGATAGGAATGAGGTCCTGGGTTAATTCCTAGAGTCTTAGTTGTCGCCATGGCTAAGGGACATATATAATGCTTAGAACTAGGAGAAAAAAAACCATTAACTAGAACACACAAGGCCTTATACTATTAGCTTAAAAGCTAGCCAGCTAGCTACTATTCTAGAAAGTCACTATACAGTAAGCTTTTAGATAGATAGATAGCTGCTTCATAGGCCTTCGGCCTCCATAAGCGTAATGAATAAAAAAAAAAATATACCAAGGTATACTAGAAAAATAGTCTTTCTAGTATTATATATACTATAAAAGGGTAGTAATAACTAGCTTAGACCTTTAAGGAGAAATATATAGCCTTTTTATAGATATTATTTCCTATCCCTACTATTAACTATACTAAATTAACTAAAAGGTCTAAAATAGAGGTTTAAATTCCTAGCCGGCTAAGATCTAAATCAACAGACTGGCTAGACTTATGGTCTATAGCTAATACAGTACCTAAATTAACTATAAAACTAACTACAAGACTAACTAGGACCTCAAGATATTAACTATAGTAGTTAGAAATTAGCTTCTAAAAGCTATCTATAGCTAGTCAAGAGGAACCAATAAGACTTATACCTAAAAGGACTTATTAGAAATGGCTAAAGCTAGAGGATATAAAGGTCTAATAGGCTATCTTTTTATCTTTTAATAAGAAAGCCCTAGGCCTTAATATAATTAACTTTCTTCTAATATAAAAGACTTACTTAGCAATACTAATTCTATTAAATAAAGCTTATTAAGTCTTATTTATAGTAAGGTATTAGTTAGCTAGCTGGAGAGAAGTGATTAGAATTATCCTACTAAAGGCTAATAAGTTAAACTATAGTAGCCTAAAAGTATATATAGAGTTATAGCCTTGCTTAACTGCCTAGAAAAAGTCTTAGAAAAAATAGTTATAAGTAGACTAAGCTATTTAACTTTTATACAAGACCTTTTAAACCTAATTTAACTTAGTGGCCGGAAACAGAGATTAATTGTTAATATAGTTCTTTTATTTATAAACTATATTAAAAGCTAGTAATTATTAAAAAAAGCTATTAATTAAATAGTAATTATAATCTTGTTCCTAGATATTAAGGGTGCTTTTGATTATATATTAAAGCTAAAGCTATTAGGGATACTAGAAAGGCTAGACCGTTTTAAAACTTTTATTAGCTGGGTGGATTTCTTTTTATTAAATAGGAAAATCTAGTTAGCCTTTAATGGTTAAATATAATAACTAATGGATATAGTTATAGGGATCCTATAAGGATTACCTATATCTTTTATTTTATTTCTAATCTATATTAAAAATATAATAGTAAATTAGGCCTTTTAGCTTAGTTATATTAATGATTTTAGCTTGTTTATATTATTAACATTAGTTTATTAGAATTATAGGGTTTTAGAGATTATAGTAGTTAAGCTTATTAAGAAAGTAGAACTTTAAAAGGTCTAGTTTAATCTAGGTAAAACTAACCTTATTTACTTTATAAAATACTATTGATTAATAATAGAAAGGCTTATTATAATTAACCTAACTATTAAGCCTAAACTATTAGTCAAATAGCTAAGAGTCTGGCTAAACTATTAACTTAACTTTAAATACTATATAATAAAAAAGCTTAAATAGACTATTAAAGCCTTTTAAAGCTTTTAGAGGCTAGGTAATATATAATATAAGCTACCTATACAAGCTCTATATCTACTTTATATAGCTTATATAAGCTCTATAATAGATTATAGAGTTCTTTTTTACTATAAAGGACTAGGACAAAAAAACTTTATTTACTAATTTTAATAGCTATAGAACCTTACCTTAGCTAGGATCCTCGGGGTCTTTAAAAGGTCTCTTTATAGAGTATTAGAACTAGAAATAACTATCCCTTTAGTTAAAGTTAGGCTTTAAAAAGCCTACTTTAAGTATAGCCTTTATACTTAAACCTTTTTAAAAACCTATCTAATCTAATTAATTATAACTAATATAATTATATTAATATAATTAACTAAACTATTAATTAGTTTTAATAAAACTATTAAAAAGTATAAAAGAATAAAAAAACAAGATCTAGTCTAGTAGGCTTTTTAAAATAAAAAACCTAAAGTTATTATCTTAATTAACTAATCTCTTAAAAGAAAAGCTAAAAAATAATACCTATAATTACTAAAAGATTTTACCTTTAATAACTATTAAGCCTTTTATATAAACAACTTATAAAGTATTTATAAAAATACTATTATTAATTTATATATATATTATAAAAACAGTCTAAACTAATAAAATAAAACAATAAAAATAATAAAAGTAATAAGATTCTAGAACCTAGGATTACATATAAAAGTAGCTAATACTAAGCTTATAGCAATTTCTAAGATCCTAAATACCCTACTAATATCTAGGATAAACTAATCAATAATCTATATTTTTATTAATAGTCAAATAACTATAATAAAAATTAAAGGCTTTAAAAAGATTAGTTATAGAATCCAGGCTTAGCTATACCTCCTATCACAGCAAGACATAGTTATTATAATTACCTAGGTACCCAGCCACACAGGGATCCCAGGGAATAAAATAGCTAATCAGTTAGCTAAGAAAGGGCTAAAAGCCTTATATAGAAATCGCCTGTACATCTTTTTTAGTTACCTAAACCAGAAGATAAGGAAAATCACAGTACAGTAATAATAGACTAGCTGGGCTAGTGAAAAGATAAGAGAGAAAACAGGCCAAAGAGCAAGAGGCCTAGGTACTTAATATTATAGGATAGCTTAAGATAACCTTAGCTTTTCGCTAAAAGCTAACCTAATCAAGGGATTAAGATTAACCTAGTTAGTCTATATCTAGCTAAAACTAAAGATAGGATATCTTAAAAGTTATTAAAAAGCTATAAAGAATCTCTCTGATAATTAGTATAGATATAATTAATGATATATAATATAATACCTGTTACTATACTATAGTAAATACTAAAGGCCTAGGAAAGCCTTATAGAAGGCCTTAGGGCCAGGAGCCTAGTTAATGTTATAGAAGCTTTTTATAATAAAACTAAAAAGAAAGCCCTAGTAGGCTTTTTTACTAGTATAAAGATCTATACATAAAGCTGGTTTTTAGAAGAGTAGATATAGGCTGATTAATTAGTTAATTAGCCTAAAGGCTAAGGGATATATATAATGCTTAGAACTAGGAGAAAGAAAACTATTAATTAGAAAATATAATGCCTTATACTATTAGCTTAAAAGCTAGCCAGTTAGCTATTATTCTAGAAAGTTACTGTACAGTAAGCTTTTAGATAGATAGATAGCTGCTTTATAGGCCTTCAGCCTCTATAAATGTAATAAAGGAAAAAAAAAAAGATTATACTATACCTTTTAACTAGGTGATTACTATAATTTATAATAATTAAATAATAAATAAAACAGGCTTAACGTAGGTGCATAGTGAGTTAGCCAGCAGAGCGAGTTAGCCACTTTCCTATCCCTCTTAGTATAAATACATTAATAAAGTAATCATAATACTTTAAATTAATTAATACTTATTATTATTCTTTTTACTAAATATCTCTATAGCTTTTTAATAAATATATATATTATAGCCAGTCTTCTTACATATATTATTATACTATTCTTTTACTATACTATATATCTTCTAATTATTATTTTACTATATTTTCTTTATATTTAGTATTTAATATTCCTTTAGTCTTATAGAGCTCATTTTTTTACTAGAGTTAGACTTTTTTCTTATTATAATTATATTTTTTTAATTTTCTATTATTTACTAAGTATCTTATTTATCTTTTATAATATTTTAACCTTAGCTTATAATAATACTATCTGGTATATTATTTTTTATATTTCTTTTATAAACTAATCCAAAATAGTTAGAATTAATATTAATAAGCTTCTTTAATAATCTTTTATTCATCTTTTAATAAAATTATTCTATAAAGCTATTTTAATTAAATTATTTAATATTCTTAGAACCTAAAGGTTTAATAGCTTAATAATAATATTAGTCGGTAATAGTATTTGTATTATTAAATCTAACCGAAGAGGCATACTTTTTAAATCATAAAAAACAATTCCTGTCTCTTTAAAACCTACCTTAATATCATTTTCTATTATTATACTTTAAAATACTATATAAAATACTAATAGAAAGTCACTTTTATAATATAGGTTATATACATTAATATAAGACCCTTAATTTATTGCCTATAAGCCTGTTTAAATAACCTAAAAGAATCTATATCTAATGGCTAAAATATATTAAATAAATGTCCTAGTATATAGAATATAATAATGTTATTATTCTTATAGAATAGCTTAAAGTCTATTGAATAATAGCTTTTATGTTTATTAAATATTAAAAAATAATATATAATAAGAATTCATACTTTTATATACTTATTAAAGTATTAAATCTAATCTAGGCTTATTTTATTTATTATTTAATTATTATAAGTTATAATAATAACCTAATTAAAAGGTATAGTATAATCTTTATACTATACAAAAAGATAATATTATCTTATAACTATAATATATAATAGTATTACTTACTCTTAAATATAAGTTCCCTAGATTATAATAACCTATTCTTTATTATTTAACTATACTTATTTTAGTTAACTATACTTTTTACTATTTATTATAAATATCTTAATTAAAATAATACTTATTATAAAATTAATTTTTATTAAAATTATAAATATTTAACTTATTAATGCTATACTTTACAATTATCTTATAAATAAGTTAAAACTAACCTTAAATTATATCTAGATTTTTATATTTAATCTTTTAATAGTTATATCTACGACTAAAATATATTATTAGCTTTATTTAATATTTAATAAAATATAAAAACTAATACTTACTAACCGAAGGTATATTATACTTAATAAATAGTTAATTTACTATATTTCTTATATTATAAAAGTAAGGAAAAAGTAATTATGCATTTAGGTCAAGGATATATTAAATAATCATTAATCTTCTTAGATTTAAAACCTTTTTTAATTCAAGAATTGTATTATATTTAATAAGTATTCTATTTATTTATAAACTAAGGGTTTTATGATTTATACTATAAGTCTTAGTAGCTTTCTAAATATTAATTTTAAGGTTTTTTTAAATTATTTAAATAACTAGAATTAACTAATCTTTTTTACTAGATAATAATATTATTTTTAATAAAGAAAAATAGAATTCAATTAGGATGGCTATAATGTTGTGGGAAAGTGGCTAACTCGCTATGCTAGCTAACTGACTCTACACCTACGTTAGATTAAATTCAGCACTTTAATAAATATATAAAAGTATAATCTTTTAGTATAACGTATTCCATAAGCGAGTGTACCACATAAGCGAGTGTGCCACCCTCCACCACCACATCTACCTCTATCACAATATATTAAATTCCTTAACGATCTTAAATAGTATTACCTTTGTATAAAAGTAAAGTTATTATAGCTTTTAAAGCTCTTAAAAAAACCTAGATTTAAGTCTTAAAGTTATAGAAAAGATCTATAACATCAATTGTATAACTTTAAGTCGGTGTTATACTGGATAGCCTTCACGATACAATACAAAAGCTAATTCGATAAATCTTATAGAATTAGAAAAAAAGGCTATACTTAAATATATAATCGACCTATCTACGCGATCATTTTCTCTTAGATTATATAGTGTTAAAGAAATAATTAATCATTTACTATACATACACAATGCGCTATTAATTAACAAAAACTAGGCATTAAACTTTATCAAACGCTAACCAAAGCTTTATACACACTAGGCTTATAAATATAATTATTAAAGAGTTAAATATAAAAATCTAATACTTATTAACGCTTAGTTTAAGCTTATATAGAATATTAAAGCTAAATATAGGATCCTTAATAATAATCTTTATAACTTTAATAAGACTAGCTTTATAATAGGTATTATCTTTTTAGGTATAGTAATTATAACTTTAAAAGGCTATATAAAAGCTAAATTATCCTAGTCTAATAATCGAGAATAAGTAACTATAATCTAAGGCATTAATAGAATAGGTTAGGTAATACCATTATTTATTATCCTTACTATATAATATTATCTTAAGAATTAGTATTAAAAGTATAATCTTTTAGTAGATTAATGTATTATAATAATAAAAAATAGTTAGACTATTAATAAGGTTAGCTTAGATTAGATTAAGCATTTTGATTATCACATAGCTTCTTATACAAAAAGAATCTATCAAATACTTATCCTTAATAACCATAAAAGCTATCACTTAATAGTATTTAAGCTTTATTATAAAAAGTATAAGATTATTATAGTTTATATACTTTCTTATTTTTTATATCTCCTTTAGCTATTAAATATTAGTTACTTTAAGCTATTAAAGTAAATATATAATCGATAAATTAAAAAGTTAATATATATATATATTATATATATTAGTAAGCTTAAGTTCCTCTATGTCTTTTATATAGCATTTTTTACTATAATTAACAAGAAGAATATTAAAAAAGGTTTTAAAGGAGCTAGTCTATTACTATTTAATTCACAGAGTGTTCTTTTAATGCTTAATATAGAATTATAAATATTAATACCTCCGGAAATACTACCTTAACCTATATAATCTTAAGTCTTTAAAATACTAAAGAATATATATAAGGCTATTTTATAATTAAAGTATATAAAAAATTATATTTTTGCTTATTAAAATAGCTCTCTAACTATAATATTAACTATAATTAATTAATTTATAAAGGGTATAATAGTAATTATATATTAAATAGTACTTTTACACGAAAAGGTCTCTAAGCTTTATATAGTAAATAAGACATTAAGCAAGCACTGCAGAGTAAAAAAGACTTGCGTATGACTTAAAGGCACACTTATTGTTCAAAAAGGAATCGATCAATTAGATCAAAGGGATATAAATAAGCAAATTAAGTAAGAAAAGCGGTAAAAAGGGTCTACTCGTACAAAGGCTTCGCGCTATAGCAAGTGTAACAAGACTAGCTATAATATATAAACCTATAAGAAAGTATAACTAAGTAAAAAATATAATTATTTTCTTTTAATACTATTATAATAACTAGATATTTAATATAGATTGAGAAGTGTTAAGGGCTGACTTTGTTTTTTTCTACACGAGGTGGTGAGGGGTGGCACACTCGCTTGTGTGGCACACTCGCTTATGGAATACGTTATATTACTTTCTAATACTTAATAAACATAAAAGCTAATATAATCCATAAGCCAGTGTACGATACAAACAAGTAGTACACCCTTAATAGCCATATCTACCTCTATTACTATACATTAAATTCTTTTACTATCTATTATAGTAATACTTTTAAATAATAATAAGATTTTTCTTACCTTTTAATCTCTTTAAAAAGACCTAAATTTAAGTCTTAAAACTATAGTAAAAATCTATAATATTAGTTATATAACTCTTAGTTAGTATTATATTAGTATACTATTAAAATATAATATAAAAGCTAATTTAATAAATCTTATAAAATTAAAGGAAAAAGCTATAATTAAATATATAATCAATTTATCTATAAGATTATTTTCTTTTAAATTATATAGTATTAAAAACATAGTTAATTATTTACAATATATATATAATATACTATTAGTTAATAAAGATTAAATATTAAACTTTATTAAATACTAATTAAAGCTTTATATATATTAGGTTTATAAATATAATTATTAAAAAGTTTAATATAAAAATATAAAATTTATTAATAATTAGTTTATATTTATATAAAATATAATAACTAAATATAAAGTTTTTAATAATAATCTTTATAACTTTAATAAGATTAGCTTTATAATACATATTATTTTTCTAAATATAGTCATTATTACTTTAAAAAGTCTTAAAAATATAAAATTATTTTTGTCTAATAATTAAGAGTAAGTAACTATAATCTAAGGTATTAATATAATAGACTAAGTAATACTATTACTTATTATTTTTATTATATCATATTATTTTAAGAATTAATATTAAGAGTATAATCTTTTACTAGATTAATGTATTATAATAATAGAAAATAACTGGATTACTAATAAAATTAGCTTAGATTAAATTAAACATTTTGATTATTATATAACTTCTTATACAAAAAGAATCTATTGAATGTTTATTCTTAATAGCTATAAGAGTTACTATTTAATAGTATTTAAGTTTCATTAACAGAAGTTTAAGATTAACGTAGGTGCATAGTAAGTTAGCTAGTATAACAAGTTAGCCACTTTCCTATAATATTATAGCCATCCTAATTCAATTTTACTTTTCTTTACTAAAAATAATACTATTACTTAATAAAAAAGATCATTTAATCTTAACTATTTAAATAATTCAAAAAGACCTTAAAATTAAGATTCAAAAAGCTACTAAGATCTATAGTATGAATCATAGAACTCTTAATTTACGATTAAAAAGAATACTTACTAAATATAATATTATCCTTAAATTAAAAAAACTCTTAAATCTAAAAGAATCAATAATTATTTAGTATATCCTTAACCTAAATATATAATTATTTCCTCCTTGCTTTTATAACATAAAGGATATAACAAATCAATTATTTACTAAATATAATACACCTTCGATTAGTAGGCGTTAGTTTTTATACTTTATTAAACGTTAAATAGAATTAATAATATATTTTAATTATAAATATAACTATTAAAAGACTAAAGATAAAGATCTAAATATAATTTAGGACTAATTTTAATTTATTTATAATATAATTATAAAGTATAATATTAATAAGTTAAATATTTATAACTTTAATAAAACTAGCTTATAATAGATATTATTTCAATTAGAATAATTATAATAAGTACCAAAAGGTATAACTAACTAAAACAAACATCGCCAGGTAATAAAAGATAAATTATTATAAATTAAAAAGTTAATATTTAAGAATAGGTAATACTACTATACATTATAGTTATAGAATAATATTATTTCTTTATATAATATAAGAATTATATTATATCTTTTAACTAGGTTATTACTATAACTTATAATAGCTAAACAATAAATAAAATAAGCTTAAATTAAATTTAATACTTTAATAAGTATATAAAAGTATAATCTTTTAGTATATATTACCTTTTAATACTTAATGAATATAAAAGCTATTATTTAATAGACTTTAAACTATTTTATAAAAACAATAAGATTATTATACTCTATATACTAATATATTTATTTTATATACTTTAATTACTAAATATAAGTTACTTTAAATTATATAAATAGATTTATAAGTAATGAATTAATGGTTTTATATAAGTATATATAACTTATACCATAAAAAGTAATTTTCTATTGGTATTTTATATAGTATTTTAAAGTATAATAATAAAAAATAATATTAAGGTAGGTTTTAAAGGGGTAGGAATTATTTTTTATAATTTAGAAAGTATACTTTTCCGGTTAGATTTAGTAATATAAATACTATTATTAACTAATACTACTATTAAATTACTAGACCTTTACGTTCTAAGAACACCTAATAACTTAACTAAAATAACTTTATAAAGTAATTTTATTAAAAAGCAAATAAAAGATTATTAGGGAAGCTTACTAGTATTAATTTTAGTTATTTTAGACTAGTTTACGAAAAGAATATAATAAATAATACACTAGATAGTATTATTAAAGGCTAAGATTAAAATACTATAAAAACTAAATAAAATATTTAATAAATAATAAAAGATTAAAGGAATATAATTATAATAAAAAGAAAGTCTAATATTAATAAAGGAATAAGTTTTATAAGACTAGAGAGATATTAAATAGTAATTATAAAAGGAAATGTAATAAAGTAATGGTTAGAAGGTATATAATATAATAAAAAAATAGTATTATAGTATATATAAAAAGACTAGCTATAATATATATATTTATTAAAAAGCTATAAAGATATTTAGTAAAAAGAATAGTAATAAGTATTAATTGATTTAAAGTATTATTATTATTTTATTAATGTGTTTATATTAAGAGAGGTAGGAAAGTAGCTAACTTATTATGCTAGCTAACTCACTATGCACCTATATTATATATTATATATATTAATAAGATTAACTTTTTTATATTTCTTATATAATGTTCTTTATTATAATTAATAAAAAGAATATTATAAAAGTTTTATAAAAGCTAGTTTATTACTATTTCATTTACAAAAGGCTTTTTTAATATTTAATATAGAATCATAAATATTAATACCTTTAAAAATACTACTTAAGCCTATATAACCTTAGGTCTCAAAACCACTAAAAAACATACATAAAACTAACTTGTAGTTAGAGTATATAAAAAATTATATTATTATTTATTAAAATAACTCTTTAACTTTAATATTAAATAAAATTAACTAATTTATAAAAAAAGTAATAATAATTATATATTAAATAGTATTTTTATATGAAAAGATCTTTAAAATTTATATAGTAAATAAGGTATTAAATAAATATTATAGAGTAAAAAAACTTATATATAACTTAAAGGTATATTTATTATTTAAGAAAAAGTAAATCAACTAGATTAAAAGAATATAAATAAATAATTAAAATAAAAAAGATAGTAAAGAAAGTCTGTTTATATAAAAGCTCTGCGCTATAATAAGTATAGTAAGACTAGTTATAATATACAAATCTATAAAAAGATTTAAAAAAATAAAAAAAGTATATCTTTATCTAATACTATTATAATAATTATTTAATATATTTTTAATAGAAGAATATAAAAAAAGTTACAAAAGGTTAGTTTTATTTTCTTTTAAATAACATACTAGGTAGGGTGTACCACTCGCTTATGTATACCACTCACTTATGGATTAGGTTATTACTTAATGGACTTTAAGCTATTTTATAAAAATAATAAAATTATTATACTCTATATGCTAGTATATTTATCTTATATACTTTAATTACTAAGTATAGATTACTCTAGGCTATTTAAATAGGCTTATAAACAATAGATTAAGTGTCTTATACAAGTATATATAACCTATATTACAAAAGATAACTTTCTATTAGTGTTTTATATAGCATTTTAAAGTATAATAATAAAGAATAACATTAAGGTAGGTTTTATAAAAACAGATTTTATTCCTTATAACCTAAAGGATATACTTTCCCGATTAGATTTAATAATATAAATACTATTATTAACTAATATTACTATTAAACTACCAGACCTTTAAGTTCTAAAAACATTTAATAACTTAACTAAAATAACTTTATAAAATAATTTTATTAAAAGACAAATAAAAGATCATTAAAGAAGCTTATTAGCATTGATTTTAGTTATTTTAAACTAGTTTATAAAAAGAATATAAAGAATAATACACTAGGTAGTATTATTAAAGATTAAAATTAAAATATTATAAAAAGCAAATAAAATACTTAGTAAATAATAAAAAACTAAAGAAATATAACTATAATAAAAAGAAAGTCTAACTCTAATAAAAGAATAAGTTTTATAAGACTAAAAGTATATTAAATAGTAAATATAAAAAAAGATATAATAAGGTAATAGTTAGAAGATATATATTATAATAAAAGAATAATATTATAGTATATATAGGAAGACTAGTTATAATATATATATTTATTAAAAAACTATAGAAATATTTAATAAAGAAAATAGTAATAAGTATTAATTGATTTAAAGTATTATTATTATTTTATTATTATATTTATGCTAAAAAAGGAAGGAAAGTGGCTAACTCATTATACTAGCTAACTCACTATGTACTGAGGTTATATTGAGTACTTATTAAACTTTAAAAAATAAAAGCTTTAGTTAAATTAAAAGAATATAAATTTTATATTTAATAAAAGGCTTTTTTAAATATATTATTATATTAAATAAAGTTTATATAGATTTTATTAATATTAAAATAGTATATAGCTAGTCTAAGTAAAATATTATTAAAAATATATTAGGCTTTTAAACGAATTAAGGCTTTAATTATAAAGAATCTAGTATTTATAATATTTAATTTAAAAAAAAACTAAAACTTAAAATAACATAAGTGTATAATAAGTTAACTAGCATAATAAGTTAGCCACTTTCCTTCTTCTCTTAGCATAAACACAGTAATAAAATAATAACAATACTTTAAATTAATTAATACTTATTATTATTCTTTTTACTAAACATCTCTATAGCTTTCTAATAAGTATATATATTATAACTAATATTCTTATATATACTATAATACTATTCCTTTACTATACTATAAACCTTCTGACTATTACTTTACTACATTTCTTTCTATACCTACTGTTCAATATCCCTCTAGTCCTATAAAGCTTATTCTTCTACTAGAGTTAGACTCTCTCCTTGTTATAGTGATGTTTTTTTAGCCCTCTATCGTTTACTAAGCATTTTATTTACTTTCTATAGCATTTGAACCTTAGCCTTTAATAATACTACCTAGAGTGCCCCACCATAACACCGTGACCATCCCAAGACTTTACAGGTTTTACACCAAAACACTTACTTTTTAAATAACTATAAGACCACCAAGCTAAGCCTAATTTAGCCTAATTTAGTTTTAGAAATAGTTTAAAGTCTATATTCTTTAGAAATATTTGAAAAGTATTCTAAAATTACTTATATTCTTAGTTTATTAAGTATTAAATACTTTAAAATTTAAAATATAAATAATTAATATTAAATAATATTAAACGTTATAGAATATTATTATAATAAAGGAATATAATATAATTAGGTTTTATTAAATATATATTTAAAAACCTTAAACTTATAAATATACTATATAATTAATTATAAATATTTTAAAAGTTTAAGTATTTTATTAAATAAAAAGTATTAAATAATATTTTAATAATAAAATATTTAAGTTTTATATAACGAAGAATTGATATTTTATTATTATAAATAAATATAAATATATTTATATATAATTATCTATATTAAAATTAAAATAAGCTTTTTTTAATACTAAAATTATAACTTATTTTTAAAAGAATATTTAAAAATTATATTAATAGAAAATTAAGTTATATTGATTATTTATATTTATTATTTATATATAATCTTAAATTTTAAATTTTAATATATTTATTTATTAATTCTAATTTAATTTTCAATAATAAATGTTTAAAATAATATATAAATTTCAATAAAACCTTAGAAAATATTTTATTTTCTTCTTATATATAATAGAACTATATATAATCTAATTAATCCAAAACCTAAACTTTATATATTTATTTAATATTTTTAATCTTTAATCTTTAACTATTTAAATAATACCTAATATTTAATATTCTATATACAATATATAATAATATTTTTAAAAGCTTATTTTTTATATATAATCTTATTAATATAATGAATATATAAATCTTAAATTATAGCTTAATTAGACATAGTTCGGTAGTTTTACGATTATTTAAAAAGTAAGTGTTTTAGTGTAAAACCCGTACGGTCTTGGGATGGTCACGGTGTTGTGGTGGGGCACTCTACCTAGTCAGGAACTTTATTAAGAAAACACTACTATTAGACCGTTTTACCTGTCTAGATTACATAGGGCTTAACCTAGTCTCCGGTAGCATTAACATACTCTATAATAATAACCTATTTATAAGAGTTACTTTCTATAACGGTTACTGCTGTTATTAGGCTTATTTCTACTATTTTTCCTAACCTGGTTTCCCTTTTTATAAGCCTGGTCTCGTTAAGGTTATAGATTCAGTTTATACTAATAGACTCAGGCTTAATCTTATTGTCTAGATAATTTAAGAAGCTTTATATAATCCCCTCGGTTATATAGATTGTTTGGGTAGCTTTAATATCCTTAGAGACCTTTATCTTAATCTTCTCGTTGCGTTTAAAGAACTTGTTTACCTAATATTAACCAAGGTATTGGTTATTATTACCCTTGGTTAGGATAAGCTATATAAAAGAATAAATGTACCGGCGGTTAGGGGCCTGGCTATAGGTTTCTTTAGATTTGATTTATTATAACGTACTTTATCAGCGAGTGGCGTATATCAGCGAGTGGCGCACTTTCCGCCCATAGCGCATATAACTTACCATCTTATTAAATTCCTTTACAATTAACTATAGAATCCTTTCTAAATAAAACCAGGATAATTATAGTCCTTTAGGCTCTTGAAAATAGTAAATCCCTTAGTAATCGAGCCATAGCCAAGATCTATAATATACTAGCTAGTATAATCCGTTATTATTACAATAATTGTATAATTAGATATAATTTTTAACCTAATTTAATAAATCTAATTAAGTTAAAAAAAGATTATTATTTAATATATAATTAAGCTTTTAATATAATTATTTTTACCTAAATTATATAGTATTAAAAGAATAGCTAATTAATTATTATTAGTTTAAAAACTTTATATATATTATATATATTAATAAGCTTGAATTTCTTTATGTTTTTTATATAGTATCCCTTTTTTTAGTAATAGATAAAAATATATAAAAAGGTTTTATAAAAATTAGTTTTATATTATTTAGCTTATAAAAAGCTTTTTTAATACATAATATTTAATAACCCTACCTAAGATTAGATAATCTTAGGTCTTAAAGATATTATAGATTATATATAAGGCTAGCTTATAATTAAAGAATATAAAATCTTATATCTATAGTTATAAAAATAACTCTTTTATATTAATATTAATTACTATAAATCAATTTATAAAAAGAATAATAGCTATAATATATGAAATAGTTTTTTTATATAAAAAAGTCTTATTACTTTATATAGTAAATAAGACATTAAGTAAGTACTAAAGAGCTAGAAAAACTCATATATAGCTTAGAGGCTCTCTTACTGTTTAAGATATATTAGATCTAATAGATTAGAAGGATCTAGATGAATAGATAAAAAGAAAAGATTATTAAAGTAATAATTAATAAGGATTAGGCCGGATAAATACTTTATACTATAGTAATTATAATAAACCTAAGTATAATATATAAATTTATAAAAAGGCTATAGAAATATTTAACTTATTAGATTCTGATAGTATTTTAGTTATTATTTAATATTTTATAGTATAATTAAGTAGTTTATACAGGTTATAGGTAAAAGATACGTTACTTACTAATATACGCCACTCGCTGATAAAGTATATTATATTAAATTCTTTAATGATTTTAAATAATATTACTTTTATATAAAAGTAAAGTTATTATAGCTTTTAAAGCTTTTAAAAAAGACTTAGATTTAAGTTTTAAAGTTATAGAAAAAGTCTATGGTATTAATTCTATGATTTTAAGTTAGTATTACACTAGATAGCCTTTATAATGTAATATAAGAGCCAATTTAATAAACCCTATAGAATTAGAAGAAAAGGTTATACTTAAGTATATAATTAATTTGTTTATAGAGTTATTTTCTTTTAGACTATATAATATTAAAGACATAGTTAATTATTTACTATGTATATATAATATATTATTAATTAGTAAAGACTAGGTATTAAACCTTATTAAATACTAATTAAAGCTCTATATACACTAGGCTTAGAAATATAATTATTAAAGAATTAAATATAAAGATCTAAAGCTTATTAGCGTTTAGTTTAAATTTATATAGAATATTAAGATTAAATATAAGGTCCTTAAGAATAATCTTTATAATTTTAATAAGACTGGTTTTATAATAGGTATTTTTTTCTTAAGTATAGTAATTATAATTTTAAAAGACTATATAAAAATTAAATTATTTTAATTTAATAATCGGGAATAGGTAATTATAATCTAAGGTATTAATAGAATAGGTTAAGTAATACTATTATTTATTATTTTTATTATATAATATTATATTAACAATTAGTATTAAAAGTATAATCTTTTAGTAAATTAATATATTATAATAATAAGAAATAATTAAATTATTAATAAAATTAGCTTAGATTAAATAAAGTTTTTTAATTATTATATAGGTTTTGATATAGAAAGGACTTATTAAATATTTATTTTTAATATTTATAAGAGCTATTACTGAATAGTATTTAAGCTTTGTTATAAAAAGCATAAAATTATTATAGTTTATATACCTTTTTATTCCTTGTATTTCCTTTAGCTATTAAATATTAATTACTTTAGGCTATTAAAGTAAATATATAATTAATAAATTAAAATATTAATGTATATATATATTATATATATTAATAAATTTAAGTTTCTTTATGTTTTTTATATAGTATCTTTTATTATATTTAATAAAAAGTATTTTAAGAAAGTTTTTAAAGGAACTAGTTTATTATTATTTAATTTATAGAGTGTTTTTTTAATGTTTAATATAAAGTTATTAATATTAATACTTCTAGAAACACTGCTTTAACCTATATAATCTTAGGTTTTTAAAATACTAAACAATATATATAAGGCTATTTTATAGTTAAACTATATAAAAGATTATATTTTTACTTATTAGAATAGTCTTTTAATTATAATCTTAATTATAATTAATTAATTTATAAAAAGTATAATAGTAATTATATATTAAATAGTATTTTTATACAAAAAGGTCTTTAAGCTTTATATAATAAATAAAATATTAAATAAGTATTATAAAGCAAACAAAACTTATATATAACTTAAAGGTATACTTACTATTTAAGAAAGAGTCGATCAATTAGATTAAAAGGATATAAATTAGTAAATTAAATAAGAAAAGCAGTAAAGAGGATCTGCTTATACAAAGGCTTTATATTATAATAAATATAGTAAGACTAGCTATAATATATAAATCTATAATGAAATATAATTAAATAAAGAATATAATGATTTTCTTTTAATACTATTATACAAATTAGATATTTAATATAAATTAAAAAGTATTAAAAACTAACTTTGCTTTTTTTCTATACAAGATAATAAGGGATGGCACATTCGCTTATGGAATATATTATAGATCTTTTTTATAGCTTTAAGACTTAAATCTAGGTTTTCTTTAGTTTTAAAAGCTATAATAATTTTACTTTTATATACAAGTAGTACTATTTAGGATTATTAAAGAATGTAATATATTATAATAGAGGTAAATATAATAGTAAAGAGCGGCATACTTGCTTATATAGTACACTCGCTTATAGATTATGTTATTATTCTTTTAGGTACAATAATTATGACTTTAAAAGGCTATATAAAGATTAAATTATTTTAATCTAGTAATTAAAAATAGGTAATGTAAACCACAAGCGAGCGGACCACATAAGCGAGCGGACCACCTTTAAAACCTATATAAAACACTATTTTAACCCCCTGGCAAAAACCACTAGTTTTTAATAAGACTTAATAAGGTTTTATTTATAGTATATACTATAATATAGTAATAAGACGATATTTTCTTTATATTTTATATAATTTTATTTAAGAGGTTATTATAGATTTATAGTTATGAAATACTTTAGAATGAGCTTTTAATATAAGCTCTTAAATAAAATTATATAAAATATAAGAAAAATATCATTTTCTTATTATATTATAGTATATACTATAAATAAGACTTTCTTAAGTTTTATTAAAAACTAGTGGCTTTTACAAGGGGGTTAGAAATAGCGTTTTATATAGGTTTTAAAGGTGGTCCGCTCGCTTGTGGATTACGTTAACTATAATTTAAAATATTAATACACTAAATTAAGTAACACTATTATTTAATATTCTTATTATATAATATTATTTTAAAAGTTAATATTAAAAGTATAATCTTTTAATAGATTAGTATATTATAATAATAAGAAATAGCTAAATTCTTAATAAGATTAGCTTAGATTAAATTGAATATTTTAATTATTATATGGTTTTTTATATAAAAGAAGTTTATTAAATGTTTATTTTTAATAGTTATAACAGCTATTATTTAATAATATTTAAACTCTATTATAAAAACTATAAGATTATTATAATCTTATATAATCTATAGGCGGGTGTACTATATAAGCAAATATACTATCCTTTACTACTATATTTACGTCTATTATAATATATTAAGCTCCTTAATAGTCTTAAATAATATTACCTTTAATATATTCCACAAGCGAGTATGCCAGACAAACTAGTGTGCCACTATATACTTTCTTAATACCACCGGTAATAAATAGTATAAATATAATTTAAGTGTTTTAAATATTTTTTAATATATAACCCTAGTAAAAGATACTTAAGTAATATATTTGCTTGTCTAGCACACTAGCTTGTGGATTATATTATATAAAAATAGAATTATTATAGCTTTTAAAGCTTTTAAACAAGAGTTAAATTTAAGCTTTAGAGTTATAAGAAAATCTATAGTATTAATTATATAACTTTAAGTTTGTATTATACTAAATACCCTTTATAATATAATCTAAAAATTAATTTAATAAATCTTATAAAATTAAAAAAAACCATACTTAAATATATAAATAATCTATTGATATAAATCTTTTTAAATTATATAATATTAAAAGAATAATTAATTATTTATTATATATATATAATACATTACTAGTTAATAAAAACTCAATATTAAACTTTATTAAACACTAATTAAAGCTTTTTCTGTTTCTTTTTTTATTCATTACGCTTATAAAGGCCAAAGGCGTATAAAGCGGCTATCTATCTATCTAAAAGCTTACTGTACAGTAACGTTCTAGAATAATAGCTAACTGGCTAGCTTTTAAGCTAACAGTATAAGGTATTGTATTTTCCAGTTAATAGTTTTCTTTCTCCTAGTTCTAAGCGTTATATATATCCCTTAGCCTCTAGGCTGACTAGCTAACTAATCAGCCTATATCTACTCTTCTAAAAACCAGCCTCGCGTACAGATCTTTGTGCTAGTAAGGAAGCCTGCTAGGGCTTCCTTTCCTAGTTTTGTTGTGAAGAGCTTCCGTAACGTTAGCTGGGCTCCTGGCCCTAAGGCCTTCTGCAGGGCCTTCCTAGGCCCTTGGTATCTGCTACAGCGTAGCAGCAGGTATTGTGTTGTATGTCGTTGGCTAATTAAAGCTTTATATATACTAAACTTATAAATATAATTATGAAAGATTTAAATATAAAAACCTAATATTTATTAATACTTGTTAAAAGGAAGTAGCCTCTCAGGCATAAAATTCCTTATAGCAATAAGTAAAAGGCTTAGTAATAGCTTATATAAGCTATTATAGCTTGATCTAGAAGGCTCGGTCAGTCCTTCTAGAAGCTCAGGGAAGAATAAGTATCTTAACGAGCTAATTCCCAATAAGGTTAGGCTTGTGGGATTAGTTAGTTACTAAGGCTATAAGAGGAAAAGATAGGTTGAGATGAGATGTTGTATTCAATCTAATAACTAACTAAAAGACAGGAATCTATCTACTATATATAGGAAATATAAGTGGGGCATAGAAAGTAAAAGAATAGGCTAGAATAGCCTATAGAACAATAGAAACACTAGGATTATTGTCTATTGTTAGAACCTACTGGAATAGGCTAGAATAGCCTAGAAAACAATAGAAACAATAGTCTTATTGTTTCTTATTATTAAGACCTAATCAATAGGGTATTAACTAGTTCATTTTAACAATACTTAATTTAAGCTTATATAAAATATTATAGCTAAATATAAAATCTTTAATAATAATTTTTATAACTTTAATAAGATTAACTTTATAATAGGTATTATCTTTTTAGATATAATAATTAAAACTTTGAAAAGCTATATAAGGATTAAATTATTCTATCCTAGCAATTAAAAATAAATAATTATAATCTAAGGTATTAATAAAATAGGTTAAGTAATAGTGTTATTTATTATTTTTATTATATAATATAATATTAAAAATTAATATTAAAAGCATAATCATTTAATAAATTAATATATTATAATAATAAAAAATAACTAGACTCTTGATAAAATCAACTTAAATTAAATTAAATATTTTAATTATTATATAGTTTCTTATATAAAGAAATCTATTAAATACTTATTCTTAATAATTATAAAAGCTATTATTTAATAACATTTAAACTTTATTATAAAAAGTATAAGATTATTATAGTTTATATATTTTTTTATTCCTTGTATTTCCTTTAACTATTAGATATTAGTTATCTTAGGCTATGAAAGTAAATATATAATTAATAAATTAGAAAGTTAATATATATATATATTACATATATTAATAAGCTTAAGTTCCTTTATGCATTTTATGTAGTATTATTATTATAATTAATAAGAAAAATATTAAAAAAGATTTTACAGGAATTAGTTTATTATTAATTAATTTATAAAACATTCTTTTAATACCTAACATAAAGTTATAAATATTAATATTTTTAGAAATATTACTTTAACTTATATAATCTTAGATCTTTAAAATACTAAAGAATATATATAAGATTATCTTATAGTTAAAGTATAACATAATCCACAAGCAAACAGACCACATAAGCAAGCGGACCACCCTCTATAACAATATTTACCTTTATATCTATATATTAAATTCCTCTATACTCTCTTATAATAAAACCTTAAAATAAAAATAAAGTATTACATACTCTTCAAGCTCTTAAACAAAACCTGAATTTAAGTCTTAGAACTATAGCTACGATCTATAATATTAATTATATAATAATTCTTTAGTATTATATTAATATAGTTTTATAATATAATATAATTATTAATTTAATAAATCTTATAAAATTAAAAAGAAGCTATAATTAAATATATAATTAATTTGTTTATAAGATTTTTTTTAAATTATTTAATATTAAAGAAATAGTTAATTACTTATTATATATATATAATATATTATAAATGAATAAAAATTAAATATTAAATTTTATTAAATATTAATTAAAGTTTTATATATACTAGGTATATAAATATAATTATTAAAGAGTGAAATATAAAAATCTAAAGTTTATTAATAATTAGTTTATACTTATATAAAACATAAAGGCTAAATATAAAATCTTTAATAATAATCTTTATAACTTTAATAAGATTAGTTTTATAATAGGTATTATCTTTTTAGATATAGTGGTTATAAGTTTAAAAGACTTTATAAAAGTAAAATTATTTTAGTTTAAAAGCCGGAAGTAAATAATTATAATCTAAGATATTAATATAATAGATTAAATAATATTATTATTTATTATTTTTATTATATAATACTATCTTAAGAATTAGTATTAAAAGTATAATCTTTTAGTAAATGAGTATATTAAAATAACTAAGAATAACTAGACTATTAATAAGATTAGCTTAGATTAGATTAAGTATTTTAATTATTATATAGTTTTTTATATAAAAAAGATTTATTATATACTTATCTTTAATAGCTATAAAAGTTATTATTTAATAGTATTTAAGTTTTATTATGAAAAATGTAAGATTATTATAGTTTATATATTCTTTTATTCCTTATATTTATTTGGTTATTAAATATGAATTATTTTAGATTCCTAAAATAAGTATATAATTCGTAAATTAAAAAACTAATATATATATATATCACATATATTAGTAAGCTTAATTTCTTTCATACCTTTTGTATAGTGTTTTTTACTATAATTAATAAAAAGACTATTAAAGGAGGCTTCTTAGAATCTAGTTTATTACTATTTAATCTATAGAGTGTTTTTTTAAAGCTTTATATAGAATTATAAATATTAATACCTTATAAAGACACTAACTAAGTCTATATAGCCTTAGGTCTTAAAAACACTAAAAAGCACATATAAGGCCAATTTATAATTAAAATATATAAAAGATTATATTATTACTTACTAAAATAATTCTTTAACTATGATATTAAATATAATTCATTAATTGATAAAAGAAATAATAATAATAATATATTAAGTAATACTTTTATATATAAACATTTAAGAATTTTATATAATAAATAAGGCTATAAGTAAGCGCTATAGAGTAAAAGAAATATATATATAACTTAAAGGCACTCTTACTATTAAAGAAGCGATAGATTAATTAGATTAAGGAGATATAAATACATAGATAAAGTAAGAAAAGCAGTAAGAAGGGTCTTATATAAAGGCTATATGTTATAGTAAATGTAATAAGATAGGCTATAATATACGAACTTATAAAGAAATAAAGTAAAGTAAAAGACATATGTTATATTCTGTTATTATTATAATAGTTATTTAGTCTGTTTTTAATATAGGTATAAAAAAAGGGCTATAAGAAGGTGGTTTTATTTTTGTTTGAATAAGTGGTCTGTTTGCTTGTGTGGTCCGCTCGCTTGTGGATTATGTTATAAAGAATTATATTTATATTTATTAAAATAGCTTTTTAATTATAATATTAATTATAATTAATTAATTATATTAAAAGGATATAAATAAGTAAATTAAATAGAAAAAGTAATAAAAAGCATTTATTTATATAAAGGGTTTATATTATAGTAAGTATAGTAAAACTAGCTATAACATATAAATGTATAAAAAAATATCATTAAGTAAAAGATATAATTAGTTTTTTTTCATATTATTATAATAATTAAATATTGAATATAAATTAAAAAATATTAAAAGCTAACTTTGTTTTTTTTTCTATATAAGGTAGTAAGAGGTAGTACACTTACTTATGTAGTATATTTACTTATGGATTATATTAACTTAAAGTTATATAATTAATATTATAGATTTTTTCTATAGCTTTAAGACTTAACTCTGGGTTTTTTTTAAAAGCTTTAAAAGCTATAATAACTTTACTTTTATATAATAATAGTAGTATTTAAGATTGTAAAGGAATTTAATATATTATAATAAAGGTAAATATAATAGTGCAGGGTGGCACACTCGCTTATATAGTACACTCACTTTTGGATTACATTAAACAATTTTCTCATTTATAACTAATAAATCCATTACGATATCTATGCAAAGCGCTTAAATTCATCACGTGTAAAAGGAATTAATAAACACATACTACGGGCGGAACTTTAGTACGAGAAGAAAAAGGGAAAAAGGACGCAATCCGTAGTGATATTAGTTGTTCTATAATGATATACCTAATCGGACTAGCCACGGTGATGTGGAAAGTCTAAAGGAAGTTATTACTATATCTATATGCCTGGACCACTTGTAAACTGTTCTCGGTGAACTGTGAAAGACCAAAATGAGACACGATGTGTCTTAACCGACCTTCAATATTCCGAACAGTCGCAAGAACCTCCCTGTGAGCGATATTTGCATAATCATTCACGGTAACTTCGTTTCTATAGTTAGGATTGCATCCTGACCATTCATCCAGAACGTCGTTAAAGTCAGTCGCATATCCCATTTTCACTAGGAACTGCGAGACATCCACCAGGGGCTTTGCTTGGTTCGGTAGTGTATAGGAGTCCATCTCGGACAGGGCATGTTCTGAGAAGCCATAGCGCTGCATACCGATGCAGCAAGCCCAAGTTCCTGACAAAAGCTCAAACAAGGCGGCGTGCGGAAGCACAGCTCGCAGTACTTCTTCATACAAGCGTACGATATCGATGAAAGTGTACCCGAAAGCCTTGGTAAGGACCAGCACTAGGTTGTCATCCTCACCGTTGGCGCAATCAGAAGCCGCCTCGAAGATATCATGGCCCAAAGTCCATATTGATCGGAGCAGAAACACGGCGGCTTGTGAAAGCTTGCGGCGACACAATGATTCGAAAAATGCCACTGTCTGGCAAGCACCCACGGTGTAAAATCTCACAGTGAGCAGGTGAGTCCACTGTCCCGGCAGGGCCACAGTCATCGCATCAGCACTGCCTCGACTAATAGCATAGTAGAATTTGGCTTGTAAGACCAAGATCCATCGATTTCTGCCTTCATCGAACAAACCACACGCCTGTAAGTGCTTGACTGAATCCACGAGTGACGTACACTGGTCAGTGTTCTGGAATTTTGCATAATCAGTGTAGCAACCATGAGCCCATAGAACGGTGATCACTTCACTGCTCGCAAGTGGCCAGCATTTTAACATAAACAAGGCAGCATTCTGCGCTGTATCAAGAGCGGAGCGCCCCCAACGATGCGAGTGAGGACCCGAAAGGTTTGGGTCGGATTGTGTAACAGCTAAGGATGTTGGGCCCTTCATAGTAAACTGCACCAACAAGGAGTCTGACCAGTTGAGTCTGTGAGTGTTGTAGTATGAGAGGTGGGCCAAGTCTGTCGGGTCTGAGCCTAACTCCTCAGCCCTCAATGTACTAGGAAACCATCCTTGGATAGCTAACAGCTCGTTGAACACACGTGTGCTTGTTTGGTCTTGCAAAATGACAGTTGGACCACTAGTGTCGGTCGAGGTTACACCACGCACAGCTTCCAGCCTCATCTTGCACCAATCGCGCAGTCGTTGAGATCCCACGGTAGGGTCATTGGGCTTGAGCAGAGCCCTCATGTGGCTAAGTGGGGATCTCTGTCTGACAAGATTGGTGGAGAGATGAGACATTGTTAAGATATCGTGTGACTGTGGACTAAGAATGTATATTTGAAATAGGGTGAAGTAAAGGAACGAGTTAAGGTTTGAAATAAATAGTACAGTGGAGGAAAAAGAATATCTATAGGAAATATAGATATCTTATAATCAGGATTGGTTAGATTGATAAATGTAAGATAACCAAGGCTATATAGCACAATAATGTGCTATTAAAGGGGATTTAAATATATATATATATATATATATATGTAATATGCTTGTATTTAGGTGGTATTGGCTTAGTTGTCTTAAAGAGAAAAGAAAAATGTATTGTTTGCACAGGAAATCCATTGCAATTTATATCTCAAACATCTCGGAAACCAGGTACAGGTTGGGTACAGCGTTTAGTGTCTAATACAGCGCCAAATAAAGGGTATTCTATACAAAAACCCTGCTTTTCTCGGGTATCATTATTCTGAGATAATTGTGAGTAAAGTGGTTAAGGTTTGTGAAGGGAAACTAGAAAATAAGCTTCCAATAGTCTATTTCAATCGGAAGTCTCGGATCAGAATGGAATGTAATAGTAAATCATAATTTACTAATGAAAAACACGGTTTCAAAAGCAAGCGTTATTTCGGCCAAGTGCAGCAAACTCGAAGAATATCCGTGCTTACCGAGCCGCCTTACATTAATTAGCTTGCAGGAGATGGCTTCAGATGAGTAGATGTTCCACCAGAAATCTCCAATCAAGAGGGCACTTTTCATGCTTAGTACCTATTTTTTGAAACAGTTATGTTTAAGAACTATAAAAATGCTAGTACCATGACAGTACTCAGTATAGCTGCCTTACACATAATGTATACACTGCTTGCACTTGTAGTACATGAATGACTCAGAGCCTGACTCTGTGCATCTTAAATGAAGGCCCCTCTTTCGAATAGCCAGTACAGACAATAGTTCAGCTTCCAGTCATAATTCTTCAATTTTCAGCCAAATCTAAACTGTTTCACTTAAAGATCGGGCATAGCGTGGATATCGAGGTTTTCTAGAACATTTGATCCCTTGTAGGCCATCTGATGATAACCCCCGCACATCAGGCTTTCTACCTATACGCGTATGGATTAGTTAATCCATATAGAATATTTTATAACATCTTCTATAAGCGAGTGGTATACATAAGCGAGTAGTACACTAAGTACTTAAGTACCTCCCTTGTAAATGAGGGGTATAAAAGTTGTTAAAGTGTTAAAGCAACTTTTTGCATATATCTCTAGTAAAAGATACTTAGCTGTACTACTTGCTTATGTATACCACTCGCATATGGAATACATTATATCTTATTCCATATTCCATACAGTATGCCCTTATTCTATAAGTATGGAAATACGACGGAAGAATGTTAATCTAGTATTAACTCTGTTTAGGGGTTAGTTTCCGAACTTCGCTGCTTCCCTTGTTTTCTACACAAACGCGTCTATCTCGACGCCTTCGGTAGTGTAAATGTCGTCACTAATATCTTTTTGTTGGAATGTATGGTGGAAATTGCGGGTCAATGCAACCCAAACTATTGGTACTTTATTTCGGGCTAATTTACCGCTCTCTGAACGTTATCTAAGGTACCTCCAGGTTTATATACAATTAGTAAGATTAGACTTGAAGGTAGAGGCGGCATTGGTTATATTTTGAAGCTATGAATAAGGCCTAATTACCACTGTTTATTAAAGATTATAAGGCTCATTAGAATTAGCCAGAAATAAGAAAATTAACATGTAAAATTGATCTTCTTATGGTTGTTACATGGTATTGTAAAGGAGAAGATTATTATTTTGTATATTTCTAATCAATTGGGTAATATACTTGCTTCTTTGACTGGGAATAGCCTGGAATAACCCCTTCTTAAATGAAAATCTACCCTATTTTACTTACCAAATGCTTCAAATATCATGATAACCTTATTTGCTTATTTGGCTATTTTAAAGGCTTTAATTTGATTGATTGATTGAAAGATTTGGTCAAGTTACTTGAACCGGCTGCTGCCCTGCCTAATTGGGCCAATTTTCGTCGCCAGACTCAGGAATGCTATGGCATTCCTCCAGGTGGTTAGGATGTGATCCATGTCTCATGATGACGACGAACACGACGAGCGGGGCGCGGTACATTTCTAATTCAAAAAGCCAGCGATGTATCTACTGACCCCTGCTTCGAGTTATACATTTTGGTGTTCTTAAACAGGAAACTGATCTCCATTTGGACATCCCTGTCCTATCGCCAGCCTTGTGTTAGCCTTGTGTTCGTCATAAAAATCCTTGCTGTGCGATTTTCAAATAGATACAACGGGATGTATGACGAACGGCACGACGAGGCAGTTCAAGTGGTGTTTTCCTTGGCAACTATTCTACTATAAGTTTAGGAGGGAACGCCTAGAAAAAGATACACTGTATAACTGACCCGCTCGTCGTCAGACGTGGATCATAGAGATCAAATATTAGAAATGCTGCTTAAAACGGTATAGCGGTCACTCGTCGTGATTCTCGTCGTGTTCGTCGTCGTGAGATGTGGATCACATCCTAACCACCTGGAGGAATGCCATGGCATTCCTGAGTCTGGCGACGAAAATTAGCCTGATAAGGTCTGTTATAGGAGCAACCGTTCTACTTATGCTAGCGCAATACATTCCCGCAATGAATCACATTTGGAGAAATATATCTTTTTTTCTGCAAGGTCAGATTTGTGTGAGCGCCATTCCTCGTGGATCAGGCCATGTTAGTCATATACAGTGTTTTTCGGTCAAGAGTTCCCTTCCGTCCACTGAGACGTCACACCCCGGACAAATGCGTGTCTAGTAGTTGCGACCCTGTTGAAAAAAGGGTACCAAAGGTACTACCTGCCACAAAGGGCGGCGAAAACGAATATTAATAACTACCTAGTACTTACCTAGAGAAAGTCCAAGTGCCCTTTACCGTCGACATACTTGTACAAGAACAGTCCTAGGTTCTTGCACATACTCTCTCAATTTATTCTCCTCATCTATTCTCTCTCTATCTATATTCTCTATTACATTCTTTGTAATAATCTTCACCTTTTTCCCCTCCTCTCAAAATGGCTCGCCCGCAGAACGTAGGCATAAAATCCATAGAGATCTACTTTCCAAGCCAGTATGTTGAGCAATCCGAGCTTGAGAAGTTCGATGGTGTTGCCGCTGGCAAGTACACTATTGGTCTAGGCCAGACCAAAATGGCCTTCTGTGATGATCGTGAGGACATCTACTCTATGGCCCTTACCGTCACTTCGAGGTTGCTTAAGAACTACAACATCAATGTCAACTCCGTCGGCCGTCTCGAGGTCGGCACCGAGACCCTCCTTGACAAGTCTAAATCCGTCAAGTCTGTCTTGATGCAGCTTTTCGATGACAACACCAACCTGGAGGGTGTCGACACTATCAATGCCTGCTACGGAGGTACTAATGCCCTCTTCAACAGTATTAACTGGGTCGAGTCCTCTGCTTGGGATGGCCGTGATGCTATTGTCGTTGCTGGCGATATTGCCATTTACGCCAAGGGTGCTGCCCGACCTACTGGTGGTGCTGGTGTGGTTGCCATGCTTGTTGGTCCCAACGCCCTCGTTGTTGCCGAGCCTGGCCTGCGAGGCACCTATATGCAGCACGCCTATGACTTCTATAAGCCTGACTTGACCAGCGAGTACCCTTATGTTGACGGTCGCTACTCCATTAACTGCTATACCAAGGCCCTGGACGCCGCCTACCGCGACTACAACAAGCGTGAGGCCAAGCTTGCCACTAACGGCATCACCAGCGGCGCCAACGGTGCCGACGTTACCAAGACTTCTCTTGACCGTTTCGACTACCTGGCTTTCCATGCCCCTACCTGCAAGCTTGTCCAGAAATCCTACGCCCGTATGCTCTACCATGACTACCTGACCAACCCTAATGCTTCTGCCTTTGCTGAAGTTGCCCCCGAGCTGTATGACATGGACTACGAGAAGTCCTTGACTGACAAGGTCGTCGAGAAGATCTTCATGGGCCTCACCAAGAAGCGCTTCCAGGAGCGTGTTAACCCTGCCATTCAAGTTGCCACTCTTTGCGGTAATATGTACTGCGCTAGTGTCTGGGGTGGTCTGGCTAGCTTGCTCTCCTTTGTTGACAGCAAGGCTCTCGAGGGAAAGCGAATTGGTCTCTTCAGCTATGGCTCCGGTCTTGCCGCTAGCTTCATGTCCTTTCGTGTTGTCGGTAGTGTCGAGAAGATTTCCGAGGTCCTCAACATCCCCGCACGATTGGAGGCTCGTCGTGCTGTCTCCCCTGAGACTTACGATGAGATGTGCAACTTGCGAAAGCAGGCTCATTTCCAGAAGGACTATACCCCCAAGGGTAAGGTCTCTACCATTGCCAGTGGCACATACTACCTGACAAAGGTTGATGATATGTTGAAGCGAGAGTACTCACAGCAGGCTTAAGTCTGGTCATTGTTCTTGTTGGAATAGCTATTTTGTAGCATAGAGCCCATAACATGATAGTAGGAATTGTTGATATTATCAGAGGCATAATATATAATAGACCTTCTTCTCTTGACCCTAATTGCTTTTGCGTGAATACTTTAACAATCTTAGAAACCAAGCTGTTTTTTAACCTGAACTTGTAAAGACAACACGCCATACGCCACCGAATCGAGCTTAAAACGCTAGAAAAACGCGATACAATTTAACTAAGGGAAATAGATTGTATCTATTAAAGCTACACTCTTTTGCAATCGCTTGCGGAAGGGATATTAGTCCCTTTAGATAGCTCGTACAAAAGCAGAGGAAAAGATTACCCGACGCAACAGACGCGATGAACACACCACGATCACAGCCACAGCTAAAGCTATGATATAATTGGCCCTAGCTTAAGCCTAAGCCATAGCTAGTAAGGTTATTAGTCTAGAGGCCATAGATACAATAGAAATAACCTTAAATAATAGTCTAAACGAATAACTAGGTAAAAAAAGGCCTAAGACACCTAACTAAAATAATAGTAACTAGAGGCCCTAAATGCTATACAGTATATTTAAATAACCCTAAAGGCTATAAACAAAACTTAAATTATTTAATTATTCTATATTAATCTTATTCATTAACTAAAGAACACTATTAAACTAAAATAATAAAAATAATCAGAAATACTTTTACATTGTTTTATCACTAAGAAAAGCCTAAAAAAATTAATAAGTGGAATAAACTCTAAAAGGAACTATAATAACTAAGGAATCTATAATAGCTAAAACAGTACTTTAAAAGCCTAGGAAATTGGATTTACAAATTATCCTAAAACTAAAAACTGGATATAGCTTTTAAAGACCACTGCCCTTAATTATACTAAAAAATAAGTTAAAGTAGGTTTTAGAAATTAAAGGTATAATTAATATAATCCATAAGCGAGTGTACTATATAAGCAAATATACTACTCTTTACTATTATATTTACCTTTATTATAATATATTAAATTCCTTAATAATCTTAAGTAGTATTATTTTCGTATAAAAATAAAATTATTATAGCTTTTAAAGCTTTTAAAAAAAACTTAAATTTAAGTTTTAAAGTTATAAAAAAGATTTATAATATTAATTATATAACTGTAAGTTAATATTGTATTAAATAGTTTTTATAATATAATATAAAAACTAATTAAATGAATTTTATAGAATTAAAAGAAAAAACTATACTTATGTATATAATTAATTTATTTATATAATTATTTTTTCCTAGATTATATAGTATTAAAAAAGTAATTAATTATTGATTATATATATATAATATACTATTAGTTAATAAAGACTAGGTATTAAATTTTATTAAATATTAATTAAAAGTTTATATATACTAGACTTATAAATATAATTATTAAAAAGCTAAATATAAAAATCTAATATTTATTAATATTTAGTTTAAGTTTATATAAAATATTAAGATTAAATATAAAGTTTTTAATAATAATCTTTATAATTTTAATAAAATTAAATTTATAATAAATATTATTTTTTTAAGTATAGTCATTATAATTTTAAAAAGCTAACATAATCCATAAGCGAGTATGCCACATAAACAAATAGTACACCCTTAATAACCATATCTACCTCTATTACTATACATTAAATTCCTTTACTATCTATTATAGCAATACTTTTAAATAAGAATAGGATCTCTCTTACTCTTCCATCTCTTTAAAAAGACCCAAATTTAAGTCTTAAAGCTATAGCAAAAATCTACAATATTAATTATATAACTCTAAGTCAGCATTATACTAATATACTATTAAGATATAATATAAAAACCAATTTAATAAATCTTACAAAATCAGAAAAAAAGACTATAGTTAAATATATAATTAATCTATCTATAAAATCATTTCCTCCTAGATTATATAATATTAAAAATATAATTAATTATTTACTATATATACATAACACACTACTAATTAATAAAAACTAGGTATTAAACTTTATTAAACACTAGCTAAAACTCTATATACACTAGGCTTATAAATATAACTATTAAAAAGCTTAATATAAAAATATAAAGCTTATTAATAATTAGTTAATACTTATACAAAATATAAAAGCCAAATATAAAATCTTTAATAATAATTTCTATAACTTTAATAAGACTAGTTTTATAATAGGTATTATCTTTCTAGGCATAGTGATCATAACTTTAAAAGACCTTAAAAAGACGAAATTATTCTAGCCTAGTAATCGAAAGTAAGTAACTATAATCTAAGACATTAATGCAATAGGCTAAGCAATACTATTATTTATTATCTTTACTATATAATACTATCTTAAGAATTAGTATTAAAAGTATAATCTTTTAGTAAATTAATATATTATAATAATAAAAAATAACTAGACTATTAATAAGATTAGCTTAGATTAAATTAAGTATTTTAATCGTTATATAGCTTTTCGTATAAAAAGAATCTATTAAATGCTTATCCTTAATAGCCATAAAAACCATTACTTAATAGCATTTAAGTTCTATTATAAAAAACATAAGATTATTATAGTCTATATATCTCTATATTCCTTATATATCTTTTAGTTATTAAATATTAGTTATTTTAAGCTATTAAAGCAGGCATATAATCAATAAATTAAAAAGTTAATATATATATATATTATATATATTAATAAGATTAACTTTTTTTATACTTTTTATATAATATTCTTTACTATAATCAATAAGAAGAATATTACAAAAGGTTTTTTAAAAGCTAGTCTATTACTATTTAATCTATAAAAGGTTTTTTTAATATTTAATATAGAATTATAAACATTAATACCTCTAAAAACACTACCTAAGCCCGTATAGCCTTAGGTCTCAAAAACACCAAAAAACACACACAAGGCTAACTCACAGTCAGAGCATATAAAAAATTATATTACCACTCATCAAGATAGCTCTTTAACTTTAATGTTAAATATAATTAACTAATTTATAAAAAAAGTAATAATAATTATACATCAAATGGTATTTTTACGCAAAAAGGTCTTTAAACTTTATACAATAAATAAGGCATTAAATAAACACTATAAAGCAAAAAAACTTATATATAACTTAAAAGTATATTTACTATTTAAGAAAAAATAGATTAATTAGATTAAAAGGATATAAATAAGTAATTAAAGTAAAAGAAATAGCAAAAAAGGTCTACTTATATAAAAGCTCTATACTATAATAAGTATAATAAGACTAGCCATAATATATAAACCTGTAAAAAAATTTAAGAAAATAAAAAAGGTATATTTTTATCTAATACTATTATAATAATTATTTAAGATATTTTTAATAGAAAAGCATAAAAAAAGCTACAAAAAGTTGGTTTTATTTTCTTTTAAATAGTATACTAGGTAGGGTGTACCACTCGCTTATGTGTACCTGTGACGACCCGACCCTGTTTGGGTCATATACCAAGATGGACCCACTTTTAGTGACACTTGCATAAGTTACCAAACGGGAAAACCTCAGACAAGCCAACCAATCATATCAATTGGCCCGCCAGGACCCGATCGGGTTCAAAAGGGTTCAACACCAAAAACCCGCCGTGATGCGATCGGCTCATCGTGGATTGCGAAAGCATAGGTCCATTCCTATAAGAATAAGCCTAACACTCATTACGATCAGAATAAACCCAACTACTATATATACTAGCCTATATCTCTCTTATATATCTAGTCAGTCGTTAATAATATTGTTCACTATCAGTACCTAATACTAGAACTATAACACTTTTACTTATTGCTTAATATCGCCCTAATCCACTGTTTGTTTATTTATTATTTTACTATTTAATATCCGTATAAAATAATACTACCTAACCCCTACTAGGGTAAAGAACATGTTATACTAGAAGCTAAGTAAATGATTATATATAACCGCTATTGCCTCTATATAGCAAATTTTTGGCTTGTTTAGCCCTGGGGTTTTATACAATTAGGGCTTATTAGCGAGCGCCTAACCTACAGGTATAAGTCTACTTAATCTATTAGTTAATAGTACTATTAGACTATAATCTTTTAAAAAGCAAAGCTAAAACTTTATAAAAGCTTAAAAGATATAAAAATATAAAAGTATAAAAAATAAAAAAGTTAATTATAATCTAAGATAACTAGTTTTAAGAGTAAATCTTTTAAAAAAACCTATCTCGTTTACTAGCTTTATAAATCGTTTAAAGTTAGGCCCTAGATATTAAGCAATTATCACTAATAGCATTAGTCCAAATTTTATCTAATACTTTAGATTAACCTTTTTACAATAGAATATATAGTCTAAGGTCTTATTCCTATCGTATAAGTAAGTCTATATAATAGTACTGCCTAGGTACTTATATATATAATAATCAATAAAATCACCATGGCCTAATCAGACCACTATTAGCTAATATAGGTTATTATAAGTTAACAATAACTCTAGGGGTTCCTAAAAGATTACCTATAGTTATAGTCATTGGTAAAAGGCTAGGGTTTCCTTTTTCTACTATTATTAAAAGGCCATCAAGGGTTTTTAGTATATTATCCTATAAACTATCGTTAATATTATAGTATTATTATTATTAGGCAGACTAACGTCTAATTTAGCTTGCTTATTTATTATCTTATTGCCCGGGATTCCTATATAACCAGGATATTAATAGAGTGATGCTTTTAGTTCTATAGCAAGCTCCTGGAAGGCTAAGGCCTTGGCTTGCGAGGAGTCTAATAGGGTGCCTATAAGGCTTATAAGTGCAGTTATACTATTTATATAAACTATTATCTTTTCTCCGTTTTAGATCTACGCAGCAGCTCGTAGCCTTTCTAATACTCCTTAAATCTCTTTATCATAGACCTCTATTAAACTAAGCCTCTTATACCCGCTTTATAGTAACTGGCCATCCCAGAGGATAATAAAACCTTAGCCCGTAGTGTTATCCTAAAGCTAGGAGCTATTAAAGTATATAATCAGGTAGTCTTATGCTTTACTTATCTATTAATTAAATAGCTCTATAGTTTTCTCTTTATTAGGAAAAGGGTCTATAATTGTTTTTGTATCTTTTAATAATAGTTATAGTCTAAGGGATTGGTCTTTTATAAGCATTATACTAGCAAGTGTCGGTAATCTAGCTATAAGAGCTATATTATAAAGCAAAGGCGTTATATTTTAATAAGCTAATTAATTAATAGGATTCTATTCTCTTAGTATAGAATAAGTAAAAGAGTTAAATCTTAGATAAAAAATATTATATATATATCTTTTAATAATAATCAGGATAGTTTTTATAATAACACCTTATAAGATCACCAGGTAAGCAAGATTAAACGTAGGTATTATTTTATGTATAAGCTTAAGCTTATGCGTTTAACTATTATACAAGAGATACGCGACTTATACAGGATTACCCTGTATCTCTATTACATCATGCGTCCGGGTAATCTTTAGAATAGTATTATAATTTTCCCCTCTTTATAATAATTGTCCCGGTTACTTAAAACATTAATTAAGACCCTGTACATTTTAAAACATATTCTAAGCATATATATTTCTTATATTTTTTTTATAATTATTTCTATTATAACTTAATTGTAACTTCTTTGATTTTATTATAGCTTAATAATATTTCTCTCGAGGACATTCAACGTCGAATTATACTTATTCTACCTCTAGGACAAGTAATAGAACGTCTTGAAGTAGTTTGGTTATAATACGACGAAGCTAGTATTTAAATGTAGATCGTTTAATGGACGAAATCTTAACCCTAACCCATAGTGTTATTAGTATTCCTACGCGAGAAAGTGCAAGATTATAAGAATATTGCCGTACTCCTCGAGGAGGATCTCAAGTAGGTTCGCGTATCGGTTCGGAAAGCAGATGTTCTTCCGTATAGCATATACTCTTCTCGGCTAAGAATCGCTCGCCTCGCCCGCTTATAATTAATGATCTAGAGGAAGAAATTAATAAGATAGATATTGATAAATTAAATGTTAATGATATAGAGTTTATTAGTACTTGTCCTGTAAGTCCTATTGAATACTTTAAGTCTCTTTTAGTTAAGAGTGAACCAGCTCTTGAGGAAACGCCTAGCCCTATGAGTAATAAGGTTAGAGTTTGTGATGTTTTATTAATATTATATAGCTTAATCTTAGTGCACCCGCTTGTGACTTATGTTTTTTTTACTATAATTTAGATCTTAAGGAGATAAATAATCTAGATAAAAAGATAGATTCTTTTTTTAATACCTAGGATATAAATTGCTTATAGTATATATATTACCTACGATTATAAGTGTATAATTAGGCTATATGTTATAAAAACATAGAATGCTCTTTTAAGTTTTTTTATATATTGTATTTTTATAGAGTAAGTATAGTCTTATTATATATTTTACTATACTAATAAGTAAACGTATAAAACTATAAATGTCTTTGACTTTTATATAATTTGCTTATGTTCTTAGTATTTCTAATAGCTTTTTCTAGGTTACTACTATAATGTTTAGAGATCGGGACGATTTTTTTTTATTAAGTTTTACTTATAAGTTCTATAATTTCTAGTAAGACGATAAAGATAATAATAGGATTATTGAATTTCTTTTAGAAGATGATAAACGAGGCTTATTGTTAGAGGAGTCTAGTCTAAAGCGAATCTTTTGCGCCTTCTTTTGGCTTATCGAGACGTTTTCTAATACTAAAACCTAATATCGCCGTTACTGGAATATTACCAGTAGCAAGAAAAGTTAAGCAATATATTATTTTTTCTTATTTAATTGCTCTATGATTTATTAATAATAAAATTTAAAATACTTAGATTATATATAACTAAGCTTATAAATCCTATTAATAAAAGTTAAACGCTTAAGTCTAATTATTTTCTTATAATACTATATATATTTTTAAGTTAATCGTATAATTATTATTAATAAACCCTTAAGCCGCTTTCTATTATAGAATAATATAAATCCTTCTTGCGTTTTTGTCTTTGCTTTAATAATATTAGTTATATTTTTTAACAAAATATTATAGCTTCTTTTAAGTAAGATATTATATAGGCCTTAATAGGAGATTCTTATAGTAAGGATAACAAGAGAGAGGTAGAAGAGTAGTGGATAGAAATAGTTCGGGGTTATATAAACGAGTTTTTAGTTACTTTATCTTAACATTAAAGAAAATCGTAGGTATATTACTATAATATTTTAGAGTTTTGCTTTTATAAATAAGATTTTTATTTTATTTTTGTATATGTTTTTTTTTCTATTATGATTTTTTTGCTTAAAATTTCTAATATTCCTTAATAACTTTTTATATATTTTCTATATATTCCTTATAAATCTATTTATTATATTCTACTAGCTACCCTTTTTATTTTACTAGATAAAGCGTTCTAGATTTATTTTTTCTCTAATCTTTAACTAATTCAATTTTTTATTTATTAGAGTTATCTAACTCTAGTATTAGTAATTGGTTCTTTTTATCTAAAAGTCACTAGGTCTACGGTTCTAATAAACTAACATAAAAAACATTATATAGACTATTATACTTTAAGGGTAAAGCTATCCTGTACGCTTAGTTTTTAATTTGTTTAAGTACTTATAATAGTCTTAAATAGTAAGGTGCTAATTTTTATTATTCCTTTTTGAACCTGAAATTTTTCGTAGATAATCCTATTAAATCGTTTATTTTAAAATGTTACTTTTTATGATATAAATTATAATTTCTTATTTGTTTTTTAACTGCGATGCTTTAGTAATCCTGTAGTTTTTGTCTAAGTTAATATAATTTTTTTATGTGAGCCTTTATATCTAGGACCTCCTTTTGAAGGGTATTGTCCTTGATGTCTAGATGGAATTCTAGAATATAACCTGTTAATGCTTTAAAAGGAGATATGCCTATTATTATATTTCTAGCAGTATTTATAGTATACTATGCTTCTGTTAATAATCACGGTTATACTAATAGTATATTGCCTATAAAATATCGTAGATAATATTTAATAGATTGATTTATTTTTTCTGTTTATCTGTCTGTTTAGGGATAAAAAGCAATTAATAAATGTTTTTGAATTTTTATATAAAAACAAATTAATAACTAAAATTTACTTATAAATAAAGATCTTTTATCGGATATAATTTCTTATAAAGATCCTGAAAACTATAGTTTAACTTTAGTATGAAACAATTTAGCTAGTTCACTTACTGTAATTGTTATAGAGACTAGAAAAAAGAGCATATACTTAGTATATTAATTAACGATCACTAATATAGTATTGATTTTTTTATTATTAAATAAGACTATTAAAAGTCTTGTCATAAAATCTATTATTAGTTTTTTTATTGGTTAATTGGGAAGTGGGAGTGATTTAAGTTTTCCCTATAGCTTATATCTTTTAATTATAATTTCTATGCAAATTGGATATCCTTGAATATATTCTTTAATATCTTTTCCTATATCCTTCTAATAGAACTTCTTTTATAATAACTTTTTTGTTTATGATTTTTTAAAATGATCTACTAGGGGATTATCGTGATAAAGAGATAATAGTTCTTAACGAATTATTATTTTTTCTAGGATATAGATGTGATTCTAGTAGGTAATTAGATTGTTATACCCTATAGCCTACTTTAGGTTCTTTATAAGGAAATTAGGGTTTTTTCGACGTTGGAGTTTAGGATCTTTCTCTTGATCTTACTGTAATAATTTTAGTAATAGTCTTCTTATATTATTATCAAAAGGAGTATCAGTAAAGACAGCTTTACAGGCTTCTTGCCTCGATACTTACTACTCTTTTATAATAAGGTTTTACAAATACACTACCCTTTTAAAAGGATTATCTCCTTAATCTACTATTAGATTCTATAGTTTTCCTTATAATAGAGTAAGAAGTTCCTGATTCAAAGGCGATTCCTTTTTATAATCGAGTCGTCTCGACGGCCTATTAATAGGATTAGTCTTTCCTGCTTAATGCTTGATCACGAAGTTATAAGAAGTCAGGTAAATATACTATCTAGCTTATCTACTATTTAATTTCGGCTATTTCATAAAGGATTAAAGATTCTGATAGTCACTCTAGACTTTAGTCTGACCTTAGGCACCTTTTACATAATGTCTCTAATGTTTAAATACCGCTATAATTACTAGCATTTCTTAGTCTGGTGTACTATAATTGAGCTTAGCGTCGCGAAACGCCCACGACCAAAAGGCTACTAGATACTACTTTTCTTCCTTATCTGGTTAGGATAATATAACAGTAGCAGCGAACTTTAAAGCATTGGTCTCTATATGAATAAGCTTTTTCGGGTTATAATATTATAGTAAAGGAGTATTCTAGAAAGCCTGAATAAGCTGATAAAAAGTAGCTTTTTAATGTTCCTTAAGTACTACCTAACCTGGTTTTCGCCTATTCTTTATACTCTTTAATAGTTTATATAACAGACAGGCAATCATTGAATATTCTTTAATAAATTAATAATAAAAGTTATAAAACCCTAGAAAAACTTAGATTTCTTGATATATAGTAGGTTCCTGCTATATTAAGATCATTTCTACTCGTTTTGGATTTATTGTAATTTTTTTATCTAATACTATAAATCCTAAAAATTCAATTTTATTCTAAATAAAAGAATATTTATTAGGTTGAGTGTATAGCTTAGTTTTTCTTAGTCGTTCTAAGACTTCTTGTATATAAGAAACATAAGATTCGCGATCTAAAGAAAAGATTAAAATATTATTAAAATAAATAATATATATACGATTTAATAGATTATCTAATACTTAATAAATATAATTCTAAAATGTAACTAGAGTATTGGTTAATTCTATAGGTATAACTAAAAATTTATAATGATTATAATAAGTATGAAATATAGTTTTCTATTTATCGCCTTTTTTAATATATATGTGATAATATGTATTTTTAATATTAATTTTAGTAAAGTAATTTAAACCTTTAACTCGATCTATAATTTTAATAATAAAAAAGAAAGAATAGTGATTTTTAATTATAATTTAATTTAATTTTTAATAGTTTATATATAAATAAAGACTTTTATTCTTTTTTAGTATAAATAAAATAAGTACGCTTACTAGACTTTTTAAAGAGCGAATTTATCCTTTTACTAGGTTTTCTTCTAAATATTCTTGTAATACTTCTAATTTAATAGGGGATAATAGATAAATTGGACTATAAGGAGGAAAGGCTTTTTTAGTTAGCTTAATTATATAATCTATTTGTTTAAAATAAGGAAGAATCTTTGTATTATCGACTGAAAAAATATTTTTCTACTTTTAAAAAGGTATTAGGATTTGCGAAAGATCTAATATAATTTCCTTTGTTTTATCTAAAAGGTATAAAAGATTAAGGTTTATAGAAATAAATAAAATACATATATAACTTATATACTTTTTCTAAAATCGGCGCTTAAAAATCTTTTTTAGATTTTTCTAATCATGTTTAAACCACTAGCTTTAATTATAAGAGTATAAATAAATATAAAACTCAGATAATATAGTTATAGATAATAATATAGAATTACCTTATTCTTGAGGGTCTTGATTAATGCCTATATATAATCTTATAAAGGTTTTAGTAGTTCCCTAAGTATCCACAAATTAAAGCGGGACTTCCTAGACTTTATAAGTCTTTATACCTTTTTTTTATATCTTATAGGTAAGGTAAAATAATCGCTAAGCTTTTTATTAATTTATACTTTTTTGTAAAAGTTATACTAATAATATTAACTTTTATACTATTATCTAAATCAATGTATATATTATAAAAAAACAGTCTATAAATTTTAACTAGAATATGAAAACATATACAAATCGCAATTGGGACTTTAAGAATTACTTTAATAGATACTTAAGGGGCTATATAAGAGGATTTTAGTCTAATCTTTTCCTTTTTTTTCTTACTCTTTTTCTTTTTTTAAAAGATAAAGGTAATTTATTGGTTTTAATTTCTTAAATCTTTACAAAAAGTTAATCGCATTGATTTCTTAAATGCATATTACTTTTATAATTATAATATTGCCTTATATTCTTATTAATATTAAGTATATTCTTTTTTAAAGATTTTTTTAAGTAAAAGGTCTAGGAGATATTTATTTTAGTTTATTTTTTTTAATAGTTGTTTATAAAGTTAATGAAGTTTGTTTATATGGTTTGTTTTTTTTAGGAGAATAGTATGAAACTTAATGTGTTTTTATTAAAATTGACTCTTTTCTTTCTTTCTCTTTTAGTGCCTTATGTTTCTTTATAGGTTATAAAATCTTTTAATAATATATAATTAATATAATTATTTTTTTATAGTTCTTTAAAAAGGAGCTTTTTTCTATAATAATCTAATATTATAGGTTCTCCTATAACTTTACGTAAAAGCTATAAATATACTATAATTTTAAGGCTATTGGGAATTAACTTTTTAATAAGTTTAAGTATATATAAAAGTCTCGAGGAGATTAGTGTTCTTGTTATTTTGCTTTCTCGATGGCTTGTATAATACGCGGCTTATAGATGTTTATATCCTTTAATAATAATATAGTCTAATTTTCAAAGTATTCCTAATTATTTTCTAATTTCTGTTAAGCCTTAGGCGATTCTTAGTACTTTAAATAGAGTTTCTATTAGGTTTAGCATTTAGTATTTATATAATCAACTCTAAAAAGAACCTTTAAATAACCTTTATAATATTTTTTTTGCCTTAAAAATACTTAATATAGATTATAGAGTTATTTCTCTTTTGCTTAAAAAGAGGTATTTATAATAAATACAGTAAGGTTCTTGATTTTTATACTATTATTTTTCTCTAAACTACTTAATAAGCCGTTAGAATAATCGCCTTAATGTTATAATAACTTTCTAAGATCTTTCCTTAATTAGCCTATTATTTTACTTAATTTCTAATACTCTTTTAGTTAAGTGATTTTATTATAAAGTATAATATTATTATTTTTTAATTATCGTTTTAGAATATTAGATTTTTATAATAAATCTAAAAATAGTAATCGTTAAGTTAATCTTATATAACCTATTACTTACTGTTATGGTAATTTATTTTTAGAGGACCTTTTTATATATATTGTCTATGAGGTTTTTTAAAGAGGATCCGAAAGGTCTATAGATCTCTAAGAATGAGTATATGGAGCTATTTTACTTAGGTAATAATACTAAGAAGCTTAAGAATTATAATAATACCTTATAAGATTACTAGGTAAGCAAGATTAAACGTAGGTATTATTTTATACATAAGCTTAAGCTTATGCGTTTAACTGTTGTGCGAGAGACGCGCGACTTATGCAGGATTACCCCGCATCTCCATTACGTCATGCGTCCGGGTAATCTTCGGGACAGCGTTACAGTTTTTTATAAAGATATAGTATCCTAAAGTTAATAATTACTTTTTTAGACTGTTTATAGACTAATAGCCTTATAAAGCCAGGGTACCACGCCTTAATACCATACAGTAATATAGGCTTAATATAGCCAAGCACTGCCCTTCTTACTACTTTCAAAAGTAGGCCTTATTATGTATTAGTGAGATTACGTAGGTAATATACTAGTATTAGAGCCTTGGTTACCTATTTGTCTATATAGGCTCGAAAGTAAAGAAAAGAGTTAAACCAGATCCTAAGCCAGCGCATAGCCGGCTCTGGCTGTTTCTTTATTATACCCTGTAGTATAGGCGGGGCCTCTTAGATCTATTTCTTATAATACACGAAGTATATTACCTCTATTTTATCTAAGTTAAAAAAAATAGTATTCTTAGTGCCTTATTAGGATAGCTTAGCTATATCTGCATTAGTTAGCAATACTGTTTCCTTTATAGTATTCCTTATTTATAGTATTACTATATTATCTATATATCTGAATCTACTTGATCTATTATTAAGTAGGTATATTAACTATATATATAATAAGAATAAAATAAAAGAGATAGATAAGCCTTATAGTAATCTATATTATAAAAAGGAGTTTTTTATAGTTATATCTTATAGTTATACACTAGCTTAACGTTTAGTCATAAATAATTCCATCTATTATACTAGTATAGTTAGCTAGCCCTATTCTCTTAGGCAGAGCAGGAGCCTATTGTATAACATTATATTAAAAGTACCCTAGACGTTTATAATAACTAACGTTATTACCTTTCCTTCTATAAAAGCCTAATCAATATTATATATAAGTGCCGTGGCTAGGTTAACGGCTAATCTTTTTAGTAGTGCACCTGTTTGCTTTAGATTAAGGACCTTGTATTATACTAATATCCAGGCTATCTGTTTTACAATCAGACATTCAAGCCCTTTACTAAGGTACAATAATAGTAAGATAAAGCGCTAGGCTCTGGGTTTTATAAGATTACATTTCTCTGGCTTAAGGATTATAACTATTTTTATACTCTTAAAAATCTATAAATAATATTCTATAATAAAATAGTTAATATAAAAATAATAGATATAAGTATTAAAGTAGTTCTAAGAAAACTACAGTAGTTATACTATAATACCATTAGCCCTAGGAGTTATATTCCCTATGTATAGGATTATATACTTAATCTACTCTAGGGTCACTATAAAAAAAAGAAGAAAGAAGTTATAGGGGTTAAGGGGGCCTAAGGCTAAAAGATATTATCCCCGGTAGCTCTGCGTTCTAGCGTGGCCTTTCATAGAGCCAGGGCTTTATCCCGTTAGGTCTTATAGACTATCCCCCTTACCTATAGAGGAGGGGTTTAAAAGGGTGATATTCATTGGGCCTAGCGGGCTAGCTTATAGATCCCTGTACTGTCTTTAACTTTATTAATAATAATCCGCTAAAACTAGCGTTTAGTTCTTCGTATAGTTTTTTATAGGGTTTTCCTAGCTTCTTAGATAGCTTGGCAGAAGCCTAGAGGAAAGCGGCGGTGGGTTTACTAATATTTAAGGGTAGCTTTTGTATATTCCTCTATCCACTACAGTGCGGCTTGTTGCGTTTGCTTTAATAAGGTTTCTACTGTTTTTAGCGAGATTTAAATAAGTTCTATGATTACTATTACTAGAGAGTCTAGGTCATCCGTGTTGGTTATCTATGTAAACAGGTCCCGCGCCTTTTCTTAGATTAAAAAAAGAAATCTCTGGGTTTTCTTAAAGGTATACAGTTAGGCTTTCTTTTATAGCCTTAACTAAAGTTATATCTCTAGTATAGTAATAGTAATAGGGTAATAATTAACGCTAGTCAGTAAGTGCTCTTTAACGGTTATTTCTATAAAAGGGATATTAGTAAAAGTAAGGTTAATGGTAGTGTTCCATAGGTTTATAGGTATCACCAGGACTAGTTACACAAGCTTAGTTTCTTTCGCTTAGTCTACTATACGGCTGCCTTAGTACTTGGCGTTGGCTTCTGGCTTCTAGCTATAGTAACAAGCATTAAAGTCCTTTACTATTAGGTATCGGTTAGGGATTAGTTATATAAGAATAGCTTTAAGTATTTCAGGAATATTTAGGTCTCTATAAATATTTACTATAATAATATCACTAGTCTTAATCTAAAGTATATCCCTTATAGTTATAAAGCAGGTCTAGTTAGCGTTAAGCTTAAGATTATACTAAATATAGGTTATAACCTTTGGTCGGTCTCTGGTTCTCTCCTAGCTATTTATAAGTAAATATATATAATACTTTAAATAGGTTTTTATTATACTATTACCTTTTAGGCTTACCTAAGGTTTTTATATTAGGATAATATCAAATTCTTTAGTATTAGCTAGAGTAAGGGCGGTATTATAAGCAGGTCTAATTTTACTTATGTTAGCTTAAAAGATTTATAGAGTTTTTATTCGGGTAAAGTTTTTATTAAAGCTATTAGGGCGTGTTATAGATTAGTGATTGAGTTATAGCGGGATCTTTTTTTAGTTTTTAGAAAGACTCTAGCTATATTATTAGTCTATTGATTCTGTTTTTTTAATATAGTAATAGTCTATAAGCAAGTATAAAAAACAATTAGTAAGACTACCAGCGCTTCTGTTAATAGGCTTATTATAGAGCCAGGTCTTAGAGGAGTTATTAGGTTAGTAGGTTTTTTTTTTAGGATCTTCGAGGGGCTGTAGGAATAAGAGCTTAATATTAATTATTATTGGGTTATTATCCTATTCTTCTTTTACTAATCTCTTTTTCTTATTGGCTAGGTATAGCAAGAATTAAGCCTTTATAAACTATATTCTATTTTTATTTAAGGTAATTATATGCTCTAAATTGTACTATTAGTATTATTATGCTTTTATAATATACGCTATCTTTCTTTAATACTATATAGGTTTTTAAATAGTACCCTTTGCTTTATAAGGTTTTATAAAATAGTTCTTATAGTTTAGAGGGGCAGGTTCTAAGCAGTTAGGGCATTGCTTAGGCCGTTAGTAGGTCTCGAAGTCGTGATTTATTTTACTATAATAGTTATAGTGTTACTTTTAGCTATAGTGGCGCCAGGAATAGTAATCCTAGTACTATATATACTATTCTAGGAGCTTAGATTTCTTAAAGTAATAAGCTATTTAACTACTCTTGAATAAAAATTAGCGCTTAGTAATAGGTATAGGGAAAAAGACTATTATTTTTTAAGTAAGCGTATGAGGTTTATTCTTATACATAGGGTAAAAGCTTATAGGTACAGTGCCTATTTACATAATCACTTTTTCACAAAAATACTTATTAAAATCTACTAACCTCCTATCCTAGGTTAAGATAATACAAAAGTATTTTTTTATTATATAGTTATACTATATTTATTTTATTTCTATATATAGGACGCTTAATAACTTAATCTACTTTTCTTTATATTCTAATACTTCTTTTTAAACACCTTAGTTAATTATATAAATTACCTATCCGGTTACTATTTATATTGCCTTTAGGATTCTTAAAATAAGTATACTAAATGCTTTAGAAATTATATCTTAAATCGCAACAAACTTCTTTTACTATACAAGAGATTGTTTTTCTAGTCTAACTAAGATCTTAAAATTAAAATAAACTATTTTTTTAGTCCCTAAGGGATATTTTATATAAGCTTATAGTTTTTATAATACTATTAAACCAGGGCCTTATATATTATATAATACTAACGTATATATAATTATATTTTTTTTAAAAGGTTCTTTTAGGTTAAAGACTAATATATAAGCTAATTTAAAGGCATTTATAAAGACTATTATAATCTTTCTTATATGATTAGTAGTGAACTATTTTACTATCGCGTTAAACGCAATATTAAATACGTTTAAAACCTTATATTCTTTAGTATATATAACTACTTATTTATCTAATACTTACTAGGTATAATCGTATATAATAAATATAATTAATACTATTATATCTTAAATAAGAATTTTTTTATTAGTAAAGTTAATAATTAAATAAAAAAATAAACTAAAAAGTAATAGATTAATGGTTTTTTATTACAGTAATAGCTAAAGAGTATTAGGTAAATAAAGGTATTAGTTATAAGGCAATACTTCTCGCGCACGTTGTTATAAGTTAATCGGTGTAATCTCTCCTAGTTCGAATAGGAATTGGCTCGCTTAGATAGTCGGCGCTATAGGCGTGGACGCTATACTACCGACGCAGCTTAGTATTTGGTGTTTTACCCCTAGTTGTTAAGGATTTGTATGAAATTTGTATATGTTCCCTTCACAGCTGTATATAGCTTCGGAAGTATATGCCCCCTGATCCATTCCCAACATCTAATACCACGATCTAGGTTACCCTTGTTAGGAAATACCCGGAATGTCACACAGCACGTTTGTAGACGCGCAGTTGGTTATGGTACACACTAATATGCCGAGAGATACTGGTCTGCGAGACCGTTTTGCATTCTTTACAGACGAGAATCTGCCAGTAGGCTTCATAATAAAAAAGCTCAGTAAGCTCCATAATAAGCTAATTGTTATCTTGGTACTAAGGAATAGTTTTTGTTCAAGCTTTAGATTATAGTTGGAATAGAAAGAAAAAATAAATAAATAAATAAACATAACGTTTATTGTTTATATATCAAGTCGCGTCTCAGACACGTACATTTAATCATTCATAGTAAAAGCAAAAGCAAGCACGTAGCGAGGCTACTAGAGCTTTGTGATTTAAGAAGTTAGGCGGCAAGGGAATGTAGCGGGGATAGCGGAAAGATAAATGCAGGGGGCTGCCGACAATTCAAGGGCAGGCGACAATAAGTAATAGAAGAGTAGGGGCTTTTAAGACCCTGGAATATACTTAAGTCTTATACTTGATGATTTTATCCTATGTTAAGCTTCTAGTTTGAGAGGGTAAATATCTATTAGTCGTAGGGGGGTCTGGAGGCGTGGGGGCCATTCTGAGCCCTACGGCAGGATGTTTTGTAAAGTGTTTTCTTTCTTTTTATCAATTTTTGTGTTTGTGCGAGTGAGGTGATACCCAAAGGTAGGGGTACCTGTAGATGTAGGAGGGAAGTTGTTTAGTATCTAAGAACTATTAAACTGACTGTTTTAGCTATATGAAACCCAGAAACATCAGCGCCATTAGCAATCAATGCTTTAATCGCTTCCGGATGCATGTTGTCAATCGTTGAATAAGTGGTATCCGGCCACTGTTGTGTCTAATCGACATATCAGCACCATTAGCAATGAGAACCTTGACCACTTCCACATGGCCATTCTTAGATGCTAAGTGAAGTGGTGCTAAGCCATCGCCGTCTGTAATCGAAACATCGGCGCCATTGGCCATCAGAACCTTGACAACTTCCACATGGCCATTCCCACATACTGAATGGAGTGGTGTGCAGCCATTATCACTTCTAACCGAAGCACTGATGCCATTAGCCATCAGTACTTTGACAACTTCCAGGTGGCCATTCCCACATGCTGAATGCAGTGGTGTGCAGCCATTATCACTTGTTAAATCAGGTCAAACAATCGAGTTGACTAGACACTTAAGTTGGCTGATTCAAGGGGTTCACATTGAGACGCTGCTTCTGATTTTCTTAAGATATTATTTTTCTTTAATTATTTCTATAATCCAAAGAATAGCTTTACTATCTAAGATAGCCTTACACTTTATACTATAGAGTTATGGCTCTTGTGTACTTTAGGAAGATAACTGTTATTGCGTTTATATTCGGAGGATAGTAATATTCTCTATCCCCTATAATATAATATTTTTTATTTTAAGGTTAAATTTTATGAATAATAATAATAGATAAATATATAGACCCGTAGATATAGTTCTTAGCCAGTAAACTATTATTAATATCTCTAGATATAGATTCTAGTAGTAATTAAGGCTATGTTTACGAATAGGTATTTTAGTAATATATTATTATTTACTATTAAATAAATAGTAACTTAAACCTTTATTTTATATTATATATTTTTTATTTATAGTTTTTTTCTTAGTCAATCTCTGTAAGTATAGCAGTTACTGACTGTAAGTGGTTTTGAAAATGTGATTTAAAAGGCTATTGTATAGTGCCACCTTAGTTATTGTAGCTTGATAAATACTATACTTACGCTTCGGAACTCTAACATCCGAAACAATACCATGGATTAGATGATTTTATATACGTCAAAGACTGAACCATGGCGTTAGGCTCATGTTGAGACACTGTTGTCGGGGCCGTTCCACCCGTTAGAGATCTGAACACCCTGTATTTCGGTGTATGGGAATGAATGTTGGACTAAGCGACTTTCTGCTGAAGCTAGGTTGGGAGTCCGGACAAGAAGAGCTGGTCGGGTTGTTGAAGGTGGGACGTGGAGGGGTAAAGGTATCAGTTATGCGGGGTCTTTTTAAACATGATATGATACAGTACATATGCCTGAAGGCACTGTACATGCTGATATGGAAGAGATCACTGTATATGATCCTTTTTTACAGGGGCGTTTCGTCCATCTTTATCCTGCGCTTGGGTGACGACAAAACAGTCCTGACGTGGCCAACGTGATGTCTTGCTTCTTGAGTTGTATTACCCGTAGGCAACCCCTCATGGGGGCCAACTAAGGTGCACGCCCCTTAGTTGGGCACAAAAAGCCGGGACAGCTACAAAAGTCCGGGACAGCCGGTCCAGTGCATTTTCCCCTGTGTTTCCCAGTAAATCAACAAATCTACATTTTACGTATGTCTAAATGGATTTTTTTATATGAAAATGAAGCTTATGATACGTATGGATTGATTGAAGCTATTATAAGTCTAGAAAATGCATAAAAATAGCTATTTTTGGCGTTGAAGCCGCACAGTACCCCAGGCTAGATCAATAACTATTTCTTCTTTTTCTCAGCGCCCTTATAGGTATTGTATATAGAATTCGATCGCGGTGTATGTAGATTATCTGTAATATGCATCTTGAAGCTTTTGACGATGCGGCAGGGCGTAGAAAGCGGTGTGGCAGGCGGCGAGGAAGGTGGTGATGATGCCGGCGGTAAAGAGGGCAGTCTTTGCTCGTCAGTAGCATCAAAAATGGATTCAAATTGCGTTTCTTCGAATGTGTTATCTTGAAGCTTAAGATCTTTATATTCTTCATAGGAATTAAGGCCAGAAAGACTATTAGAACACTCTTTTTTATCCTTGTCTTCGCGGGCTGTGATGATATTCACAGAGGCATCGCTGGGAGGGAAATTGAATGTAAGCAACGGTCTCGGGGCTTGTGAGGCTTCTTGAATCGCTTCTTGAAGGAGAGGATTACGCTTAGTATCATAGAAAAATCGCGGTTGCTTGAGGTATTGTTGGAATTCCTTATTTTAGGTATCCATCTCGAGAAAGGCATCTGCCTTTCTTGTATGCTCAAGCCACTTCTGGTAGCTTAAGGTCTTTACCTTCCTATCAATCTCTTGCTTCTTATTTTACCTGTATTCTTCTCTTAAGGCCTTAATATTATTGGTAACGAATTTCTTCATCGCACGAAGATAACAGCGATGTTCAGCTTCAGCTTTTTTTCGGCAGATTTGGCGGCTTGTTGACGGATTCTTCCTAGGCTAATAGAATTAGTAAAAAACTCGCCTGAAGGCTTGATCATTTTACCTTTTCGTATGCGGTTATTTAACCTTTCTAGCCGTTGTTGGCGATCCTTGATAAAATGCTTCACATTTGACTCTAGCACTAATGCCTCTGTCATGACTTGATGAGCCAAACGAAGCCCCTCTCGCGTTGGCGAGCTCAAGATATTATGATACCGGTGAGTCATATCCTCTATTGTATCGGCGGCGAGCTAGAAATGGAATTCTTAGGGCAGAAGCGAGGCATAGGCCGGGTTAATCGCTTTTCTTTGCTTCTTTTGCTGATCAAGAAGAGCGCGGATCGTAGGACCACTCGAGGGCGGATAGATTCCCGATTTCTCGAAGCCAGTTATAATATTATGCCTTATAAAGCCCTTATCGTATGTTCTTTTGAACGAGGTAAGAAAATCAAGCCGCGAGAAGTTAAGAAGAGAGCTTTGTAATAAGGCCCTAAGGACTTTCTATTGCGAATTCTTTAACGGCTGAAAAACACTAACATTAAGAGGCTGAAGAATATGAGTAGAATAAGGAGGAAATACCGCGATGATAATATCGAATTTTATATAATATTCGATAAATTCGAGGGTTATATGCCCTGTGAAGCCATCGATAACAAGTAGCCGAAAAATACGATTAGCCTTTAGGCAAGAGATGCTTTTTTTCCTCGCTGGTTATAGGATCTCTATACTACTCATCATGGCTAAACCACTTAATAAATAATTTCCCTGTCCTTTATACCCTTACTAACTTTTCCCAGGAATAATAATTAAAAAAATAAAGCTATTTAAATGTAATGTTACTATTATTAAAGCCTGTATCTATACGGCAGAATCATAGGTTATCCTTGCCCTTTATCTCTGCCTAGCTCTCGGTAAGATATACCTAGAATATTAGCTAGGGGATCATTGAATCCCCTATAGTATTGATAGTGCCTAAGAGAGTATATGATTTTCTATTACCTGGGTCTATGACCTTAGGCCGCTTGTAATATGTTATACGGGTAATAATAACCTCGACTCGTTCTCGTATACTTCCTATTCGAATTCTGCACTTATCCTTGTTCTAATACTCTAAGGGGCCTATATTATATTTACTAACGATCATCTCTAGTTTCGTAAAGAAATTTTCTATTATCTTAATGTTACTTTGCTTAAAGGAGCCTCGGGACCTCTCAATAGCCTTAACGTGTGTGATCTTGAGGTGTGGATAGGCGTTAATCTAACGGCGATACTATATTCGTGATACTGGCGGCGAGTTAGGATTACGGCGACGAAAAAGAGCATTTACAATGCCCTTAAGCTGCAATTTGGTAGCAGGAAACCCTCCCTGTTGCATCCAGGTGACATAGGCAACAAGGGCATCATCTTTAGCCTCATTGAGCAGCAAAGGCCGGCCCAATGGGGCAGGAATCCTTGTATGGATGAGTAACTAGATTGCCCTGTTCACATAAGACTTGCTGACGCGATACTTTTCTGTAGACTTTCTCATAGAAAGAGCGACGGGTACTGCAGTACCTGGCCGATGAGATCTATGAGAAATATTATCACGAGATTAAATAACGGCACGAGCGGCCTTCATAACCTTAGCGGAATAAACCATCTTGAACGACAGGTAAACACGGTGTTGAACCTTAAAAGTGGTGTTTTTACATACAAAAACGCGCTATTTGTGGTGGTGGGGCGAGAACGGCTGTCCTGGACTTTTGTAGCTGTCCCGGCTTTTTGTGCCCAACTAAGGGGCGTGCACCTTAGTTGGCCCCCATGAGGGGTTGCCTACGGGTAAGCGGGTTGGTCTTACACATGGCTTATAGCGTTACCCTAACCCTTACTAGGCAAACTTCCAGAAGAAATCAATAAGGTGCTAGTAGTAGATTAAGTCTTGAGACTTGCTCTTACAGGTTTCTAAAGTTATACTATTAAATAATTATAAAAGTCTATTAATAATTTCTATAATAAATAAATTTTAATATTTATAGACCTGTAAATGGTAAAAGATCTATGAATGATATTTAGACTGATAAGGTTAAGTAATAACTGGGTTATGGCATATAATGGCTCTGGAGATAATAGTCTAGAAGTTCTTCTATTCTACTCATACTATCCTTTTTAGTGAATAATAGAAATATTCTAAAAGTTGATGGACACTTGAAAACCCTTTAGTTTTACTAGTTGTTCATTTAATAATTAATGAGTTGGATAAAATATTTCTGCTGGGCGTGGTGGTAATGAACTACCTGTAGTCTATGGAGAACTCCATGATGTCATCACCACAGTCAGTCCTTGACGTCAATGTGCAACTTTATATGCAATCTCACTCTCACTCTCACATCAATACAACTTTTTTAGAAACTTATTACTATAAAAATTAATAAAAGAGAAATAGTCATACACTATAAAAGAAATCTATTTGGAAAGTATTACCAAGATAAAGAAAGAAAGGAAAAATAGGACTATTGCTTTATTCACTAACACCATGTTTGGCAGGCTGGCGCCGCAGCAGCCTTCACCGTCAACATCATCGTGTACCCCCTCGATATACTAAAAACTCGCTACCAAAGCCAAGACTTCGTATTAAAAAATACTTTCAGGCCGGGTCAAAAGCCATTGGCTTTGCGTCGTCTATATCAAGGCATAGGGAGCGTAATCCTGGCAACGCTGCCTGCAGGTAGGTAAACACTTATAAAAGATCTCGTTTAAGAATATACTAAATAAGTATAAATAACTAGTATATTCTTTTTAACCTATAAAAGCACAAATACTATCTTCTCAAAGAGTTTGCCTGTTCCTAAACCAGTGGTTCACTCTTATGCCTTAGGGGTTACTAAGATAGCATCGTGTTTTATTCTTACACTAGTAAAAGTCATTAAACAAAACGCCTAAATAATCTAAGGTACTTCCTCAACGAAAAACAAAAGTAATTCAACATCTCTGTTAGCATTCCACCGTCTGACTAAAGCTAGCACTATAAGCCGATTATTCTCGGGATACATAGCACTAGTAGCCAGGAATCTCCCCTTTATAGCACTCTAGTTTCTAATGTTTAAGTATATTAAAGCCCGGCTATAAGAGTTAAGATTAAAGGGTAGATACAATTATTCTAGGGGTTTTTTTAAAACGGGATTAATAGCTAGTATTAGTATAGTAATAGCTAGGGCTATTACAGCTTTTATCATAACGCTCACTAACATAATCAAGACTTATATAATAGTATAAGTAGATCTAAAACATAATATTAAAGTAGATTTACTAAGAGAAAAGAAGAGTGCCTGGGAAATGGCAAGACTAATTAATAATCAGAGGGACGTGAAAGGTTTTTTTAAAGAGGGTTTGTTTCGGTCTGCTTAGACAGTTGTAGGATATAGGCTATACTTAGGGATATATAATACTATAAAGGAGTTCTTAGGCCGAAGACACTAGTAAAGCATCTTCTACTATTTTATTCTTTTTTATACCCCTCTTCCTACTATTCTTAATAAGAAATTATACTCTTTCAACATCGCGCTTAGATTTAGCAATATCAAGTGGTGTCTGTCCATCATTATCAAGAGCATTTATATTCACGCCCGTTTCAATGAGAAACCTGAAGCTTTGTTTAGACCCCTGCCCGGAAGCCGCGATATAAAGGGTCGTCCGGCCACATTTATCCCTAGCGTTGATGTCTGCACCCTGCCTTATAAGCAAGTGTGTGGTTTCGGGTAATCCTCCGTCTCTAAACCTCCCAAAATAATACCTAATCGAATTGTGTACCGGAGTTCTGCCATGTTTGTCGGTTACATTAATCCTAGCACCACTCTTAATGAGCGAGGATATGACTGCCTTTGTTTGTGTAAAGAATTACTAGGCGATGACATATAATGGTATCTATCCTGCCTTATCGACAGCATTAATATCTGCTTCTGCTTCAACGAGTAGTTATATAATTACAGGGTTCCGATGTACATAATATAGTGGTGTTTCACCACTTTTATTAGCAGCCTTTGGATTTCCACCTTCCTTTAGAAGTGACTTTATATTCTCTATGCGACCCGCGCTTGTTGTATAATGCAGTGGCGTATTTTCTTTGTTATTAGAGACATTAACGTTTATCTTTATGGTGAGAAATAAGATGAATGAACTATTATCTCCGCCACATTGTGCTAGACGGTGCAATGGTGTTTTGCCCTTATTATTCCTAGCTTCTAGACTTGCCCTAGCGTCAATAAGTGTTCTCGTATTTTCTTTATTTCCAAAATATACTGCTCGGTGAAGCGGCGTCGAACTATAATTGTCGATTGTATGAATTTCAGCGCCGAGTTTAATGAGTAATACGACACATTGATCACCCTTCGGAGACTTGGATGTCTCCGCGGCTGCCCAGTGTAGTGGCGTCATTCCATAATTGTCTTTAGCGTTGATATTTGCGCCTCTTTTAATCAAAAGTTTCATGTTTTCCAGGCTGTGCCCCAAGGCTGCAGAGTGTAGCTTTGTATTTCCCTCTCTATCAATTGCTTCGATATCAGCCCCCAAGTCAAGAAGCAATGGTAGGATGGGATTATTATCTTTTGTTTTTGCTGCCTAATGCAGCGGCGTCTCAAACGAATGTTTCCCGGCATTAACGTCAGCTCCTTTCTTAATAAGGATCTTACATAATACCTTACTGATACCTTTTTCGGCGATATAATACAGCGTTGTCGTACTATACGCACCTATAGCATGGATATCTGCACCCTTTTCAATGAGTAAGATGGCAATGCTTTCCCTGTTCTTCTCCGCCGTAGAATAAAGCAATGTATATCTAGACCCGTCTTTAACATTAATATCAGCGCCTAATTCCAACAGCCTCTTAACAACGATAGCATGACCTTCTTCGAAAGCAAAATTTAGTGCTATCTTCTCTCTTCCTCCATATTGGTTCACAGTCGCCTGCCCGGCTTGAACTAGCCAATGTACGACATTTTCATGAGCATTCTAAGCAACGTGATAAAACGGCGTTATGCCACGGTTATCAGCATCGCCGCTATATTTAATATCTTTAACATCTCTATCCGCATTCATTTTTTCAACAAGGAATTGCATAACGCCAAGTCGTCCGTACATTGCGGTATGGTTAAGCGTTATTCTACCCTCGCGGTCCTTAGCAATAATATCATCCAGTAATAATTCAATAATCTTCCAGTATCTTACTATCGTTACTATATATATCACTGCCCGTCTAAATAAATCCCATAGCCTACGATAACTAAGGTAATATAAAGTTTTAATAGTCTTAAGATACCCTTTATATACTATAAAATACAATACCATACTGCCCAACATATCGGGCATATTAATCACTATACCCGAGTTTAATAAAAACTCTATCATAGATATATTGCCTTATATTACAATATAATAAATCAATGTAATTCCATCGTGTGTATAAATATAAATACTAGCGCCCCCTCTAATAAGTTCTGATATAGAGTCCGTCTACCCATATCGGCAGGCGTAATATAACGGCGTCTAACCTCGAAGGTCTTAAGCATTCGGATTCACGCCGCGGCTAGTATATGTCGCTACACGATCAGCACGTAATGCGACAACAGTATAAAGCGTAGTCCAATCAAATATATCCTTTAGATTTACATTTATGCGAGACAAGTCCCAAGTTATTAGACGCCACATTGTGGCCTTAAATAGCTCTAGGTATTCCGGTTTCATCCCGTTCAAGATCTCTCCTGATCAAAAACCATCGGCTTTCTAGAGCTTACTGTAAAATTTAAAGAGAAGTTTAAGACAACGTAAAAGTTTAGAATCCAGCTTTTAGACTCTTTGATTAAAAGTTTTCTATATACGTTCGAACTTGTTAATATCTATGCTATTTTTTTGTTTCTTGCTCAAAATGACTATTGAATTAACCATTTTCTAAAACTTAAGTAAGACAGAAACCACTCTAGTATAATTATAACTACCTTTTAAAAAGGCATTTATCCATTTAAAGAGCTATAAATATAGTACGTTTGCTTTCTATAAATGACAAGATGCTTTAAGAGGCTTTGCCTTGTTTTTTACTAACTCAATAATAATATTAAGCTCTAGAAGTATATTATAGAACTCTAATAATAGGCTAATACCCAAATAAACATTATATAAACTACCTAGTCCTATGCCTTAAACAGCCTAATAGAGACTATTAATAGTATTATAGTAGATAATAAGATCTTTCTAGTTATTTTCTTTTTTAACCTCCCGCATTTGTATATTAGGCTTACCTTTAATACGTGCTTTTAATTTCTTTAAACACTCTACTATAGCTCTTATAAAACTTAAAAACATATCCTTAGCAAATAACACTTTTAATAGATCACGAGATTTAATAGCTAAGAAAACCTTCTTAGTTATATCCTCACACCTCTCTTCTAAATTTTCGCTCTTATCTTCAGAAGAATTGGTATTGTCGTCTAAAGTATCGCTTTGCTTATGTGCATTCCCCTTTTTGTCTTTCACATTATCGCCCTCTCCTTCTAAATTATCGCCACTATCTTCCAAATCTTTATTCTCCTTTATGTTTTTACAGCCTGTCTATATATCAAAGCGTACATATCTTGACTTATTTTGCTCTATATCCTAGAAATAAGCTATAGGAATCCTATATAATAATCTCTCGTCTAGATCACCGCTCTTTTTACCCTTCTGTCTTTTATCTAGCTAAAAACCGACAACTCTTGTTTATTTAATATTCAGTACACTAGGCTCTATAGCTTCTATAACTCCTCGCTTGCCTTTAAAAGTACTAGTTTTATTGTTTTATATAAAAGGCTTAATCGTTAAGATCATAAGTCTATCGTTTAGCATCTACTACTCGAGATATTAAACAAAAAACTTTATTTATTAATTAAGTATATAAAGCACCACTTATAAAAGCTTCCCCTTATTATGGAGCCAAGAGTTATTATAGAAACTACCGTTAGACAAGCTTTAGGGCAAACTTTCTTATTTATCATTAGTATAAAACAGCTGTAAAGATAATATAGCCTTGATTTAACTTATATTTACCTCCCATTTATTCTTTATTTTTTTATTTATATAAAATTTAAGCTAATATATATCTAAAGTTTTTTTCTTTAAATCTTTTAGCTAAACAGAATAAGATTACATAAATATTTCTATAAATACTAAGAGTAGAACACATATAACCTCTTCTATGGCTTTTGCTAATTAAAGAGAAACTTAAGTGGCCGGGCTATTCTAATCTATAAGCTATATAAAGTCTTTTCGTATAAATACAAAACCTTAGGCTTAGATAATCTATTAAAAAATCGGCTTATTAGTCGCGCTGTTTTTAAAGGCCTATGTTTTAATTATTATAGAATACTTATTAATAATATTTAGTTTATTATTCTCTTATTCTATATTAAGATATTCTTATATGGTTCTCCTCGTAGCACCTCGGTTGCCATTTATACCCGTTTTATGCTTCGCATTTGCTCTGTCCCTCGGCCTAATCGTTGCAATTCCAACTCTCAAGGCACCTTTAGCTGATCTTAGAAAGTCATTAACTTTATAAGGCTTCTCCTCTATACCTGCGTTTTTATTTTTATCCGGTTGTTCCTTTTAATGATTGCTAAGCCAAGGTGCTTTGTAGATGTCTCTTAGAATGTTTAAAAACTAATCGAGCTTAAACCTAAGTATTAAAGGCTAAAATTTAAAAGGCTTTATAAGTCCTTGGCGTACCTATACTTAGACTCTAGTTATAAGAATAATAGCTCTTAAAGAAATAAAAGATATAGACCAATATATTCCCCGTACCCTAACGAATTAAACCACGAAACTAAAAAGCCTTATAGTAGTCCCTAATATAGTTTTGATCTCTAAGAGAACCCTATTTTCTTACTCCTTGCGCTTTTCTAGTTCTTAGAATGACTTGGTTTCTGTATTAACGGGATTCTTAGAATAATTATCTTAATTAAAAGGATTATCGTCGAGAATTTAAATTAATTTAATAATAATTAGCTAGTCTTCTAAGGTATAAAAAACAAATAACTTAAACTTTTAATCACTAATAGTCTTCTCCTGCTATAACTAGACTAAATAAGCCATCCGGTGATTTCGTGGTTAGTATATCTTCTTCTCTATACTGCTTTTAATAATATAAGAGTAAATAAATATACTTAGGTTTAGGATTATAGTACTTATAGCGGTATATAGAAACATATAGCTCTTGATAAAGTAATTATTCTTTATGAATACTAGTATTAACGCCGGGTAATAGGTAATAAAACTATAGTATAATAAAACACTAAGCTATAAAAAAACACTAAAACCAGCAGCAAAATATAATTCAATTCGACTTATATTCTTATATTTATTATATAAAATATTTAATATAACTTCTTTCTTATTCCTAATGATTATTATATTAGATGTTAGGAAGGTTTTAGGATCCTTTAGGTCGGATCCCTTATAGCTAAATAGAAGATATTTTCTAATAAATCTCCATAAAGTCTTATTGAATTCTGATTATTAAATAAACAAATAGTTAGCTTAGATCAAATAAGAAACGGATAGAAAGGGTATATAAACCCCCACAGCTCACTTACCTACTTCTAAAAGGTATTTACGATTAATTACTATCTCAAGATCTATCACACTAACAGTTAGATTTTCCGGGATCTTTCCGTTAAGGGTTAGGCATATAAACTCCTAGATAGGAGCTGAACCTATACAGCGAATAATATCACGACCGTTCTAAAGTTCGCAAACTTCGTTAGACATGGATGACATTAACTCTAGTTCAGTAACAGCAAGGTTTTCCGTCGCTCTCCCAATAAGGGCTTTAAGCCACGGCAGTCCGCCCACTCTAATTACACCAACGATGAGTGTGACGATGCCCAGAGGGGCCATAGCGAGAATAATACAGTCAGTCCAGCCTAAAGCCTGGCTCATGAACTATATAGTAACGCGCTCCCCAAAAAGCGCCAGGATCCTAATAATAGTTAGCCATCAATATCTCCACTTTTGCATCAACTGTGTGACAGAGAAAGGCTTAGAGAACATACGGCGCAAGATCTATGAATAGGTTGTTGGAAAAGTCATCTCTAGAATCTACAGCGACACTGCCGAAATATGAAAGCAGAAGAAGAAAAAGCGCCTTGGTTGAGAATCTTGCCATTATAGGGGCGATTTCCTTAGGCGTCTGGACAAAAGTATGTATTTCAGCACACAGTTACTTACCAAATTAAAACTTGGGGTCGATATATGGATTCTAGATGGTTGATATCAAGCAACGTTTGTCTTGACACTCATGTGTTGGGAGATTAGGCCTCCCAATACCTCTGGTGAATACGATTGGTGCCCTCATATCTTGGGTACCCGATGATGGCAGATACCTCCAGAGTTGGGCACCTCTGGCCCTGGCCAAAGTGGTCAGCCTCAAATTCGATTTGCTTGACCCACGTCCATACATATACACCCCACAAAGATTGCACACCAACCCACCCGTACGAGTGCCGGGATATATCATGTTCCTTATATAATCCATTACCCAGTATAACGTATTCCATAAGCGAGTGTGCCACACAAGCGAGTGTGCCACCCTCTACCACTACATTTACCTTTATTATAATATATTAAATTCCTCAATGATCTTAAATAGTATTACTTTTGTATAAAAGTAAAGTTATTATAGCTTTTAAAGCTTTTAAAAAGACTTAGATTTAAGTCTTAGAACTATAGAAAAAATCTATAATATTAATCGTATGACTTTAAGTCAGCGTTACGCTAGATAGCCTTCACGATACGATATAAGAGCTAATTCGATGAATCTTATAGAATTAGAAGAAAAGGCTATACTTAAGCATATAATCAATCTATCTACGTGATCATTTCCTCCTAGACTACGTAGTATTAAAGAAATAGCTAATTATTTACTATACATACGTAACGCGCTATTAATTGGCAAAAACTAGGCATTAAACTTTATTAAACACTAACTAAAGCTTTATATACACTAGGCTTATAAATATAATTATTAAAAAGCTAAATATAAAGATTTAATATTTATTAGTGCTTAGTTTAAGTTTATATAGAATATTAAAGCTAAATATAAGATTTTTAATAATAATTTTTATAACTTTAATAAGATTAGTTTTATAATAGGTATTATTTTTTTAAGTATAGTAATTATAATTTTAAAAGATTATATAAAGGCTAAATTATTTTAGTCTAGTAATTAGGAATAAGCGATTATAATTTAAGGTATTAATAGAATGGGTTAAATAATACTATTATTTATTATTCTTACTATATAATATTATTTTAAGAATTAGTATTAAAAGTATAATCTTTTAGTAGATTAATATATTATAATAATAAAAAATAACTAAACTATTAATAAAATTAGCTTAGATTAAATTAAGTATTTTAATTATTATATAGCTTCTTATATAAAAAAATCTATTAAATACTTATCTTTAATAGTTATAAAAGCTATTATTTAATAGTATTTAAGTTTTATTATAAAAAGTATAAGATTATTATAGTCTATATATCTTCTTATTCTTTATATCTCTTTTAGCCATTAAATATTAGTTACTTTAGACTATTAAAGCAAATATATAATTAATAAATTAAAAGATTAATATATATATATATTATATATATTAATAAGCTTAAGTTCTTTTATACTTTTTATATAGTATTTTTTACTATAATTAATAAAAAAAATATTAAAAAAGGTTTTAAAAAAGCTATTTTATTATTATTTAATCTATAAAATATTCTTTTAATGCTTAATATAGAGTTATAAACATTAACACCTCCAGAAATACTACCTTAACCTATATAGCCTTAGATCTCTAAAACGCTAAAGAACATATATAAGGCTACCTTATAGTTAAAGTATATAAAGAATTATATCTTTGCTTATTAAAATAGCTTTTTAACTATAATATTAACTATAATTAATTAATTTATAAAAGGTATAATAGTAATTATATATTAAATAATACTTTTACGTAAAGAGGTCTTTAAGCTTTATATAGTAAATAAGGTATTAAATAAACATTATAGAATAAAAAAGACTTACGTATAACTTAGAGGCATACTTACTGTTTAAAAAGAAATCAATTAATTAGATTAAAGGGATATAAATAAGTAAATTAAGTAAAAGAGGCAGTAAAAAAGTCTGCTTATACAAAGGCTTTGCACTATAGCAAGTATAATAAGACTAGCCATAATATACAAACCTATAAGAAAGTATAACTAAATAAAAAATATAATTATCTTCTTTTAATACTATTATAATAATTAGATATTTAATATAGATTAAGAAGTATTAAGAGCTAACTTTGTTTTTTTCTACACGAGGTGGTAAGGGGTGGCACACTCGCTTGTGTGGTACACTTGCTTATGGAATACGTTAGTAGTTTATTGTTCTTAATAATATACTACGCCTAGTCCTAAGAGACAAACATATCTGCAAGATTATGTCTACCCTATATGTAGAACTTAGAGTTTAATCTAGCCTATCATAACTTCATAATCTTGACGCTTGTTGTTAGCATGAGCTTCGCGATAAGAGTAATAGATGCACTGTTGTCGCGTTAAACGCTCGAGACTTAGGACGTTGCATCTCATTATTTTTAGATATATAGGTTTGCAAGTCCTACTTTATATGATAGAAATCAATTCTCTTGTCCGTTGGTCCCATTCTATTGATTTCGCCGTCTCTTGAACTTCAAATGCGCCGATCCTTTTATACTCTATAAGCCTAATACTAGTGGCTAACAGGACGAGACTAATCACTAGACGGTCCTCTCTTATAATTTCCAAATATCCTTGCTTATTATTTATAGTTTCCAAAATCATCTCCTAGCTAAAAGCAAAAAGAACAAAATTTCCTAAATAAATAATAGTACGGCTCATAGTATTAAAGTTAAACTAAGTCTTAAATAAATAAGCTTTATTAATAACCGCCACCCGCAAGCTACTATTATATTACAAGAGATTAGTGTGAATTTGCTAAATAGGACCTATTAGTTATAGCTGGCCATTTAAGCCGGCATTATACCTAGTAATATTAAACTTGCTTACTAAGCTCATTATAGAAAATCTCCCCTTAAGATAACAAAAGGAAAGTTTACTTATACTTAGTAAAGCCTATAACTAAGATAGAAACATCATGACCTTATCTATCTAAGAGACATGATAAGACTAGGTAAGCCTATTAATAATTCCTGATTTAAATATACCTACGATGTATATCTTATTCTAGGTATTTAAAGGTTAAAGTTAATCGACGAGGCCCTAGATCGCCATTAAACGATTTGTCTTATAAGAAAGACTCATTTCGCAATACTCCTTAACACCATCGAGCCAGAGTTCATTAACGTAATATAAAGAATCTCTTAGCTTCGAAAGTACAATTACCTATATATAGGCCAGGCCTTCGCCAGATGCTTTCTTAGGGCCAAGAGCTGGCTTAAACTCGGACGCTTTGATACTACTATAGTATTCTTAGAAAACCAATTCCTTATACTAATATAGGGTATACTAGAATAATATACGTTCTTATAGAGTCTAGCCCCGAGAATATAATAGTATATTATAGACTTAATTAACGGATAGTTTACTAAGGAGAATTAATACATTAGATCTTACCTTAGAATCCCTTTTCTAAACGCTAATTTTAAACGGCGATATAGGGTAAATCTAAGATGATCTTTCGGAAAAAAGCTATGATTACTATTAGTAACTGCTAAAACAGCGATTATAAGAGCGTTGCTATAGTATTAACCTATTTTAGGAGCTTTACGCCTCTAATCCTCTAGCTGCTTAAACCGCAGCGGAAAGCTATAGGCTTGAATAATGCAGATAACATTAACCCAGAGATAGCAAATACTAAGCTGTTTGCTCACTTTGATAGCCTGTTTAATGGTTAGTGGTAGGTCTTTTGTATATATAACCTTTTTTCTTTACTTAACTTTTAGTTAAGTTATTTTAGCATAATTATTTTTCTTTCCTTAACAGTAGCTTAGAATAAGATATATCCTATGCTAGCCATTCGCTTCTACTAATCAAACATAATCTTAGTTACTCTTTACCTTAATAATACGCGTTAGGAGGAGAGTATTCCCTAACGCTCGTATCCTGGCGGTACTTCAGCAGCATTCAGCAACCTAAGATTGGACTAACGTGTTCACCATATCTTTTACCTCTTTATTCTAGTCTACAGGGTGGAGTCCTGTATACCTTTTTAGTTTAAAAGCTTTATCCCAGCTATGCTACTTACGTTGAATATTTGGACTGCACAGCATGGTGTTGCCGGCCGGATTAGGGCTTTCTATCACCTTTAGTATGCCATATGCAGAGACTGCAAAGCTGGCTTGGCCATGGTCTCCGCCAAGGGTAACACTAATACAAGTGGGCCTTGAGATTTGAATAATAATAGGGCATAAAGTATTCCTAAGCCGACAAGTCTAGGCCTAAAAGATAAAGAGTTGCCTCACAATGCAGCAGAGAGGACAGCCATCAGCGACTAACTGGTCTAAGTCTCGAAAGTTTTTATGATACTTAAAGATATACAGATTGGAGCAGGGCCATTTCGTAGGAAATAACTGACATTTGACGCAGATGGAAGTATTTTTATCGCCTCCCCTGCAATTATGAGAATTTGCGGACAATATGGGCATAATAGGGTTGTTCTAACACGTCTAAGGAGGTTAATAGCGTCTCTATAAAAGGATGAAAGAAAGCAGATGAGGAGTATCACATCTGTGCTATACAAAACAATAACAAAAGTATTTGAGTTGGTAAAATGATACCTGGCTGGGAGAGTTAGGTAGTGATACACCCAACTGCTTTATCACACCAGAAAGAGTATACTTTAGCATTAGCCTTAGGGTTAGTAAGAAGATTAGAATAGTTATTATAGGCGAAAAACTCGTCTTAAGGCCTAGGGTTAGAGTTAAGAAAAAATAGAATTTATTATTATTATTGTTAAGTGGTTTTTATAATAATATTAAATTAATTATTACTAAGACCAGAGTATTATAAAAATATTAAAAAAAACATTTAAGTAAGGTCTTTAAGCACTTAATCGAGAAGATTAACTTTAAACGTTAAGGACCTGCCCTGCGGGGCAGGGTCTCTAAGCAGTCAATAAAGAAAATCAACTTTAAAGGTCAAGGACCTGCCCCGCGGAGCAAGGTCTTTAAGCAGTCAATGAAAAGATCAACTTTAAAGGCTACTAGCCTGCCCCGCGAGGCAGGGTCATCAAGCACTCAATCAACAAGATCAACTTTAAAGGTCAAGGACCTGCCCCATAAGGCAGGGTCTCTAAGCAGTCAATGAAAAAGATTAACTTTAAAGGCTACTAGCCTGCCCCGCGGGGCAGGGTCTTTAAGCAGTAAATCGAGAAGATTAACTTTAAAGGTCAGGGACCTGCCCCGTAGGGCAGGGTCTCCAAGCACTTAATAAAAAAGATTAACTTTAAAAGTCAAGGACCTGCCCCGCAGGGCAAGGTCTCTAAGCAGTCAATAAAAAAAATTAACTTTAAAGGCTACTGGCCTGCCCCGCGAGGCAGGGTCTCCAAACACTTAATTAAGAAGATTAAGGATCTGCCTTGCGGGGCAAGGTCTCTAAGCAGTTAATTAAGAAAACCAAGAACTTGCCCTGTAGAGCAGGGTTTTCAAGCACTTAATTAACAGGATTAACTTTAAAGGTCAAGGACCTGCCCCGCAAGGCAAAGACTTTAAGTAGTTAATAAAAAAGATTAACTTTAAAGATCACTGGCCTGCCCTGTAAAGTAAAGTCTTTAAGTAATAAATTAAAACACTTAACTTTAAAGGTTAAAGACCTGTCTTACAGGGCAAGGTCTTTTTATAGTAAATTAAAAAGATTAACTTTAAAGGTTAAGGACCTGCCCCGCAGGGCAAGGTCTTTAAGCAGTTAATAAAAAAATTAATTTTAAAAGTCAAGGACCTGCCCTATAGAATAAGGTCTTTAAGCAGTAAATTAAAATACTTAACTTTAAAGATTAAAAACCTGCCCTGTAAGGGAAAGTCTTTAAGTACTCAATCAAAAAGATTAACTATAAAGATCAAGAACCTACCCTACAGGGCAAGGTCTTCAAGCACTCAATCAAGGCTTAGATTCATTCTAATCCAAATAAATCTACTAGCCCTCTACCCATTCGCATTCAAATAAACTCATATCTTCTCTCTTATTCTTATTTAAATTAATTATCTTTTAACTTTTTATATTAATTATCATTAATATATATTACTTTACTTATATACTATCTAAACTAAATATATTAGCAATAAATTACTCTAGTCTAATAATTAAACCTAAAAAACTACTATTTTGCTTATATAAAATAGCTTTATCTAATAATCTAATATTTAAATTCTAAGGGTTTTATTAAATAATATAAAATTTTATTATTTAATATAATATAATAAGTATATAATTAAATATATATTTATATTCTATTTTAGTTAATATATTAATCTTAAATAAAAACTTTATTTATATATATTAATCTTTTTAGTTATTTTAATTATATTATATATTTCTAATATATTTTTAATTAAAAAAATAAATAATTTAAGAAACTAGAGTATATATATAATTAAATTTATTATAAAATTTATTTTATTTTTAAAATATAAAGTTATACTAAAATTAAATATATTATTTTTAATTATAACTATAGGTAATAATACTATTAAAATTAAAATTAATATAAGTATTAGGTTTATTAAAAATTTCTTTATAAAAACCTTAAGATATTAATATACTTTTTAATAATAGCCTATAACCTATAAATCCCTTTTCTTATTATTAAAATAATTCTTTATACTACAAAAACTATTATTAATTATTAAAAGTATATAAGCATGTAATAACACCTTATAAGATCACCAGGTAAGCAAGATCTATAATGCCGTCCTGAAAATTAACCGAATATATAATGTAATAGAGATATAAAGTAATCTTATATAAGTTATATATCTTTTGTATAATAGTTAAATACATAAGCTTTAGCTTATATATAATATAATATTTATATTTTGATTTTACTTATTTAATAATCTTATAAGATATTATTATAATTTTAAAGTTTTTTAGTATTATTATTTAAGTAAAATAGTTTTATATACCTGTTTTTAAAGATTTATAAATCTTTTAGATTTCTTTTAAAAAGCTTTATAAATAATATATATAAAAAGGTTTTTTAAAAATAAACTATTATAATAGTAAGTAATAGATTATATAAGATTAATTTAATAATTATTATTTTTTAATTTTTTATAAGAATTATATTTTATTATAAAAACTAATATTCTAGAATAATAATTAAAAATTAATAATTTTATATTTTATAATAAAATCGTTTAATTAAAAAAAGTATTAAAAGCTAAATAAAATAATAGATTAATTAAAAAAAGACTTTAAAAAATTATTAAAATACTAAAGTAATTATTTTAATAGTTTATTAAATAGTTTAAAGAAAAGTAATAGTATAAAAATTAAGAATCTTATTGTATTTATTATAAATATTTTTTAAGCAAAAAAGAATTTAGTTTTATAATTTATATTAAGTATTTTTAAAGTAAAAGAAAAAGTATTATAAAGATTATTTAAAGGTTTTTTTAAAGTTAATTATATAAATATTAAATACTAAATTTAATAAGAATTTTATTTAAAGTATTAAAAGTTATCTAAGATTTAATAGGGGTTTGAGACGTTCCGGGCGTTTCCCAATAAGAAAAAATAACCTAGATTATAGTTTAATGTTAGCAGTGGATTAGGGCGATATTAAGTAATAAGATAAAGTATTATAGTTTAGGTATTAGGTATTAATAGTAAATAATTATATTAATAATTAATTAAATATATAAGAAAGAAATATAGGTTAATATATATAGTAATTAGGTTTATTATAGTTTGAATAAATGTAAGGTTTTATTTTAATAGAAATAAATTAATGATCTAGTAGTTATAATAGATTGAGTGGATTCTGTTTAAGTTATTGTATATGCTTGAATTGATCTTGTTTGAGCTATTAAATATGCTTAAGTTGATTTTATTTAAGCTAATTATAATTAGCTATATTATCCGTGGTTTTACTATAGTTATATTTCTAATTAATAGCTTATACGAGTATTATTAAAAGTGGGTCTAGTTTTATAAATGATATAAGTATAAGGTTAGGTTATTATATATTACTTCTTTTTCTATAGTCTTATCTTTAAGATCCGTTAATTCTATATAAATACCTATATTTTCCTTTTTCTTTTTAGGCTTGTTTTTTTTTATAAGTCTTGTTCTTTTTAGTTTTATGATATTAGGATAAGTAACAAAAATAGTTAACTTTATTTAGAAAAAGATAAATATTTAAAATCTTATAAGATTTATTATATTAATTAATTTTAAAATATTTCTTTATTCTTTTTGTATTACTGGTAAATGAAAGTGTATTATTACTAAAGGTAAGGCTTATTATAAGGCTTATATTAAAAAACATTATACTAAATATAATGCTAATAGTAATAATACTTTTATTTATAGATAAATTTTTTTATAGTATATTTTAACTTTTTTTAAATAATTGTATTATTTATACTAAAGATAATTTAACTTTTTAATGTAAGGCTATAAAACAGGATTTTATTACTATAATAACTAGGTTATAGAAAATTAATAAATAAAAAAAGTTATTATATACTAAAGCAGTAAGTATAGTTATACGTAAGGTAAATACTTTTAATAAGTTAAAAAAAAGAACATTATAAGGCAGAATCTGCCCTTAGTATTTCCTTAATTGTCTTTATGATCGACCTACTAGTCGGGCTCGATTAGTAATTGTTTTTTGCTAATCCTTTAAGCCTAGATTCCGATGGAATTACTATAAAATCGTCTAAAAATAGGCTAGATGCTTAATAGGCTTTTAAGTATTCTTTATTTTTATATAATATTTTTATTTTACTAGGTATTAGTGTTTTTTATTTTTATAGTATATAACTAGGATTAATTTGATTTTATATTTTTCTTTTACTAAGAGTATTTTTATAAAATTATAAATAATTTTTCTAGTATTTTTATTAACTAATGCTTTTTTAAATAAGGAAATATAAAAAATTAAATATATTTATATTTTTTTTAATAATAAGAATTTATAGTTAATGTTTAAAATAACCTTTTTAACTAGGTAAAATCCTAATTTTTTAAAGTTTAATTTGTTGTTTAGTTATATTATTTTAATATTTATATTTTTTTTGTCTAGTATATAATAAAGTAAATAGACTATATCTTTTTTCTTAAAAATTAATCCTTTTAATCTATTTTTATCTACATATTTCCTTATTCTTTTATAGACTAGCATAAGTTATATGTTTATTACTTAATAACATAATCCACAAGCGAGCGGACCACATAAGCAAGCGGACCACTTATTTAGATTAGAATAAAGCCACTTTCTTATAGCCCTTTTCTTTTATACCTATATTAAAAAAATACTAAATAACTATTATACTAATAATAAAATAAAAAATATCCTTTTTATTTTATTATATTTCTTTATAAGTTCACATATTATAGCCTGTCTTATTGCACTTACTATAACACATAGCTTTTGTATAAGACTCTCCTCGCTGCTTTTCTTATTCTATTTATGTATTTATATCCCTTTAATCTAATTAACCTATCCTTTCTTTAATAGTAAAAACACCTCTAAGTCATATATATACTTTTTTTACTTCATAGCGCTTACTTATAGTCTTATTTACTACACGAAAATCTTAGACCTTTAACATACTTTATCAGCGAGTGGCGCATATCAGCGAGTAGCGCACCTTTTACCTACAACCTGTATAAACTGCTCAATTATACCACAAAATATTAAATAGTAACTAAAATACTACTAGAATCTAATAAGTTAGATATTTCTATGGCTTTCTTATAAGTTCATATATTATGCCTAGGTTTACTATAATTGCTATAGCGCAGAGTATTCGTCTAGCCTAACCCTCGTCGACTATTACTTTAACGCTTTTCCTTTTTTATTTACTCATCTAGATCCTTCTAATCTATTAGATCTTGCGCATCTTGAATAGTAAAAGAGCCTCTAAGCCGTACACGTGTTTTTTTTGCTCTTTGGTGCTTATTTAATGCTTTATTTATTATACGAAGTGATAAGACTTTTTTATATAGAAGAACTATCTGATGTATTATAGCCATTATTCTCTTCGTAAACTGATCTATAGTAGCTAGCATTGATATAGGAGAGTTATTTTGATGAGCAGAGATACGAGATTTTATATACTCTAATTATAAGCTAGTCTTATATATAATCTATAGTATCTTCGAGACCTAAGGCTATTTAATCTTAGGTAAGATTACTAGAGGTATTAGTGTTTGTAGCTAGATATAAAGCTTTAAGAGAACTCTCTGCGAATTAAATAATATAAGGCTAGTTCCTGTAAAGCCTTTTTATATATTTTTCTCTATTATTAAAGAAAAAAAGCTATATAAAAGGTATAAAGGAATTTAAGCTTATTAATGTATATAATATATATATATATTAGGGTTTTAATTTACTGGCCGTATATTTGCTTAAGTAATTTAAAGTAATTAATATTAAGTGGTTAAAGGATATAAGAGGAATAAGCAGGTATATAGATTGTAATAATCTTATATTATTAGTAGTAGAGCTTAAATTTCGTAGAGTAATAGTTCTTATAACTATTAAAAATAAGTAGCTGATATATACCTTTTGTATAAGATACTATATAATAATTAAAATACTTAACCTAATCTAGGCTAACCTTATTAATAGTCTAACTATTATCTATTATTATAATAATCTAATTTACTAGAAGATTATATTTTTAATACTAATGAGATAGGTGATATTAGGCGGCTAGGATAATAAATAATAGAATAGCCTAACCGTATACATTAATGCCTTAGATTATAGTTACCTATTCTCGATTACTAGGCTAAGATAATTTAGCCTTTGTATAGTTATCTAATATTATAACTACTATGCCTGCAAAGATCAGGCCTATTATAAAGCTAGTTTTATTAAAGTTATAGCTATTTTTATCTAGGATATTATACTTAGCCTTAATGTTTTATATAAAAGCAAACCAATTACTTATTAGTTTTAGATCTTTATATTTAACCCTTTAATAATTATATTTACGAGAATAATATATATGTAGCTCTGGTTAGTGTTTAATGAATCTATAAGTCTATAGCTTTTTAACTAGTGGTGCATCACGTACGTATAGTAGTTAGTTAACTATTTCTTTAATACCATATAATCTAGGTGGAAATAATCGCGTTAAGAGCTTAATTATATATTAAATAATAGTCTTTTTTCTGATTTGGTTAGATTTGTTAAATTAGGTCTAGTATTTCGTCTAGCTGTATGACCGTCGCGACGATGGCGGATTGTACTAGCTGGCACATTATAGATCTTGGCTGCGGCTCGAATACTAAGGGATTCGCTATTTTCAAGAGCTTAAAAGGCTATAATTATCCTGGCTTCATTTAGAAGGGATTCTATAGTTAATTGTGGAGGAATTTAATGAGAAGGTAAGTTATATGCGCTGTAGGCGGAAAGTGCACCACTCGCTGATATGCGCCACTCGCTGATAAAGTACGTTATATATAAAAGCATTACTTAATATATTATTACTATTACTTTTTTTATAAATTAGTTAATTATATTTAATATTATAATTAAAGAATTATTTTAGTAAATAGTAATATAATTCTTTATATACTCTAATTATAAATTAGCCTTATATGTGTTTTTTAGTGTTTTTAAGACCTAAGGTTATATAGGCTTAATTAGTGTTTCTAGAAGTATTGATGTTTATAATTCTATATAAAGCTTTAAAAGAATACTCTATGGATTAAATAGTAATAGACTAGATCCTAAAAAGCCTCCTTTAATATTCTTCTCATTGATTATAGTAAAGAACGCTATACGAAAGACATAGAGGAAGTCAAGCTTGCTAATATATAATATATATATGCATTAGCTTCTTAATTTACTGATTATATACTTACTTTAATAGCCTAAAATAACTAATATCTAATAGTTAAAGTAAATATAAGGAATAAGGAGGTATATAGACTATAATAATCTTATATTCCTTATAATAGAGCTTTTTTTTTTTTTTTTTTCATTTATTACGCTTATGGAGGCCGGAGGCCTATAAAGCGGCTACCTAACTATCTAGACTCTAAGAGTACTAATATAACAGCTAGCTAGCCAGCCTTCAAGCTAGCAGTACAAGTAATAGTGTTTTTTTAAATATATAGTTTCCTTACTCTTATTCCCATGCTTTATATATACCCTTTTACCCTAGCTCTTAAAGGCATACATAACTAGTTTTTCCCTTAACCTTTAAATTCCTTACCAGGCATAGCCTTTTCTTAGGCATAGCCCTTTTGCAAGGATCCTTATGAGTACTATAGGATATTGTTTTTCTATGCAAAGCCTACCTTATATAAGCTCTACTATTAGTAAAAAAGCAAAAGAACTAATCCTGCTTCTAGTACTGCCTTTCTAATAATCAGGCTTCGGGTAATCTAAGGATAAGCTAATTTGCCATAGCTAAAGCAAAACTTATCCTTAGTATAAGGGAGGCAGGATTCGAACCCACGACCTTTTGAGATAGGTCACCAAGCGCTATTACCACTGCGCCACTCCCTCTATAATAGAGCTTAAATATCATTGAGTAATAGCTCTTATGGCCATTAAGGATAAACATTCAATAGATCCCTTTTATACAAGAAGCTATATAACAATTAAAATACTTAATCCAATCTAAGCCAACCTTATTAATAGTTTAGTTATTTTTTATTATTATAATATATTAATTTACTAAAAGATTATACTTTTAATACTAATTCTTAAGATAGTATTATATAATAAGAATAATAAATAATAGTATTACTTAATCTATTGTATTAATATCTTAGATCATAGTTACCTACTCCTAGTTACTAGACTAAGATAATTTAGCCTTTATAAAGCCTTCTAAAATCATAATAATTATACCTAAAAAAATAATACCTATTATAAAACCAGTCTTATTAAAGTTATAGAAATTATTATTAAAGATTTTATATTTAGCCTTTATATTCTATATAAAAATAAACTAATTACTAATAAGCTTTAGATCTTTATATTTAATTCTTTAATAGTTATATTTATAAGCCTAGTGTATATAAAGCTTTAGCTAGCGTTTAATAAAATTTAATATCTAATTTTTATCAACTAATAGTATATCATATATATACAGTAAATAATTAACTATTTCTTTAATACTAAGCAATCTAGGTAAAAATAATCCCGCAGATAGATTAATTATATATTTAATTATAGCTTTTTCTTTTAATTTTATAAGATTTATTAAATTAATAATTATATTATATTACAAAGATATACTAATACAACGCTAAAGAATTATCGTATAACTAATGTTATAGATCTTAGCTATAGTTCTAAGACTTAAATTCAGGTCTTGTTTAAAAGCTTAAATAGTAAGCAATACCTTACTTTTATTTAAAGGTTTTATTATAAAAGATTATAGAGGAATTTAATATATAGATATAAAGGTAAATATTGTTATAGAGGGTGGTCCGCTTGTTTATATGGTCCGCTCGCTTGTGGATTACGTTATAGATTTTTTATTTTATTTACTTTAATTATAGCCTTATCTATAATTATCCTGTTTCTAAATAATTTATATACCTTTAGGTTATAACTAAAGTTAGTATATATAAGGCTTAAGCCTATAGATTCTAATATATTAGTGTTATAAGCAATCTATACTAATAGTAATAGTTTTACCTAATTAATTTATTTAAAATTAATATAATAGTATAAATATTCTTTAATAATCTAATTAATTTATTTAATTTATTTATCAATTTACAAATAATAAGCTATATTAAGTTTATAATTAGTATTTAATTATTTTATTAATTTTTACTAAAACTTAAATATAAAAACTAATCCTTAATCTAAAATAATTTCTTTAAGCAAAAGATAAACACTTGCAATTATATATAAAAACATATATACAAATTCTTTTATATTTATAAATTCTTAATATAATAAAAAATAAATCTATTTTATAAGTTTATTAATAATTATAAGAATATTATTATATTTAATTTTTATAATAGGTTTAATTAATATAAATAGTTTTATAATAAAATCTAATATAATTACTTTTTATAGTTTTTAAAATACTAATAACAATTAAATTTACCTATATAGTTTATATTTTAAGGCTTTTACTTAACTATACATAATATATATTAAAACAGTCTTTTAAATATATTATTTTATTTTATAAAAGTTAAAGTTTTATTTAATTTGTTTAAATATTTTTTATATTCCTTTATATCTATATAAGAGGTATTAGTAGATTTTTTTAATAACGTTCTCTTAAAGTTCTAAGAGAATCTAAACTTAGTTTTTATACTATTATAGTTTTTTATTATCTATGATAAGTTTTTTAAAGAATTTCTTTTTTTCAAGTTTTATAATATTCTTTAATATAATATATTTAAGTATTATTATTTTGAATTTAGAATATAGTATTTAGTATATACTGTATATAATATTCTTTTAGAATAGCATCCAGGACTTATTTTATTATAATTATTTTACTTTAATTATAGTTTATTTATTTACTTAAAACATTAGTTTTATTATTTTCTAATCCTTTCTAATAAATAAGAATATAGTTAAATTCTAATAAATATTTAGTATATCTAATTTAATGTTTATTAAGCTATTAGATTATAGTAAAATAAAAGACATTATTATAATCTATATAAACCTTAACTTTATGTTTGCTTTTAAAAAGGTAATATTTTTATTCTTTAAAGGCTAATATAATTACTAGGAATTCTTTATTATAGATAAGGTAATTTAGTTTAGTACTATATAAAGCTTATAAATAAAATACAATTAGTTATAGTTTATTGTTTTTATTTTATTATTTAAATTAAACTTTTAATCTAAAATTAAAAGAATCTATCTTAAGCTTTATTTTTTTCTAAGTTAAATATTATAAGTACTAGATTTTCTATGATTAAGGCTTTAATTTATTTAAAAGCTTACAGTATTTTTTTTGTTTATTAAAATATTTAATTTTTTTAATTAATTTATAAAATAAATATATAATTTTATTATAGTTTTTTATAAAACATTAATAATAATTAATAAAACCTAAAAAACTTTATACTTTTTTAATAGTATTTAACTTAGATTAACTTTATACTATTTTAACTTTAGCAAAATCTATATATATCTTATTTAATATAATAATATATTTAAAAAAAATAATCTATTAGATATAAAATTTATATTTTTTTAATTTAACTAAAAGCTTTATTTTTTATAGTTTAACAAATACTTAATATATATATTATTTATGTTTTTTAAAAATATTTAAAAAGATTAAAATATTATTAAAATAAACTATTATAAAAATATTAAAATATTCTTTAAGTATATTATTAATTATTTTTTAAAATATTATAAAAGTATTTATTAATTTAAAAAATATAATAAAATATTTAAACAGTTTAAATTTAATATAAAAAACTATTATCTATTTATTTTCTTTTTTTATATAAATAAGATTATATACTTTTTTTAAGTTAAATATAATAAACTATTTTTTGCTTTAAAGATAGTCTTATAATTCTATAATTAAAGATAATAGAATATAGTCTTTAAGTATAATTTTATTAAATTACTGATAGTCCACAATTAACTATAGTTTCCTATTCTTCTTTAAAACAAATATCATAGAATATCCTATTTCTAATATACATAGTTTAATAAAGCTTTTGGCTAGTATTTTATTAATCTATTCTTAAAATACTATAAGCTTTTTCTTATTAAGGTTATAGATCTTATAGAACATAGAATTGGTCTTATCTTTTAAGATAATCTTATAATCCTATTAGCTATATTTAGGTAACCTTATATTAAGGGTTTCTTAGAATAGTTTCTTATAGCGTTTATATTCATCGAGGATATTTTTAAATCATTTAATAAGGGTTTTTTTTTCTCGTTTAAGAACAGTCTTTTCTCAAATAGCTTATTAAGCTTTTTAAATATTTTTTATAAAAAAACAATAGTCCTATAGGTTTTCTATTCTTAATCTTTTTTTATATAAGTCTTATTCCTTTTAATAATTAATTAAACAAAATATTTTATATTTTCCTTTTTTATATCTTACTTAAAGGTTTTTCTTTTTAAGTTTACTATTTTATTATTAAATTTTTTATAAAATTTCATATTTTATATTTATTCTTAATTAAAGCCTTCCCTTTTATCCCAGTAAAATTAACCAGTCTTTTAATTAATAAAAAAATTACTATCCTATAGCTAAAAGTATTCTAAAATTATATTATACTTATTAAGATCTATTAGATTATAAAAAACAAGCTTTTTATACCCTTAAATTTTAATAAGAAAATAATTAATTTTTATATTAATCTATTCTTTATTATAAAAGAAAATTCTTTTTTTAATATAATAAAATAAATATAACTTATATCTTAGTTTTTTTCTAAGATAATTATAAACAATTTATAGCTTTAAAAGATATATAATTACCTATTACTTTATTATTTACTAATACAGTAAAACAATATCCTTTAATTCATAGTTCTACTATTAGATAGAACTATTCATAATAGCTTCCATTTATAGAATTAAAAAACCTTACTTAGTAATTATCCTATAACCCTTTTATAAATAACTAATCTTATTTTTTACTTCTAGGTTATAGATTTTATAAATTATTATACTGTTTTTAGCATTTAGTATACTTTATAGCTTATATTACCTTCATTAGTCTTTTAGGTTCTTTTTATAAGTTTAAAAGTTAAAACCTTATTTAAATAGTTCCCGGATAATCTTTATAACAGGGTGTTCTTGTATAATTACTATTAGTTTAAACATTTATTAATGTTAGTCTATGAGCTTAACTTCCTAATATTTCTTATATATAAGTTTAATATAATCTTAATAGCGTATATTCATACAATCAGTTTATAGGGATTTATCGTACTATAGGCTACCTTAGTATTCAGGGATATCTTCTACCGTAGGTTCCCTTTTTCAAGTAAATAAACTATCAATGTCATTAACAGAGGTTTTTTAACTAGTAATAGCTTCTGTAAGGCGCTGTATCCGCACTGGTAGTTCGTCCACTAGCCATGATCGGGTTCCTCTTGGCATATGCCATTCGTTTCGCTTCTTGCTCTGCCTTCGTCCAATCATATTAACTTATCAAAGAGGCTTTAGGTACTAATTTATGCTATCTTTTAAGCTTTAGTAAATCAAGCATCTATCGTTAAAGCATACGGTCTAGTTTACTAAGGCGTGGTCCGTAGTTTGTTTGCTAATGGTATTGACTTGTCTTCTCTCTTTAGGTTCAGGGGCTAGTTTCCAGGATTCTTTGCCTCTGTTCTTACATAGGCTTCAGCAGTCTCGTGAGTGGTATCCTGGTTTGCCGTAATTATAGCATTTGCCTTTTCCCTTCCTCTAGGTTACATTGAGATCTATTTGATCTAATTTGCCCTCATTAGATTTAGCAATGTAATTGTTTTTTGGTTTTTAGTATATCTTACCTTCTTATTTCTGCTTACGGCGGGTGTATTATCGGTTGTTAATTCTAATAGCCATCCCGATGTACTCCACAAAAGTATCTAATAGGTCTTCTTTAAAGAGTTTATCTTTAACGTCTTCCTTTAGTCCTTAATAGAACTAGTCTATAAGTAGTTTATCGTCCTAATCGAGTTTTAAAACAGCTTGCCTAAATACAGTGGCATAGTCTAAGGCCAATCCCTTCTAGCAAAGGTTTCAAAGTAATTACTTAACTTCTCTTTCTTCGTCAATGGTTCCGAAAACCTTTTTTAGGTCTTTAACGAATTCGTTAAAGTCTCCTATAATTTGTTTAGTTCGATCGTCTTGTTTGTCTTTTAGATAATTATAATAGTCTCTTATAACCAGTTCAAACTATTCCTTAGCGGGTCCCTCTAGACAGGTATAAGTATAAATTACTTTTGTATAGTTTCTCTTAAAGCATAGTAGATAATAGTTATACTAAGTCTATAAGTCTATGATAAAAACTCGAAAAAACATTATCCCTAGTTTTCCAAAGAATGGTCCTGGGTCTTTGGGTCTAAGGATCTCCCTAATGTCCTTTTCTAGCTTATTATCAACCTTGTCTTAGAGTTTTTTGTTTATTTCCAGGAGTATCTTATTCTCTTGCTTAACTTCCTGGAACAGTGTTATTAGTTGTACCAGGGTATATACCTAGGCTACTTACTGTTCTTCGTTAGCTATAATGCTTGATATTGCTTAGAGTCGCAGTAATCCGCTGAACAAGAGTCGTTAACGTATAACGTTCCGGGCGTTTCCTAACAAGAAAAAATAACCTAGATCGTAGTTTAATGTTAGCAGTGGATTAGGGCAATATTAAGTAATAAAATAAAGTATTATAGTTTAGGTATTAGGTACTAATAGTGAATAATTATATTAATAATTAATTAGATATATAAGAAAAAGATATAGGCTAATATATATAATAGTTAGGTTTATTATAGTCTAAATGAATATAAGATTCTATTCTAATAGGAATAAACTAATAATCTAGTAATTGTAATAGATCAAGTTAATCCTATTCGAGCTATTGTATATACTCGAATCGATCTTATTCAAGCTATTGAATAAGTCAGACCACCTAGGTCCCGACCACCCCCACTTTCCGGCCACCTTAAAACACCACACATCACAAGGAACATAGCGGAATTATATAAATACAACAGTATCACAACTATTTTTTTTAGTATTTTTTTCTATTCTAGATAAAATTCATAATATAGGTCTTATAAGCTATATAAAAAAATCAATTTTATAGCCCGGTTTAGTACTAATAGCTTTCTATAATACTTTCTTATTATAAGAATATCCTTAATCCTAATAAATCGACTATTTAAGTCTTCTATAACCTTTTGCCTCTTCCAGGGCCGGTAAACATAAATAAGATGCTCTAGTTCATTGATTTTAGCATTAGTTTCGGCTAGCTTGGTGTTTTGTTAGTCTAGACCTTTGCTAATCTTCCTGAATAGTAGCCGGATCGCAGGGTCGTCTAAGTGGAATAGATCCATAAGGCCACGAAGCTACTGGGACCTTGTTAGGGTAATAAAAACAATTGTCTTAGGTTCCTTGTTCTCTTAGGCTTCTAACGGCACCAATTTCAGCGTTTCTAGAACTTGGGTTTGGCCCCTTTGGTTCTTAAGAAAAAGACGGCTTAATAGAGGTTTAGCTGGGTTAACTGGCCATAACCTAGAGCCAAAGAACCCGTTTTTGATGTTTTTTAATATTAAGGCTGCTAGACGAGCTGTATAATAATAATATAGGAATATTATTTTGCCTGCGGGCGAGGAATCAAAGGCATCTAGGTATTTCTTTATAATTCTACGATAGGCTATCTTAACAGGTAAAAAAATCAAGATATTAAAAGGTTAAAGAATATAAGATATATATAAAGGTAAAAATAAAATATATATATTATTTCTATAGTATTTATATATAAAATCATTGGTTATATAATTCCCGTGGCTATTAATAACCAGAAGAACTCTTAGGCTTGATCTATTCCTTGTCTAGGGGATAAAAACCTCTTGTAATTAAGCTACGGCTATTTTATTATTTGTCTAGCCCTTAGAATTTATAATAAATTACTAATTTACTAGAAAACTTATTTTATTAAGGAATTATTATTATTAAACGGTCTGGCCCTTAAAAATAATTAATAGATTAAAAGCCTGACCTATTACTAAGATATACTTAATAATTATAGTCTAATAACGTGTTCCAGGTTATTTTTTTATTATCTAACGAACTAATAAACTATTAAAAACCAGACTATTAGTTCCTTAGCCTTCTAGGATCCCAGTTTTATCTATATTATATGAATTTTCTAAAAGAATACTTTTAATTAATAATAGCTTTAGCAAGTAAAAAAATCCTTAATAATCTTAGTTATAGCCCCGTTAATATAAATAGAATTTATTTACTTATCTCTAATAATCTTAACTTCCGGGTTTTTAGCTAAAAAACCAGTTAACCACCGTTTTCTAAGTAATTATTAGTTATTATTAGCCTTAATGATCTAAATTATAAATTCCTTAAGTCTTTTATGTGTTAGTGGTAGCTTTAGGGAGGCTTAGCTAAGAACCCACTCATAGAGGTATATTTCTTGTTCCTTGGAAAGCCTCTGAAGGTGCTCTATAGTAACTGCCTTTGTTGCTAAACCTTTTATTCGGTCTAAAAGAGTTGTCCTAGGGACTCTTCACTTAAGACAAGCCTTGCGTAAAGATAAGCCGTCTAGAACAGCTTATATAATATATTTAATATTATTTTTAGTATAATAAGACATAAGGATTCTAAAAATCTAATTATCTATTTAATACGATAAGAATTAGTAAAGAAAATGCGATTGGAATAATATAGGTTATAAGGTGGTTAGACGTAAATTAGGTGGCCGGAAAGTGGGGGTGGTCGGGGCCTAGGTGGTCTGACTTATACTTAAGTTAATTTTATTTGAGCTAATTATGATTAGCTGTATTATCCGCGGTTTTACCGTGGTTGTGTTTTTAATCAATAGCTTGCACAGGTGTTATTAAAAGTGGGTCTAGTTCTGTAGATGATATAAGTGCAAGGTCGGGTCGTCACATAAGTAAATTAATTAAATTATTTTATATTAAAGTTAAATTATAGTTTTTAGGATTTTTATAAGAAATTATATTTAATAAAGGATTTTATTTATAAATAAACTTTAGTTATTAATTTACTTTTATATAAAAATTCAAAAATGTTTATTAAATATATTTTATTTTTAAATTAATAGATAAATAGAAAAAATAAATTAATTTATTAAATATTATTTATAATGTTTTATAGGTAATATACTATTAGTATAATTATAATTATTAATAAAAGTATAGTATACTATAAATACTATTAGAAATATAATAATAGATATATTTTTTTAAAGTATTAATAAATTATATTTTAGAATTTTATTTAAATATTAAAGATAATGTTTTTTAATAAAAAATCTTAGATATAAAGGCTTATATAGAAAAATTATATTAACTAAAACAAAAAGTATAGGATTATTAGAGTATTATAGTTAAAAGATAAATAAAAAATTATAATTTATATTATAAAAAATAATATTTTAACGTAGGCGATTTAATAAAATTATTTATATAAAATTTTAAATTTAAAAAAGAATAATAAAAATTAATACTTTATTATTTAAGACTATTATAAATACTTAACTAAATTAAAAATTAAGTATATAAAATAGCTTTACTTTTAAAATATAGTAGTTTATATAATATTTTTTATATTAGTTTATTAAAACTATAGATTTAATAACTTTTAAATAAAAAAAACTAATTACTAATACTAAAGTTAAATAATTTTAATAAATAGAAAATTAAATTAGTTAAGAATTAAAAGAAAAGTAAATTTAAAATATTTTATTTAATAAAATAAAAAAAGGTGACTAGTAAAATATAATAAATAGATATATAAAAAATATATAAAAAATATATAATAAGCTATTAGAAAATATTAGAAATTATAAGTAAAAAAACTATAATAGAAAAAAAGCCTTATATAAGCATAAAATAAGAATCTTATTTATAGGAGCAAAACCCTAATATAATACAATAATATACTTACGATTTCCCTTAATATTAAAACAAAATAACTAAAAACTTATTTATATAAGCCTAAATTGCTTTTATTTATTACTTTTTTACCTTTTTTTATTCTTATTATAGGTATTTTCTATTAAAGCTTATATAATATCTTGCTTAAAAAAGACTATTATATTTTACTAGAAAATATAATTAATATTATTAAAGTAAAAGCAAAAATATAAAAAAGATTGATATTATTTTATAATAGACAGTGGCTTAAAAGGTTATTAATAATAATTATATAAATAAATTAAGAATATATATAGTATTATAAAAAAATGATTAAACTTAAGCATTTAACCTTTATTAGTAGGATTTATAAGCCTGGTTATATATAGCTTAGGTATTCTAAGATTTTATTATTAGCAAATCATAAAGTAATTAAGTAAAAAAAATAATATATTACCTAACTTTTTTTATTACTAATAATATTCTAGTAATAATAATATTAGGTTTCTGTATTAAAAAACATTTCAGTAAGCCAAAAAGAAATATAAAAGATTTGCTTTAAACTAGACTCTTTTAATAATAAATCTTATTTATTATCTTTTAAAAGAAATTTAATAATTCTATTCTTATTTTTTTATTCTATAGAAATTTATAGAACTTATAAATAAAACTAAATAAAAAAGAAAGGTTATTCTAATTTTTAAATATTATAGTAATAGTCTAAAAAAAGCTATTAAAAATACTAAGAATATAAGTAATTTATATAAAAATTAAAAATACCTATAGTTTTATAGATTTGCTTATTAGTATAGTAAAATATATAATAAGATTATATATATCTTATAAAAATATAATATATAAAAAGAAACTTAACAAAATAGTTTATGTTTTTGTAATACATAGTTTAATTATATATCTATAATTATAAACAATATATATACTATAAGCAATTTATATTTTAAATATTAAAAGAAGAATTTATTTTTTTATTTAACGTAATCCACAAGCGAGCGGACCACACAAGCGAGCGGACCACTCATTCAGATCAGAATGAAGCCACCTTTTTATAGCCCTTTTCTTTTATACCTATATTAAAAAAATACTAAGTAATTATTATACTAATAATAGAATAAAAAATATTTTTTTTACTTTATTATATTTCTTTATAAGTTCGCATATTATGGCCTGTTTTACTATATTTGCTATAATATATGGTCTTTGTATAAGACCCTTCTCGCTGTTTTTCTTGCTCTATCTATGTATTTATATCCCTTTGATCTAATTGACCTATCCCTTCTTTAATAGTAAGAGCGCCTTTAAGTCGTATATGTGCTTTCTTTACTTTACAGCGTTTACTTATAGCCTTATTTACTGTATAAAGGTCTTAGGCCTTTATATATAAAAGCACTGCTTAATGTATTATTACTATTGCTCCTTTTGTAAATTAGTTAATTATATTTAATATTATAGTTAAAGAGCTATTTTAGTAAACAGTAATATAATTCTTTATATACTCTGATTATAAATTAGCCTTATATACGTTTTTTGGTGTTTTTGAGACCCAAGGCCGTATAGGCCTAATCAGTGTTTCTAGAGGTATTGATGTTTGTAATTCTATATGAAGCTTTGAAAAAACACTCTATGGATTAAATAATAATAGACTAGATCCTAAAAAGCCTCCTTTAATATTCTTCTCATTAATTATAATAAAGAACGCTATACAAAAGGCATAGAGAAAGTCAAACTTACTAATATATGTGATATATATACGCATTAGCTTCTTAATTTGCCGACCATATGCTTACTTTAATAGCCCAAAACAACCAATATTTAATGGTTAAAGTAAATGTAAGGAATAAGGAGGTATATAAACTATAATAATCTTATACTCTTTATAATAAAGCTTAAATACTATTAAGTAATAGCTTTTATAGCCATTAAGGATAAGTATTTAATAGATCCCTTTTGTACAAGAAGCTATATGATAATTAAAATACTTAATCTAATTTAAGCTAACCTTATTAATAGTCTAGCTATTTTTTATTATTATAATATACTAATTTACTAAAAGATTATACTTTTAATACTAATTCTTAAAATAGTATTATATAATAAAAATAATAAGTAATAGTATTATCTAACCTATTGTATTAACGCCTTAAATCATAGTTACCTACTCTCGGTTACTAGGCTAAGATAATTTAGCCTTTATAAAGCCTTCTAAAATTATAATAACTATACCTAAAAAAATAATACCTATTATAAAACCAGTCTTATTAAAGTTATAAAAATTATCATTAAAGACCTTATATTTAGCCTTTATATTCTATATAAAAGCAAACCAATTATTAATAAGCTTTAGATCTTTATATTTAGCTTTTTAATAGTTATATTTGTAAGCTTAGTGTATATAGAGCTTTAGCTAGCGTTTAATAAAGTTTAATACCCAATTTTTACCAACTAATATCATATCGTATATACATAGTAAATAATTAACTATTTTTTTAATATTAAGTAATCTAGGTAAAAATAATCGCATAGATAGATTAATTATATACTTAATTATAGCCTCTTTTTTTGATTTTATAAAATTTATTAAATTAGTAATTATATTATATCGTAAAGATATACTAATATAACGCCAAAGAATTATCGTATAATTAATATTATAGATCTTAGCTATAGCTCTAAGACTTAAATTTAAGTCTTGTTTAAGAGCTTAAAGGGCAAGTAGTACCTTATTTTCATTTAAAGGTTCTGCTATAAGAGATTGTAAAGGAATTTAATATATAGATGCAAAGGTAGATATTGTTATAGAGGGTGGTCCGCTCGCTTGTGTGGTCCGCTTGCTTGTGGATTACATTAAGTTATTTTTTTATTAAGGTCTAGATTATTATAAAAAATATATAAGTTATAAATAAATATCTTAAAATTAAACTATATAATATTAGTAAAATATTATAAACTTTAATAATTTTATTTATAAAACTAAATACTTTTTTAATAATTAATTTACTTTTAATTAAAGGAAAATTAAAATATTTAATAAGATTTATAAAATAAATACTTATAAACTTTATATTATTTGTATTTAAATTATTAATATTTATATTATTATTATCTTTTTTAATTATTAATTATAAATAGATAAAATAAGTAATTTTTAATTAAGAAAAGTAATTATTATATAAAAAAACATTTGCTTTTAAAGCCAATATATAAACCTACTTAAGACTTTTCTTAAAAAGTATAATAATATTTTTATAATCCTTTACTTCTTTATATAAAAGTATTAATAATACTATAAATTAGAGTTAAGATTTTACTTATTAAATAATCTATATTATTATAATAGTTTTATTATATTATAATTAAATTACTTTAAAATATACTATTATTTATTATAAATATAGAATAAGTATAATTTAATATTAAATATTTTTAAAAAAATAAAACTATTAAACTATAATAAAATTAAAAAGAATTATATTTAAATTACAATGAAATTAATTATAAAAAATATATAAGAAATATATATATTTAGGATATATTTTAAAATATATAGGGTTTTAATTAATGTTTTAAGTAACTAGGACGATTATTATAAAAAAAGAAAAATTATAATACTATTTTAAAGATTAACTAAATATATAATATGATAAAGATATAAAGTAATCTTATATAAGTTATATATCTTTTATATAACAGTTAAATGTATAAGCTTTAGCTTATATATAATATAATACCTATATTTTAATTTTGCTTATCTAATAATCTTATAAGGTGTTATTATAAGATTAAAACATAGGTATTATATTATATATAAGCTAAAGGTTATGCATTTAACTATTATATAAGAGATATATGATTTATATAAGATTATCCTGTATCTATATTATATTATATATTTAATTAATCTTTAAAATAGTATTATAATTTTTCTTTTTTTATAATAATTATCTCGATTATTTAAAATATTAATTAAAACCTTATATATTTTTTATAATTAATTTCATTGTAATTTAATTATAATTTCTTTAATTTTATTATAGCTCGGTAGTCTTGTTCTTTTTAAGAACGCTTAACATTAAATAGTACTTATTCCACGTCCGTGACAAGTACGCGTTGGTGGGTCCTTTGTTAGCCTTTTTTATTTTTTTATTTATTACGCTTATAAAGGCCAGAGGCCTATGAAGCGGCTATCTATCTATCTAAAAGCTTACTGTACAATAACTTTCTAGAATAGTAGCTAGCTGGCTAGCTTTTAAGCTAATAGTATAAGATATTATATTTTCCAGTTAATGGTTTTTTTCTCCTAGTTTTAAGTATTATATATATCCCTTAGCCTTTAGGCTAATTAACTAACTAATTAACCTATATTTATTCTTTTAAAAACCAGTTTTATATATAGATCTTTATACTAATAGAAAAGCTTATTAAAGTTTCCTTTTTAGTTTTATTATAAAAAGTTTTTATAATATTAGCTAGGCATTTAGCCCTAAGACCTTTTATAAGGTCTTTTTAGGCCTTTAGTATTTACTATAGTATAGTAGTAAGTATTATATTATATATTATTGATTATATCTATAGTAATTATTAAAAAGTTTTTTATAGCTTTTTAATAGCTTTTAAGATACTCTATCCCTAGTTTTAGCTAAATGTAGGCTAACTAGGTTAATCTTAGTCTTTTAATTAGGTTAGCTTTTAGCAAAAAGTTAAGGTTATCTTAAGCTATCCTATAGTATTAAATACCTAGGCCTTTTACTTTTTAGTCTATTTTTTTTATCTTTTTACTAGCCTAGCTAATTTACTACTATTATACTATAATTTTTCTTATTTTCTAGTTTAGGTAACTAAGAAAGGTATATAGGTAGTTTTTATATAAGGCTGTTAGCCTTTTCTTAGCTAACTAATTAATTACTTTATTTCCTAGGATTTCTATATAGTTAAGTACTTAGGTAATTATAATAGCTATGTTTTACTATAATAAAAAATATAGTTAAGCTTAAATTCTATAATTTATTTTTTTAAGGCTTTTAATTTTTATTATAGTTATTTAATTATTAATAAAAATATAAGCTATTAATTAGTTTATCTTAGATAATAGTAAAATATCTAGGATCTTAGAAATTACTATAAGTTTAATATTAATTACTTTTATATAAGATCTTAGATTTTAGAATTTTATTATTTTTATTATTTTTATTATTTTATTTTATTAACTTAAGTTATTTTTATAGTATATATATAAATTAATAATAATATTTTTATAAATATTTTATAAACTGTTTATATAAAAGGCTTAATAGTTATTAAAAGTAAATTTTTTTAATAATTATAAGTATTATTTTTTAGTTTTTTTTAAAAGATTAGTTAATTAAGATAATAATTTTAGATTTTTTATTTTAAAAAGTTTACTAAACTAAATCTTATTTTTTTATTCTTTTATACTTTTTAATAGTTTTATTAAAACTAACTAATAGCCTAATTAATTATATTAATATACCTATATTAGTTATAGTTAATTAGATTAAGTAGGTTTTTAAAAGGGTTTAAGTATAAAGACTATACTTAAAATAGGCTTTTTAAAGTTTAACTTTAACTAAAAGGATAGTTACTTTTAGTTTTAATACTTTATAAAAAGATTTTTTAAAAGCTTCTAAGATTCTAGCTAGGGTAAGGTTTTATAATTACTAAAGTTAATAAATAAGATTCTTTTATTCTAGTCTTTTATATTAAAAAAAGATTTTATAATTTACTATAGAGTTTATATAAGCTATATAAAGTAAATATAAGGCTTATATAAATAGCTTATATTATATATTGCTTAGCCTTTAAAGGCTTTAAAAAGCTTTAATAATTTATTTAAGTTTTTTTATTATATAATATTTAAAGTTAAGTTAATAGTCTAGCTAAATCTTTAGTTATTTGATTAATAGTTGAGGCTTAACTATTAGATTAGCTATAATAAGCTTTTTTATTATTAGTTAATAGTATCTTATAAAGCAGATAAGCTTGGTTTTACCTATGTTAAACTAGACCCTTTAATGTTTTATTTCTTTAATAAGCTTAGTTACTATAGTTTTTAAAACTTTATAGTTTTAATAGACTAATTTTAATAATATAAATAGACTAAAATTATTAATATAATTAAACTAAAGGATTTAATTTACTATTATATTTCTAATATAAATTAAAAATAAAATAAAAGATATAAGTAATTATTATAGAATTCCTATAGTTATATTTATTAACTATTATATTTAGTTATTAAAGGCTAGCTAGATTTTCCTATTTGATAAAAAGGAATTTACCTAGTTAATAAAGATTTTAGAAAGGTCTAGTCTTTTTAGTATTTCTAATAGCTTTAGCTTTAATATATAATTAAAAGTATTTTTAATATTTAAGAATAGGATTATAATTATTATTTAGTTAATAGTTTTTTTTAATAGTTATTAGCTTTTAATATAGTTTATAAGTAAAAAAACTATATTAATAGCTAATCTTTATTTCCGGCCTTTAAGTTAGGTTAGGTTTAGAAGGTCTTATATAAAAGTTAAATAGCTTAGTCTATTTATAACTATCTTTTCTAAGACTTTTCCTAGGTAGTTAAGTAAGGCTATAACTCTATATACCTTTAGGCTACTATAGTCTAGCTTATTAGCTTTTAGTAGGATAATTTTAATTACTTTTTTCTAATTAACTGGCTAATGCCCTGCTATAAATAAGACTTAATAGACTTTATTTAATAGGGTTAATACTGTTAAGTAAGTCTTTTGTATTAGAAGAAAATTAATTATATTAGAACCTAGGGTTTTTTTATTAAAGAATAAAAAAATAGTCTATTAAACCTGTATATTCTTTAGCTTTAGCTATTTCTAGTAATTCCTTTTAAATATAGGTTTTATTGGTTTTTTTAATTATCTATAAATAGCTTTTAAAAGCTATTTTTTAACTAGTATAGCTAATGTCTTAAGGTCCTAGTTAGTCTTGCAGTTAGTCTTATAATTAAGTTTAATACTGTATTAGCTATAGACCATAAGTCTAGCCAGTCTGCTAATTTGGATCTTAACCGGCTAAGGATTTAAACCTTTATTTTTAACCTTTTAACCGGTTTAGTATAGCTAATAATAAAAGTAGGGAATAGTATTTGTAAAAAGGCTATATATTTTTCTTTAAAGGTTTAAGCCTATTATTACTGTAACGATTGGTATGTTATATACTGCTATAAGGGGCAATGCCAGCACAAAGTGCTATCATTGACGGATCTTTTGCTATTTGGCTCTACGGTCTATTAGCTTGTATAGCACCCCTTCTATGCTTATTACAATTATAACAGCACTTTATAGGTCTTCTGGTGGTTAGAGGTTCGAATCGTATGCGATGCGATGTCGAATGCCTTCAGCCACTTACGTTGGGCTTATAAGGCAAGTGCGGGGTCATGGTCACGTAGGTCGTGGTTACGTAGGTCGTGATCGCGTAAGCCTTAGGGGTTTACAGCGGTTAGTCTATCCTAGGCACAGTTACTGGCCTATCCTTGCTATACGACTCGGGGTTAAGCCACTATAGAAAAAGGGATAGTTGTAACGATTAGTCTGTTATATACTGCTGTAAAAGGCAATGCCAGCACAAAGTGCTGTCATTGACGGATCTTTTGCCATTTGGCTCTACGGTCTATTGGCTTGTATAGCACCCCTTCTATGCTTGTTACAATTACTAATCTTTTTTAATATATATAATACTAGAAAAGCTACTATTCTAGTATACCTTAGTATATTTATATACCTTATAAATATCTATAGTTATAGCTTCCTTAAGAAAGCTATTTTATTAGGTTTTTTTGCAGTTTGTAGGGCTAGGTTATAGCTATTATAAGCTTCTTTTTAGATCGCTAGGGTTATTGCTATTAGGCCTGCCTTATATAGTCGTATAGCTCTGTTTAAAGCTTTTTATAAGTCTTTTAGCTTATTGTTTTACTAAGGCTTAGAGTATTCAAAAGGTCTTTGCTTAGCTATAGCTAGTTTAGCTACTTCTAGAATAATATTTCTAAGAAGATTAGCTATTTTATCTTAGCTAAAAATACTAATTAATTAATCTAGCTAAACAAAAGCTTTAGGCTTTACTCTAGTTAATAATTTATTATAGGCCTTTTAGTTAATTTTCTTATAATTAAATAATAGTTTTTGTATTTAATATAAACAGCTTATTTTTAAAGGCTTTAATATATAGGCTTTAAAGGTAAAAGCCTTATAATCAAAGCTAGTTACTAGTATTACTAGTACAGCTTGCTAATTATCTTAGCTAAAAGCTTAAAAGCTTATACTAAAAGCTAGATCTATTATAAAGAATCTTTATAAATTTTTTTTATAATAAGTACCACTAAGCTTTATAGCCTTACTAGTATTAATTAGTAAGATAGCTTACTAGCTATCTAGTTATTAGACTAGGCTATTAGCTTAGACTATAGCTATTAGCTTGGCTTAAGTGTTCCAGCAAGTATAGTAAAAGTTAAAGTTTTTTACTAAAATAAAAGATTATTTAAGCCTATTTATTAGAAAAAGTAATTATTTAATTATATATAGGTTTTATTAATTAGTTACTTAATTAATTACGTAAACTATTTAATTAGTCTATTAACTAGCTTATTAAAGCTATTTATTATATAAATTAATTAAAAGAAATAATTTAATACTTAGTATTTTAATAGCTAAAATATTAGAATTATTAAAAAGATTATAATAAAAAGTAAACTCTAGTTAATTAGCTTTTTTAATATATAATAAGACTTTAGGTTTAATTTTTATACTTAAAAGGCTAAGATTAGATTATAGTATAATAAGATTATATATTATATATTTTAGTATATTTTAGATATTTATTTTTTTATTATTAAAATAGTAAGGTTTTTAAAATATAATAATATTAGCTTTAGCTTTTAAAACTAACTATAAGACTATATAGTATACTATATTAGTTTTATATATATTATATTAAAAAATTTTAAAATAGCTTTTTAATATAAAATAGTCTTATAAGTCTTATAGTTTATACTATTTATTTAATAATTACTTATACAATTAGTATATTTAAGTTTCTAGTATTAATAGTTTAAGCTAATCTTATAGCTAAAATAGCTATAGTTTTTTATATTATAGTTATTAGTATATATAATATATTTATAAGTCTTATAGTATTTTCTAGTATTATAGTTAAAGCCTAAGCAGTAAAAGCATTAAGTTTTAGCTATATAGGCTTTATATAGGACTATTTTAGTTCTAACTTTAGTTATATAAAATTCTTACTTTTTACTATACTTATTATATACTTTTATTAGTATTATAAATATTATTAAACTAACTTTTTATGCTTTAAATAGTATTTTAAGTTATTTAGGTTAGTTTATAGTTTTAATTAAATTAAAGGTTTTTATTTTTTTAAAAAATATTAAAAATATTTAGTTTTTTTAAAATTAGTATTCTATAAGCTATTAATTTAATTTATTTAGTAAAAGTTTTAGTTAATTTAATTAAATACTCTTAGAAGATTTTTTTAAAAGCTTTTATTAGATAAGAAAATTGCTAGCTAGTTAAACTAATATAACTATAATAATTATATTATTTTTAGCTAATTGCTATACACTGGTTATACTCTTAGCTTCTAGAGCTTGGTTTAGCTTATTTTTTAGTATAATCAAGGGCAGTGGTTTTTAAAGCTATATCCGGTTTCTAGCTTAAGAACTACTTGTAGGTTTGTTTTTTTAGGTTTTTGAGGTCCTGATTTAGCTACTATAGGTTCCTTAGCTGCTGTGGTTCTTTTTGGGGTTTGTTCTGTCTATTGGCTGTTTTTTAGGCCTTTTTTAGCTATAAAGCTGTATGAAGGTATTCTTGGTTATTCCTGTTGTTCTAGTTTGATTACTTCTTTTAGCTGGCTAATGAGGTTTTTATAGAAAGGTTAGATAGCTTGGGCTTTAGTTATAGCCTTAAGAGCAGCCTGGATGTACTGTATAGCATTTGGGGTTTTCTGTTGTTGTTGTTGTTGTTGTTATTGTTGGGCCTCTTGGGCCTCTCTGTCTAGTTGTTTATTTGGGTCAATGTCTGAATTTATGTCCATCTTATCCGTGGCTTCTGGGGTAGGGCTAGGCTATAGCTATTATAAGCTTTTTTCCAGATTGCTAGGGTTATTGCTGTTGGGCCTGCCTTATATAGTTGTATAGCTCTGTTTAAAGCTTTTCGTAGATCTTTTAGCTCATCGTTTCACCAGGGTTTAGAGCGTTCAGAGGGTCTTTATTTAACTATAGCTAGTTCAGCTGCTTTTAGAATAGTATCTCTAAGGAGATGAATTATCTTATTCTAGTTAGAGGTACTGATTAATTAATCTAATTAAGTAAAGGTTTTAGACTTTATTTTAATTAATAATTTACTGTAGGCCTTTTAGTTAATTTTCTTATAATTAAATAATAATTATTATATTTAATATAAATAGTTTATTTCTAAAGGCTTTAATATATAAGCTTTAAAGGTAAAGGTTTTATAATTAGAGCTAATTACTAATATAATTTATTAATTACTTTAGCTAAGGGCTTAAAAGCTTATATTAAAAACTAGATTTATTATAAAAGGTTTTTATAGATTTTCTTTATAATAGATATTACTAAGCTTTATAGTTTTATTAATATTAATTAGTAAAGTAGTTTACTGGTTATTTAGTTATTAAACTAGGCTATTAGCTTAAGCTATGGTTATTAGCTTAGCTTAAGTATTCTAGTAAGTATAGTAAAAATTAAAGCTTTTTACTAGAATAAAAAATTATTTAAATCTATCTATTAAAAAAAGTAATTATTTAATTATATATAAGTTTTATTAATTAGTTATTTAATTAATTACTTAGGCTATTTAATTAGTTTATTAATTAGTTTATTAAAGCTATTTACTATATATTTTAATATATTTTAAATATTTATTTTTTTATTATTAAAATAATAAAATTCTTAGAATATAATAATATTAATTTTAGTCTTTAAGACTAATTATAAGACTATATAATATATTATATTAGTTTTATATATATTATATTAAAAGATTTTAAAATAGCTTTTTAATATAAAATAGTCTTATAAGTCTTATAGTTTATATTATTTATTTAATAATTACTTATACAATTAGTATATTTAGGTTCCTAGTATTAATAGCTAAACCTAATCTTATAGCTAAAGTAATTGTAGTTTTTTGTATTATAGTTATTAGTATATATAGTATATTTATAAGCCTTATAGTAGTTCTTAGTATTATAATTAAAACCTAAGCAATAAAAGTATTAGGTTTTAGTTATATAGGTTTTATATAGGACTATTTTAGTTCTAACCCTAGTTATATAGAATCTTTGTTTTTTATTATACTTACTATATACTTTTATTAATATTATAAATCTTACTAAACTAGTTTTTTATTTTTTAAATAGTATTTTAAGCTATTTAAATTAGCTTATAGTTTTAATTAGATTAAAGGTTTTTATTTTTTTCTAAAAGATATTAAAAATATTTAGTTTTTTTAAAATTAATATTTTATAAACTATTAATTTAATTTATTTAATAAAAGCCTTAGCTAGTTTAATTAAATATTCTTAAAAGATCTTTTCTAAAAGGTTTTATTAGATAAAAAAGTTATTAATTAATTAAGTTAATATAGCTATAATAATTATATTATTTTTAGCTAATTATTATATACTAGTTATACTTTTGGCTCTTAGAGCTTGGTTTAGCTTGTTTTTTAATATAATTAAGGGTAATAGTTTTTAAAAGCTATATTTAGTTTCTAGTTTAAAAACTATTTATAGGTCTATTTTTTTAGGTTTCTAAGGTTTTTAAAGTACTAATTTAGTTACTATAGGTTTTTTAGTTATTATAGTTCTTTTTAAGGTTTATTTTACCTATTAGCTATTTTTTAGGCCTTTTTTAGCTATAAAGCTATATAAAGGTATTCTTGGTTATTTTTATTATTCTAGTTTAATTGCTTTTTTTAACTAGCTAATAAGGTTTTTATAGAAAGATTAAATAGCTTAGGCTTTAATTATAGCCTTAAAAGTAGCCTAAATGTATTATATAATATTTAGGGTTTTTTATTATTATTATTATTATTATTATTATTAAACTTTTTAAGCCTTTTTGTTTAATTATTTATTTAAATTAATATTTAAATTTATTTTTATTTTATTTATAACTTCTAGGCTAATAGCTTTTAGGCTAATAGTTTTAGTTATTATAGCTTAGACTTATACTAAGGCTTTTTATACTATAGCCTTAGTAGTAGTTTTAACTATAACTATGATTATAGTATGTTTATTGTGTTTATTATATTAAGCGGACTTTTCTTAAGCTTTTGTATAGGCTATCTTTAAGGACTATTATCCCTTTTGCAATCGCGTATAAAAGGGTATAGGTTTAATAGATAGATAGAGATAAAGATATAGGTGGTTTTAAAGCAAAGAGCGGGTTTATTCGGATAGGAATCAGTCTTTCGATCGGTCTGTTATATACTGCTGTAATACAATATATTATATAGCCCTAGACTAAAATCTTATGCTTTTGTACGGGATTACTTTAGTTTTAATTCTAGCTATATAGAGTTTTTGCTTTTTGTTATGTTTATTATATACTTTTATTAGTATTGTAAATACTATTAAACTAGTTTTTTATTCCTTGAATAGTATTTTAAGCTATTTAGGTTAGTCTATAGTCTTAATTAAGTTAAAGGTTTTTGTTTTTTTAGAAAATACTAAGAATATTTAATTCTTTTAGGATTAGTATTCTATAAGCTACTAGTTTAATCTATTTAGTAAAAGCCTTGGTTAGTTTAATTAGGTATTTTTAAAAGATCTTTTTTAAAAGGTTTTATTAGGTAAAAAGGTTATTAATTAGTTAAGCTAATATAGCTATAATAATTATATTATTTTTAACTAATTGTTATATACTAGCTATACTCTTAGCTCCTAGAGCTTAGTTTAGCTTATTCTTTAATGTAATTAAGGGTAATGGTTTTTAAAAGTTATATTTAGTTTTTAGCTTAAAAACTACTTATAAGTCTGTTTTTTTAGGTTTCTAAGCTTTTTAAGGTACTAATTTAGCTACTATAGGTTCCTTAGCTACTATAGTTCTTTTTAGGGTTTGTTCTGCCTATTAGCTGTTTTCTAGGCCTTTCTTAGCTATAAAGCTATATAAAGGTATTCTTGGTTATTTCTATTATTCTAGTTTAATTGCCTTTTTTAGCTAGTTAATAAGGTTTTTATAAAAAGATTAAATAGCTTAGGCTTTAATTATAGCCTTAAAAACAGCCTAGATATACTATATAGCATTTAGGGTTTTTTATTATTATTATTATTATTATTATTATTAAACCTTTTAGGCCTCTCTATCTAGTTGTTTATTTAGGTCAATGTCTGAATTTATTTCCATCTTATCCGTAGCTTCTAGGCTAATAGCTTTTAGGCTAATAATTTTAGCCACTATGGCTTAGGCTTAAGCTAGAGCCTCTTATATTATAGCCTTAGCAGTGGCTTTAGCTATAGCCATAATCACAGCGCGTTCGTCGCGTCTGCCGCGTTAGGCGGACTTTTCTTAAGCTCTTATGCAGGCTATCTTCAAAGACTGCTATCCTTTTTATAATCACGTGCGAAGGGATGTAAGTTTAATAGATAGATAGAGACAAGGGGAACTATATTCTACTAGACGCCAACGAGATTGATTCCTATCCGAATAAACCCGCTCTTTGCTTTAAAACTATTAGTTTAAAAGCTATTAGCCTAGAAACTATAAATAAAATAAAAATAAATTTAAATATTAACCTAAATAAACAATTAAATAAAAAGGCTTAATAATAATAATAATAATAATAATAATAATAATAATAATAATAATAATAATAAAAAACTTTAAATACTATATAGTATATCTAGGCTATTCTTAAGGCTATAACTAAAGCCTAAGCTATTTAATCTTTTTATAAAGACCTTATTAGTTAGCTAAAAGAAACAATTAAACTAAAACAATAGGAATAACCAAGAATACCTTTATATAGTTTTATAGCTAAAAAAAGCCTAGAAAACAGTCAATAAGCAAAATAAACCTTAAAAAAAACCACAGTAATTAAAAAACCTATAGTAGCTAAATCAATACCTTAAAAACCTTCGAAACCTAAAAAAATAGATTTATAAGTAATTCTTAAGCTAAAAACCAGATATAGTTTTTAAAAACCATTATTTTTAATTATATTAAAAAATAAGTTAAACTAAGCTCTAAGAGCTAAAAGTATAGTTAATGTATAGTAATTAATTAAAAATAATATAATTATTATAGCTATATTAGTTTAATTAGCTAATAATCTTTTTATTTAATAAAACTTTTTAAAAAAACCTTTTAAGAATATTTAATTAAACTAGCTAAAGCTTTTATTAAATAAATTAAACTAATAGTTCATAAAATACTAATACTAAAAAAATTAAATATTTTTAGTATCTTTTAAGAAAAAATAAAAACCTTTAACTTTGTTAAAAGGAATAGGCCTCTTAGGCATAAAATTCCTTATAGCAATAAGTAACAAGCTTAGTAATAGCTTATATAAGCTATTATAGCTTGATCTAGAAGACTCAGTCAGTCCTTCTAGAAGCTCAGGGAAGAATAAGTATCTTAACGAGCTAATTCCTAATAAGGTTAAGCTTGTGGGATTAGTTAGCCACTAAGGCTAGAAGAGGAAAAGATAGGTTGAGATAAGATGTTGTATTTAATCTGCTAACTAACTAGAAGACAGGAATCTATCTACTATATATAGGAAATATAAGTGGGGCATAGAAAGTAAAGGAATAAGCTAGAATAGCCTATAGAACAATAGAAACAATAGGATTATTGTCTATTGTTAGAACCCACTAGAATAGGCTAGAATAGCCTAGAAGATAATAGAAACAATAGCCTTATTGTTTCCTATTGTTTTAGGACCTAATCAATGGGGTATTGACTAGTTCATTTTAACAATAACTTATATATTTCTTTTAAAATCTACGCTTAAAAATCTCTTTTAGGTTTTTTTAATTATATTTAAACTATTAACTCTAATTATTAAAATATAAATAAATATAATACTTAACTAATATAATTATAAATAATAATATAAGACTATCCTATTCTTAAAAGTCTTAATCAATACCTATACATAATCTTATAAAGGTTTTAATAGTTTCTTAAGTATTTATAAATCAAAGCAAAACTTCCTAAACTCTATAAATTATTATATCTTATTCTTTTATATCTTATAAATAAAATAAAATAATTATAGAGTTTTTTATTAAATAATACTTTTCTATAAAAGTTATATTAATAATATTAACTTCTATACTACTATTTAAATTAATATATATATTATAAGAAAATAACCTAGTAATTTTAACTAAAATATAAAAATATATATAAATCATAATCAAAACTTTAAGAATTACCCTAATAAGTACTTAAAGGGCTATATAAAGTAATTTTAGTCTAATCTTTTCTTTTTTTTTTTTTTCTTCTTTTTCTTAGAAAGTAAAGATAACTTATTAGCTTTAACCTTTTAAACCTTTATTATAGGTTAATTACATTGATTTCTTAAATATATATTACTTCTGTAATTATAATATTACTTTATAATTCTATTAGCATTAAGTATATTCTTTTTCAAAAGTTCTTTTTACGTAAAAGACCTAAAAGACGCCTGTTTTTGTTTATTCTTCATAAAAGTGGTTTATAAAGTTAATAAAGCTTATTCATATAGTTTATTTTTCTTAATAAAATACTATAAAAATCAATATATTTTTATTAAAGTTAATTCTTTTTCTTTTTCTTTTAATGTTTTACGTTTTTTCATCGATTATAAAATCTCCTAATAGTATATAACTAATATAACTATTTCTTTATGATTTTTTAAAAAAAACTCTTTTCTATAATAATCTAATATTACAAATTCTTCTATAGCTTTATATAAAAGCTATAAGTATACTAGGATTTTAAGGCTATTAGGAATTAACTTTCTAATAAGTTTAAATATATATAAAAGTCTTAAGGAAATTAATGTTTATATTATTTAGCTTTTTTAATAGTTTATATAATACATAGCTTATAGATATTTATATCTTTTAATAATAATATAATTTAATTTTTAAAGTATTCTTAATTATTTTCTAATTTCTATTAAATTTTAGGTAATTTTTAATACTTTAAATAAAGTTTCTATTAGATTTAGTATTTAGTATTTATATAATTGACTTTAAAAAAAACCTTTAAATAATCTTTATAATAGTTTTTTTTATTCTAAAAATACTTAATACAAATTACAAAACTATTCTTTTTTTATCTAAAAAAAACATTTATAATAAATATAATAAGATTCTTAATCTTTATATTACTGCTTTTCTTTAAACTATTTAATAAGCTCTTAGAATAATTACTTTAATATTTCAATAACTTTTTAAAGTCTTTTTTTAATTAACCTATTACTTTATTTAACTTCTAATACTCTTTTAATTAAATAATTTTATTATAAAATATAAAACTATTATTTTCTAATTATTATTCTAGAATATTAGTTTTTATCGTAAGATATAGTTCTTGTAAAGAATCTAAAGATGGCGATCATTGAATTGACCTTATATAGTCTATTACTTACTATTATAATGGTTTATTTTTAAAAAACCTGTTTATATATATTATCTATAAGACTTTTTAAAAAGGATCTAAAAAATCTATAGATTTCTAAGAATAAGTATATAGAATTATCTTGCTTAAGTAGTGATACTAAGAAGCTTTAGAATTATAATAATACCTTATAAGATTATTAAATAAGTAAAATTAAAACATAGATATTATATTATACATAAGCTAAAGCTTATATATTCAACTATTATGTGAAAAATATGCGACTTATGCAAGATTACCCCGCATCTCTATTACATCACACATTCAGTTAATCTTCGGGACAGCGTTACAAATTCTAATATCTTAGCTATTAAAATACTAGGCATTAAACCATTTTTCCTGATCAACCTATACAATAAATAACCTTAATAAGCTAGCTAATAGGCCAATTAAACAGCCTAAGCAGCTAATCAAGCAACTAGTTAACAAGGCTTATATACAATTAAACAATTACTTTTTCTAATAGGCAGGCTTAAATAACCTTCTATTCTAGCAGGAGACTTTAACCTTTATTATACTTACTGGAATACTTAAGCCAAGCTAATAGTTATAGCCCGAGCTAATAGTCTAATCCAATAGCTAGATAGCCAGTAAGCTATTCTATTAGTTAATACTAGTAAGGCTATAAAGCTTAGTAATACTTATTATAAAAAGAATTTACAAAGATTTTTTATAATAGATCTAGCTTTTAGCATAGGCTTTAAAGCCCTTAACTAAGGTGTTAATAAGAAATAGGCCACTCAGGCATATATAGCTTCTTATAGCAACAATAAATAGAATAACTAATAGCTTAGATAAGCTATTATTAATCCTAATCTAGAAACCTTTCTCGAAGGTTCTAGAAGCGCAGGAAAGATTACACTAATCCGTAATAAGGTTAGGCTTATAGGGACTTTTAGTCACTAAGACTAAAGGGGTATAGCCACTCAGGCTATAAGATAAAGATAGGTTAAGAAAAGAATGTTTATTTAAATCTAATCTAACTAAGTAAAAGACAAGGAATTTGTCTTTTATATATAGATAATAAATATAGGGCTAAGAAAGTAAATGGAATATTCTAGAAGAATAACTAGCTTAGTAATTATCTTCTAGATTGGGTTAGTATAGCTTAATAACAATAAACTAACAATAGGAACAATAGGCTTATTGTTCCCTATTGTTATTCTATATAGAATAGAGTATTGTTAACATAAGGTAATTAGCAAGCTGTACTAGCAACTGGCTTTAATTACAAGGCCTTTACCTTTAAAGCCTATGCATTAAGGCCTTTAGGAATAAGCTATTTATATCAAATACAATAACCATTATTTAACTATAAAAAAGCTAACTAAAAGGCCTATAGCAAATCGTTAACTAAAGCAGAGCCTAAAGCCCTTATTCAGCTAGATTAACTAATTAGTACCTCTAGCTAAAATAAAATAACTAATCTTCTTAAAGATACTATCCTAGAAACAGCTAAACTAGCCATAGCTAAGCAAAGACCCTCTGAATGCTCTAAGCCCTGGTGGAACAATAAACTAAAAGACCTACGGAAAGCTTTAAACAGAACTATACAACTGTACAAGGCAGGCCCAATAGTAAGAACCCTAGTAATCTAGAAAAAAGCTTATAATAGCTATAACCTAATCCTACAAGCTATAAAAAAAGCCTACTAGAATAGCTTTCTTAAAAAAGCAACAACTATAAATATTTATAAGGTATACAAATACACCAAAATACACTAGAATAATAGTCTTTCCAGTATTATACATACTAAAGAAAACCAATAATAATAGACTTAGATCTTCAAGAAAAAACATATACTCTTTTTACAAATACTATTCCTTACTCTTACTATTAGCTATACTAAATTAGCTAAAAGATTAAGAATAAAGGTTTAAATTCCTAACCGGCTAAGATCCAAATCAGCGGACTGGTTAGATTTACAGCATACAGCGAATATAATAATACTTAAATTAACTATAAGACTAATCAGAACTTTAAAACATTAATTATAGTAACTAAAAAATAACTTTTAAAAGTTGTTTATAGTTAGTCAAGAGAAACTAGTAAGATCTATATTTAAAAGAAATTACTAAAAATGGTTAAAGTTAAAGAATATAAAAATCTAATAAACTATTTTTTTATCTTTTAATAAAAAAGCCTTAGGTTTTAATATAATTAATCTTTTTTAATATAAAAAACCTATTTAATAATACTAATTCTATTAAATAAAGCCTATTAAGTTTTATTTATAATAGGGTATTAACTAGTTAGCTAGAAAAAAGCAATTAGAATTATCCTGCTAAAGGCCAATAAGTTAGATTATAATAGCCTAAAGGTATATAGAGTTATAGCTTTGTTTAACTGCCTAAAAAAGATCTTAAAAAAGATAATTATAAGTAGATTAAGCTACCTAGCTTCTATACAAAACCTTCTAAACCTAATCCAATTTAAAGACCAGAAATAAAGATTAACTATTAATATAATTCTTTTACTTATAAACTATATTAAAAGCTAATAGCTATTAAAAAAAACTGTTAACTAAACAGTAATTATAACCCTGTTTCTAGATATTAAAAGTACTTTTAATTATATATTAAAACTAAAGCTATTAGGGATATTAAAAAGGCTAGATCTTTCTAAAACTCTTATTAGCTGGGTGGACTTTTTTCTATTAAATAAAGAAATCTAGCTAACCTTTAATAATTAAATATAATAGTTAATAGATATAGCTATAGGGATTTTATAAGAATTATTTATATTTTTTATTTTATTTTTAATTTATATTAGAGATATAATAATAAATTAGATTTTTTAGTTTAGTTATATTAATAATTTTAGTCTGTTTATATTATTAAGATTAGTCTATTAGAACTATAAGGCTTTAGAGACTATAATAGCTAAGCTTATCGAGAAAGCAAAACCTTAAGGGGTCTAGTTTAATCTAGGTAAAACTAAGCTTATTTACTTTATAAGATATTATTAATTAATAATAAAAGAGCTTACTATAGTTAATTTAGTAGTTAAGCCTAAACTATTAATTAAATGGTTAAGAGTATGGCTAGACTATTAATTTAACTTTAAATATTATATAATAAAAAAACTTAAATAAATTATTAAAGTTTTTTAAGGCTTTTAAAGGTTAGGTAATATATAATATAGGCTATCTATATAAGTCTTATGTTTATTTTATATAGTTTATATAAGTTTTATAATAGATTATAGAGTTTTTTTTAGTATAAAAAACTAAAATAAAAAAACTTTATTTATTAATTTTAATAGTTATAGAACCTTACTTGAGCTAGGATTTTAAAGGCCTTTAAAAGGTCTTTTTATAAAGTATTAGAACTAGAAGTAGCTATCTCTCTGATTAAAGTTAAATTCTAAAAAGCCTGCCTTAAGTATAGCCTTTATACTTAAATTCTCTTAGAAACCTATTTAATTTAATTAATTATAATTAGTATAGTTATATTAATATAATTAATTAAACTATTAATTAATTTTAATAAAGTTATTAAAAAGTATAAAAGAATAGAAAGATAAGATCTAGTTTAGTAATCTTTTTAAAATAAGAAATCTAAAGCTATTATCTTAATTAATTAATCTTTTAAAAAAAGCTAAAAAGTAATACTTATAGTTATTAAAAGATTTTATTTTTAATAATTATTAAATCTTTTATATAAATAGCTTATAGAATACTTATAAAAGTATTATTATTAATTTATATATATATTATAAAAATAGCTTAAGCTAATAAAATAAAATAATAAAAATAGTAAAAGTAATAAAATTCTAAAACCTAAGATTTTATATAAAAATAACTAATACTAAGCTTATAGTAATTTCTAAGATTTTAAATACTTTATTATTATCTAGGATAAATTAATTAATAGTTTATATTTTTATTAATAGTTAAATAATTATAATAAAGATTAAAGGTTTTAAAGAGATTAATTATAGAATTTAAGTTTAGTTATATTTTCTATTATAATAAGGTATAGTTATTATAGTTGTTTAAGTACTTAGCTATATAGGAATCCTAGGAAATAAAATAGTTAATTAATTAGCTAAGAAAGGGCTAAAAGCCTTGTATAGAGGCCGCTTATATACGTTGTTTAGTTACCTAAACCGAAAGATAAGAAAAATTATAGTATAATAGTAGTAGATTAGCTAGGCTAGTAAAAAGATAAAAGAAAAAAATAGGCTAAAAAGCAAAAGGCCTAGGTATTTAATACTATAAGATAACTTAAGATAACCTTAGCTTTTTACTAAAAGCTAACCTAATTAAAAGATTAAGATTAATCTAGTTAGCCTATATCTAGCTAAAACTAAGTATAGGGTATTTTAAAAGCTATTAAAAAGCTATAAAAAATCTCTTTAATAATTACTATAAATATAACCAATAATATACAATATAATACCTACTATTATACTATAATAAATACTAAAAGCCTAGAAAGACCCTGTAAAAAGCCTTAGGGCTAAAAGCTTAGCTAATATTATAAAAACTTTTTATAATAAAATTAAAAAAAAAAGCCTTAGTAAGCTTTTTTATTAGTATAAAGATTTATATGTAAGACTGGTTTTTAAAAGAGTAAATATAGGCTAATTAATTAGCTAGTTAGTCTAAAGGCTAAGGGATATATATAATGCTTAGAATTAGAAGAAAGGAAACTATTAACTGGAAAACATAATGTTTTATACTATTAGCTTAAAAGCTAGCTAGTTAGCTATTATTCTAGAAAGTTACTATACAGTAAGCTTTTAGATAGATAAATAGCTGCTTTATAGGCCTCTAGCCTTTATAAGCGTAATGAATGAAAAAAAGAACTTTAATTAAGTGTACTTTTATTAAATAAATATATTTTTAAACCTTTCTCTTTAAGGTATAAGTTAATAAAAAGCTTTTAAATTAAATATTTTATAAAAATATTTTTATAATAAAAGACTAATATATTTTAATTAAAATTAAAAAAATCTTTTATTTCTTTTATTATTAAATAATGTAATCCTAAGATTAAAGTAAAAATAATAATTACAGGTAATTATAAAAGATTATAATTAGTATTAAATATTTTTTTAATTAATTAAAGTATTAAAAAGTATTTTTTTTAATTAATAAACAAATTAAATAAAGTTAAAGTTAAATATCCCTTTAATAAACCACTCGATTAAAGCAAAAGTAAAAGACCTTATAAGATAATAGAAAAAAAGCAAGCAAATATAATAAATTATCTCTTTAAGTATATATAAGCCAAATATATAATTATAAATTAATTATAGCAATTATATAATTTTATAAAAACTTATAAGCCTATATATAACTCTTAATTATAAATATATAATAAAAGTTAAACGATTATTATATAAAGCTTAAAAACTTCTTTTTTTACTACTACTATTATCTTTTACCTAGGTTAAGGTATTCGATGGCTAGAGTAATATTAGTATAATAAAAAGCAGCTTATATAGCTTCGTAATATAAAGAAAAGCCTAACTAATTACTTAGATTATTAATATTTAATTAATAGAAATAAAAAAGTTAAAAATACTATTATTTTTTTTAAAGTTTTATAAATTAAAGTTATTAAATAAAAAATAGCAAATACAATTAATAGTTAAATAATATAATAAATAAATTATCTAACAATAGCTTAAAGCTTAATAAATTCTATTATCTTAATCTCCTATAGCTAGTTAATAACCTAATTCAATAATAGTTATCTTAATAAAATATATTTCTAATCTTTAATAGTCTTATCTTAGATCTTTTTACTATTCTAGCAATAGTTATAGACTATAAAAAAGCCTTTAATTAAGCTAAATTAACTCTATTATTATAAAAACTATTAATATTATCAAAAACACTTAAGAAAATAGAATGCTTAAAGAATTAACTATAAAAAAATAATTCTATAATTAATAGGCGGCTTTATTACTAAACGCAAAAAGAGAATTAATATTATAGTTAAAAAAGGTTTTAACATTAAGAATATAATAGTAAATAATATCTCGAGACCTTTATATCTATCAAATACTATTAATCAAGTTAAATATATTAAACTAACGGCGAAAAACAAGTCAAACAGTCAAGTCTATCCCCCGAAATTGATTTGTTTGGTTGGGCGGTAGCGCTGGGTGAGGGTTTCTATCCACGGCTGTCTAACGACCACTAGGGTAAATCAGCTATGTTTTTACTAAAAGGGTAAAATCAGATTTATCTAGGATATCTCGATATAACGTAATCCATAAGCGAGTGTGCCACACAAGCGAGTGGTACACCCTTAATAGCCATATCTACCTCTATCACTATACATTAAATTCCTCTACCATCTATTATGGCAACACTTTCAAATGAGAATAGGATCTCTCTTGCCCTTCAATCTCTTCAAAAAGACCCAAATTTAAGTCTTAGAGCTGTAGCAAAAATCTACAATGTTAGTTGTATGACTCTTAGTCGGCGTCGCGCTAGTACACCATCAAGATGCGATACAAGAGCCAATTCAATGAATCTTACAAAATCAGAAGAAGAGGCTATAGTTGAGCATATAATTGATCTATCTGCAAGATCATTTCCTCCTAGATTGCGTGGTGTTGAAGAAATGGCCAATCATCTACTGCGCGTACGCGACGCGCCACCAGTTGGCAAAAACTGGGCATCAAACTTCGTTAAACGCCAGCCAAAGCTCCGTACACGCTGGGCTCGCAAATACGACTATCAAAGAGCTCAATGTGAAGATCCAAAGCTTATAAGCAATTGGTTTACACTTGTACGGAATATAAAGGCTAAATATGGGGTCCTTGATGATGATCTCTATAACTTTGATGAGACTGGCTTCATGATGGGTATTATCTTTCCAGGCATAGTGGTTACGACTTCAGAAGGCCTTAAAAAGACGAAATTATCCCAGCCTGGCAATCGGGAGTGGGCAACTGTAATCCAAGGCGTCAATGCAATGGGCTGGGCAATACCACCACTCATTATCCTTGCTGCACAATACCATCTTGAGAATTAGTATCGAGAGTGTAATCTTCCAGCAGATTGGCGTATTGCAACAACAGAGAATGGCTGGACTACCAATGAGGTTGGCTTAGATTGGATTAAGCATTTTGATCGTCATACAGCTTCTCGTACAAAAGGGATCTATCGAATGCTTATCCTTGATGGCCACGAGAGCCACCACTCAACGGCATTTGAGCTCTATTGCAAGGAGCATAAGATTATTACAGTCTGTATGCCTCCGCATTCCTCGCATATCCTTCAGCCATTGGATGTTGGTTGTTTTGGGCCATTGAAGCAGGCATACGGTCGGCAAATTGAGAAGTTAATGCGTATGCATATTACGCACATCAGCAAGGTTGACTTCCTCTGTGCTTTTCATACGACATTCTTTGCTACAATCAACGAGAAGAATATTACAGGAGGTTTTTCAGGAGCTGGTCTATTACCATTTAATCCACAGAGGGTTCTTTCAATGCTTGATATAGAATTACGAACATTAACACCTCCAAAAACGCTGCCTAAGCCCGTACAGCCTTGGGTCTCAAAAACACCAAAAAACGCACACGAGGCTAACTCACAGTCAGAGCATATAAAGAATTGTATTGCCGCTCATCAAGATAGCTCTCCAACTTCAATGTTAAATGCGATTGACCAATTTACAAAGGGAGCAACGGCAATTATGCATCAAGTGGCATTTTTACGCGAAGAGGTCTCTGAACTTCGTGCAGCAAATGAGGCATTAAGCAAGCGCCGCAGAGCAAAAAAACTCGCATACGACTTGGAGGCACATTTACTATTCAAGAAGGAATAGATCAATTGGATCAAAGGGATATAAATGAGCAACTAGAGCAAGAGAGACGGCAAGGAGGGTCTGCTCGTACGAAAGCTCCGCGCTGTAGCAAGTGCAGCAAGACTGGCCATAATATACGAACCTGTAAAGAAATTTAAGAAGGTAAGAAAGGTACATCTTTATCTAATACTATTATAATAATTATTTAATATATTTTTAATAGAAGGGCGTAGAAAAAAGCTACGAAGAGTTGGTTTTATTTTCTTCTAAATGGTGTACTAGGTGGGGTGCACCACTCGCTTGTGTGTACCACTCGCTTATGGATTACGTTAATCTTTTTAACCACTGCTAAACCCCGACTATTTATTTAGCTATAAATAATTAATTATCTGTTAAACGCTATAGTCCATTTAGTTTAGATAATAGAATATACTCGAGGAGATAAAAAATAACACTTTATAACTTTAATATATCCTAGTAGATCACTTAATAACAGTTAATTGTTTCTATATTAGCAAATAACCATTATATAAATAGAATATATCGAACAATACATCCAATAAGCTTTTTAATATAACTTTAAATGACTTAGGTAGTCTAAAATAATAAAACCTTAAAAATAATCAGTTAGTAAAAGCTTTTACAATCCGCTAATATTATTATAGCCATAGGCATAATATAAGAGATTTTGCTTATATAAAAGATTAATATTTATCTAGTTAATCGTAAAGCGTTTATATTATTATACTTACCTTATCCTATATTTATCTAAAAAATAAAATTATACCCTAACGTTAATAAAACAATAACTCTCGTAACGTGTACTTACGATAAATATATAAGAAAATTATTATTAATTTCTAAAAGAAGTTATTCTAGATGTTTAATAGGGTTCTAGTTCAAATGGCTTTAATAGCTCTAATTATTAGAAAGTTATAACTTATTATATAATGATTTTGTGTTTTCTATCTATAATAGGAGTTAAAGATTGGTTATTAAAACGACATATTAAATAAATACTATTTTTATCCTTTTATCTAAAAATATAATTCTATTACTATGTAAATCCTTTAGTAGCGCTAGAGGTAAAAGGTAAGGCTATAGATTGTAGGCGTTAAGCTATAAGAAACTAGGTATATCCCGAGATAAGGACGTTTTAATAGTTTTAATTTATTTGGATAATATCTTTTAAACTTTTAAGATTTTTATATTAAGATTTTAAGTATTTATAGTTTCTTTTTATTATTGTAGTGCTATACGATAAATAGTTAATATTATTAGTAAACTATTAAGGTCCTTATTATATTATTATTATATTACTTTAATTACTATTATAAAGTGATTGATAATCCTATAAAGCTTTGAGAATTTTTTAGGTAATAATAAAAAAGCTAATAAAAAGTTAAAAGGCTTTAATAGGCTAGGATAAAAGGTTTATAATATTAACTAATTTATTTACGTCCCGCTAGTTTTATTATTAAAATAGTATAACGTAATCCATAAGCGAGTGGTACACACAAGCGAGTGGTGCACCCCACCTAGTACACCATTTAGAAGAAAATAAAACTAACTCTTCGTAGCTTTTTTCTATGCCCTTCTATTAAAAATATATTAAATAATTATTATAATAGTATTAGATAAAGATATACCTTTCTTACTTTCTTAAATTTCTTTACAGGTTCGTATATTATAGCTAGTCTTACTGTACTTGCTATAGCGCGGAGCTTTCGTACGAGCAGACCCTTCTTGCCGTCTCTCTTGCTCTAGTTACTTATTTATATCCCTTTAATCCAATTGATCTATTCCTTCTTAAATAGTAAATATGCCTCTAAGTCATATATGAGTTTTTTTGCTTTACGACGCTTACTTAATACCTTATTTGCTACACGAAGTTTAGAGACCTTTTTGCGTAAAAATACCACTTAATGCATAATTACTATTGCTCCCTTTATAAATTAGTTAATCGTATTTAACATTAAAATTAGAGAGCTATCTTAATGAGCGGCAATACAATTCTTTATATGCTCTAACTATAAGTTAGCCTTGTGTGTGTTTTTTAGTGTTTTTGAGACCCAAGGCTATACGGGCTTAAGCAGTGTTTTTAGAGGTGTTAATGTTTGTAATTCTATATTAAGCATCAAAAGAACCCTCTATGGATTAAATGGTAATAGACCAGCTCCTAAAAAACCTTTTATAATATTTTTCTTATTAATTATAGTAAAGAATATTATATAAAAAGTATAAAGAAAGTTAACCTTACTAATATATGTAATATATATACGCATTAACTTCTCAATTTGCTAACCGTATGCCTGCTTTAATAGCCTAAAACAACTAACATCCAATGGCTAAAGGATATACGAGAAATACGGAAGCATACAGACTGTAATAATCTTATGCTCCTTGCAATAGAGCTCAAATACCATTAAGTAGTGGCTCTTGTGGCCATCAAGGATAAGCATTCGATAGATCCCTTTTGTACGAGAAGCTGTATGACGATTAAAATGCTTAATCCAATCTAAGCCAACCTTATTGGTAGTCTAGCTATTCTCTATTATTGCAATACGCTAATCTACTAGAAGATTACACTCTCGATACCAATTCTTAAGATAGTATTATACAGCAAGGATAATAAGTAGTGGTATTGCCTAGCCCATTGCATTAACGCCTTGGATTACAGTTGCCTACTCTTGATTGCCAGGCTAAGATAATTTCATCTTTTTAAGGCCTTCCAAAGTCATAACTACTATACCTAAAAAGATAATACCTATTATAAAGCCAGTCTTATTAAAGTTATAGAGATTATTATCAAAGACCCTATATTTAGTCTTTATATTCTATATAAGTATAAACCAATTACTTATAAGCTTTAAATCTTTATATTAAGCTTTTTAATAATTGTATTTGCGAGCCCAGCATATACAGAGCTTTAGCTAGCGTTTAATAAAGTTTAATGCCTAGTTTTTGCTAACTAATAGTACATCGTATACACGCAGTAGATAATTGGCCATTTCTTCAATACCACGCAATCTAAGAGGAAATAATCTTATAGATAGATTAATTATATACTTAACTATAGCCTTTTCTTCTGATTTTATAAGATTCATTGAATTAGCTCTTATATCGTATCTTAATAGTATACTAACGCAACGCCGACTAAAAGTCATACAACTAACATTATAGATCTTTGCTATAGCTCTAAGACTTAAATTTAGGTCTTTTTAAAGAGATTAAAGAGCAAGAGAGATCCTATTCTCATTTAAAAGTATTGCTATAATAGATAGTAAAGGAATTTAATGTATAGTGATAGAGGTAGATATGGCTATTAAGGGTGTACCACTCGCTTGTGTGGCACACTCGCTTATGGATTACGTTAGTCTTTTTATTAAATTAGTTATTAAGTGTGGTAAATAATAGTATTATTTATAAAACAGCGACTCGGTAGCTTCTATAATTCTAGGTTTTAAGTACTATATATACTATTATACTTTCTTATCTTTAGACTTTTATTACTTTAATAATTTCTTAGTTTTTTTTTAATCTTTTAAATATAATTTAATAAGTCTTAATTATATAAAAGCTTTTATATTTCCGGTCCTAAACTAACCTAAGCTATGTCTATGTTAATACACTCTAAGCTTAAAAGGTTTACTAGCTCCTAAAACTTATTATAAGAACTAAAAGCCCTTGGCCATCTAGTAATAAGTAAATTCAAGATATTACTTACTTTATCTTTTACCTTTATATTATACTAAATAACATTAAATATACTAGTATTATATTACTTTTTTATCTTATCTAAAGTAAAAATAAATAACTTATATAATTACTAATTAACCATTATTAACTTATATAGCTAGGCTTAACTTAGCTCCTCTAAGAAATTAAAGTTTATAAATAGTAAGTATAAAAAGGGTTTAATCTTCCAAAAACTAACATATTTCGCTTATATTATAAACTATATAATAACCCTTATATTAGATTTCTTACTAAATATAAAAAGAATAAGCTTAAAAATAATATTATACTTTATAGTTATATTATATAAACAGTAAGCCTATATAAAAAAACCCTATAAAAATAATAAATTAGTATTTAATAATAATTAAATATCTTACGCGTTTAAGGTATATTAAAAATTTTTAATTACTTTATACTTTCTTAGAAAATAATTAAGCCTTTTTACTTTAGCAATTTTAAATACTTTTTCTTATAACGCTTATATAGTTTAATATACTTAATAGCTTTATAATAAAACTAAATCTTAATCTTATTATATATATATAATATTCTAGTTATTTAGAGTTAGAATATTAGAGTCTAAAATAGATTTTACCCGTTTATAAAGCTAATATTAAATAACCCCTTATAAAATCAAATAGTTTATATATATTTATTAAAAGACTAATATATTATTTTCTTCGAATACTAACTAGAAGGTCTTTAGCTTTTAGGATTAATCTAGAATACTAATTACTAGTGCACTTAGCTTTTTATTCTAAATAAACATTATTAGGGTATTATCCCAGGAAATATTCTAGTAAAGCTTATTATTAAAAGAGTAATAATATCTTTTTAATCTAATGCCTTAAAGTATAGATAAGATATGCTTTAGAGGGGTATATAGTAAAGTCTATAACTAGCTATAAGCTAACTATAAGTAATAATATACTTTTTCTATCTTAGTATATTTAATTAGTTTATTTAGAATAAGAAACAAAGTTATAGTATATAAAAGGGCTTTAATATACAAAAGTAAAGGTTTAAGAGCATACTTAAATTAGCCTAAAATATAATTAATATTAAAACACATAAAAATTCTATTATTTTAAATTCTAATTAAAATATATATTTTTACTTTTTGTTATAAGAATAAACTAATAAAAATAAGTATACTTTTATAAGTAAAGTCTATAATACTTTATAAAATGACTTTACTAGTAAAACTATAAAACATACTAATATCCTAAATAGGGTTAATCTTAGTATATAATTAGCGAGACTAAAATAGTCTTTTAAAATTAATAAAAAATAATAGTTTAAGGTGTTTTATTTTAATAAAGTAAAAAGTATTTAAAAGCAAACAGTAAATAATTAACTTATTAGTATTTTTGAAGTATCGAAAGATTTATGTAATTTAATGCCTTACTTTTAACTATAGATTAATTAAATAGCTTCCTAACTTCTTATTTAAATCCATAAAGCCTTTCTTTTGTAACTAATAGTTTATTTTTTTCCGGTTATATATAGCAATTCGTTTACGAACATCAAGCACCTAGTTTAAAAACTTCTATTTTTAAATTTATGGTTTCTATTATATTTCAAGCTTTTTATTGTTCAGGTTTAGTTAGTATATATAATTGTTAACTAGGGTAGATAATAGATTAATTCTTAACGGACTTTTAAAAAAAGTATATAAGATATGCTTAAGATATTAACCTTTAAACTAGATCTTAATTAAAACTTTTTTATCTTTAAAACTAAAATAAATATTATAATTATAAATATTATTTACCAATTAATATTTTATTCTTAAAAGTTTAAAAGGGTATATAAGTAGATATTAACGTTTAGATAATTCTTAGATACTATAATTTTTTTTATTTCTAAAAGTAACCTACTAAAAGGCTTTCTATTAATAAATAAATATTCTTATAAAAAGTAATAATAAATAGTTTATAACGTAGTAAAGTTTATTATAATTATTTATAAAAAAAGTTATTTATTATATAACTATACTAAGAACTTTTAGATAGAATATAAACATCAAGTTAAACCTTTAATACCTATTTATATTTCATTAATGGTATCTATTAGTATGTTTAGATAAAACTTAGCCTAAAAAGCTATTAAACTTTTTATAAAATAAGACATTAATAAGTTATACTTAAGTAAATATTATAAATTTATTTAAAGTTTTTTAAGATTAATAATAAAATACTTTAAAAAAACAATAAACATATTAAAAAAGTACTTTATATTATCTTTATTAATTACTATTAAAGTACTATTATTAATATAAACTATAAATATATATTTATAAAAAAATATACTCTAGAATATATAATTAATAGTATTATATATTATTTTATTATTATTTATTAATTATATTTTATTACAGAAATAAATAATTTAACTAAAAATAATTTCTCTTATTCTTATTAATAAGAATAAACTTATTGATTAGAATATTAGTAGGCATAAGTAATATAATTAAAGGGTAAAAGTAATAATAAAGCTTATATAATTTATTTCGCGGTAACTTAACTTTAAAGCATTTAAGGGTTTATATAATTATTTATTTAGTTTTTAATAAAAGCTTTTATCTTTAAAAACCATATAAGTTTTATATAAAAAACTAAAGCTTTTACTATATTAACCAGTTTATAATATAAAATAATTAAATAATACTATTATAGTACTATTATTAAAGTTTATATTTATTGCCCTAAGTTTAACGAAAAGTATAAACCAGTGTTAGTATTTGTTTAAAATAGCTTTTTAATAAGCTAAAAACTTATAGACTAATATACCACTTAGGTAATCTAACTAATTAACTGCTATTTTATATAAGGTCAAATAGTCTAGTTTATTTTTTATATAGGTCGGACTGTTTTTATAAGGATTTATAATAATCTATAGAAGCTAAAAACCTAATAAATAATAGTACTAAAGTATATTTAAGAGATTATTTATTTAAATATTAGTATTAAAGTTATAGTATAAGAATTCTATATTGAATAGTAGTAGGATTTTTATTTTATTTTTTAATATATAAAGTTTTTTATAGTATATTTAAAAAAATAATTTTTTATGAGAAACTAATATTATAAATATTTACTTAGTTATTATTATTTAAAAAGATATAAGTTAATTAACATTGCCTAGTTTTATTATAAGAGTATTATTAATAGTTTTAAATAATAGATAGACTTTAAAAATTATTATCTTTTAGGTTATTTTATAATAAAATAAAAAGTATTATAGTATTGTAAGCTTAAAAACAATAATATATTATTAGACTTTAGTATTATATTTTATAAAAAGTAATAGAAAGTCTTCATAAACTTTAATCTTTAATTTCTTATAACTATGTTTCTATAAATACTTAATGCATTTACTCTTAGTACTATTATTAAGGTTTTGTGTATAAACGCAAATATTATTTTATATATTTTTAGTAAGTGTATTTTTTTTTTATTTATTACGCTTATAAAGGCCAAAGGCCTATAAAGCGGCTATCTATCTATCTAAAAGCTTACTGTACAGTAACTTTCTAAAATAATAGCTAGCTGGCTAGCTTTCAAGCTAACAGTATAAGACATTGTGTTTTCCAGTTAATGGTTTTCTTTCTCCTAGTTCTAAGCATTATATATATCCCTTAGCCTCTAGGCTGACTAGCTTACTAATCAGCCTATATCTACTCTTCTAAAAACCAGCTTTACGTACAGATCTTCGTGCTAGTAAGGAAGCCTATTAGGGCTTTTTTTCCTAGTTTTGTTGTGAAGAGCTTCTGTAACGTTAGCTGGGCTCCTGGCCCTAAGGCCTTCTGCAGGGCCTTTCTAGGCTCTTGGTATCTGCTATAGTGTAGTAGTAGGTATTGCGTTGTGTATCGTTGGCTACATCTATAGCGGTCGTCAGGGAGGTTTTTTATGGCTTTTTAATAGCTTTTAAGATACCCTATCTTTAGTTTTAGCTGGATATAGGCTAACTGGGTTAATCTCGGTCCCTTAACTAGGTTAGCTTTTAGCGAAAAGCTAAGGTTATCTTAAGCTATCCTATGATATTAGATGCCTAGGCCTCTTGCTCTTTAGCCTATCTCCTCTCTTATCTCTTTACTGGCCTAGCTAATCTACTATTGCTATACTATAACTTTTCTTATCTTCCGGTTTAGGTAACTAAGAGAGGCGTATAGGCGGCCTTTATACGAGGCTTCTAGCCCTTTCTTAGCTAACTAGTCAGCTACTTTATTTCCTAGGATCCCTGTATAGCTAGGTACTTAGGCAATTGTAATAGCTATACTTTACTATAATAGGAGGTACAGCTAAGCCCGGATTCTATAACTAATCTCTCTAGGGCCTTTGATCTTTATTATAGCTACTTAGCTATTAATAAAGATATAGGTTATTAGTTAATTTATCCTAGATAATAGTAAGATATCTAGGACCTTAGAAATTACTATAAGCTTAGTATTAGTTACTTTTATATAAGATCCTAGGTTCTAGAATCTTACTACTCTTACTATTTTTACTATTTTAGTTTACTAGCTTAAGCTATTTTTATAGTATATATATAAATTAGTAATAGTACTTTTATAAGTACCCTACGAGCTGTTTATATAAAAAGCTCAGTAGTTATTAAAGATAAGGTCTTCTAGTAACTATAGGTATTACTTTTTAGCTTTTTTCTTAAAGGCTTAGCTAATTAGAATAATAGCTTTAGGTTCCTTATTCTAAGGGGCCTACTAAACTAAATCTTATCTTTTTATTCTTTTATATTTTCTAATAGCTTTATTAAGGCTAATTAATAACCTAATAAGTTATATTAGTATAGTTATATTAGTTATAGCTAATCGGATTAGGTAGGTTTCTAAGAGGGTTTAAGTACAAAGGCCATACTTAAGGCAGGCTTTTTAAAGCCTAACTTTAACCGGGGGGATAGTTACTTTTAGTTCTAGTACCTTATAAGGGGACCTCTTAAAGGCCCCTAGTATCCTAGCTAGGGCAAGGTTCTATAGCTATTAGAGTTAATAGATAAAGTTTTTTTGTCCTAGTCTTTTATATTAAAGAGAGACTCTATAATCTGCTATAGAGCTTATATAAGCTATATATAGTAACCGTAGGGCTCGTGCAGGTAGCCTGTGTTACATATTGCCTAGCCTTTGAAGGCCCTGAAAGGCTTTAGTAGCCTGTTCGAGCTTTTTTATTACATAGTATTTAAAGTTAAGTTAATAATCTAGCCAGACCCCTAGCTATTTGACCAGTAATTTAGGCTTAACCGCTAGATTAACTATAATAAGCCCCTCTATTATTAGTTAGCGTTATCTTATAAAGTGGATAAGCTTGGTTTTACCTGGGTTAAACTAGACCCCTTAAGGTTCTGCTTCCTCGATAAGCTTAGCTACTATAGTCTCTAAAGCCCTACAGTTCTAATAGGCTGATCTTAATAATATAAACAGGCTAAAGTCATCGATATAGCTAAACTAAAAGGCCTAATCTACTATTATATCTCTAATATAAATTAGAAACAAAATAGGAGATATAGGTAATCCTTATAGGATCCCTATAGCTATGTCTATTAACTACTATATTTAGCCATTAAAGGCTAGCTGGATTTTCCTATTTGATAGAAAGGAATTAACCTAGCTAATAAGGGTTTTAAGAAGGTCTAGCCTTTCTAATATCCCTAATAGCTTTGGCTTTAATACATAATCAAAAGCGCCCTTAATATCTAGGAACAAGATTATAACTACTGTCTAGTTAGTAGCTTTTCTTAATAGCTACTGGCTTTCGATGTAGTTCATAAGTAAAAAAACTATATCAACAACTAATCTCTATTTCCGGCCACTAAGTTAGGTTAGGTTTAGAAGGTCTTATATAGTAGTTAGATAGCTTAGTCTACTTATAACTATTTTTTCTAAGACCTTTCCTAGGCAGTTAAGCAAGACTATAACTTTATATGCCTTTAGGCTACTATAGTCTAGCTTATTAGCCTTTAAAAGGATAATTCTAATCGCTTCTCTCTAGTTAACTAGCTAATATCCTACTGTGAATAAGGCCTAATAAGCTTTATTTAATAGGGTTAGTACCGCCGAGTAAGTCTTCTATATTAGAAGGAAATTAATTGTATCAAGGCCTAGGGCTTTCTTGTTAAAGGATAAAAAGATAGCCCGTTAGACCTCTATATCCTCTAGCTTTAGCTATTTCCAGTAAGTCCTTTCGGGTATAGGTCTTATTAGTTCTTCTTGACTAACTATAGATAGCTTTTAAAAGCTATTTTCTAGCTACTATAGTGAATGTCTTGAGGTCCTAGTTAGTCTTATAGTTAGTCTTATAGTTAATTTCAGTATTATATTAGCTATAGACCATAAGTCTAGCCAGTCTGCTGATTTAGATCTCGGCCGGCTAGGAATTTAAACCTTTATTTTAAACCTTTTAATCGATTCAGAGTAGCTAATAGTAAAGGTAAGGAATAGTATTTGTAAAAAGGCTATATATTTCTCCTCGAAGGTCTAAGCCTATTATTACTAACCTTTTTTAGTATATATAATACTAGGAAGACTATTATTTTAATATACTTTAGTATATTTATATACTTTATAAATATTTATAGTTATAGTTTTCTTAAGAAAGCTATTCTAGTGGGTTCTTTTTGTAGTTTATAGGGCTAGGTTATAGCTATTATAAGCTTTTTTCTAGATCACTAGGGTTATTACTATTAGGCCTGCCTTATACAGTCGTATAGCTTTATTTAAAGCTTTCTATAGGTCTTTTAGCTTATTGTTCCACCAGGGCTTAAAGCGTTTAAAGAGTTTTTGCTTAGCTATAGCTAGTTCAGCTACTTCTAGGATAATATCTTTAAGAAGATTAGCTATCTTATCCTAGCTAAAAGTGCTAATTAGTTAATCTAGCTGGGCAAGGGCTTTAGGCTCTGCTCTAGTTAATAATTTACTATAGGCTTTCCAGTTGGTTTTCTTATAGTTAAACAATGGTTATCGTGTTTAATATAAGTGGCTTGTTCCTAAAGGCCTTAATACATAGGCTTTAAAGGTAAGAGCCTTATGATCAGAGCCAGTTACTAGTGCAGCTTGCTAGTTACCCTAGCTAAGGGCTTAGAAGCCTATGCTAAAAGCTAGATCTATTACAAAAAGTCTCCGTAGGTTCTTTCTATAATAGGTACCACTGAGCTTTATAGCCTTACTAATATCAACTAGTAGGGTAACTTACTGGTTATCTAGCCACTAGACTAGGCTATTAGCTCGGGCTATAGCTATTAGCTTGGCTTAAGTGTTCTAGTAAATATAGTAAAGGTTAAGGTCTTCTACTAGAATAGAAGATTATTTAAGCCTACCTATTAGGAAAAGTAATCGTTTAATTGTATATAGGCCTTATTAACCAGTTACTTAATTAGCTGCTTAGGCTATCTGATTGGCCTATTAGCTAGCTTATTAAGGCTGTTTATTGTATAGGTTAATCAAAAAGAATAGTTTAATACCTAATATCTTAATAGCTAAAATATTAGGATTATTAAAAAAGTTATAGCAGGGTATAAACTCTAGCTAACTAGCTTTTTTAATATACAATAAGACTCTAAGTCTAATCTTTATGTTTAAAAGGCTAGGGTTAGGTTATAGTATAATAAGATTATACACTATGTATTTTAGTATACTCTAGGTACCTATTTTCTTATTATTAAAACAATAGAGTTCTTAAAATATAATAATATTAGCCTTAGCCTCTAAGACTAACTATAAAGCTATATAATATATTATATTAGTTTTATATATATTATATTAAAAGATCTTAACATAACTTTCTAGTATAAAATAGCCTTATAAGTCTTATAGTCTATGCTATTTGCCTAGTGATTACCTATACAATTAGCACATTTAGGTTCCTGGTATTAGCAGCTAGACCTGGCCTTATAGCTAGGGCAGCTGTGGTTCTTTGTATTATGGCTACTAGCATATATAGTACATTTGTAAGCCTTATAGCAATTCCTAGCGTTATGGTTAAAGCCTAAGCAATAAAAGCATTAGGTTTTAGCTATATAGGCTTTATATAGGATTACCCTAGTTCTAACCCTAGCTATATAAAGTCCTTACTTTTTACTATACTTACTATATACTTCTATTAATACTATAAATACTATTAAACTAGCTTTTTATTCTGCGAATAGTGTTTTAAGCCATCTAGGTTAGCCTATAGTTTTAATTAGATTAAAGGTCTTTATTTTTTCTTAAAAGATACTAAAAATATTTATTTTTTCTAGAATTAGTACCCTATAAACTACTAGTTTAATCTATTTAGTAAAGGCCTTAGCTAGTTTGATTAAGTATTCTTAGAAAATCTTTTCCAAAAGGTCTTATTAGGTAAAAAGGTTACTGGCTAGTTAAGCTAATATAGCTATAATAACTATATTATTTTTAACTGATTATTATACGCTAGCTATACTCTTGGCTCCTAAAGCTTGGTTTAGCTTGTTCCTTAGTATGATCGAGGGCAGTGGTTTTTAAAAGCTATATCTGGTTTTTAGCTTAAGAATAACTTATAAGTCTGTTTTTCTAGGCTTTTAAGGTACTGTTTTAGCTACTATAGATTCCTTAGCTACTATAGTTCTTTTTAAGGTTTATTCTGCCTATTAGCTTTATTCTATACCTTTCTTAGCTATAGAGCTATATAAAGGTGTTCTTGGTTATTTTTATTATTCTAGCCTAATAGCTTCCTCTAATTAATTAATAAGATCAGTATAGAATAGTTAAATGACTTAAGCTTTGTTTATAGCCTTTAAGGCTACTTAAATATACTATAACACATTTAAGGCCTCTAGTTATTATTATTATTAGGCCTTTTAGGCCTCTTAGGCTTCTTTAGCTAGTTGTTCGTTTAGACTATTATCTAAGGTTATTTCTATTACATCTATGGCCTCTAGACTAATAATTTTGCTAGCTGTGGCTTAGGCTTAAGCTAAGGCCAATTATATCATAGCTTTAGCTATAGCTATAACTATAGCTTTAATCATAGCGCGTTCATCGCGTCTATCGCATCGAGTAAGCTTTTCCTATGCTCTTATAAAAGCCATCTATAAGAGCTAATATCCTTTCCACAATCGCTTACAAAAGGGTACAGTATTAATAAATAGAATCTATTTCCCTTAGTTAACTTATATTATGTTTTTCTAGTGTTTTAAGCTCGATTCGATAGCCTTAAGCTGGTTTTTTCCTGGCGGGTGAAATCTTGAGTTATAAAGACTAAGAGTTAGGGTTTTTTATTGAATATTAGTAAGTGTATTATACTGGTCTATTAGCTTTTTAAGATAAGTAATCTTTTTTTATTTTAATCATTTAATGTAATCCATAAGCGAGCGGACTATATAAGCAAGTGGACCACCCTCTATAACAATATTTACCTTTACATCTATATATTAAATTCCTTTATAATCTTTTATAATAAAATCTTTAAATAAAAGTAAGGTACTGTTTACCTTTTAAGCTTTTAAACAAAACCTAAATTTAAGTCTTAGAGTTATAGCTAAAATCTATAATATTAATTATATAATAATTTTTTAGTATTATATTAGTATATCTTTATAATGTAATATAATTATTAATTTAATAAATCTTATAAAATTAGAAAAAAAGGCTATAATTAAATATATAATTAATTTATTTATACAATTATTTTTACTTAGATTATTTAATATTAAAAAAATAACTAATTATCTACTATACGTATATAATATACTATTAGTTAGTAAAAATTAGGTATTAAATTTTATTAAACGCTAGCTAAAGCTCCGTATACACTAGGCTTATAAATATAATTATTAAAAAGCTAAATATAAAGATCTAAAACTTATTAGTAATTAGTTTACTTTTATATAGAATATAAAAGTTAAATATAAGGTCTTTAATAATAATTTCTATAATTTTAATAAGACTAGTTTTATAATAGGTATTATTTTTCTAGGTATAGTCGTTATGATTTTAAAAGGCTTTATAAAGGCTAAATTATTTTAGTCTAGTAACTAAAAGTAAATAACTATAATCTAAGGCATTAATATAATAGGTTAGGTAATACTATTATTTATTATTTTTATTATATAATACTATTTTAAGAATTAGTATTAAAAGTATAATCTTTTAGTAAATTAGTATATTATAATAATAAAAAATAGTTAAACTATTAATAAGATTAGCTTAGATTAGATTAAGTATTTTAATTATTATATAACTTCTTATATAAAAGAGATTTATTAAATGCTTATCCTTAATAGCTATAAGAACCACTATTTAATAGTATTTAAGCTCTATTATAAGAAATATAAGATTATTATAGTTTATATACTTTCTTATTCCTTATATTTGCTTTAACCATTAGATATTAGTTATTTTAGGCCATTAAAGCAAGTATATAATCAGTAAATTAAGAAACTAATGCGTATATATATCACATATATTAATAAACTTGATTTTCTCTATGCCTTTTATATAGCGTTTTTTATTATAATTAATAAAAAGAATATTAAAGGAGGCTTTTTAGGATTTAGTCTATTACTATTTAATCTATAGAGTATTCTTTTAAAGTTTTATATAGAATTACGAACATCAATACCTCTAAAAACACTGATTAGGCCTATATAGCCTTAAGTCTCAAAAACACTAAAAAACACACATAAGACTAATTTATAATTAAAGTATATAAAGAATTATATTACCGCTTACTAAAATAACTCTTTAATTATAATATTAAATATAATTAACTAATTTATAAAAAAAGTAATAGTAATAATATATTAAGTAATACTTTTACGTATAAAAGTCTAAGACCTTTATACAGTAAATAAGGCCATAAGTAAATACTATAAAGCAAAATAGCATATATATGACTTAGAGGCGCTCTTACTATTAAAGAAAAGATAGGTTAATTAGATTAAAGGGATATAAATATATAGATAAAGCAAGAAAAGCAGTAAGAAGGGTCTTGTATAAAGGCTACGTGTTATAGTAAGTATAGTAAGATAGGCTATAATATACGAACTTATAAAGAAATATAATAAAATAAAAAGGATATTTCTTATTTTATTATTAGTATAATAGTTATTTAGTATTTTTTTAATATAGGTATAAAAAAAGGGCTATAAGAAAATGGTTTTATTCTAATCTAAATAAGTGGTCCGCTCGCTTATATGGTCCGCTCGCTTGTGGATTATATTAAAGGTTTTATTAATTTTAAAAGTAAAAGATATTATATTTCTTCTTTATTTAGTTTAGTAAATATATTATATAGAAAATATAAACGTTTTATAAAGCCTATTAAAAATAATACCAGATTTTTTATTATTTAATTTAATTTAGCTAGTTAAATAATATTAAATTTTAAAAAAATAATTTATATTTATTTTAGTATGTAGATAAAGTAAATTAAATAACGTAATCCATAAGCGAGTGGTACACACAAGCGAGTGGTACACCCTTAATAGCCATATCTACCTCTATCACTATACATTAAATTCCTCTACCATCTATTATGGCAACACTTTCAAATGAGAATAGGATCTCTCTTGCCCTTCAATCTCTTCAAAAAGACCCAAATTTAAGTCTTAGAGCTGTAGCAAAAATCTACAATGTTAGTTGTATGACTCTTAGTCGGCGTCGCGCTGGTACACCATCAAGATGCGATACAAGAGCCAATTCAATGAATCTTACAAAATCAGAAGAAGAGGCTATAGTTGAGCATATAATTGATCTATCTGCAAGATCATTTCCTCCTAGATTGCGTGGTGTTGAAGAAATGGCCAATCATCTACTGCGCGTACGCGACGCGCCACCAGTTGGCAAAAACTGGGCATCAAACTTCGTTAAACGCCAGCCAAAGCTCCGTACACGCTGGGCTCGCAAATACGACTATCAAAGAGCTCAATGTGAAGATCCAAAGCTTATAAGCAATTGGTTTGCACTTGTACGGAATATAAAGGCCAAATATGGGGTCCTTGATGATGATCTCTATAACTTTGATGAGACTGGCTTCATGATGGGTATTATCTTTCCAGGCATGGTGGTTACGACTTCAGAAGGCCTTAAAAAGACGAAATTATCCCAGCCTGGCAATCGGGAGTGGGCAACTGTAATCCAAGGCGTCAATGCAATGGGCTGGGCAATACCACCACTCATTATCCTTGCTGCACAATACCATCTTGAGAATTGGTATCGAGAGTGTAATCTTCCAGCAGATTGGCGTATTGCAACAACAGAGAATGGCTGGACTACCAATGAGGTTGGCTTAGATTGGATTAAGCATTTTGATCGTCATACAGCTTCTCGTACAAAAGGGATCTATCGAATGCTTATCCTTGATGGCCACGAGAGCCACCACTCAACGGCATTTGAGCTCTATTGCAAGGAGCATAAGATTATTACAGTCTGTATGCCTCCGCATTCCTCGCATATCCTTCAGCCATTGGATGTTGGTTGTTTTGGGCCATTGAAGCAGGCATACGGTCGGCAAATTGAGAAGTTAATGCGTATGCATATTACGCACATCAGCAAGGTTGACTTCCTCTGTGCTTTTCATACGACATTCTTTGCTACAATCAACGAGAAGAATATTACAGGAGGTTTTTCAGGAGCTGGTCTATTACCATTTAATCCACAGAGGGTTCTTTCGATGCTTGATATAGAATTACGAACATTAACACCTCCAAAAACGCTGCCTAAGCCCGTACAGCCTTGGGTCTCAAAAACACCAAAAAACGCACACGAGGCTAACTCACAGTCAGAGCATATAAAGAATTGTATTGCCGCTCATCAAGATAGCTCTCCAACTTCAATGTTAAATGCGATTGACCAATTTACAAAGGGAGCAACGGCAATTATGCATCAAGTGGCATTTTTACGCGAAGAGGTCTCTGAACTTCGTGCAGCAAATGAGGCATTAAGCAAGCGCCGCAGAGCAAAAAAACTCGCATACGACTTGGAGGCACATTTACTATTCAAGAAGGAATAGATCAATTGGATCAAAGGGATATAAATGAGCAACTAGAGCAAGAGAGACGGCAAGGAGGGTCTGCTCGTACGAAAGCTCCGCGCTGTAGCAAGTGCAGCAAGACTGGCCATAATATACGAACCTGTAAAGAAATTTAAGAAGGTAAGAAAGGTACATCTTTATCTAATACTATTATAATAATTATTTAATATATTTTTAATAGAAGGGCGTAGAAAAAAGCTACGAAGAGTTGGTTTTATTTTCTTCTAAATGGTGTACTAGGTGGGGTGCACCACTCGCTTGTGTGTACCACTCGCTTATGGATTACGTTACCTCTACAATAAAAATATAATAGTAATTTTAAAGAAAAAAGTATACTTTTATAACCGCCTTATCTATTATAATATATAGTTTAAATATATTAAAAAAATATTAACTTATTAACTATAACTTATTATTATATATGTTTTTGGCTATAGATATTTAGTTTATAATAGCTTATAATAGTTTTTTATATTTTATTTAAAAGTTAATAAAGGCGGTCTTACTTAAGATTATTATAGCTTTACTCTTATGGCTAATAAGGGCTAAGTAATAAGTTATAAAATTATTAATTTAAGATATTATTCCTTTTATTAATTATAGTAAGCCTATTATAGTTTTTTTATATGAATTTTTTGTTTTTTATATAAATAGATGTTTTAGTATTTTACTGTTATTTATTAGCATTAACTTTAAGTTTTTATCGTGAATTTAGGTTAGAAGGCGAGGGATAGGTCAGTTAATATACCTTTTATACTTATTTTATATATTAGTAATATATTTCTAAGTATTATTAATAGTGTCTTTAAAGAAACTTCGCCTGTTTTTAAATAGCCTATTATATACTGATTATAATAGTGCTATTGTTTATGATCTTTTAAACTCTAGTTTTGCTAGACAGTGGTAAAGCTTGATTTATAATAAAGGTTTTTTTAGGATATAAAAAACTAATAGATTTGTTTAAAAACAGAGAAAGAATTATGTATATTATGAGTTTGAAATACTATTAGTTAATGCTACTGTTACTGAATCTTATAAAAAGGATTTGTTGTAAGGCTATATAAAAAATAAGCTAGTATAGTGATTTTTTTTATAAAATCTTAGTATTATATAAAATAATATTATCTCTTATTTTTTTTAGATTTTATAAACTTATATAAAACTCTCTATACTTTTAAAACGTAATATAAGTATTTTATTAATAAACACAGAGCTAGAGCTATTGTGTACTTTAATTATAGATATATTTTTTTATATCCATAAGTAATAAAACAATTAAAAGATTATATACTAGCTTATTTAAGAAATTTAAATAAGTTTTTTTAAAAAGACTTTATAATAAAATCTATTATAAAGATAATAACCGCGCGGCTAAAGAAATCCTAACGTAGAGTATTATTTGCCTTAAGAACTATAGGGGCTAAAACAGAGGTTTTAAACGCCTTAAAAACCATATTTCTAGTCCTATGGTTTAAAGGTATATAGTTAATAATTAAAATAATTACTTTTATAGAAATACTATGTGCGAGGATAATATTAAAAGAGTGTATATTTAATATTCTTATAGATAAAGAGAGTAGCGTTTTGTTACGCGATGTGGAAGACTAGTTAAATATTAATATTATTTTTTACTAGTAGGTTAAATATAGTAAGTATTTTCTCCCTAAAAAGCTATTTTTAATAGACTTTTTGTATAGTAATTAAAGAGCCTATTAAATAGTCCTAAACTTGAGTATTTTTTATTAAGCAAAAGGCTATATACGCATTTTATAATCGTTTTTTAAGCTTTTAGGTTAAGGTAATAGTGTTTTTATTAACCTTACCTAATAGCTTAAGTAGTAGGATAAGATGATTAAAGACATTTTCTAGTAGCTATACTCGGCTTAATTCCATACCTAGTTCACTATAGAGTAGGAAACCTGAATAAAGTAGTTTCTTGCTTATATGTCGCGCTAGAAGCTTGAATATAAAATAGATCTAAAAATGAAAAGAAAATAAGCCAGATGAATAAAAAGAAGAGCCGATAACGTAGAATAAATTATATCTGTTAGATTATAGTAATTAATTAAGAGTATTTATACTTATTACTATATTATATAGTGATTATAGTTATATAGTAGGCCTCCTACAGGAGCATAAGTAGTTAGTTATATTAAAGCTATTATTACATAGATTTTTTTATTTGCCTCTACTGGATCAATCTTTAAAACAACCTTCTATAGTCTTGGCGTCGCTAGGCCCAGGGACAGTCTTATAATGTGGAATGCCCGCCTATATAGTCTTGCGTAGACGTGCGAGTTAACGATCTATTTTATTTTGGTATATATCTTTAACGCGTTGTGTAGTCGCCTGAAATACAGTGTAAAGTTTAAGAGTGCCAGAGCTCTTAGCCAGTGTTAGACCTTATCGTCCGTCAGAGAATATTACCCCCTATTATGATGAGCATCCCAAAAGAGTGAATCCATGTGTCTGTATAGTGAAAGGTCAATAATACACTGACTTGGGAAAGAAAGTTTCTGCGTTAGGCAATGTCTATTTCTGCTAACACTAATATGGGCACCAAGGGAAACTTGAGACAACCCGAGCATAGTGTCAAGCATAAAGGATTTGTTTCATTACCAGCATTCAAATTGTTAGCTTAGAACTCTGTGTGGGTTTTTTCCGAATCTAACTCTGAAAACGGTGTTGAGACAATAAGGATGCCTAATAGAGCAGGAAGTATTAAAGACACGGGCGTTGTCTTTAGCCGTTCGTTTAAAAAGCTGCTTTACTCGCCTCAGCATAAAACAACCTCCAAGTAGCAATTGACCAAGTACCACCCCGCCGGATGTCGGGAGGGGTAATAGGCTCCACCTTTCCAGAGCTCTCATTAGTTTGATCGTGAGATTGCGTCTCGGAGTTTGCGTTCTTGTCGAGTTATAGCCTAAATGTATCTTGCCATTTCAGGCACATTTGCAAAGGCATCTTGATGGTACAAATTCCATCCCTGCAATAGATGAGTCTCAGTACGTGGATCATTTAGGGAGTGTTGACTTTCCTGTGCGGATCTCGGGCACAAATTCGGCACCTTGCGGTGATCACATCTCTATCTCTTAAAATACTTCGCAGCAACTCCCTCACCTGCATGTATATTATTAATCATATTGTTTTCTTTCACGCCTAGGTATATAAGACTCATCAAAGACCGTCATGTGTCTCCTCATTTTCTGAATAACCCACTGGACTCTATCACGATGATGACTCAATTGCTTCTCGTTGCCTGGATAGCAGGGGTGGCTTCCACTCTAAACGTCCCGCAACAGTCATCACAGACAGCCGCCGTTAATCTGAGTCAATTGCAAGGGGAACCACAACACTTTGCGTCCGGCTTCTTGTACGGCATTCCCGACACACCAAACCAGATTCCCGCACACTTTTATAGCGACATTGGCTTTAATTATGGCAGGGCTGGGGGAGCACAGCTTCCAGCCAAGGGCTACATGCACGGCGTTGAGGAATATCGGGTAGGCTTGGGAGACCGTCAACTGAACCACTAGCTAATAATGCCCAGCCTCGGTTTGCTTCTATGCTCTCCAATTACAATACCTGCCGCCAATTTGGTGCTGAGTTTATCATTCTCTTACACGACTTGTGGGGAGCTGATGGGTCCGAGTCCAAAGCTGACCCTTTTCCTGGCGACAACGGGGACTGGGGTGCGTGGGATAGCTTCCTTGACCAGGCTGTCCATGATATGCGCGCCAATAACATGACAACCGGTATCAAGGTGGACATTTGGAATGAAGCTGATGGCGGAGGCTTCTGGCTTCGGGATCGAAGTCAGTTTATGGACATGTACTCGCGAACGCACTCCAGGCTTAGGTTGGTTGCACAGCTGACTACTGACATGCACGCCCAAATTAACACAGAATTAGGAGCATCATACCCGAGGCACAAATCTTTGGGCCGACCTTTACAGGGCAGCCGGATCCAAATAGTGTCTGGTGGAATGATTGGCTCAGCATGATTGCGTCTTATGGAATAGTCCCTGATGTTTATTGCTGGCACCTGATCCGGCAGTCGGGTGGCGCCGGTGGCGACGATATCACCTCCTCGCGAGGTGTTTTTGAACAGCTCCTTCAGAAACATGGTCTTCCATCACGGCCCATCAATATTAATGAATACGGTGTAAGAAATTGGACGCAATTATACTATGGATTTGATGACAAGCTGACAAATTAGTCTCCCGAGGAGCAAGTTCCAGCCAGCTCGGCTTGGCTCATGGCGCGTTTTGAGAGAAACAATATCCACGGACTGCGGTCTATATGGACTGGGGGCGATGCTCTGCATGATTTCATGACTGATCTCATTGGTAAATCGGGAGACAACGGGTACTTTCCGGCCGGAGAGTGGCAGGTTTATAAGTACTACGGCACTGACATGACTGGAAACCGGATAGCCACGGCTGCCTCTAGCGACGGTTATTTTGATTTGTACGCCACTGCTAGCGATCGTGTACGCATCCTTGGCTCTGCCCATACGCGCACTGGCTCATATATAATCAACGTCAATGGTATGGCTGATTTCGGCTTCAACAGCCATGGAACAGTTCATGTTCAAACGAAAGAATTTCCATACGCTGGCCTTCGCGGAAGAGTAGACGGGCCAATTGATCATGGTATCAGCACCATTTCCTTTGAAGGCAACCAGCTGGTAATTCCAGTCTTGCTGTCGGTAAACACGAGCGCTTATGCATGGGAAGTATTCCAGTAGAAGGGGCAAAAAAGCCAATGTATTGCTAAAATCTTCCCCGCAACGACTCTACTTGTATGAGCAGGAAGGATGTAAGCAAGAGCTTTGTATCGAGTGAGCTATTCTCCTTGGTACAAACTTTGATCCTGCTTTTATTCATTTAATCTCAAGGTGCAAAAGCTTAGCTGGCTACCATACAATGTTGGCTATTATACAATATGGCTCAATGTTTCTATCCCAGCTTCTGGCTTGCCATTGCCCCCAAGTTCCACGCAGGAGACTCATTTGACCACGAACTGTCGTCAGGTTTCCCCTAACACGGCCCACGGCATTTGACTATACGCCAATAAAGATATGCGTCCGTGGCTCAAGAGTTGATAGGTCGGCTCTCGGACCAATCAAGAAATAATTTGCGTTCTGCAAACAGCCAAGCTCCATCAGCTTGTTTCTTCACAACATCGTGGTACCGAAGATGTGCAACAAAGACAGTCCGTTGACCATCCTTGTCAATGATGTGATGGGCGATACAATAACTCTCGCCCGATGCAGTATTGCCGTCTGCGCCAATTGTCATGGTGCTGTGACCGTTGAAGTGCATGGTGTGTGTGTATGCACGCAAAGCCTCAAAAACAGGTCGTAGGTCTTCTCTCGTGTGTAACTCTTGGGTTACAGGTTGACCTTGGCCTCCCATAAAGACCATAAAGTGCGCGTTGTGAGTGAAAAGAGCCATTTGTTCTTCTGCTAAGCGACGGTCAGCACATTGAGCGTATCGATCAATTAGCTGGCGAATCGCAAGTCGATCGCGACTCTCAACTGGAGATAGGGATTCGGGGAGTGTCATTGTAAGTAATGTGTAAATATGTTCGAGTATAATAGGTTGGAACTACTTCTGCTATCCAGAGAGAAACAATGAGTATTAAGCAATATATTTAAGAACCAGCGCTGTTATTTGTATGAGTCAAGTAAGTAGAGAAAATAATTAGTTGATGTCATCATTTCGGAGCTATTGTTGTACATGACTTGCAACAAACATTGCTCACGTATGATGCTTATTTGATCATTGGTGGGGCGAGAGTGCGTTTGGCAAAAACAGTAATGTATGGATTGTTTACGAGGTAACTTTAGGGAAGATGCTAAGCTAATCAGTAAAGCTTCGTGTGGCAGAAATGGCGGTGTTGCGGAGTAAGCTTTTTCTCCGCACTTGATTCAAGCTGCAACAGGCTTTCAAGAGCTGGAGTTAATCATTGCCTCCGCCAGTTGCCGAAATCACAAGACCAAAGTCTGTAAGCTCGGCTAGCATACACAGCCATTTAGAGTCATTAAACTCCAAGAGAATTTCTCAAGCATTCATGACTATTATTCTACTTGGATTCAAAAAGACTCAAGCTTGCATTTGAAGACAATGAGCTGCTCTTGTTCATGTATGGCTCATTGTAGGGTAAAGTAACATGGCATGTTCATTATTATGGCAAGGCTTGACAACCAAACCAATAGCCTTCCCTACTTAATCCCCTGTACATGCAACTTGCTTGTACGCTGAATCAATCCATTTTCCTCTATCAGACATTCCTAAGGGCTCACTGGAACTTATAGGTTACGACTAGGAATAAAATTGTACATTGGCAGCATTTACAACCGGGGGCTTTGGACCTTGTTTAGCATAGACTCCTAGGTTTCCTCCTTGTAGCTCCTTTAGCATGGCGCTGTTATTGAGCCGGACTCTTCTACAATATGGATGTGGACTGACGTTGCCAAGGTGCGGGCAAACACGCTCTTGAATCCGGTCTTGTTGAAACCGCCCGTCTTAACTAGGTAGAACTATTGGGAATATCTACTTTGCCGTCCAATGTGAAAGGCAATCAAAAATGCATCACTAATGCACTTGCGAGACACAAAATCGCAACACTATACATCTATAATTACAAGCCTTGCCAAGAAGGGGTGCTATTATCCTGCTTGCCCACATCACGCCTCCACTGCTCCTGTATCTCCTCCAACAAACCAGGCGTTGAACATACATCAGTCGCAGTCCCAGCCATAGCCTTGGCAACCCTCATGGCCCTAGCAAATGCTCCCCTGGTCCCGGACGCCTTCTCAAAATCAGCACTGTGCGGCTGTCCTGCCCTGGCACCAGGAGGAATAGCGAAGCTAACATTCATACTCGGCAAAGCATAACTTATGTTCCCCTGGTCTGTACTCGCCTTGACCCATGTGAGCTGTCCTGGCAGTGGAAGGGGCGGGTCGGGCGGGTCAGGCAAGGCCTCCCAGTACTTCCTGTACGACGCCGCAAGCACGCGATTTGGGAGATGGTCCATGTACCCCGGCATAACCTCGATCTCAACCCTCGCCCCCGTGGCCTCGGCCCCGGCGCGGAAACATGCCTTGACCTTTTGCTGCAGCTCACGCAGTCGTGATGCGCTGGCGGCGCGGAGCACGGCAACCCCCGCTGCGTGCTCGTGAATGACGTTGGGCTTATTCCCGCCATTTGTGATTTGCAGACCTATAATATCGTCGGGTCGTGTCTGCTGGCGCAGGACGGAGATGGCATTGTAGGCGACGATGAGGGCGTCAAGCGCGTTAATGCCCAGCCAGGGGCTATTGGCTGCGTGGGCTGCGCGACCGTAGTAGGCGATGTTAAGATGCGCAAAGGCTGTTGTGCGGACTAGCGGGCTGTTGTTCAGGATTCCTGGGTGGGAGATGATGGAGATGTCGACGTCTGCGTAGGCACCTGCCTCGAGGCATTTAATCTTGCCGCCACCGCCCTCTTCAGCTGGCGTGCCGATGATGATAACTTTGCCCGGAAGGTGGTGGCGGCGTAGTATTTCGGCTGTGGCGAGGCCTGCGGCTAGGGAAGCCATCGCGATGAGGTTGTGGCCACATGCATGGCCCAGGACGGGGAGTGCGTCTGAGTTATTTGCTAAGTATCTGCAAATCCGTGTTAAGGAAAGAGGCCATACCCATCTCTGCGTTGAATGAGACCACAGGGCCTGGCCTGCCGCTGTCATAGACCGCCACCCATGCCGTCTCCATCCTATAAGCCGACGGTGTGACATGCCAGCCCTCTCGAGACTGCATGAAGTTGGTCAAAGCATCATGGGCCTTGTACTCCTTGTAGGCGAGCTCGGGGTTGTCGTGGAGGAAGCTGTTCAGGGGCCATAGTGAAGGCTCCAAACTATGGATGAAATGGTCGATATCGGGTAGGTGCTCGGGTGGGCTTTCGAATTCTTCCTCGTCGCCAGCTCTGGGGACGATAACAAATCCGTCTTCCATACTCGGTAGTAAGAAACGAGCAAAGTATTTATATGGATGCGAAATGCGCCATAAGCGAGTGTTGGCGCGTTGTATACACGTCAGTACCCGTTGGTCTATGCTCTTCAGCTATAGCCGGGGCTGCAGTGGCCCTACCCCACCCCTTGGACCAACGAGTATTTTGCTACGGGGATCTTTCAGGGAATTGATAACCCCTCAATCCCTTTGGGCGATCATTCCGCCGTCCAAGGGTGCGCCGGAATGTGTTCGTTTTAGCCTGGGCTAAGTCAGCAGTACTAATGCTACAGTCATATAACAAAAGTCTGCCCTCTTTTGTCACTTAATTGTATTAATTGAAGAAGGCAGTCCAATCTTCTGCATCTTATCGCGACACAAAGGTAAAGCACGAAACAATGCCTGTTGACAAACACCACGTGGCAACCACGTTAAACTACTGGGACGATCCGGGTGATGGCTTAAAGCCAACGCCCATCTTCATAGGCAAGGGAAGAATTAGCAACCAACGGCCTCACAAAGCGTGGGATTTTGTGATTTCCGACGTCAGTGGCGACGAGGATCAGTATACTCTCGACAGCCATGGCTTCCAATACTGCCGCCACAAGAGCCACGAGGAAGCCTTTACCGAAGAGCAGCAGATCCAGACCACCTACTACGAAGAGTGCGAGCAGCTCATAAAAACTGTCACAGGGGCCCGGGCCGTCCACATTTTCAACCACAAAGTGCGCCGCGGCCCGACCCAGTGGCACCACCTGGGCTTACACAACCTCGCCAACCGCGGACCTGTCACCAGAACACACGTTGACCAGTCGTACGAGGGCGCCGAGCGGCGGCTGCGCTGGGAGTTTCCAATCGAAGCCGACGAGTTGGTCAAGCAGCGGTACCAGATCATCAATGTGTGGCGGCCCATCCAGCCCATCCTCAAGGACCCCATCACTGTGGCCGATGCCGGCTCCGTGCCCGACTCCGATCTCGTCGGGGCCGAGATGACCGAGAACGACTTTGTAGGCGAATCGTGGGTCGTCCGCCATAATCCAAGCCACCAGTGGTTTTACAAGCACGGCATGACGCCCCAGGACGTGTTGCTCATCAAGTGCTTTGACTCGGACGAGGCCGTGGCGCGGCGGGCGCTTCACTCAGCATTCGAGGACCCCGCGTACCGCGCGTGTGAGTCTCGGCAAAGCATCGAGGTCAGGTGCCTGGCTTTGTACTAGTGTCGGTAGAGTACGTAAATGCCGGGAGGGGAAAGGCGCTCCTCTCCCTCTTTGGTCGTACAAGGAGGGTTGGGCGCCATGGGATCGGCGAGCTAATCGGGGCAACTATTCCCGCGTCCAACACCTCCGACTCCCGGCACCGATTCCAAGAACATACTTACCGCCTTGGAAGCTGAATTAGATAGCATAGAGTAGTAAACACAGCTTAACGTGCAGTTGTTTGGATTATGCACTTAGTCATGTACGGGGTTATGTAACGGCTATAGTTGCCTTAGGCTGTTATAACGCGTAATATAGCAGATGCGGGGTACTGTAGTGTTTCTAGAGTATATAATGCTCACTTCGTTCGTATTCCCAGCTCCCGAGTCCTGATCCATTAACACTCTCCCAACACTTAACATTACCCTCCAGTAAACATTTATAGTAGTACATCATGGCCCCTGTTCTTGACCCCCCGCAGACTGTCGAGTGGAATGGCAAAAAGGTGCCTGTCTGGTCGATGCAGACCATCAACTACGGGCTCCTCCTCTCCCAGGATCCCAGCGAGGTCGACAAGGTGGTCAATGCTTGCTTGGAGGAGGGGTACTTTTATCTTGACCTCCAGGGCATCGACGGTCGCCGGATGCTGGCCGACCAGCAGGAGACGCTCAAGCTGATGAAGCGCTTCTTCGACGCCCCCATCGAGGCCAAGAACGAGTTTGGCCTTATCTCTTCACATCTGGGGTATGTTGTTTTCGTCTCTCCTGTCCCGTCGTAAAACACAAGGTCCTGACGCATCTCTCATCAACCCAGCTATGAGCCTGTGGGTAGTCGCACGGGTGTTGGAGCCGGCACCAAGGACGGATACGAGATGCTTAAGGTGTCGCGAGACGAGATCCAGCGGGACAGCCCTAAGATCCCGGCCCCTGTCAAGAACAGCGGCGACCTGCAAATCCTCGAGAACGCCATTGGCAGCTGCAACACCGTTACCAAAGTCATCCTATCGGCTCTGTCTACCGGCCTGCACCTGACGGGCGCCGGGCGCTTTGAGAACTCGCACCGCAATGACCGGCCCTCCACTACAACTGTTTGTCTTTTGCCTTTTCTTTTCTCATCTTTCCATATCCCCCCACCACTAACACAGTCTAAACACTAGCTGTCCATGATGCATTACCTCCCCTCTGAGCTTGCCGGCCAGAACCGCATCGGGCACCAGAAGCACACCGACATCAGCACTCTCACTCTTCTCTTCAGTGAGCAGTGGGGCCTGCAGATCCGCCCACCTGGCACCTGCGGCGCACAGAAGATGGGCTTTGTGGCGCCCAAGCCTGGGTGCGCGTTCGTGCACGTCGGTGACTCGCTGCGCTTCGCGAGCGGCATGAAGTTCCAGAGCTGCATCCACCGCGTCGTGCCCTTTGACCCTACTGAGCACCGTTACTCGATCGCTTATTTCTTGCGTGCCGAGGATGATACCATGTTTGTCGACTCGGAGGGCCGCGCCATCACCGCCGGCCAGTGGCATGACGAGAAGTTCAAGGCGTTTACAGACCCGGAGCTGTGGCAGGCCATGGCGCCCAAGTCGATGATCTTGGGAGGGATGAAAGAGGATGGCGAGGATGAGCCTATTGTTGCGCCAGTTGTAGAGGTTCCGGCCCAGAGTGCCGTGCCAACCAAGGCTTAATAAAGGGTGGCTTCTGTTGGCAAAACTGCAGTTCTGAGATCTAGGTTCTTTTCGAGTATAATCTTAGCTGCAATAAGAAACGTATCCTTAAGGAGCTATCTAGAAATTATAACAACTACAGTAGGCCGTACCGAGTACTTGTTACAGGCTCTCTTACCGGGTTAGCTATTGAGCTCGACCAAAAGGCGGCTTTCTTACCTACCTAGGTAGTAGGGGGATCCCGCTAAACAAGCAGCACAAGTACTCATAGCCATGTCATTGTAGCTGCCCTTCTGTAAGCTTATCCAATATGGCACAGGCTACAGGGTGTTCCAGACTAATAATAATGTAAGGCATGAAAATATGATGCTCTACCCGTTTACTCATGTTAATATCGCGGCGGCGAAAAATCTATTAACAGTGCGACAAGGTGGTGAACCTACTCTAACTTTCACAAGAACATCAAGGAAATTTTGCGTAGACGCGACCACGTCATAGCTATCTGACAACTGTATAGAAATCATTAGCGAAGAAGAGGTTCAATACATTGTCAAGTTTCGGGTAGTAAGCCTTGGGTTGCTTTTCTCAGTGTATATTTCTTCAGCCAAACGCTATTTATTTTCCGCACTGATACTGCGAACTAGAGGATCTAATACTCATGATATTAGTGACATACGTAGTCAATGTATCAAGCGTAGAAATGAACTTTAAGCTACAATTTCCAAGTACGCCGGTGTCTCATTAAATACTCGCCTACTGCAGACTGTGGCTTGGAGTGAAAGAATGGGCTTCGAATGTAAGGCGCCCTCATTTATACAAAGCAGGCTCTTGCATACCAATCTCAAGTCTCAGGGTTGACATTGCAGCCACATTCATGGCAAATGTCCCTAACTTCGAGCTTTGCTATCCCCAGGTTGTGTCTATTTCGCCAGAACTAGAGTTCCCTGTCTTCGATTTAATCTTTAGGCATCCAGTCACAACGGGGATCCCAATGAATGTCCAACACCATAATACTTTCATCAGAGGGCCAACCGAGTGATGATCACACCCGTAAATTTTATCTTCTCATCCCACGGTTACCAATCTCTCATTAAACCAACATATCGGCATGCATAAAGAAAGACAAGATCAACACTACATAACAGTCCCTGAAGACAAATCTCGGGCCATCAGTCGAATGAATGATCCAGCCTTCAATGTATTCTAACTACTTGGAAGTTTTGCTGGCGGAGCCCATGAAGTGCTTCTAAGCGATCGAAAGCTAGCACACTGCGCATAACGCCATTACTGTCAAAACAATCTCGCAGCCCATAAAAGTCAGTGAGGTCCTCGAGCAGCATTTTATGCTCTGGCTTCCTCATCAAGTAGAACTCTTGGGCGTTTCTTGGGAACTCCTGGGGTCAGATCTTGCCCTTTTCAGGTTCATAAAAAGGTATCAGCTCGACCATAAGGTGTAGCTGGCCCAGGCTCCCGTTCGTCTGTCAAGCCCTAAATTACTCAAACTGGACATCGCTTCTTTTATTGTGTTGATCCTGTGAAGTAACATGTTGCCGTAACAGCATCATGAGACCGTCGAGTTTTGACTCATGCTTCCCTTGACGATCATAAATTGCTTCATGTTTGTTGTGAATTATTCACTATTAGTATTTAATACAGAACCGTAACACTTAAACCCATTGGCATAGCGAAAGAGAACACAAAAACAAAGGAGGACATAGTGGCCCAAAAGCTTCCGCTAGCCCTGGGTGACCCTATTGAAGCCACAGTCGTAGACAAAGCATTGTTCAATATCCGGATAATCAGCACGACCTAGATTATTTGTTTAGAGTTGGTTTGATCTAGAAATAAAGGATAAGAATGGATCTGCATCTGATCGGTTATTATGAACAAAGGAAACAATACAAACTAGCGTACAAACGCCGTGGTCTAAGAGTAGGAATAGGATCGATCAAATTAAACGAACAAAGGTAAAGAATTGATTGTTGATACCATCATACAAAGCATAAATAATCCACTTTTATCTTTCGAGCCGTCCCGGTACCTGCTTCCCCTGGCACCCCAATTTAAAAGATAAGCTTCCCTACCTAACGCTAAAGCACACATGGCTCCATTGCACCATTGCTTAGCAAAGTCTGTTTTTGAAAGACGTATATATGGTGGTATAATCAGGTCTATGGATAAAAATAATTGAATAAAAATATAAGCCTATAGTACTATTTTAAGACAAAGGATATACTCAGTATATGTATTGCTGCGTTTTGCAAAAGAAAAAATAGCACTCTAGAATGTAACTAGAATTTTAAATCAATCTACTCTGTATCAGAGTGGCCAACAATGCAACGACGTCAACGAAATTGATTGAATTGACTATCAACGGTTAATTCAATTAATTCAACGTTGGCCTCCGTCAATTATCAATTTAATCAATATAAAAACCCCGTTGATTAAAAGAATTAACGAGATTAATAGGTAGGTTATATTACCCTATAAAGAGTCATTTTGCCTCAGAGGATACTATTATAACTGGTTAAAAGGAACTTATACTAGTCACTACTACTGGAATATAAATTAATTAAAAACAAACAAATAACGCATTACATATAATAAAATAATAAAAATAAGTATTATACATAGTCCCTTACTATTATAGAGCAATTAAGGATTTTATTAATTTATTAAATATAGATCTTATATTAAATCTCTAACTCTAGGCGGATAATTCATCTAGCTCTTTTAAAAAATCTTCTTTACCTTCCCTTCTATAAACTAATAATAAAACATAAAAAGACTTCCCTTAGATAAAATTCCTAGAATATATAAAAATAATGTACTCTAGAGTTCTTATATTATAGATATAATAATATAATTTTAATATTAAGTTATAAATAAACCCTAAGCAAAAAAAATAAATATATTAGTATTATATAAAAAAATAAAAATTAATTTTTTTTAATGCTTATAGTATTATAAACGTTAAATACTATCTTCGCAAAACCTATAGCCTAAACGATCTAATAGAAAAACAAAAACGAAAAAAATATAAAAAAAACCCTTTTCTCCCTGTTAAACAATAAATAATTAATATAATATTCGACCTTAATTGTCATGAGCTGTGTAAGAGTGGAAGGAAGAAGGTTTTTCCGACGCCGACCAGCGGCGCGCGCCTTGAGGCGCGGCCGTTGATCAAGGAATTAGAAGGGCAAGAATTGAAACCGTCACCAATTGAGACCTACCTGCGAGATAGCTACGACCTAGCTACTGAATTGTGCACTCATTCACTCCCTTGTGACCAAAAACCTGACAAGTCAATTCTTCTACCCACCTTGGGATAGGGACCGCTTGAGGCACAATGGAGAACGAAGAAATTTACGATGCCCTTGACGCGGAACCTCGCGAGGAGATAGCAGCGAGGGAGCAGTCAGAGGCCGGGGACCTTACGGAATTTCTAAGAGAAGAAAATGCGTTGAATCAGGAACCCGTACGACAAACCTTTAGAATACCTTCGAACATACCCTCTGGGAGCCCAGCAACGCCTGCGTCGACAACCCTCAGCGAGGTCACCGAGGAGGAGCAGCTACAACGCCAGGTAGCCGAAGCACTACGCCTTCGTCGGCTCAGAGACCTTAAACGACAATTGGATGAGGCCAACTCGGATTTAGCAACAGAGCGCCCCCTCGTCGCCTCAGGGTCCTCGACGAGATCCCGCGACGAAGTCATAGCGAGGCACCCCGATTCTTTCAGGCGGACGAAACGTTCACATCTCGCTACGGGGACCCCCCGAACTCGCAACCAGCTCACTACCACCGTCGAATTGATCCGGTAGAGACCAAGTTTAACGGGGATTCGTGGACTAAGTATATGGAGTTTGCTATGGCAGCAAAGCTGCTATTCCGCGAGAAGCCCTGGGCATACTCTGAGGACGAACCGAAGGTCATAGCAGCTAGTCGCGGCCTCGAAGGGAGGGCGAAGCAAGAATGGACAAAGCTATTGACGAGCCGAGAATTAGACGGCAAGGACGTTTTACCAACATGGCAGGAATTCCTCCGCTTTTGTCAAGGGCTAGTTGGAAGCGAAGAAAACAGGGCCCTCTCAGCGGCCTCGCGGCTAAGAACCCTCCAACAGAAACCAGGAACCGCGTTTAAGAAACACATCCATACGTGGGACCTGATCGAGGCCGAGATGCCCGAGAAACTTCCAGTTCTGCTTCGTATGGCGTTCTTTATAGACACGTTATTGCCCGAGATAAAAACGGAGCTTACTCGCGCTAAGCTCCCTGCGACCTGGCAAGAGCTTCGCGAAGCAGGGGAACGCGTCGAATCCAATACCCACTATAGCACACGAAGCTACCAAGCAGAAAGGGGCGTTACTTACACAAACAGGGGCCGCGAGAGAAACCCGCCCCGGAACGATAACAACGATAGGGACATGGCCCCGAAGAGCCTATACAGCAAGGACGCAGAGACCTCGAAGGGCGATCAGAGCGATCATATAGAACCGGTGGTTCGAGGCAGTGGAGCGAAGAGGGACTACCCTGATATCACCTGTTGGGCGTGTAAGCAGCAAGGACATTACGCCTCCTCGTGCCCGAACTCGCAGTTAGCAATGGCAGGAGGAGTAGAGAGGTCGCAGCGAGGAAACACCGAGACCCCGGCCACAAACCCTAACGCCACTGAGGTCCGAGGTATCCGCAAGTAGGATAAGGCGCTCGCCGAAGATATGATTATTAAGACCAGCATTCGGCGAGCAAACCAGTGGCAAGCAGCGAGTGCACTGGGAGATACCGGCTCACGAGCAAACCTAATGCACATAGGCTTGCTCCCCGAGAACGTGAAGCCAAGGATAAAGCCCACAACAGAGATGGTTGTGGACGTGCAACGAAACCCGATACAGGTGTACGGTGAAGTGGAGGTTGTGATGAAAATCACCGATAGCAGTGGTATAGCGAAGATCCGGAAGGTTCCCTTCGTCATCGCAGAGATCCCGTTTGAACCCCTTATCCTCGGCAAACCATGGTTTAACGAACATAACCCGTGGATATTAAATTGGGAAGACAACTTCTGGGTACATCCCCCGAGCCGTGACAACTGCGAACTTGTTACTACGCCGAAGGCATTCCGCCGGGCTAAGCTAGAGGCACGGGCGATCTATGTGTTAACTCACATAACGGAGGACCCGCAGGAGGCATTAGCCCGTGACTTTAAGAACCTAGTGCTACAATCGCCAGGACCTCCAAGGCCGGAGCAACCAAGCAACGAGAAAGCTGCGAGGAAGTGGGAAGACCTTTACCCTGAGTATACGAAGTTATTTGATATGGTTGAAGCAAGAAAGCTGGCAAAGCTCAGCGGCCGCACACATAAGATCGACGTAGAACCAGGGAAGACTCCGCCGTGGGGACCTATCTACAACCTCGCAGAGAAGGAGCTAGAAACACTCCGAGAGTATATTCAGGATGCATTGGAGAAGGGCTGGATAAGGCGATCCACAAGCCCGGCCGGCGCCCCCGTGCTTTTCGTGCCAAAGCCAAATGGAAAACTAAGGCTATGCGTTGACTATCGTGGCCTTAATAAGATAACAGTTAAGAATAAGGCCCCACTGCCGCTTATCAGCGAGATCCTTGAGAGATTGCGGCAAGCTTCTGTATTCACGAAGTTGGATATGAAAGATGCTTATCATAGGATACGCATCCATAAGGGTGATGAGTGGAAAACAGCTTTCCGGTGCAGATACGGGCATTTCGAATACCAAGTTATGCCATTCGGCCTTGTTAATGCCCCTGCGACCTTCCAGGAATACATCAACGAGGCCCTTGAGGGGCTCGTTGATGCGATATGTATAGTATACCTGGATGATATACTGATATATAGCAAGAACCCCGAAGACCATGAGCAGCACGTTCGCAGCGTACTCAAACGACTAGAGAAGGCGGACCTGTATGTCAACCCAGAGAAATGTGACTTTTCTGTAAAGGAAACTAGCTTTCTGGGATTTGTTGTGACCAAGGGGGTATTACTATGGAGCGAGCTCGCGTCGAGGCTATTGCGACCTGGAAGGTACCTGAGACCGTGAAGGAGATCCTGGTGTTCCTAGGCTTCACAGGTTATTACCGACGTTTTATCAAGAACTATGCCAAGATGGCGGCCCCGTTGAGTGACCTGCTGAAGGGGAAACCCAAGACAGCGGATAGGGTCCAGATGGGGGCCCGCGAGGTCGAAGCGTTTACGCAGCTGAGAAGGGCGTTCACAGAAGCCCCGATCCTCCAACACTTCGAACCGCAGGCCCCAATCCGGATCGAAACAGACGCCTCGGGGTTTGCTATAGGCGCTGTCCTATCGCAACAGCAGGGAGATCGCTGGCACCCCGTAGCGTATATGTCACGGAAGCTTAACGAGGCAGAGATACGTTATCACGCCCCTGACGCAGAGCTTCTAGCAATCACAGAATCCTTCCGCGTATGGCGGCATTACCTTGCTTACAGCGAACACCAGATTCAAGTATTGACAGATCACTTAAACCATAAGTACCTGACTACGAAGCCGAAGCTAAGTGCCCGTCAAGTCTCTGCTCTAGATGAATTATGCCCTTTTGACTTCCGCATTGAACACAGACCGGGAAGCACGAATCCGGCAGACGCGCTCTCGCGGCGACCAGAGCACTATAACGCTGACGAGATACAGGAGGCTCGCCACACGCAGTTGCCTATGTTCCTGGCGAAGTTCGCGCAAGAGACTGCCCTCGCGACAGAGGGTAGGCTCGCAAAGAAGAAGATCAGTGAGAGCGTCAATGGTAGCAGGGCTACCTCCGCGGGCTCGCTAGGTCCTCGCTCGGTGTCAGCCTTAGAAGAGGGGACAACGAGGGGGATGCTAGGAGACGGGGAGGGAAGACTGTATCGCAGCGGCTCACTGGTGAGAAGACTGAGACTTGTCCGCGCAGCCGGGAAGACCCCGACTGCGGGACATGACAATGATGAATTGGGCGAGCCCCTGGAGTCTGCGCTAAGGAGAGCCCAGGAGGCGGACCCTGAAGCAAAGAAATTACTAGAAAAGCTGCGAGGCGGCAGCGAGCTCTCAAGACGCGAGCGCAGACGCTGGCGCCTCAACGACAAGGGATCGCTGTTGCTACAGGATCGCCTCTACGTACCGGTGGGCATGAGGAAGGAAATCCTTATGCTTATCCATGATGACCCAGCTGCGGGTCACCAGGGAGTTACCCGCACGCTGAAACGCGCGAGGCTCTGGTATACATGGCCTGGCATGCGTGAAGATATTGTGGAACATATTCGTTTTTGCCACGAATGTCAGACGAGCAAGGGGAGGCAACACCTACCTTACGGCGAGCTCGCTGCGTTACCTATCCCTAATGAACCCTTTGAAGAAATCTCGATGGACTTTATTACGGGACTACCTAGTGTAGTTGATATACACGGGAGGAAGAGAGACGCAATATTGGTGATTGTGGATAGACTGACGAAGTACTGCGTGTTCGTTGCGACCTCGAAGAGCCTCACGGCAGAGGGACTTGCAAATATACTTTTGGATAAGATCTTTAGAGATTATGGTATCCCTGAAGGTATTGTGACTGATCGAGGGTCCCTCTTTACGAGCGGATATTGGAGAACCTTCTGCCACCTCATTGCGATGAAGCGGCGTCTTAGCACAGCGTTCCACCCACAGACCGATGGTCAGACTGAGAGGATGAACCAAGGTATAGAGCATTATTTGCGCACCTACGGGGCCTCACAACAGGATGACTGGGTAGATTGGCTACCGCTAGCCCAGTTTGCTTATAATACAGGGTCCCACGCGAGTACAGGAGAGTCCCCTGCGAAGGCACTGCGAGGCTATGAACCCAGGGGACCTGGAGCAGCTCGAGAAGATCTGAGAATCGTCAATGAACAAGGCGGACTGCGCTCAGAGGAGCTTCGCAAGAACCTCGAAGCGATCAAGGAGCGACTTGCTAAAGCACAGGAGACCTACGCAAAGTATTACAATAAGAAGCACATAAACAAGCAGTTTGAACTGGGCCAGAAGGTCCTTTTATCAACGAAGAACCTAAAGCTAAAGAGACCTAGCAAGAAACTGGCTGCGAAGTACCTGGGACCTTATGAGATTACGAGGGTAATTGGCGATCATAAGTTAGCCTATGAACTTGAACTGCCAAAGACAATGCGAATCCATAATGTGTTCCCTATATCAGTACTAGAGGAATACCGCGGCGATGCCTCTGCGCGCTCGCAAGAAGATAACCTTGTGGAAGAGGATGAAGTCTTTGACATTGAACGCCTAATAGCGCACAAAGGGAATAAAGGCAGGAAATACTTGGTTAAATGGGTAGGTTACCCAGACTCAGAGAACTCGTGGGTCCCAAGGAAAGACTTCACAGACCGTAGTATCTGGCAAGAATACGACAGGTTAGTTCAGAGCGAGGCAGCAGCGAAGCAGATGCGAAACAGTTGAGAAGGAATCAATTCGCCACTCCGGAAAAGGAGGGTCAGGGGGCCAAGAGGCCAGCAACTACATCTGAAACAACAGCACAACAAACGGCCGACCAGCGACCGCGCAACGAACTAGCAGCGAAACTACTCAGGCTCCTCATCATCATCCTCATCATCCTCCTTAAAATCCTCCAAGAACGAGGGCAAGTACTGCGGCCCAACTAACTCAGTGAGATCATAAGAGATCTCGGCCTGTCGGCTCTGCTACATCGCAGCGAATTAGCAGGGCCCTAGACGAGTACGAACAAGGGGATACGTACCGGAACACGCAATTGCTGAGCCTGGGCAATGGCCCGCAAACTCCAGTTGATGTCAATAACGGACTCCATGAGCCCGATAGCCACACCACGCATGATGCTGCCGGTGTCAGCAGCAGCGGCGGCGGCGGCGGTAGCCTAGCAGCGAGTTAGCAGGGACTCCAGGACGAAACTCTAGACAATAAACTTACGGCGGCGGTGGCACGCTCAACCTGAACGCTCTTGCGAGCTTGGAGGGCCCGGCGGGCGAAGAGAATAGCTCTATCCAGCTAACCAGCAGCGAGTTAGCAGCGACCGCTATAAGGCCCAGAGACAAGAGACGTACAGAAGCCGGGGGAACGGCGGCGGCGGCGGGGTCGTTGGCCTGTTCACGAAGTTGGAGAAGGCGTTTGTAGGCCTTGCGACCTGCCCCGCGGAGCTGCAGCGAGTTAGCAGCGAGGTACCAAGGAAGCCAAAGGGAACCATACACGGCAACATTCTCTACCCCCTTTGATACAACGGGCACACTTAGGAGAAGCAGCTAGAACCTGTCAGTAAGGAGGCCCGCAGCGAGCTCGCAGAGAGGCGACAACGTACAGCCAGCCTTCTTCTCACACACAGGCATGGGGATATTAACACCAGCCTTGGTCTTCGAGCCAGGGGTCCAATCCACCAAAGCCCGGAGGCAACGCGCACAGGGACTGCATCGAGTTAGCTGCGAGGCAGTAAGGGACGCACTGGGGAACATCGCTTACGCAGGAGACATCGCGAGAGAGAGAGAGAGAAGAAGAGAAGAAGAGGCGGCGAGGAGGCATTAGCAGGTTACCAGCGAAGGCGCAGCGATCACGAAGTCCGGAACGCAAAGGGGGTCACCCACGAGTTGATGATGATCTACGGAAGAAGAGAGAAAGGAAAGAAAACGACGAGAGGAAAGAGAGGAATTTATAGCTGCGAGATCGAAGGCTCGGGGAAGCTAATTCACAGCACAATGGTCTTTGACAATAGTTCATGGGTCAATTGCCTTTGACATTGATTCACGGGGACAATGACCTTCTAGGCTTTGTGTGATAGTTATAATAAGCGCGGCTTTATTGTACGAAGGGGCATCTGAAACGCCTTTGTGATAATAATATTATTATCACAATAGGCGACGGGTCAGAGGCAGTTACCTCTCGATGAGCTCGCTGCGCTATTGTAACAGAATTACAATAGGCCAAGGGGAAGAAGACTGAGAGAAATCTCAATCGCATAAGAAGGCTTACGCGAAGACAAGAGGCTGCCCCATTGTAAAGGACCTACAATAGGAGGAAGCTATTGATTAGCGGCGAACTCACAGCAAGGTAGCAGAGCCATTACGGGTCGAGGACTACCCTAGAAGGGAGGGCGGCCTGTCATGAGCTGTGTAAGAGTGGAAGGAAGAAGGTTTTTCCGACGCCGACCAGCGGCGCGCGCCTTGAGGCGCGGCCGTTGATCAAGGAATTAGAAGGGCAAGAATTGAAACCGTCACCAATTGAGACCTACCTGCGAGATAGCTACGACCTAGCTACTGAATTGTGCACTCATTCACTCCCTTGTGACCAAAAACCTGACATTAATGCCTATCTCCCGAAAGATCAGGCTATAATCATCTACGATTAGAATAGCAATAACTCTTCGATTATAATTAAAAGTAGTATTAATTAAAAAAAGTATTATAGAAAGAAAAAAATAATAATAGGTAAGGAGAATAGCAATAGCGAAAATAAGGCTACGAAAATGCTATAAAATAATATAGAATCATATAAAAAGAACAGTATATACTAGCTCTAGCTATTATAATATCCTAGACAAGACATATATATAATTAAAATAAGTAAATAAATAAATAAATATATACAATTATTACTAACTAGTATTACTATTATTAACTAGCGATCTAAATAAAAGAAAAAAGAGGAGAGTGTATAAAAGAGGGCGGCGACAATAGCGGCTAACTAATTAGTAATTGCGATCAATGTCATTAATTTCAATTTCAATCAATTCAATATAAGGTCTCCATTGATCAATCAATATAAGGTCTATCGTTAAATGCGTCAATTCAATCAACGAGAGTGCTTAAGTTGAATTGATTGTATTGTTGGCCACTCTGCTCTGTATAGGACACGCTTCAGCACATCTCGTGGACAATGCGCCAGTCTGCTATCTATGTACTACTTTGTAGTGCTTCTTCTCTTTGCCACTTTAAATACATTGTCTTAGAGAGATAAAACTGATACTACCTAACGTTCACTGGCTTTACCACTTTATAGACATTTTAATGGATGGTAACGAGCAAGACACAGCCAACATGGTACGTACAAGTAATACTTTTGTGGGCCTTGGTAAGTCTAATATTCTTTCTCCCATCATCTAAATAGAATCCACTGTCTGAGCTAGAGCACAGATAAGAGATTGCAGGTTGTAGTTTGCACTGTGAACAATATCTGTCTAAACCTCTTATACACAATGTCTAGAAAGTATGTATGTCCCATGTGACCCAAGCTCACCCATGCTACGCGCTGTGTTTCAACTATACAGCTGATACCCATAATTTCAGAATCAACATCCCTGTGGCTGGACTTAGTGCAAGCAGTCTGATTAGCACTGTTTTTTCTGCAGCACTGTGGGGGAGTCCGTTTGCAACCGATTAGTAGAAACAAGTGCGGTGAACGGAATATGTTTAGCCTTGTGGGAGGTTGGTTTGCTACCAAGCTTCCTGTAGGCAGCAAAGTAGAACAAAACGAACAGCACCAGATAGGAGCTGAGAATGCTGTTCCCAACAACAATCATGTAGCTATCCGTAGCGCAACTGCCAATGTAAGGCATCCAGGGAAAATAGGTGCTAGTGATATAGTTGTAGGTCACAAAGTAAGTGAAGCCTAAGTTCCGATTAGATAAAGGCTTACAAATAAAGAGTGTTCTTCCTACCAAGATCGATGATGAACTGGATAATCTGAAGACGAGTGATCCAGTGCTTCCACCAAATGCGAACATTACGAGCAGTCTGAAAGTAGTACCAGTACATGAGAACATGAACGGCCAGGTTTAGAACACTAATGACCCAAGTGACGGGAGATGTGTGGACAATGGCAGTTGAAACCATGAAAACGGTGGCGCCATGGTGGTAACAGTGTAAGAAAGCTGACTGGATGTTATTATAAAAAGTAACGATGAGTATTTCGCATCTGGGATCATACTTAGCGGTTTTTTCTTCAAGAACAAGAAGACTGTATCTAGAAGTTCAATGTACTTGGTAAGATAATTCAGCTATTCGCTTATCTATCAGTTGTTGAATCTCTGCTTGATACAGTTGGCATGTTTACATAGTGTAAGACGACGATGGGTTTTGTCCAGCCGACATCGAGTTGGCAAACGGCGCTGAATATGCCGTGGCGAGCAATCATTGGAACCAACTGCTCAATGTAGAGTAAAAGAAGAAAAGTAGAGACAATGGTTAGACATAAGTTATGTGTCAAGAACAAGAAGTTGAGCTTGAAAGGTGCCCGGCCGCGCATTAGCTCTCGGCCACTGAATATGATCGTGTAATAGATGGCGATAAAGGCCAGGGTAGATTTTGTGGTTGCGAGTGGTGTCTTGGAAGGTATAATCTGAAATTCATTGGGTGCGTAGCCTACAGTGGCTGTAAAGGCTTTGTCCAAGAGCGGCCATAAGTGGATACCAAGTGGCCGATCCAGTGTAAAGGCTGGCAACTGATAGTAGAGGGTGTCGGGAGTGACGGACGACATGATTGATACTTCTGAATCTTGCAATTCAAATAGGTGAATAGCATCGATCTGGCGTGTGACAGGAGTTGCTTTGAATAACTCCATAAACGGGCTCAGGGTGGTGCGCGCTCTTCCTTTATACATATTTAAGTAATATGGTCAGGGGGTGCATGAAGAAGCGCAAGGGCTCGAGCTGTTGTTGCATTGGTGCAAGCAGCAGCTAGCTTATGCCTGAAAAGTCTCAAGAGTCCACCTGCAATACGAATTGTTGTGATAAGTCTGTTTTCATGTCGCAATCTTGCCCTTTGCAGGCTCTCGGTTCTAGCCTAGCTAAGTTATAAACCCATCACGTAATGTGAGTTGAAAAAAAGTCTAAGACAACTAACTGAGACACTAAACCAGTACTTCCAGGTCCTACTTGTAGAATTAGCCAAGCCCAGTTTAGCTAAACACACAAAATATCCTTGGTTACATCAAGAGTCCAATTATACATTCACTGTATGCAATATAGTCATAATTTGGTGAATGATTAGTGTAACATTTCACAAAGTGCTGTCTTTTTAAGTTATCTAATCTAATTATGAAAGCCATACTCGAAGCAGAAAAGACAGGAAGATGACTGCGCTTTGTATCGATCTCATTATGCCGATCTAGTCGTAGCATCAAACCCGACTTCATCGTAACTTGAACCGAATATTGCTTATAATTATGACTGGAATTTGTGAATGGCGTCAATATCCCGGTCAAAAGCAAATAAAAGGCTCAATGGCCAGTGGTACCGCCCGCTCCTTAGCAGGATATACAAACCCCAGTCACTTTCCATGAGACCAAACAAGAGGTTCAACGTTCTGCGCAGCCGATGACGAAGGTTTGTTTCTGATTCTTGACTAAGAGGAGGAATCGCAGAGAGAACACCACGGCCCCGAGAAGGGCAAGCCTCCTTACCCTTGGTTAATATCGTATACTTTGGCGAGGAATATGAAAAAAGAGTGCGTGACTGATGTTGGTATGATACGTAGCAGGTTGGGATGCGATTGAACTTTAAATTGGACCCGAATTCAGGGTAGAAGTAACAGATGAAGAGTCCAAACATTAGGGAGTTCCTACTGCGGAACGGACTATAGTTGGCGATTGAGAATGTTGTGATAATTTGTTGCATTTTATCAAAAAGACAGTCCATCTCCATGTCTAGTTTGATCACAATCTAGAGGCCATGGATGATTCTAGTAAGTTGTCCTAGACTCGTCTAAATGATGAGACTATCTATGAAAGTTTACGCATATGTGAATGTGAATGTGGCGGTGGTAGATCTGTTAGTAAAACTATAAGCGCCGGAATTACCACAATTTTCACAGCAAGATCATCGAGGAAATCTCGTGCAGATGCGACCATGTCATAGCTACCCGAAAATCGCGTAGCTATGATTGATGAAGAAGAGGTTGAACACATCCATAAGTTCAGAGTAGGCTTTGGGTTGCTTCCTTCGATTCACATCTCTCAAGCCAACCGCCATTTGTTTTCCGCACTGACACTATGGGTGATGGGGTCTTACACTTAAGCAACGAGTAAAATTATATAGCTAGTACAAGAAGCAACATAAATGAGTGTTGATCTACTATGCTCAAATGCTTGAGGTCTCCCATTGAATGCTCGCATATCTGCGGACTTTGACCTAGAATAGAAAGATGACTTCACCAATGTAAGATGCCCTCATATGTAGAAAGTGATCTTTGTCACATCGTTCTTCAGACTTAATGCCTATGTAACGCCGCCGAGTCATGATATTCAAAGCCTCCTCTGCGAAGCCTGCGTCTAAGACAACCTTGGCGTTAAAGATTAGGTCTAGCCATTGAGAATATAAAGCAGGGATGAAGGAATAGCCTCAAGTAGGATGAGGACAAAGCAGAACTCTAGTAGTGCCTAAAAATATCATCTTGGCCATTCATTGTTTCCATAATACCTCGTTGGATGACAATATTCAACACGCTCCATGGAAAACGATGATGAACTTGGTCATGTGACTACCCCCGGCGTATTCCATGCACTTCCGCTCAGCCATCACACTACTGCGTTCTTAACCTCGCATAATTGATTACAGATACAAGTGCAATTCAGCATCAACATGGCCTTGCCCATTACCACATGCCTCTGGTTTGACAACCAAGCTGAAGAAGTGGCAAACTACTACGTATCTATATTCCAACCCAACTCCAAGATTCTCACCACGCGTCATTATACCAAGGCTGGCCAGGAGAATCATGGCGGTGTACCTGGGTCTGTCATGATTGTCGAGTTTGAGCTTCGCGGTCAACGATTCGTGGCACTCAACGGTGGCAAGCAACCATGGAGCTTCAACGCATCCATCTCATTCCAGATTGATTGCGATAATCAAGCCGAGGTCGATCATTTCTGGGACAAGCTGACTGCTGGCGGCGATGAGTCTAGACAGCAGTGCGGATGGGTGTCTGACAAGTTTGGACTTTCGTGGCAAGTCGTGCCCAAAGTTCTGAAGGAAATGCTCGGTTCCGATGATCGAGCAGCATCAGACAGAGTCATGATTGAGATGATGAAGATGAAGAAACTTGACGTTGCAGGTCTCGAGAAGGCTTTTGCCGGTTAAATGTAATTACATTGGGTAGCACTTTTCGAGCAAACCATTTCTATTTCAATCGACACGAGGTACACACTGTTGCCATCTCGAACATAACCTCACTTCACTTCAAAATTTTACCTCTTTCAGCGAACATGTAACTGAAGGCAAGGTGGTGCGGGGCTGTTTACATGAAACCGTATCAGAAGCGTCATAATTACCAGGGCCTCTCAGCCGCATTCAGCCCAGCCATTCCTATTATATGAGGGGAACAGATGCGTTCTACCTAGATAGCGTTCTCTCTTCTGTAGCCATCATTAACGCCCGAAAGCTTAAAATCTCCTGCTAAATGATTCTCGCGCTGTAGTTTGAATGATGCCCTCGTCTCAAGCAAAACGTACCGGCCATTCGGCGTCGGAGCGGATACGGGAATTCTTTCGCAAAAAGTCAGATACCGATCGCAGCGTACAAGTGAGCGATCTTCTCAAGCATGAAAACCAGAATATTTTAAAAGACATCATCGAAAAAGTTCTAGAGAGCCAAAAGGCATCCGCAGCATACGGCGAGCCGGGTCTTCTGCCTTTGTACAATTCAGCATCTACGCAGACCGAGCAACCGATTTATGACGGGGATATCACAGCCAAGTCGGAGACGACTACCAACTACAATTCTTCATCTACTCAGACTAGTGAAGATGTTGAAAAGGCAATAACGGTCGCTGATCACGCTGTTCAGGTTTCACTGCCACTGGAGACTACGGAAGCAATTCCAAAGTACCACTCAGCGGACCAAGGAAATACAGAACTCGTCAATGAGAATATGAGCTCAGAATATAAATCTACGGGGACAACGAGTCAAATGTTGAACGAGACGCAATCTTCAACCCGGGACAATAACACTTGCACCAAAGAGGAGTGCGCGCCAGAGCACTACAACCACACAACTCCAAAGCCCGAGAACAAGGTGATACGCAAGCAAGATTGTGTCAAGGTTCCATGGAAAGAAAAGTATTATATCACGGTCCGTTTGCCTTCAAGTACGGAGGCATTGCAACCTTTGCCCATTCGTGTCAAAGAGGGGAGAAAAATATTGCGGCCATGTCTGCGAAAGCCGGTAGCATCCCCGAATTCTGATGAGAGTGGAGAGTACGAGCTTAGCAAAAGTGACTCGTGGAAGCAAACCCCAAGTTTTCAGCCAAACATGTACAATGGAGCTACTTCCCACTTCCAACCACGACAGAGGGTCAATGATGAATGTTTACAGGCAAGCGACCAGAGTAGCCATCACTTTGGCAACCATGAGTTGCGGTATGAGTTCAAGTTCGGTGGGGCGAATTTGGGTAAAGGGTCGGATTAGAAATTTGCAGCGTACATTAGCGCTGAACGACTTTACATCTTACATGATTTTGCCTACTGGTAGGGCTTGGTTAGACGAAGATTTGTCTCAAAAATTCGTTTCCACAGTTAGCCTCCCTGCAAAGTTCCCCTCCACTTCAGCTTCGTGAAATTGGGTGAGTGGTGCACTCAAATTAAGGACGTATCAAGCACGCATTGTGCCAAATCGTAATACCCTGTGATGCCAGGCAGCCTCGCTGGTTGTGTGGAGCGATCGCTATTATCGTCTACATGGATAAGTTCATGATCCATGGATTTGTGCAAAAGCTCTCGGAGATATATATCGAGAGCATTGCTCAGAAACAGGAGGCTAGTCTTGTAGCAAGTCGTTTGTGAAAAAGAACTTGATTGAACTGCACCTGGTGCTTATTCGTTTGTTATACATCTCAACCTGCTTGACAGGCGCTCTCCATGATCCGAAGAGCAAGTGCTCCATGTGAATTAGCTGTCTCCTTGGTGACAGGTTCTGGCTGGCAAGACACATCCAACCACCTAAGCAGCCTTTGCAGCAGCAGATTTTTGTTCATCGGTTTGGGAATATAGTCGTCCATACCCCTCTCCAAACACGCTTCCATGTCCCCTCTGAGGGCGTATGCCGTCATTGCTATGATGGGTATTTGCATCCCGCTATTCCTGATGGTGGCCGTAGCCTCAAAGCCGTCCATGACCGGCATACTTACGTCCATGAGGACTAAGTCGTAGGCGTCCGGGGAGCTGTTTAATAGGGAGACCGCTTGAGCGCCATCTAAAGCCATGGAAATGTCTTTAAATCCAAATGAGCGCAGCATGCCAATCAACACTTTTTGGTTGATGATGTTGTCTTCTGCTGCGAGGAGTCGCTTTCTTGGTGCAATCTCCTGCAGTCGGCCTAACGCCAAGCGCGCCTTTTCCTGTTCTGATAGTTGTTGAGACTTTTCCACCTCCTCACCGTGAAGCATTTCGATGGAATCAAGCTGTTCCAAGACAATCTTCTTAAACTTGGCTGTGAACCAAAAAACACTCCCCCGTCGTGGGCGTTTGGCCGATAACCCATCTGACCATCCATCAACTCTGCCAAAGATTTGGCTATGGAGAGCCCAAGCCCTGTACCCTGAAATCGCTTCTTATTTGGCTTCTCGAGTTGCGTAAATGGCTTGAACAGGTTCTCTGCTGCATCATCAGCCACGCCAATACCTGTGTCGCTGACCTCTGTTAGGATCGTGTAAGAAGCTTCGTCTTCCTCCACAACGGATGCTTGAACCAAGATGAGTCCCTTCTCCGTGAACTTGGCTACATTGTCGACAATGTTCTAGACAATCTATCGGAACCGAAGTGGGTCTCCGTGGGTAGACCTTGGTAGATCTGAAGCCAATACAAGCTTAATGTATACACCTGGCCTCAATGCCATTTGCACGTTCCTCACTACCGAAGAAATGATGCTTGCGACACCAACCAAGTCCGAGTTGACAGAGAAATTGCCCGAAGCAAGTTTGGAATAATCGAGGATGCCATTGATGACCTGCAGTAAAACTTGCCCAGACTCTGAAATTATGTTGGCCGTCTCACGCTGGTCCTCAGCCAAGGGAGTGTCCAAGAGAAGAGAGCAGGCTGAAAGCATGCCGTGCATGGGCGTCCGAATCTCGTGGCTGATGTTGGCGAGAAAGTCGTTCTTGAGCTTGGAGCTCTCCTCGTATGCAGCAATCAGCCGCAACTCGCCCTCCCTCCTCTCTGTCAAGTCACGAGTGACCTTGCCGAAACCGACGTGCACGCCATTTCTATAAATTGCGGTAATGACCACGTTGGCCCAGAATCGGCTACCATCCTTACGATAGCGCCATCCTTCATCTTCTACTCTTCCCTCGCGCAAGCATTGTATGAGCTCATTTTCGGGTTTTCCGTTCTTGAGATCTTCCTCGCCATAAAACGAGCAAAAGTGTTTGCCAACAATATCTTCTCTCTGGAACCCTTTGAGTAATTCGGCTCCGGTATTCCAGGTCGCGACGTATCCCCGGGTGTCGAGCAGAAAGATGGCGTAATCTTTAACCCCTTGGATGAGAAGTCGGAACATCTCATCAGCCGACAACATGTTGTGGATTATTTCACCACCACCGCCGCCGGGGGTGATATCGATCTGCTCCCATTCTAGGACCAGCGACAGCATCTCATCTTGTTTAAAGATGGGGATGACGCGGGCGGACCAAGTCGCGTCATTGGCGAAATAAGCAGCATGGCAAAGCCGATAATTTCGAGCGGCTATGGCCACTTCGATGGCGCGCATGAGAGGTATTCGGTCGAAGTGTTCCAAGGGCGAGCCTCCGTAGAGGGCTACGAACAAGTCGGTGCCGATGAGGCCCTCTCGTTGGCGGTTCCAGGCGTGGAGCAGACCATCAGAGACTCTCTGTATGCAGTAGGATTGCGAGACAACGAGTGTTGGAACTGGGGACAGATCCCAGAGCTCATTGGCGTCAAAATTGCCCATTCTGCCCGGTTCGAAAGCGGCTGCGGGCTGTTCAAAGGTCACGCCTGTTGGGAAAGGAGGGATGGCATCGCGGAGGAGTGGTTGACGATGCGATTGTCAAGCGTTTCGTGGGCAGTCATGGTTACATGTAGCTTTTCAAGCCATCGGGGCCAGCATGGCGACGCTGCCCATTTGTCAAATATCACTTCTTGGCTGCTTTCTTTGATTCGCTGACGTCACCAGAAATTCGTAGACGGATCACAAGCTCCGGGCTTAGCAGGCAAATACAACCTGATAATTGGTCCAATCATCCTGGCGTTGCAGACACTGCTGTGTTTTTTCTTTGTCTTTCCTTTCCCCCCCTTTTTTTTGTCTCTTTTCAGCAGCAGAAGCTACTGTACCTTAGCAAAGACGAGCCGAGACTTGCGTGGCGGCAACGAGGGAGCTTTGGCTTTCTAATCGAAAGAAAAACGGGCACGTTTGGATACCCCTAGCATTTCTCACGTGGGCGACCGTTAGAGATCAGCGTTTCAATTGCAGGTACCATCTCATCTCCACTTTGAACAAACCCTGATCATCGCCACTCTTACACTGCCTGAGAAAGCAAATATTAACAATTTAGTTTATTATAGACGTGCGAGTCAGTAGGTTCAAATAGTCTGATGTAGAATGGGGGAAAATCTTGGTCTGAACTTGTAGCAGACTGTTCTAGATTGAGAGTGGCCACTTCTGCCTTTGAACCTCAAGACGTGTAAAAGCTCTCAGCTATTGTGTATCTACATTGTAAATGTAATGCAATATGGGTACCTACCCAGTGCTTAGTGAACGTGTTCTTGTCCCAGGTACTCCGTATTAGTAGTAGGTTAGCCCCTCTTAAATTTGTTGACATCTCCGTGCCTACTAAAAGAAAGAAAAGCAAGGGATAGCAGCTCAACACGTGACTTGGGTCACAGAACAACTCCCTGGGGTCTTGCAAGCATATACGGATGCATTTGACAACAATTTTTTATCATGCTGCAGGCGCTTCTGCAGCGACCTTTCTCTTTGCTTGGGGGATGAGGTGGCAAAAAATTGGCAAGAAACATACCGACACACCGAAATCTTAACTTCATGACTTAATGTCCTCTGGCATTGCAACGGGAAAATTAGTACAGCGGAGAATCAGTCTATTTTATCTGCTATAAGAGATTCGCAAGGCAATTCTGCCCCAAACTTAACGAAGGAGATGGGCTTGGAATGAACGGTTTTATTTTTGATGGCATCATGGCATGAATACCCCGTGAAAGACAACTGTTTAACTACAATACGTAGTTTGAAATCTTATAAGTCATATTTTATCTGGAGGTGGATATTGATTCTATTCTTCAGGCTCATCTTGGTATGGCTCCAGGCTGTTGAGAACGTCCTCCACATCGATTGACTGTTGATGAAGGCTTCGCAACTTGAGTAGATCAACCACCGTCGTGGCGATTGTGCTGATACTATTACTAAATTAGCACAATACATAGGCTGTAAAAAGAGAATGAGCAGCATACAGAGCAAGTGTTGCGAAAATAAAAACAGGAAAGTACAGGCTCGAGAACACTATCCTTGGCCCTGCGATTCTAGCAAACGAAATTTCCACGACCACGTAAGCAGCGTCGAGAACAAGAGCAAGAAAAAGTGTATGCTTTTGCTTGAATCGCTGCTCATCAATCGTCGAATTTGGACAAGGCTTCTCCAGTTTTAGGATTGCGTTCAAGGCCGAATACCTAAGACCGATATGGAGCCAGGTCTACATGTAGTCAGCATGCTATTCTTGTTGCCAAGGGATTATCACATGAACTTACTATTCCTAATGATGCCCAGAAGAATATGACATGATTCTGACCCGAGAACCCTACTGCCCCTGCAATGAATCCGTAGAGACAAGCGAAGACAAGAACAATATGGCAGAAGAGACAAACATAGTACGTGATCATCCAAGGGAGAATATTGACCATAGTGGCGGTGAAATCATGCGAAACGGGCAGAATTACGGGGACGGCCGCAAATTGAAGTGAACTACAGAGAGAGTCTTGGATATAAATGGGAATCAAATGAGGTGCAATGTGCAGATTCGAGAAAGTCTGGAATGATGCCTATTTTTGGGGTAAAGGATCAGCGACTCCGCCACACGCTTGTGCAACCCCCACGTCAGCATTCTCTGTTGATGAACTCAGCCGTCAATCAACGATCGGTGAATAACAGTGTATGCTTGCTGTCGTTCAGAATGTATCTAGATAGAGGTTACAAAGGCTAGGTTGGCAAATACATCTTATCCTTCTTCTTCGAAGGTATAAACTGTACAAATGCTCACACACATCTCCGTTGGTTGACAGTGCCTCTGTCACCCGCATGATCGCGCGCGCTCTCTAAAAAGGGATCGGCGTGATTCCTCTAGATCTATTAGCGGGTGGATGGCTACCCTCATCGCCGCCAGCAGAACTTACAGGGACTGCGAAAGCGGCATCGCCAGTGATCCTCCGTCACCAGCGTTCCCTCGCAACCTATCCTTGCGATGATGCGCCATGTGGCTCTTCAAATCTCGCACACCAAAATACAGCGGCATACATACAGGCATTGACCGTCAGCAAAAATGCAACGGCTGCAGTCGGGTTGAAGTGCTTATTGAGCAGACTCTCAAAACGAACAAGCCGCCATCAGGCCGGCTCCCATTTCACAGCGACTTTAAAGAGCTAGATGAATGCGCCAAAAAATGCGCAACGTGTCGCATCTTCCGCCAGGCTCTCCTATTGAAGTGCACGACATCCTCAGAAGCCTCAGAGCTCTCCGAAACAACATCCGGGTGCCCAATCTACGCCAGCGTGAAACTTCCTGCTCCATCTGCTTCGAATGAGACAGCGCGCTTCGTTCTCAAGGTCGACATCCGCGGTCATACCAATGCGTCAGTCTTGGTCCAATGCGATGCCAGTGACAATAGCCCCGCGAACGGATTGAACCTCCAGCGCAACCCTCATGCAGATGCCATCGCAGAGCATGCCAAACGGTGGTTAACTGAATGCGTCTCACATCACCATTCGAGCTGTTCGGACCTACGATGGTCAACTCACAATCCTTCTCGCCTCGTCCGAATAACATCCAAATCCAAACTTCAGTTATGCGATGGGGCACAGATGGACGGCGGCGTCGAGTATGCTGCCCTCAGCTACAGCTGGGGGACCCAGGTGGTTTCCACCGAGGAGCTGCAGATAATCGACGGCAGCAAAACTACACGCAAGAACTTGGCGTCCCGCTACGAGTCTTTTTCTCTTGAGAAGCTCCCCAATACCTTGGCGGACGCCATTTCTTTTTGTCAGCGTGTCGGGTTATCATATATGTGGATTGACTCCCTTTGCATTGTGCAGGATGACCATGACAGAGCCGACTTTATGCAAGAGGCGCCCAGAATGCACGAGTATTATGGCAACGCAACCTTCACTCTAGCGGTTTGCTCCAACGTCAAGGCTACCGATGCCTTTCTCAGACCACGTACGGCATTCAACTATCACATTAAGCCCTGCCGACTCGGCTCCCTCTGGCTGCTCATGCCCGACATATCCCTCACAGATCTGGCACCCCGCTCTCCGTTGTCGACTCGCGCCTGGACGCTTCAAGAGGAGAGACTATCTCGACGAATTTTGTACTGGACACCAAATAGGATGTACTGGTCATGTGCACAGGTCCAGCATGGTGAATCTCAGCTACAAACATCGGAAGAGCCGGGGCGAATCTCAGCGAAGGAGTCACTCTCTCCGACATGTAATAGCCATCAACCAGCAACAGCCTTTATGCCGCAGGCATTTCTCCTGGCTTGCAATCGTGGAGCTATGCAGCAGCGACATAAAGCCTGGCTTTCCATAGTAGAGTCCTACGTCTCAAGAAACATGAGCAATCCGCAGGATCGTTTCCCAGCGGTAGCAGGTCTTGCAGCAAAATATCACCAAGCATCTAGCTCAGTAACGGATAATACATACATTGCCGGACTGTGGAAAGGGACCTTTGCGGTGGATCTAGCATGGAGTGTCAAACGTGCGGCGGCGGAGCCCTTGGCATCTTCGATGAGTACAATGACACCTCCATCATGGGCATGGGCATCGCTACCTACATGTACAGAAATACAGCATTCATCCAATTCAACAGATGCGACATACTTGGATCTCGTACAAATAGATCGAGGCAAAGACGTCTCATGCCAAAAGGCGAGGAGCAGCACAGACATTGTCCAGAGGGGTTCACTCATCACACATGTTCGCGTGCGTGCGCGTCTACGACCCTTTTGGCGTATGGGATCAATTTACCGCCCTTGGGCTCAGGTTATACAAAATATTGAATCAGAAAGGGAGACTGGTAGTGCAACAGCATCGCAGCAAATACTCTTCTCCTTCTCTCTCACGCCAGAAGAGTCAGCCTTTTCTTTGGATCTCGTCAGCGGGAAGGTAGTGTCGTACGAAGCGAGAAAGAAGGAAGTCATTGGACAGCTGGATTATAAAATTCATGCAGAATTCATTGCCGAGTGTTCAGTGTCTATCTTTGCAATAGAGCTCACTGACACGGCGATGCTTCTCTTGCAAAAGGTGGGTGACGGTCAGACGTATCGTCGAGTTGGATTAGCAACATCTCACCGACCAGACTTTTTCAGTGACATGGACAAGGAAGAAGTTAAGTTGATATAGACGATAGTGTGCCTGGAGACAATGTCACATTATACCCGACAGAGCGTAAAACAACTGCTTGTTCACAGATTGTATGATCAATCCTTGGCCAAATCAATCCCCATCAAGACCTTCACGGGCTTGAGCGAATTACACTATAAACTAGATGAGGGACGTTGTAATAAAAACGATACAATGGCATTCTAGTAAGAGTATCAAAAAATTACAACAAAAAAGCAACAAAAAAAGAATGTTGCTTGAGGCGCACCCGATTCGAACGGATAACCTTCACTGTGAATATGTTGTTAGCACGAGCCCCGCTTTGGCGGTTGACTTGATTGGCTTACGGAAATTCCAAGAACTGGAATCTGACTGCATCGACTGTTAGAATGGAGCAGATGATTGAGGGGCTTGAGATAAACATACCGCGCTACCGTTGCGCCAGCACCCCTGGTTGTTGTTCTGCTAACTTATCATTTGTCTTATACCATTGACTGGCGTCGCATCAAGTTCTGCAAGCAACTTTGTACATTGCGCTCCTTGCACTTTTTGTTGAGCTGCAGATATAATCTCACATTTGACCTTGGGTGCAAGATACCGTTAAAGACACTGGATGCTATGTCCCAAAAAAACGACCCAATCATGCACTAGACGTTTGTATCATAAAGGTCGTTGCATTTAGTTCATCCAGCCTTGTTACATATGTAAGGATGATCGATTGTAGACGGCATACGTCGAGCCAGATATTAACATGTAGGCTTATCTTTACTTCCGGAATCTCCAAGGGTATCCATACAAGATTGCTATCTTGCTCCAACCCGTGATGAATTAAGATTACCTGTAAATTTCAAATTATAAAGAGACCAATCGCATGGTTGCCCACGAAATGCCAAATCCATTATTGGGCGCCATCCCTCCCTCATCAATCTAAGGCCTTGATTCGCTCGGGGTGAGGGACTAGCCGCCCTGCCACGGACGTGCCCGTTGGAGGCGCTCAGCTCTCATGTTTTGGTCCAAGGCGGGTGATTATTACAGCCCTAAGCACCAGGCCGAAATATAGTCACAGTGGGAGAGGAAGCTTCAGGTTTACAGGTCAAGTAGAATTCCCGTACAGTGTTTGTAATTTCCAACAAAAAATATTGGAATTCCAATAAAGAGAATGAAATACAGGACTAGAAGTTGCGGCATCAATAACTCATCATCTGACTTCATTATTGACCAATTTCTACTAATTCGTCCCTCTAGCGAAGCAGTACGCAAGACCAAAAAGAAAAAGAAAAAAGAATGTGGCCAGTGTGGCTCGAACACACGGCCTTCAGATATTCCTATTGGACTTGAAGTTTGACTTCAGTCTGACGCTCTCCCAGCTGAGCTATGGCCACTTGATTGGAAACACAGGAGATTTATTTTACTCATATTGGCAGAGCGTCTGTAACAGAGAGAATGGACTCTGTGATGGACAACATCGAGTCCAAACACCTCTCATACCTGTCAGTAATAAGCATTCGGGAGCGAGTGGCAACTCCCATTCCTCCGTTTTAGCCTTGTTCTTTGATACGTGTCCATTTGTCAATGAACCACTAAAATTGACCAGCCACAAATCCATCTCACTTGGTCGTCATTGGCTCACTGATAGCCCCTTGCAAGCGGTGCAGTGGTGGCGAGATGCATCCTGCTCCAGGTGTGTGACAACAACAAAGAGGGGTTTGCATACAACATGTCTCTTTTTTCTTTTGTTTCACAACGTAAGGTATGGTAACATAATTGCAAAGCATGATGCAATCAACTGCTTATGTGATTATTAGAGTTAATGAATACGAAGACGCAGGAATGTGTGTATAAAACAAATTGCCACACTGCACTTAAACGGGACCAGTTACAGGGTAGGATCACAAGTGTGTCATGATCTGCTGAGAGTTGCGGAAGCGAGGAGGGGTTGATGGTATTTTGTTAAATTTAATCAATTGGATAATTATCATTGACTCGTCATTTACTCCCCCACCTGCCCTTTTTGTCCAAACTACCTACATGAACAGACACAGTCCACTCTGGCCAAGAATATTCCTGAATGAATAGCTACCCAACCCTAAATCCCCCATATGAGAATATGAGAAGGACCCAACTCTCACAGTCTTGCGTCCGCCCACAGAATAGAGGCTATCCTTGTGTGTTGCAAGCGTAAATGATCCATGGAAATAATAATGCAAGCGCTAAAAGAGCAGCGTCGAATGCTCTTAGTAGCGTGAATAATGTGAAAGGAGCAGTAGCGAGACCACTACGCACTTCCGGAGAAGACATACGTCTGGTGATTAGGATCTGACTCTGCCTCGATGCCAACCTCCTTCTTAAACAGATCGTCGGGTTTGCAACCCTTGGCATGAAGACAAGTTGGAAGGTTATCACCGTGATTGTTTGAAGGGACGTACGTGGGATCATTCCGCAGTCGCCAAATCACGGAATCGTGCAGGACAGCATCGCGTGGAATGTCGCGGGAGGCACCGCCGTTGAGCGGGAAGCGGACGTTGACCCATTTGTTTTCGACCAACTCCCAGCGGGTAATGAGAGGCAAGTATTCTACATTGGTTAGCTTTGATACGCGCTGCCTGCAATGGATGGAAAATTGTGAGGGATGACTTACCCATGAACCACCACAAAAGTACCTTGAAGAAACCTGTGCCGTAGCCAAACGCCAGCGAGTCGTGGTAGATGCTCTCCAGCGCGTAGATCTTGTACTGCTGGAATCGTTTCTTAAACTTGTCGACGTTCTCATTCCATTTGACCGCTGATGAAGGCTCTTGTTGACCCACGAGCTCAAGCTCACGGATCATCCACGAAAGCGGAATGTCACTCATCTGCAAGCGATCATGGTTGATGTCCTTACTGGGACCCTCGGGCTTGCGGGATCTCCAGAAGTTCTTGATGCGCTGCCACAAGGTCATGTCCTGCTTGTTGTCGAGGGGATTGTCAGCCACGGACGGCCAGCCACCTCCGACGTCGCCATGGCAGCCGGGGAACCAGATCTCCTTGATATCTTCCACTTCGTCAGCTGTGCCGCGGATGTCCTGGGCGAGGAGAGCCGGCTTGAACTTGACGCGGCGTTCATCGACAGCAACAGCGTGTCGGACAAAACGCGCAGTGCCGGTGACTGGCACGGGAATGGGAGCTTTCTGTTCCAAGACCGCAACAGAGTTTACACAGTCCCAGATGCCGAGGAAGTAGACCTTGATGTTCTCTTCCTTTGACTTTCCATGATGGTTACAGGTCTCCTTCCGGCAAAATGTTTGACTGAAGGCTGTAATCTCATTGAGAGCCACCTCGGTTTCCTCACTGCGCTCCACAGTGATTGGATTGTTCTCTGCCTGCAGCAACGGGTCGCTCTCGGCTGCGGAGGAATTTGCAGCGAATGCACTTGGTGCTGGGTCCACGTCTTGCTTCTGCTGCGCATCCATACGATCATGGATGTCGCCTGCTAGGTAGCGCTGGTATAGCCTGTATGCAAAGGGGACCATTTCCTCATTGCCCTTGCAAAGCAGGCCGACCGTGTTGACCATACGTGCCAGAAACTTGGCTGTGAAGGCACCACGACTGAATCCAAATACGTAGATTTTGGCGTTCTTTGGCTAGGTCAGCGACAGCGACTGCATATCAAGGTCGAGGCCTCACTTACGGGTTCATAGTAACGCATCAAAAATCGGTAACCCGCCAAAACGTGTGCGTCAAATGTGGTGCCAAATCCCTGATCGAGTGTCTGGGAAACATTGCTCTTGACCTGGCCGAACCATGTCTTGTTGATAGATGTGTCGTTGACATCGTACGTCCCGATTCCAGCTGAGGTAGATGTTAGCAGCTGCAAAAATACATGGAGCCTAACAGTAAAAGGATACTCACTCTGATAATAATGAAACTGGTCGGGGTGATTACGATCCAGTTTGCTCAAAAGCTTCACAACGTTAGTATCAGCATTGGAACCGCTGAATTCGTTACCAGTGCCATCGAAGCAAAGGACGAGCTTCTTTGGCTCTGGTGAGTTTGTAGTGAGCGTTGAGCCTTCGCTGTCTGGTAGGTAAGGCATTTTGGCAGATGTAGGGGGAAATGTGAACACCGTACACTCTGATGGAGAAAAGAAGCTAGTTTTGGGTCTCCTGTTCAATCACACAATGTGGTTAGGCGCGGGGGGTGGTTTCTCTTTCGAGGGCCACGGCGCTTCATTTATCAGATGTTCCACATGGTATACGAGACCATCGGCTGCATAGCTGCCTTTGGGCATTCATGCGGTGAAAGAAAAGGGCATGGGTCGTCAGTCACTGAACCTACACTTGGAAATGGTGCCCATCAAGGCCCGTCTTGTGTTCCCACCCCTTGGCACTTTGTTGGTTTCCATCTTATCCAATCGCCATCACAAATGCCTAGGCCAAGCTTGTGATTACGACGGTGTGCAAGGGTGTATGTAGGTTTCAACAGACACGGAGCTTGTAAGTGGAACTCAGCTCGCCACATACCTAGCGTCAACGTTAACCCCACGGCTAGCGATGAGAGAAGAACAGGCCTAGCCGTTCAGAGCAAACCCATTGCAAATCGCACTTTGGGCCGCTATTATTGGGTCTAGTAGACACCATCTCGCCATGTCGGCAAGCTATTGCAGAAAGCGCATTTGTGTCCTCGAAATCATCCACCGATTGCAGCCCAATCGGATCTGAGTCTCAACCGGATAGTCCGATAAGGGAGTGGAGATGCCAGAGATGAAGTGAAGCGCTGGAGTCCTCTCAGATGCTCCCGAATTTGCCGGGTTACACACTGGGCACAGACCAGGAGGTGGTAACGCGGCAACACTAATGCAAGACATGGAGAGGACAAGTATGAGTAGTACAGTCAGTACCTCTGCTGTGTAGGTAGTACCAGGCGATTAGATATCTTGCGTTGAGATAAGTCTGCCCTTGAATCCATTCTTAGCTGACTTGTTAGGCCAAAACTAGGAACGGACCGCACCTAGTAAAATTCTCGGTGCGTTGCGAGTCAAGTCAATGTCTACCTCCTACGCAACGGCTACCTGGGCACATTGCCAAGTTAGTTGACCCAACCAGGGCATCCTATCCACCGAGGAAAGATAATGCGTGAGTCTTCTCCATGTATGTAGGTAGGGAGTGAGCGCCACTTTTCTACTTGTACGAACAGTCTTCTATAGGTAGTCAAGGTTCCTTGCTCCGTATCTTGCGGGGTAGTGATCTTCTCGTTTTCATGAGTGAGACAGTGGACCTCAGCTTTGCAACTAATGCATCTTGGAAAAACGGGAGCTTTACCCATCTTGGTGGTCACCAGAGCGACACTGGCAGGCAAACAGCAACACCCCCGTTAGTGGCGAAGACAGATGCACAAGTGCAGCACGACGTGGACTGTATTTTCAGGGTCTAGATTTTCACATCAACCCATTGATCCAGCCATTTTTCATTTATTAGCGAGCAGGTTTTCTGCCATTGGTGTCTCAAGACTGACCCCGCAACACTATCGGAAGGATTTAGACTTGTCATATTTCTCCTCCCGAGTTCAGCTTGCAACTAACACTCTCCACAACCTGCACCCTGCCATTTCTGGTGATCAGAAGAGTGATGCATGAAGAAATAATGCAAGGGTGGTGCTCTCTAGTATATTGTTATACCCCGCAACATATAGTCCATCCCTCTAACCGAGCGTATATTCCCCCGCGACTATGAAATCTGGAGGGCAATTGTAAATTGAGTAGAACAAGAGTAGCTTCTAGTTTGGAGCTATGGAATTGTCAAATTTGTGAGCTTTCATCTAGTTCTAAATAGCTGCTGTAGAGTGTAGTGGCAGCCTTTTTTCCTCTTGGGAAGATGTCGTAGGCTTAAGCTTGTCCAGACGGCATCACTTGCATGTGATGGAATATCATTGGCAGCCACCCCCGCAAGTAAAGAAGACGCAATCAATCAATCCAATTTGTTTGAGTGGGTATTACTTCATAGGACGTCGTCCTTCATTGACCGGAGTGCCACTGCAGATGCTGCCGCAGATTTTTCCACTGTAATTCTCCAATAAAGAGGAGGCGGCGTGACCGAGGCCCAGGTCCTCTTGGCAGATCCCTCAAGCCAGCGGCAGCATGCGCAGTGGAGTCAGGTATCAATTCAACAAATCAAGATGTGGGTGTATCAAATGCCCGGGATGAAGTGTCCCCAACGCCCTTGACTGACGAGATGGTGCATATTCAGCTCCAATGCCATTGGTGGCCGTGGACACGTCCAGGCATGTAAACAAGCTGCATTACGCTCGACATGTTCCAATACCCTTACGAATACTGATATCATGCCGATCAATAATCTCCATGCCCACTACGGGGCCACGAGTTTCAAAGAGAGGGGAAAGAATATCCCCGTCGCCTGATAGGTTAGCGTGGGGAGACATTTGTTGATAGGATTCACTATATAAATGGAGGTGCTGAACCGGGAATGTGGGAATAGAATCATCTGGCTTCTCACTGGGATTTTTGTGCTAAGTCTTTTCCAAAATAAAGACCAGTTCTGAGACGCAACCATGTCTTTCACTGAGAAGTTTCAGGCCGGCGAGACCTACGGCGACAGCCGAAAGGATACGCTTAACCTCCTTGATGACCCCATCAAGGTTGCTGAAGCTATCTTGAAAGACTCTGGTGGTATTCTTAAAAGCAAAATTACTGTTGTAGAGCTTGCGGGCCTCATCAAGGAATTGGCGCACAAGGGTGAACCTCTTGATGACAAGAAGGGGTAAGTAAAACTTCACATCATACTATGAATCAGCTCTAACGGTATGCAGAACGACTGAGCTCTTGATCAACATCCTCACTTCTCTTCCTTCCACCTCTCAGGTCAGAGGACAGCTCACAAACAAGCTCATCGACACACTCTGGAGCAACCTCCAGCACCCTCCACTGAGCTACGTGGGTGGTGATGTCAAGTTTGAGGTCGTCGACACCTCGAACCCTACTGCCCAGCAAAGCCTCAAGACTCATGAAGTCGTCGAGTTCAGGGCTCCTGACAGTGATATTCTTCTACGTGAGCATGTTCCGCAAGCTCCTGATGGCCTTCATCAGTACCGTATGCCCGATGGAAGCTTCAACAATATCCTCCAGCCCAACCTGGGCAGGGCTGGTACACCCTATGCCAAGTCTGTGAGACCCATAAAGCGGCTCAGTGGTGTGAAGCCTGATCCAGGCCTGCTTTTCGACCTCTTGCTGGGACGTGATGCCAAGAACTTCACTGAGAACCCAGCTGGTATCTCATCCATGCTCTTCTACCATGCGGCCATCATCATCCACGACATCTTCCGTACCAACCGTACGAACATGAACATCTCAGACACCTCATCCTATCTTGATCTCGCACCTCTGTACGGTTCATCTCTCAAAGACCAGCTGGAAATCCGTACCATGAAGGAGGGTAAGCTGAAGCCTGACACCTTCAGCGAAAAGCGACTGCTCGGACAGCCCGCAGGTGTCAATGTCATGCTGGTTCTCTACAGTCGTTTCCACAACTACGTTGCCGACATCTTGTTGAAGATCAACGAGAACGGGCGCTTCACTCTACAAGTCGGCCCCGATGCCAGCCCAGAGGAGAAGGTCAAGGCTGTTGCCAAGCAAGACCACGACCTCTTCAATGTTGCCCGTCTCATCACGGGTGGTCTGTACATCAACATTTGCTTGCACGACTACCTGCGTGCCATTACCAACACCCATCACTCCACTAGTGATTGGACCCTTGACCCTCGTGTTGACATCGGCAAGTCATTTGATAGCGATGGTGTACCGCGTGGCGTCGGCAACCAGGTCAGCGTCGAGTTCAACCTACTGTACCGCTTCCACTCGTGTATTTCCAAGAAGGACGAGAACTGGCTGAACAACTTCTTCCTGAAGCTGTTCCCCGGCCGCAAGGCTGAAGATTTGGAGAACGTGAGCTGGGCTGAGCTCGGCCAGGCTCTGCTCACTTTTGAGAACAGCATCCCCAAGGACCCCAGTACTCGAACCTTTGACGGTTTGGAGCGTCAAGCAGACGGCACTTTCAAGGATGAGGACCTTGTTCGCATTCTGAAGGAGGCCATGGACGACCCTGCCGGCACGTTCGGTGCCCGCATGGTACCCAAGGCGCTCAAGGTCGTCGAGGTTCTCGGCATCAACCAAGCCCGTAAGTGGCAGGTCGCTTCACTCAACGAGTTCCGTGAGTTCTTCGGACTCAAGAAATATAACAAGTTCAGCGAGATCAACTCCAACAAAGAGATTGCCGATCTTCTCGAGAAGCTGTACACAGACCCTGACATGGTCGAACTTTACCCTGGTCTGATGGTTGAGGACATCAAGCCCGTCCGCAACACCGGTAGCGGTATCTGCCCAACCTACTCTGTTGGTCGAGCTGTGCTCTCCGACGCTGTCACACTCGTGCGCTCTGACAGGTTCAACACTATTGACTACACAATCGCAAACCTAACAGCTTGGGGTTACAATGAGGTGCAACAAGACTACAAGACACTGGGTGGTTCCATGCTCTACAAGCTCATTCAGCGAGGTGTCCCTGGCTGGTTCCCCTATAACTCTGTGGCGGTCATGCAGCCCATGTACACAAAGCAGGCCAACTCCAAGATCGCCAAGGAGATTGGAACCTTGGATCTGTTCACTCAAGACGACCCCAAGCCTCCCCCAAGCCCATTGTTGTCTACACCAGCGCGGCCATCAAGCAGACTCTCGGCAACCCACAGCAGTTCGTTGTCCCATGGCTCATCCCTCTCAACTCCTTGTTCCCCGGTAAGAAGGACGTCAGCTGGTTCATGCTGGCTTCTGACAAGCAAGCCAACTTTGACCACCGCACCAGCTGGAACAAGATTTTCACCAAGGTCCCCAACCTGCACAATGCGGTACACGAGTTTGTTCAGCGCGTGGGTACTCAGCTGATTCAGAAGGAGACCTTTACACTCAAGCCTGGTCTGGATCAGATCGACATCATTCGTGACGTTGCCATTCCACTGAACACTCAACTTCTTGCCGATCTCTTCTACTTTGATCTGCGCACTGATGAGAACCCTGATGGTGTGCTCGGCACTGCTGAGCTTTACCGATATCTGCTTGACATCCGTATCTGGGGTGTCAACAACAACGACCCCGGCCAGGCCTGGAACCGTCGTCGCCGTGCCCAGGAGGGTGCCAAGGTCGTCATGGACACGACCCGCAAGCTGGTTGATGAGGTCTCCGCTGGTCGTGGTCTCGGACTCGGCATTGCTTCAGCTATTTCCAGCAAGATCGGCCGCAAGGCGAACCTCAAGAAGGATTCCCTGCGTTCTTGCGGTTTCAAGATCGTCGAGGAGCTCCTAGCCCAGGGCAACAGCGCCGAGAAGACCACTGATAACCTTTGGCTTACGGCCTTTGGCGGTGTTGGCGTTCCCGTCACTGCGGTACGTACTTTCTTCTTCTTCTTCCCATTGAGGATGTTAACCTACAGTGCTAATGATGATATAGTTCTACGAAGTCTTGGACTTCTTCCTCAAGCCTGAAAACGCGTCCATTTGGGCCGAAGTTCAGGCTCTTGCTCAGAAGAACGATCACGACGGGCTGCACGCTTATGTCAAGGAGGCTCAACGTCTCACGAGCTCGCAGCGTAACGTGCGCGTCGCGACAGCTCCCGCTGAGATCGACGGCAAGCAGGTCCAGCCCGGTAATCTTGTTGTCATGTTGCTAGTAAGTTACATGATCCGCGCCCTTCTTCCCCATACGCTATTTTCTGCATTCCCTTTGCCCCATCGTTGAAGGAACATTTCTGACAATCTTCTAGGGTGAGGCCGGACGTAACCCCGCAGAGGTTCCTGATGCGACCAAATTCGACCCGAACCGCAAGACGGAGTCTGTCACTGCCTTCAGCTACGGACAGCACGAATGCCTTGCCCGAGACGTGGCCCTCGCCTTTGTTAGCGGGCTCATTAAGCTCGTTGCGGATCTTAAGCAACTTCGTCCAGCACCCGGCCAGATGGGTTTGGTCAAGACGATCCGTGTCGGCAGCGAGAAGGCCTACCTCAATGACAGCTGGTCCTACCTTGGCTTCGATGCCAGCAGTACGTTTTCCCTGTCCCCATATACAAACATGATTGAGGTGCTAACGTTTCAACAGCCTGGAAGGTTCATTTCGATGGTCACGGCCTGGGTAGCTTCGAGGGTGAGAGAGCACCCACGAAGCTTCTTGATCTCAACAAGTACTACTACCTGCTTCAAAAGCGCAAGGATGAGCTTTTGAGGAATTAGTTTTGGCTTTGCCCGCCAAGTTCAAGAAGATTGCTCAAGGAGGGAAAAGAAAAAAAGAAAGAAAAAAGAGGGAACAAAAAAAGGAACATTGCTCATGCCCCACTTCATACAATGTTATTTCATAATTCTGAGACCTTCTATGCGAGCTTACAAGTAGCAAAAGAATGACGAACGTATGCTCACTACACTCCTTCTATTGTCAATTAACCAATTGACATTGTCTCTTATGTTGTAGACAGTGAATTGGCTTGGTTCAATGTCATCATACATACATCTTGCCTGAGTAATATCGTAACATCTATCCCGTGCTGTCTTACACTAAAGTTGCAGCTAACTGTAAGGACGCTTTAGTTGCAGCAACAAGTGAGGGGTAGAGCAGCCCCTGGATGGATGTACTTACTCGACCGCCTTCATCGGGTAATGGTGAGAGAGAAAATCAACCATGGATGGGAGTAAAATATACTTGTGCTGCCTTTTATCTCGAAATAGATACCGTATTGCATGTTCTATCCCTTATCATTGAGCACCACGACCACAGAGAAAAGAGACGCCCCAGACCAAGTCAATGAGCAAATATGCTTTTGCCACACTATCGTCGACCTTGCTCTCTGGCATCATCTCCAAGCTTGCATGCCATAGGTATGTGTGCTTCAAGTGTGGGACTTGGGTAGCATCGTGCGCGAGGAGCGATAAGGAAACGGCTGGTTATGCTTCCTATCCCCCACAATAGTCCACAGCGTAACCGTGACGCCCGGGTACTCATTTTTTAGTTCTCATGTGTCTATGGTCAGAGTTTAATAGGCCCATTCGGTAGGCAGGATAGAGTAACGGCTTTTTTGTAAGTGCGTTGGGCATTTATTTGACTCTTACATCAATTCGCAGCATGCTGATACTCGATATCCAGATCTCGATCCTACCAGAAGGGAGAGAGAGAGAGAGATGAGGGGTTTATGAGGACCTGTCAATGCTTTGCATTAGTGCCGAAATGTGTTCAGCTCCTGTCGTTGCATGACACCGACGCCCAATACCGCCATCCCAATCTAATTACTAGACCTTTACTTCATATACATGTCTTACGAAAATAGGTACTAAGATGCAGACTGACATAATATTGTGCGGGGTAAGGAGGTGCAGAGGCAGATCCATACCCGTATGATGTAGGGTCAGTACTGCAGGGATGTTCTCAAGATCCGTCTGCATACTACAATCAACCACTTATCTTCTGCCGTTTCATCTATAAGTATATAAGCCAGCGAAGTTAACCATCTATCTGCTGTTAATTTCACAACACAACCCTTTCGTTACCGCACCAAGCCTCCCATTATTTTACCTTATACCAAGAGTTTTCTTCTTACCCCTGTCCAAACCATTACAACGAGCGACAATGTCTTGGCAAAGTACGTTCATGGCCATCGTGTTGAGAGATAGCAAGGTACTAACATTTCATTACTCTGTAGGCTACGTTGACGAACAGTAATCTGATTGTTTCTCAAGCTTGGAGATACTGATACTGGCGTTCTCTCCAGACTTGTAGACACTCACCATGTTGCTAAGGCTGCCGTTGTCGGTGCCGACGATGGAGGCACCTGGGCAAGCTCAAAGGATTTCCTCAAAGTATTTCAACCCCTATTTTACTACCGTTATTGATTCTCCAGCGCTAAAGGGGGTCTAGGGAGGGGAAGGGGCTGGCTTCATCAACCTGTTTAAAAGTCCAGCCGATGTTTTTGCCAAAGGCGTCGTCGTGAACGGTGTCAAGTATATGGGAATCAAGGGCGATAGCCGAAGCATTTATGCTAAAAAGGTATGAAGCACACCGTGACTTACTGGTAATTAACACAAGCTCATCCTGCTTATTAGGGTGCAACCGGCGTCGTTCTTGTCAAAACAGAGACTACAATCTTGGTCGCCTATTATAACGAAACGCAACAGCCTGGGAATGCCGCATCTACTGTAGAAAAATTAGCCGACTACTTGATTGAGAATAAACTCTAGATTTAACTAGCAGTGGTAAATGGGAATTATGACATGAACCTATTTGTCGTCGTTAGTAGACACACTCTTTAAACAATTGAGTAATCCTCCTTTTTTGTTTGGTCAAGTGAGAATCCATCTGCTTTGTTGTTTATCATGAAGTTTCTTCTAATGCAGCATATTTTGATGATGAAATGGTGGTGGTATCTAATTGCAGCCACAAGTATTGTGTACCTAGGTTAGTATATTTTGTGCTGTTACATTAGTGTGTACTGTTGGATAACCTCGCGTATATGTTGCATGTGTTGACGCCAATCAGCTATATTAAACATTAACGTACTTTATCAGCGAGTGGCGTATATTAGCGAGTGGCGCACTTTCCGCCCACAGCGCATACAACTTACCTTCTTATTAAATTCCTCTACAATTAACTATAGAATCCTTTCCAAATAAAACCAGGATAATTATAGCCCTTTAAACTTTTGAAAATAGTAAATCACTTAGTATTTAAGCCGTAGCTAAGATCTATAATATACCAGCTAGTATAATCCGCTATTATCGCAACGATCGTACAGCCAGACATAATACCAGACCTAATTTAACAAATCTAACTAAATCAAAAAAAACTATTATTTAATATATAATTAAACTCTTAACACAATCATTTTTACCTAAATTATATAATATTAAAAAAATAATTAATTAACTATTATATGTATATAATATACTATTAGTTAAAAAACTCTAGGCTTATAAATTTATTAAATACTAACTAAAGCTATATATATATTATTCTTATAAATATAATTATTAAAGGACTAAATGTAAAGATCTAAGATTAATAAATAATTAATTTACTTTTATATAAAATATTTGTAATAACACCTTATAAGATCACCAGGTAAGCAAGATCAAACGTAGGTATTATTTTATGCACAAGCTTAAGCTTGTGCGTTCAACTGTTGTGCGAGAGACGCGCGACTTATGCAGGATTACCCCGCATCTCCATTACGTCACGCGTCCGGGTAATTTTCGGGACAGCGTTACAATTTTCCCCTCTCTATGGCAACCGTCCCGGTTGCTCAAAACATTAATTGAGACCCCGCACATTTCAAAACACATCCCAAGCACACATGCTTCTTGCATTTTCTTCATAACCATTTCCATTGCGACTCAATTGCGACTTCTTCGATTTTATCATGGCTCGACAACGTTCCTCTCGAGGACGTTCAACGTCGAATCATACTCATTCCGCCTCCGGGACGAGTAATGGAACGTCTCGAAGTGGTTCGGTTGCAACGCGACGGAGCCAGCATTCAAATGCAGATCGCTTGATGGACGAAATCTTGACCCCAACCCGTGGTGTCATTGGTACTCCTACGCGAGGAAGTGCGGGATCATAGGAACGTCGCCGTACCCCTCGAGGAGGATCTCAAGCAGGTTCGCGTGTCGGTTCGGAAAGCAGACGTTCTTCCGTGCAGCGCATACTCTTCTCGGCTGAGAATCGCTCGCCTCGCCCGCCTACAATTGATGATCCGGAGGAAGAAATTAATGAGATGGACATTGACAAATTAAATGTCAATGATGTGGAGTTTGTCAGTACTCGTCCTGCGAGTCCCATTGAATACTTCGAGTCTCCTCTGGTCAAGAGTGAACCAGCTCCTGAGGAAACGCCTAGCCCTGTGAGTAACAAGGTCAGAGTTCGTGACGTTTTACTGATGTCACGTAGCTCAATCTCGGTGCACCCGCCCGCGACTCGCGTCCTTCTCACCATAATTCAGATCCTGAGGAGATAAATAATCCAGATGAAGAGATGGATTCTCCTTTCGATACCCAGGATATGAATCGCTTGTGGTGCATGCATTGCCTGCGATCGCAAGTGCATGATTGGGCCACACGTTACAAAAACGCAGAATGCTCTCTTGAGTCTTTCCTTGTGCGTTGTGTTTTTGCAGAGCGAGCACAGTCTCGTTGTGTGTTTTGCTGCACCAATAAGCGAACGTGTGAAACTGTAAGTGTCTTCGACTTCCATGCGATTCGCTTGTGTTCTTGGCATTTCTGACAGCTTTTTCTAGGCTGCTGCCATGATGTCCGGAGATCGGGACGATCTTTCTCTTTTGTTGAGTTTCGCCCATAAGTTCTATAATTTCCGGTGGGACGACGAAGATGATGATGGGATCATTGAATTTCCTTTGGAAGATGACGAACGAGGCTTGTTGTTGGAGGAGTCCAGTCTGAAGCGAATCTCCCGCGCCTCCTTCCGGCTTGCCGAGACGTTTTCCAATGCCGAAACCCAACATCGCCGCCACTGGAATATTACCGGTAGCAAGAAAAGTCGAGCGGTATGTTATTTTTTCTTACTTAATTGCTCTGCGACTCGCTAATGACAAAATTCAGAATGCCCAGACTGCATATGACCAGGCCCACGAATCCCGCCAGCAAGGGTTGAACGCTCGAGTCCAACCACTTCCTCACAATGCTGTATGTATTTCCAAGTCAATCGCATGATTATCGCTAATGAACCCTCAAGCCGCTTTCTGTCATGGAACAACGTGAATCCTTCCTGCGTTCTCGTCTCCGCTCTGATGATACCGGTTATGCTTCTTGGCAAAACGCCGTGGCCTCCTTCAAGCGAGACATTGCACAGGCCTTGATGGGAGATTCCCGTGGCAAGGATGACGAGGGAGAGGTGGAAGAGTGGTGGATGGAAACAGTTCGGGGTTACATGGACGAGTTCCCAGTTGCTTTGTCTCAACGTTAAGGGGAATCGCAGGTGTGTCGCTGTAGTATCTTGAAGTTTTGCTTCTGTGAATGAGATTTTCACTCCATTTTCGTATGCGTCTTCTTTTTCCGTCGTGACTTCTTTGCTTGAAATTTCTGATATTCCCCAATAACTTCTTGCGCATTTTCCATATATTCCTCATGAATCCATTCATTATATTCTGCTGGCCACCCCTTCCATTTTACTAGGTAAAGCGTTCCAGATTTGCTTTTTCTCTGATCCTTGACTGATTCAATTTCCCATTCATCGGAGTCATCTAACTCTGGTATTGGCAATTGGTTCTTTTCATTTGAAAGTCGCTGGGTCCACGGTTCCAATAAACTAACATGGAAAACGTCGTGCAGACCACTGTACTTCGAGGGTAGAGCTACCCTGTACGCTTGGTTCCTAATTTGTTTAAGTACTCGTAACGGTCCTAAATAGCGAGGTGCTAATTTTTGTTGTTCCTTTTTGAACCTGAAATTTTTCGTAGATAATCCCACTAAATCGCCTATTTTGAAATGTTGCTCTTCATGATGCAAATTATAATTTCTTGCTTGTCTTTCAACTGCGATGCTCCAGTGATCCCGTAGTTTTTGTCTGAGTTGATGCAATTTTTCTATGCGAGCCTTTGCATCTGGGACCTCCTCTTGAAGGGCATCGTCCTCGATGTCTAGACGGAATTCTGGAACGTAACCCATTAATGCTTCAAAAGGAGACATGCCTGTTGTTGCATTTCTGGCAGCATTCATAGCATACTGTGCTTCTGCTAATAATCGCGGCCATGCTGACAGTGTATCGCCTATGAAACATCGTAGATAATGCTCAACAGATTGATTCATTCTTTCTGTTTGTCCGTCTGTTTGGGGATGAAAAGCAGTTGATAAACGTTTTCGAATTTTTGTATGAAAACAAATTGATGACCAAAATTTACTCGTAAATAAAGATCCTCTATCGGATACGATTCCTCGTGGAGATCCTGAAAACTGTAGTTCAACTTTAGTATGAAACAATTCAGCTAGTTCACTTGCTGTAATTGTTGTAGAGACTGGAAAAAGGAGCGTGTACTTAGTGTATCGATCAACGATCACTAGTATAGCATTGACTTCTTCGTTGTTAAACAAGACTGTTGGAAGTCCTGTCACGAAATCCATTGTTAGTTCTTTCATTGGTTGACTGGGAAGCGGGAGTGATTCAAGTTTTCCCCATGGCTTATGCCTTTTGATCGCGACTCCTATGCAAATTGGACATCCTTGAATATATTCCTTGATGTCTCTTCCCATATCCTTCCAGTAGAACTTCCTCTGTAATAACTCCTTTGTTCGTGACTCTCCAAAATGACCTGCCAGGGGATCATCGTGATAAAGAGATAATAGTTCTTGACGAATTGTCATCTCTTCTGGGACACAGATGCGATTCTGGTAGGTAATTAGATTGTCATACCCTATAGCCCACTTTGGGTTCTTCATAAGGAAATCAGGGTTTTTTCGACGTCGGAGTTCAGGATCTTCCTCTTGACCTTGCTGTAACAATTTTAGTAGTGGTCTTCCTACATTGTTGTCAAAAGGAGTGTCAGTAGAGACAGCTTCGCAGGCTTCTTGCCTCGATACTTGCTGCTCTTTTATAACAAGGTTTTGCAAATACGCTACCCTTCCGAAAGGATTATCTCCCTGATCCACTATTAGATTCTGCAGTTTACCTTGTAATGGAGTAAGAAGTTCCTGATTCGAAGGCGATTCCTTTTTGTAATCGGGTCGTCTCGACGGCCTATCAGCAGGATTAGTCTTTCCTGCTCGATGCTTGATCACGAAGTCATAAGGAGTTAGGTAAATGCACTATCTAGCTTGTCTGCCATTCAATTTCGGCTGTTTCATAAAGGATTGAAGATTCTGATGGTCACTCCAGACTTCAGTCTGACCTTGGGCACCTTCCACATAGTGTCTCCAATGTTTAAATGCCGCTACAATTGCTAGCATTTCTTGGTCTGGTGTGCTATAATTGAGCTTAGCGTCGCGAAACGCCCGCGACCAAAAGGCTACTGGATGCCACTTTCCTTCCTCATCTGGTTGGGATAATATGGCAGCAGCAGCGAACTTTGAAGCATCGGTCTCTATACGAATAGGCTTTTTCGGGTCATAATGTTGTAGTAAAGGAGCGTTCTGGAAAGCCTGAATAAGCTGATGAAAAGCAGCTTTTTGACGTTCCCCAAGTACTACCTGACCTGGTTTTCGCCCATTCTTCATACCCTTCAACAGTTTATGTAATGGACGGGCAATTATCGAATATCCTTTGATAAATCGACGATAAAAGTTACAAAACCCTAGAAAAACTTGGATTTCTCGATATGTAGTAGGTTCCTGCCACGTCGAGATCGTTTCCACTCGTTTCGGATTCATTGCAACTCCTTTATCCGATACCACAAATCCTAAAAATTCAACTTCATTCTGAATAAAAGAACATTTATCAGGTCGAGCGTATAGCTCAGCTTTTCTCAGTCGTTCCAAGACTTCTTGCACATGAGAAACATGAGATTCGCGATCTGAAGAAAAGATTAAAATATCATCAAGATAAGCGATACATGTGCGATCCAATAGATTGCCTAATGCTTGATGAATATAATTCTGAAACGTAGCTGGAGCATTGGTCAATCCTATAGGTATAACTAAAAATTTATAATGACCATAACGAGTGCGAAATGCAGTTTTCTATTTATCGCCCTCTTTGATACGTATGCGATAATATGCATCTTTGATATCAATTTTAGTAAAGTAATTTGAACCTCCAACTCGATCCATAATTTCAGTAATAAGAGGGAGAGGATAGCGATTTTTAATCGTAACTTGATTTAATCCTCGATAGTCCACACATAAACGGAGACTTCCGTCCTTTTTTGGTACAAATAAAATAGGTGCGCCTGCTGGACTTTTTGAAGGGCGAATTCGTCCTTTTGCTAGGTTTCCTTCTAAATATTCTCGTAACGCTTCCAATTCAGCAGGGGATAGCGGATAAATCGGACCATAAGGAGGAAAGGCTCCTTCAGTCAGCTCAATTGCATGATCTGTTTGTTTAAAATGAGGAAGGATCCCTGCATTGTCGACTGAAAAGACATCTTTCCACTTTTGAAAAGGTATTGGGATTTGCGAAAGATCTGATATAATTTCCTCTGTTTTATCTGGAAGGTACAAGAGATTAAGGTTTGTAGAAATAGATAAAATGTATGCATGACTTGCATACTTTTTCCAAAATCGGCGCTTGGAAATCTTTTTTGGATTTTTCCAATCATGTTTAAACTACCAGCTTTGATCATAAGGGTATAAATAAATATGAAACTCGGACAATGTAGTCATGGATAATAATACAGGACTACCCTGTTCTTGAGGGTCTCGATCAATGCCTACACATAACCTCGTAAAGGTCTTGGTAGTTCCCCGAGTATCCACAAGTCGAAGCGGGACTTCCCAGACTCTATAAGTCTTTATGCCTTTTTCCTCTGCATCTCGCAGGTAAGGCGGAATAACTGCTAAGCTTTTTGTCAATTTGTACTTTTCTGCAAAAGTCACACTAATAACATCAACTTCTGCACCGCTATCTAAATCAGCGTGCGTATTACAAGGAAACGGTCCATGAATTTTAACTGGAATATGAAAACGTGTGCGAATCGCAATCGGGACTTCAGGAATTACCCCAATAGGTACTTGAGGGGCCGTACAAGGGGATTTTAGTCCGACCCCTTCCCTTTTTCCTTCTTACTCTTTTTCTTTTTCTTGGGAGGTGGAGGCGATTCATTGGCTTCAACTTCTTGAACCTTTACAGAGAGTTGATCGCATTGATTTCTTAAATGCGTATCACTTCCGCAATTATAACATCGCCTTACATTCCCATTAGCATTAAGTGTATTCTTCTTTAAGGATCCCTCTTGAGTAGAAGGTCCAGGAGACACTTGTTTTGGCTTATTTTTCTTAATAGTTGTTTGTGAAGTTGATGAAGCTTGCTCGTGTGGTTTGTTTTTCTTAGGAGAGTAGTACGAAACTCGACGTGTTTTTGTTGGAATTGACTCTTCCTTTTCTTCCTTTTTTGGCGCCTTACGTTTCTTTGTAGGCTGTAAAATCTCCTAATAGCGTGTAGCTAATGCAACTATTTCTTTACGGTTCTTTGGAAAGGAGCTTCCTCCTATAACAATCTGATGTTGCAGGTTCTCCTGTAGCTTTGCGTAAAAGCTATAAGCACGCTGTGATTCTGAGGCCATTGGGAATTGACTCTCCAATGAGTCTAAGTATACATGAAAGTCTCGAGGAGATTGGTGTTCCCGTTGTTTTGCTTTCTCGATGGCTTGCATGATACGCGGCTCACGGATGTCCGCATCCTTCAATAATGACATAGTCCAATTTTCAAAGTATTCCCAATCATTTTCTAATTTCTGTCGAGCCTCAGGCGATTCTTGGTGCTTTAAATGGAGTTCCCATTGGGTTTGGCATTTGGTATCCATGTAATCAACTCCAAAAAGAACCTTCAAATAACCTTTACGGTACTTTTTCTTTTGCCCCGAAAATGCTCGATACAGATTACGGAGCCATTCCTCTCTTGCCTGAAAAGAGGCATTCATAGTAAGTACAGTAAGGTTCTTGATTTTTATACTACTGCTTTTCTCTGAACTGCTTGATGAGCCGTCGGAATGATCGCCTCGACGTTGCAATGACTTTCTAAGGTCTTTCCTCAATTGGCCTACTGCTTTGCTTAACTTCTGATACTCCCTTAGTTGAGCGATTTCATTGCGAAGTGCAATGTTATCGCTCTCTAATTGTCGTTCTGGAATATCAGGTTCTTGTAACGAATCTGAAAGTAGCGATCGTTGAGTTGACCTTGTATGACCTGCTACTCGCTGTCGTGGCAATTCATTTTCAGAGGACCTTTCTGTATGCATTGTCTGTGAGGTTTCTTGAAGAGGATCCGAAAGGTCCGCAGATCTCTGAGAACGGGTATGCGGAGCCATCTTGCTTAGGTAGTAATACTGAGAAGCTTAAGAATTGTAATAACACCTTATAAGATCACCAGGTAAGCAAGATCAAACGTAGGTATTATTTTATGCACAAGCTTAAGCTTGTGCGTTCAACTGTTGTGCGAGAGACGCGCGACTTATGCAGGATTACCCCGCATCTCCATTACGTCACGCGTCCGGGTAATTTTCGGGACAGCGTTACAATATTAAAACTAAGTATAGTATCTTAGATAAAAATAATTATAATTTTAATAAAACTAGCTTTATAATAGGCCTAATCTTTATAGGTATGGTAATTATAATATTAAATAATTATATAAAAGCTAAATTATCTTAGCCTAATAATCAAAAATAGGTAACTATAATCCAAGGCATTAATACATACAGTTAGGCTATTCCACTATTTATTATCCTAGCCGCCTAATATCACTTATTTTATTAATATTAAAAATATAATCTTCCAGTAAATTAAATTATTATAATAATAAATAATAACTAAACTACTAATAAAATTAACCTAAATTAGATTAAACATTTTAATTATCATATAGTATCTTATACAAAAGGCATATATCAATTATTTATCCTTAATAACCATAAAAACCACTACTTTATAGAATTTAAGCTCTACTACTAATAGTATAAGATTATTATAATTTATATACTTATTTATTCCTCTTATATCCTTTAACCGCTTAATATTAATTACTTTAAACTATTTAAGTAAACGTATAGCTAGTAAATTAAGACTCTAATGTATATATATATTATACACATTAATAAACTCAAATTCTTTTATACCTTTTATATAACTTTCTTTTCTTTAATAATAAAAAAATATATAAAAAGACTTTACAGAAACTAGCCTTATACCATTTAACCCATAAAAAGTTCTCTTAAAGCTTTATATCTAGCTATAAACGCTAATACCTTTAATAACCTTACCTAAGATTAAATAACCTTAGATCTCGAAAACACCATAGACTATATATAAGACTAACTCATAATCAGAGTATATAAAATCTTATATCTTTACTTATTAAAATAGCTCTCTTACATCAATACTAGTTACTATAGATCAGTTTACAAAAAGAGCAATAACTATAATACATTAGGTAACTCTTTTACATAAAAAAGTCTCATCACTTTATACAGCAAATAAAACATTAAACAAGCACCAAAGAACAAAAAAAACACATATACAGTTTAAAGGCTCTCTTATTATTTAAAATACATAAGATCTAATAGATTAAAAGGATCTAGATAAGTAAATAAAAAAAATTATTAAAGTAATAGTTAATGAGGGTTAGGCCGGACGAATACTTCGCGCTATAGTAATTACAGCAAACCTAGGCATAATATACGAACTTATAAGAAAGCCATAGAAATATCTAACTTATTAGATTCTAGTAGTATTTTAGTTACTATTTAATATTTTATAGTATAATTAAGCAGTTTATACAGGTTGTAGGTAGAAGGTACGCCACTCGCTGATATGCGCCACTCGCTAATAAAGTACGTTATAGGTTATCATTCAAGAGTATATAGATAAGTTGGCTAAGTGCCGACCTAAAACTAACATGACAAAGGATGACTGCCTTCTTTGTCTACAATTTAAGCATAAGAAACAAACTTAGTAAGCTTATGAACGGCGCTTCCATCATGTTAAGCAAGCTCAATTTCAGTTATAGACTTGCATACCCATCTTCGTAGCTTTGATGGGCTTGGCTTGGTCTCAACAGACTTTCCAAAGAAAAAACTAACACGAAAATTCTTGACATATCACACTGCTGCCTGCCGATGTATCAATGACTTGCACAATGCTGAGTCTGCCTTTTAGTTGGGTGTTGAGCTCCTAAATACATTATAGCTCGTCTCTGAAGTAATTACTATTTATATTTACACCACATGTCGCGGGATACCCCTTTAAAGATCTAGACAATAGCACGAGGTAAAAGAAGGGTGTTTTGCATTATTAATAGTAATTACTGTCTAAAACTAGGCAATCGCATCCAAATGGTCCCGGTCAGCACCTCCGGGTACAATTTGCAACTTCATTTTGCTAAATTCTAAGGGGGTCTACCCGTGCTGAATGCAATGGTAAAGCTCTGACCATTTATGCTCATTTATCCTCTCTATCTACCTCTTAACTACCCAGTCTATCTAAGGATTATTGCATGAGTCAATTTGCGAATGAATAGTCTGAAAGGCTTCCACAAGTCCACAAAAATGTATCCATGCCGCGATCATGACCGCGATGTGGAATATTTGATGGCTGGCACCACATATGTCAAATTGGTAAGGGGCCCATCTTTCAGGGATCTATCTCAAGTTAGCAAGCACTGAGCCAGGTTCCAATCATAGGATATATTACCCTGGCCGCGTATATAGCAGCGCCTACAAGATTGGCAGTGGCCATCCAACCCATCCATACCAAAGACATGCGTGATTTTTGAAGCTCCCATCCATGAAGAATGAGGCCATGAAGAACAAAAACAACGGAGCTTAGGCCAAACCCTGCATAAAAACATGCACGCCAGTGCCTGAATTGCGGGGTGCTAAAGTGTGGATTAAAAGTGAATATCGCGCAGCATAAAGCAGTACTACTTGTCTGAACGAACATCAGTCATTACATCTTGAGCATAGCGTTGCAAACTAACCGTTATCCAGTAAAAGATCCGCAAATCACGGTTGCAGAAGAAACCATAGTAGATGGTTGGAATGCCTGCCCCCACATCAACACGAGGATCCCAAGGTAGTCGAGCTTATTGCAGAATCTGGCGAATGGCTGGCTGTGGTTCCACAGGGTATGAAATCTTGAGCGGGGTCAGAGACAACAGTTTTCAGCTCGCACCAGGATGGGCTTACGTTGCGGAGAAGATAAAACAAACTGCGACACCAAATGAGTAGGTGCTTATGACTAGCAAGTCATCCACCTGGGCATTCGGTTGATGCTTGAAGATGTACTCGTAGAAATAGAGAGGTAGAGACAGAAAGATTATGGCGCCGACCAGGTGGGAATACGTGTTGATCGTTTGGTTGTTGAGGTACAGTAAACTTGTGACGGAAATCCACGCAGAGCCAGAAGTTGGTCTGCGTCAGAGATTAAAAATCAGCTCAAAAGAAATGCTTCCTCGGGGGTGGTTACCTGTATCCTGACAGAATGTATTCATTGTCCTGCTGCCATGAAGGTATCTCGTTAAACAACATCAGTCCAGAGGCATTGAACCATCCCTGGTCGCCGTGCTCATACTTGTCGGTACCGTCTTTCATAAGCGATTCAGACTCCTGAGGCCTACAACCTTCAGGCGATGCTCGTCTGAGAGACATGACGGGCAGCGGAGGGATGGGACTTCTGATGCTGGTGATAAAGCGAAATTTTGATCCTGTTGAGGTGTTTTTGAACGGGGGATTCGACTGAACGTCGACTTCTGTTGCATCCCATTTCTAAATTTGCGCTTTGCCACCCTACCGGGGTACTCCAGCCATGCATTTATCGCGTAAGGGCGCCAATCAAGACGGGTCATAGCCGCTGTTCACATACCGCTGCCATGTTTGTCTTGTGAACTCCCCTGTCCGGGTTGGGCCGACGAATCAGGGGACCAATAATCTCTATCCACATTACAAAGGTGTCAACTCCAAACACTGCGGCGTACTCGTCCAGTCGAGTGGCTGCAGACATTGTTATTTTGAGGGTTGACCCTGGAGGTCTGTGGCACCATCTCTAGCCAATAACCAGATATTGTTGAATAGATTCTACGTAAAATCAATTATGTTTTGAGCCCTCCAGATTCCGCAGTTCCGTTCTGGGGTATGATTCCTTTCGCCCTTCAAGTTCACTTCAATGACCCCTCGCCCATGTTGACATCTTTTTCTTCCTCTGCGATCATTCACAACCTCATGAGCTAGTTTCGTTATTCCACCATGTTTATCCAGCTATATCGTTCTCATTCAGCAAACAGTACCGTTGTTGGCTTCGTACAGGAACCCGATGGGCGCGGAACACTTTCCTTGCTCTTTTCCTGCATCTTCACGCTGACTCTCTGCGTCTGGTCGGCCGTCCACCTAAATCTACCCAAACACGATGAGAGCCAGATGGGACACACATACCAATACTTCAAATGGAGTATTTTAGGCATCTTTGGGCCAGAACTCGTCATCTGGGCGGCCTGGCGACAATACATTTCGGCTCGAGCACTTACAAAGTTCATTCAGGAGGTAAGTGAAGCTGTTGGTTGGAGATGGCGGACCAAGACAGACACCAGTGCTATGGAGCGGAACGGAACGTTAATAGTGGCACACTAGGGCGCTGGCGCTGACAAGCGCACGGAAGCTATGCAGCACTGGACCATGGTGCATAGCTTTTACGCCGGAATGGGCGGCTTCATATTTGATCTCACCATACCCGACATGGCAAGCGGCCCATCCTTCATACCGAACCAACGCCGTCTTCATGTGACACCTCGCGGGGTCCAGCTGTTGGCTCAATGCGGCTTACTGCCTGATATCACCAGGGGAGACATCACAGACAAGAGCAAGACGGATGGATCTGGAAAGTTGATCTGCTGCGTTCAAGTTGCGTGGATGGTCATCCAAGCCATCGCACGCGTAGCAGTCGGATTGCCCATCACACCGCTCGAAACCAATACCATCGGGCACGTAATATGCGCCCTCATCAATTACGTGCTCTGGTGGCACAAGCCACGGTGGATCAACGAACCAACAGTCTTGCGGGGAGAATGGGCACGAGCCATGTGCGCATTCATGTACATGTCCAGTCAAGTCAGCGCAGAAGACAGAGCTGACCGGGACATTCTTCGCGATTTCGGCGTCAAGACGGAAGTATCTGGGGTTTTGTACCTTTCTGATGTTGCCAACGCGTCGGACAAAGCAACCCCCCAATCGCGCGATGCAAAGGTCACGACAATGTGCGAGGACGCGTCTTCACAAACGAACTTATTACATGACGGAGTTGACCTAATCCAGCGCAGCCTAGAATTGGTAGACAATGTTCACTCAAGTAGCGGCTATATGGTATCGCGCCATGGCCATCAGAGCGACACGCAGTCTCATTGGCCTCTAAACCCTTTCAATGAAACTGCGGAGGGTGCAGCCTTAAAGGATATGCGGCAGACAAGATGGCAACTTGCATGCGAGGCCATTGAGAAACATCCCGCCATTCGAAAGCGACTCGAGCCGTCGGAACGCAACCAGGACGAACTGAGATACCGTGAAGCCCTCCGACTCTACCCCGAAATGCCCGACAGAGTGAAGCAGCAATTCAAGCGCCGTAGTCAACCAAGCGTGCTTCCAACAACTCGCGGCTCGGTGGGCTCGGTTTGCCCGTCGGAAGAGCTCGTTGTCGATCGACCGCGAAACTGGCCTGGCGACGATCTGGTCCGCCACATGCAAGGCCATCTGATGGGACTTATCCTCTGGAGTGCAAGCACCGTATATGGTGCTGTACATTTGGCGGGTTGGAACGAGCATTTCCCCACCGAGGTTGAATCATGGTTCTGGAGAATGTCTGCAGCCTACATCATTTTCAGCGGTTTGTTGTGGTCCTTTCTCAACTTGCTTGGCCACGCCTCGAGCTCCGTGTGGTGGTTCTGGTATGGGATACTTGCGGGTACTGCGCGCCGACATAGCTATATTGTGATATATGTACTCTGCTTCATCGGCGGCACCCTATACGTTGTTGCTCGGATGTATCTTGTCGTGGAAGCATTTGTCTCGCTTCGCGCATTGCCTGCATCTGCATACGACTCGCCGTCGTGGGTTTTGACAGTGCCGCATCTCTGAATTCGACTTGAAATGAAGGAAATTTCTTGAGGCGCTGGGTCGCCGTTTATTTGTCTTTGTGTTTTAAGCGATTAGTTATGTAGAATATAATCGAATCCCAGTGCATGCGATGCACTTACAGATTCGCTACATCTGCTTCTGCAAGCTATTGCACTTCCTCACGTTTAATGGCAGCAGTACCACTGAATCTAGAGTCATGCTGGGCACGATGTGTTTGCCAACAGCTGCGCCAGTATTGAGCCTTGGAATCGCTTCACGGGGTGGCTGCTTACGTCCAGCTACAAGACACCCCTTAATCTCACCGTATGGGATTGCAAGGTTCTTTGCTCCGCGGCTTCATCGAACGCCTTAATATGATACCGCCCCATTTGTTAGCTACAGCTGTTCACTGCACATCAGATTGATCCCTCAAAAAAAATGAAGCCTGCTATAATTTTGACAGCTGTTGTTGGACTGGGCAATGCCCGTCGAATTCCTTTGCAGTTCTCTAAGTGTTCTACAATTTCTAATTGCACCAATTCTGATGTGCAAGCAAACTGTTATGGAGCTTACAATATTCCTTGTGAGGCAGGATGCACAGTAGATGATTACTGTGATGGAAATCAGACGCCGCCTTGTCGCATTTGTTGTTCCACCCAGAATGACTGTCCTGCTGTGAGTATTCTGTCTCCTCTTAACGAAAGCCATACTGACTGAGGACGGGAATCCCAGTAAACATCCATAAATTGCTTTATCATTTACCGCGGAAGTATTGTGAAAGACGCGGTCGTTGTAGGGAGTTGCCCCCTAGAGCTTGGCTTCTACTGGATGTTGGCAGATATACACGATTTTTTCCCGGGCCGGGGTGTTTGGAGTTTGCGGGGACAATTATAGGGACAATCGCAGGCATTGTCAAATTTACAATATTAATAATGGTTATTCTTGGAAGATTTAAAGTAGTAAAGCTTGCTAATGTTTATGTCGCATATGGAATGCCACATCATATTTATTTGTTTGCCATCTCTTTCGCCAACGCGATAAATTCCTCCATGTCCTCTAGGAACTCCTTGGGCCTCTCCAAGGCGGCAAAATGGCCACCACCATCATGCCTCTTATAGTATACAAGATCACCGGTCGTTTCTATCCATGATCTTGGGAACGAGGCCAGCTCTTTTGGAAACAAGCTGTAGCCGAATGCCTTGCCACGTATGTATTGTTCAGGGTTAGAATCGTGCGCTGTATCCGTGGGAAGATACTCCCGGTACATGTAGATGCATCGTGCATACGTATCTGTGAGCCAGTACAGAGACACACTTTCGACGATGGCCTCCATCGAGGGATGCGGCTCGTCACTCCACTGAAGGAACTTTTCCGCAATCCATGGAAGAAGAGCCAGCGGTGAGCTTTGGAGAGCAAGACCAATCGTTGAGGGGCGCGTAGCCTGCTCAAATGCGTATGCCATTCCAGTAGTTCCGAACGCTTGGGCGCGCTGAAGTCCTTCGGCCTCGTAGTCTTCAATAACGCCGGCACCATCTGTTGGAGGATTGGGTCGGATAATGTTCTGGTGAATACCGATACACGAAGAATATGCAGGCGCCAGTATACGAGCCACGCGGGAACCAACATCGCCACCCTGCACAACGTAGGATGTCAAGCCAAGAGAGAGCATCAGAGCATTCATCAGACGTGCAATATCCGTTTGCCCGAAATCTTTGTCCAACGGTGCGCCAGTCGAGAAAGCATAGCCTGGCAGGGACGGTACAATGACGTGATAGGGAAGATCATCCGGGGTATACTTTTCGGTGAGGAGGGTCAGCGTTGGGAGAAATTCGAGAAAGCTGCCTTTTGTAGAGTTAGCATAATGCCACGAATCTGTATGTAGCTCGATATTTACCTGGCCAGCCGTGGAGAGCCAGCAAAGGAACTGCATCCTTTCTCTTGGAAAAGAGGGCAACGAAGTGTATGTCGTAAACCTTCCCATCATCATCCTTGATCGGGGATACGAAGTGTGGAAATCCGTTAAGACGAGCCTCGATGGCTCTCCTATGGACCAAAAAGTATTAGAACCTCGGCTCTGACATATGAGCATTCGCACTTACCAGTCAAAAGTATTAAGCCAATAGTCCCTCGCTTTTATGATCCAAGATCTCGAGACTCCAAACTTGCCATCCTCTTGAGAGTTTTCGTAGGTGGGCGGAGCAATGTGCCCATGTTGAACCAGGACCTTTAGGCTTTGGAGTTTATCTTCCACGACGGAGATCTTGAAGGGCCTGGGTGTCACTTTGACGCCTTCGGGCAAGGTTGCAAACTCGGATGCGGCAGGCATTGTGGCTCGTACTTCAGTTTGGACAGAGGATGGGTTGTTATGATAGTATATGATACAAGATTATGCCAACGATCTAGGAAAGCATATCATCTTTATAGTGGACTTTGTGGGCTCAATATCACCGAATTGCATAAACTACTGTGGACGACTTCCCTAATGTCCGCGTTGCATGGCAGTGTGGAGGTCCTCCATAAGGCTGCGGAAACTAAACATCCGCAAGTTCCACACATGGCGCTTGACGCGGGAGCAAAGGGGTTCACTACCCCGCTGTCAGTGCGCTGAGGCTACTACAATGTGAGCAATATAGATGCCCCGAAACTGACAGGTGATCAATATGAAGCTCAAGAGACGTCATCTGTGGATATGGGTAACAGGCATCTATCATATACGACCAATCTTCCGGATCGACTAGGGGCCAGAGATCAAGTCAAAGATGGGTGTCGGACCGTCCACTCGGCCCGGGGTCCCGTTTGAGACGCAGACGGGATCCCGGAATCCAGGTTCATATCGTATGCCTAACGTCTAAGCTTTACAGATATGCAAGAAGCATTCGTATCAATGTATACTGCAGATTTAGAAATTATGGCTGTGGACAAGGGGGGCTAATGCGGCCATTCCTCCATGATTGGTTCTCTTCCTGTCATCTACGTGACATATCCTTGCTGTATACGCCCTTGGCGAAGATGGCGGCGGCTTATTACATTCTTATATTTCCCCTTCTTCCTGATTTTGAGGCATTTGTAATTCCTGAATGGTAACCTGACTCGTAATTACGAGGTTTGTTTCTGTCGTTGTGCCTTTGTGCCGTGGACTTTCCACTGCCAAGATTCTATACCTATATTGGACCCCACGGAAATATTTTGAACTTTTGCGGTATGAATCGTTTATATGCGGGAAACTATGTGTTTGATTACGGAATCGGAACGTTCGCCCTCCATCCACGATAAGCCAGGTAGCTGATATGGTATTGCTCGCGTCTATGACATCTTGAGCAACACCATTTTCGCCAACACGATAATAGTGGTTATGCAATATCCTCTTCTTAATATATTTTCTGCCACCTTTTTTCATGGGTCACATCCCGAGCACTGTGCATGACGAAATCTTGTCCCGCAATCCCTCAAGGCATCAAATAAACTGTTTATATGCGACGGCGAGCTGTACAAATTTGTCAATGACTTTAGAGACCATGTGAACATGACCAAGTCGTTCAATATGAAGGAAGTTAATTATAGCACCTTATCAACGATTAGATTTGTGAGGGTTCCTATGTAGACGATTCGGGGTTTATGAATCCACTTTGGCGGGTATGGGTATGTCTGTGGTCAACCCCCCCCTTGTCGCTCATTATACAGGCAGACATTGATCCTGCTGTAAACAACAGATGATGGAGTAAGAAGTGCAACACTATTACACAAATTTAGTCGTAGATAAGTCATGAAGTTAATACGACCTCCATGACTTGTATTTTTACTCTTGTGCGACGTTATGGGCGCTCTCACAAGGATACCCTAGAATCGTAGATTTTTAATGCTGGCAGTGGATTAGAGCAAAGTTGTTCAAGGGCGTATGGCGGTTCAAGGTGCCAGGTAGTTGATTCTAAACACCAAGTTAGATCAACGAATGACTAACTATCTTGATGACAATGATTGTGAAGTGTTAGTTACATAAATGAGAAATGAGCAATGGATTCAATCAGGGTTTCCTTCGACGCTCGATTGGATTAACCGGCTCAAATCTTCAAATGCGTCGACCCTTTGCCTATCTCAAATGATCGATGGTCGAGCCTCCCGGTCCGGTTCTTCCAAAGTTCATCCAATATTGGGTTAGGCCATCAGATCCCCCCCATAACAGGGCTACCCTTTCCAAGCTGACCAAGAACCACAGCCATTCCTACACTTCCCCAGCTTGGATCGTATTTAAAGTATCTCTCTGTTGTGTATCTATTCTAAAATGTCAGCTTTGATAAATCCTTGTCTATAGTGTACTAAGATATACTGACGTCCAACTGACGAGGCCAACGCAATATTTTTGGACGGCACTCAAAAAAGTTTGAACGTCATGCTGAATGCTGTGCTTCGCCGCAAGTTCAAGTAGCTGAGGCTCAAGCTTCTGAATGGCTAGGTAACTTTGGTAGATAACTTGGGCTGCGTGATCAGCTGCCTCCTGAGCACCCACTCCTTGGTGCATCAGGATTGGTATCATATTGTCAACGTGCGTACATTTCTGCTTATGTTAGAACGCCTTGCGTGGTTTGTACCCCTCGAATGTAACTTACTATCTCAACATGAGCAGAAGCAACATCGTTATCACTATTAAAATTGTTAATAATCACAGCATATTCAACCCCCAAGGCGAGTACCCACATGGATATCATGATATTGACTTGCCGCATGTACTCTTTCACAAGTACATTGTCAAAGAACAAGTCAGGAAACTCGATCTGGCAAGCATAGCTTCTCTTGTCAGCGTCTAGAAATGCCAGAGGTGATAGGTTTCACATACCCAATAACAGCAACGGTAGGGTATACACATGAGCTATCCATGCGGATCGCTAGATAGGTGTCCAAATCCAAAATTTCTCCTTCGTCAGTCCCGTTTTGGAGTCTGATCACGCCTGTAACATATTCACATAAGTAAGTACAAAGAGCTTTCTTGGTACCCACTACTTATTAAACTGGTCAGCCAGGTCAAATACTGAGGAGGCTGTGCATATTTTAAATGCCACAAAAGAAAATTATTTCTCGCGTAAACACTTGCCTGAATTGATCTCTCGATTGAATGCGACACAGATCTCATAGATTGACCCTGACATGATATGGGACGTAGGGACAGAAGCGGCGTCAATGATCGGTTCGTCGGAGAATCCCTTTCGGATAAACTCAATGGTTTCGTGCAAGAATGCCTGCCGGGCCTCATGCTTGTTATCAAATTCGCCAAAATCAACCACTATTTGGACACATTAGCCATAGAAAGCAATCCTGGGATAGCGACCACTTACGATCATCCCAAGCAAAAATCTGCATAAGATATTTTTGTTAGTCATGGCCAGTTGTTTCGGATTCCTCAGGGGGAAATACCCAAGTGATGAGCTTCCCTAAGGTCTGGAGCTCTCGCTCTGGTGCTTCTGGGTATGCAACACTGGTAAAATAGCCAGTGCCCACCTGCTTGTTACGTGTGTAATGAGCCGGATTTGTTACCCATCTAAGAATGTACAATAAGCCAAGTCCATAAGGGCTTTTGACAGATGGATAGTGAATGGAGTGAGCTTACTTTCGGCGCCATTCCTCCATTACGTCTTCCACTCTCTGGCCAAAGTGAGGGTTTGAGTAGAGTTGCCATTTAGGGCGAAGATCAAATAGGAACGGAATAGTTATTGGGGTGCCAGCGCATTTGGCAAGTAGTTCGTCCACGGCAGCATTTGGGATAGTAATAGACATGGTATGTAAATATTTTTGGGTTTGAAATGGGCGTTTGCTGGAGAAGATACTGACTGAGTCTTTGCCGATTTTGTTGAGAGGCTCTTGCAGATAGAGATTGTTGAACAAGAGCACAAATTAAGGCATATATATATGTAACAAAGGAGAACTTTGACCGTAATACACAAAGACAAACGATAGTATAGCTCTTCACATCTGACCAAATATTAGGTTTCAGATAGTAATATTACAAGAACAACCCAACGAGTCATAGGGATAAATGTGTAGCTAAAACATAATACCATGTAGTATATGTAGTCTACCATGTTGACGTGTCCACGCTATGGTTTAAAAGAGCTTAGGTGTTGGGTGTCTTGAAAAAGAACCTGTAATAACGTAGCCTCGACGAGCATCGGCTAAAGAAATTGTCTTAATTTTAGTCAGACCGTAGCATCTATCTTTCTATTTGCTAGAGAGTTTTCACTGGCTCACAAAGTGCCGTTAAGAGTAGCGCGGTTCATCTTATGGGTGGTTGGTTGATTGGATAGAATGAGATGCCCCTCCCCCACCTCGTTATCTGTTATCTCACTTCTTGTCCAATGCCCCCTCCTTGAAACCTGAGCTTCACTCACCCCTCATCACCTTGAACAATCATTCATCATCTCACGTCTGAAAGACAACAAGTGAAGTCTTGTCATCAATTTCTTAACAAATCTGTAAAGCAATACTCGCAATGGGCTCTGGACGTCTGGCTGGCAAGAATGCCATCATCACCGGTGCCGCTGGGTAAGGCTCTCGACTCCAATCGTGCATCATCCCGTTGAAGACAGTGAAACTAAGAATTCACAGCGGCATCGGTCTTGAGACCTCCATTCTCTTCGCCAAGGAGGGCGCCAACGTCCTCATGGCCGATATTTCTGAGCCAGCTCTCGAAAAGGCCCTCGCCAAGGTGAAGCAGCTTGTTCCGTCTGCCGGCCGTGTCGAGACCCGCGTATGTTCCATTTCTCACCCCCACCTCCAAACAGCGTTGCATCCCTAACAATGATACAGAAAGTCGACGTCTCCAAAGAGGCCGATGTCCAAGCCGCGGTCGAATCTCTCGACGCTTGGGGTGGCCTCGACGTCATCTTCAACAATGCTGGCATCATGCACGCCCAGGACGACGACGCCATCAACACCCCCGAAGCCATCTGGGATCTCACTCACAACATCAACGTCAAGGGTGTCTGGTTCGGCAGCAAGCACGCCGTCCTCGCCCTCCGCCGCAACAAGAAGACCAAGGGCTCCGTCATCAACACCGCCTCCGTCGTTGCCCTCGTCGGTGCTGCTACCCCTCAGCTCGCCTACACCGCATCCAAGGGCGCCGTCCTCGCCATGACCCGAGAACTCGCCATTGTGCACGCCCGTGAGGGCTTCCGCTTCAACAACCTCTGCCCTGCCCCATTGAACACCCCTCTCCTGCAGGACTGGCTAGGCGATGACAAGGCCAAGAGGCAGCGACGAGAGGTGCATTTCCCTACCGGACGATTCGGCGAGGCAATTGAGCAGGCCCATGCCGTTGTTTTCCTTGCCAGCGACGATGCCAGCTTTGTCAATGGTACCGACTTTGTGGTTGATGGTGGTATGACCAAGGCCTATGTCACCCCTGAAGGCCCTCCTGCTCCGGCACCCACCAACAACGCCTTGAAGCAATCTCTGGATGAGTAAATTTGCTCAGGTGCGAAATAAAAAGAACTAGATAACAGCGATCTCGCAGTGTCGCATATCTCGGTTGGTGTTTGTGGCTATGCGTCATTGTCAATATCTACAAGGATAGCAGGCTGAAAAGCATCTACAGAGTATGTAAAAGCACTTGAAATGAAAACTAGATTGTTGTTCAAGCATGCATTTGACTATTGATCAAAACTTGATTCATGTCTACATGAAACGCACAACCTTTCCAAACTCCGCCCAATGCGCATCATCATCACCCATACTAAATACACCCATTTTCTTTCATCTCATTTACGATTTACGCACCCTCGGGTGATTAGTTAAACTGCCCCTCTGTGTTCCCGTCTCCCATGCTCTTACTGCTAGAACTTCCACTCTGGATTGCTCCCAAAATGCCATCAATGTAGCTCGCTCCACTCCACTTCTGATGCGTCAACACATCGCATCCGAGCTCCTTCTCTCGTCGCTGAACCAGCTCCACGTATGCCTTCATACCGTCCGTCTTGAAATCTCGCGCCAACTCGTGTGTCATGGTTGCGTTGGAATGCAGACCAGCAAGAGACACCAGTTGCAACACGAAGCCTTCCCTGGCAATATCCCAGATGAACGACTTGAGAGTTTCATCCGTAAAGCCGTGAGCCATCCAGTTGAATGAGGGCGAGAGGTTGTATACGAGACCCTTGCCGGGGTAGACAGAGCGCACCGTGCGGCCCAACTTGGCAGCTACTTCGACGTTGGGGTCGCCAGTCTCAACCCACAAGAGATCGGCGTAAGGGGCAAATGCCAGAGCACGTTTGGTTGCCGCGGGCATACCGGCTCTGAAATGGTAAAATCCTTCACGAGTGCGGGGTACATCCCAGTTGAAGTAGACGGGAGTTTTGGAGTAGTGCGCAGCCAAAGCGCGTCGTCGGGTGATGCCCATGTCGCGGTCTGCGGCAGTGGCGGAAAGGTACTGGTCAATCTTTTCCTGAGTCACGCCTTCGGATTGCATGTGTGCCACGGCAGCTTCGTCAAAAGTGACGAGTTTGCTACCCTTGACCCAATTCGCCTCGAATGCGTCAATCTCAGCCCCCGAAGCGCCCTTGGCTTCCATGGCTTGGATGGTCTCAGCGAGGGGCTCGAGGGAGGGGTCTGAAACACCGAGGATGAACTCATGGTCGCGAACATCAATGGCAGAAGACAAAAGCTTGCCAGATTCGGAATCCGTACGAGCAATAACCAGATTCTCACAGCCCATGACGTCCCATTGGAAACGCGCAGCATTGAGGCGGTTGATGTGCTCGCCTGTTGGTACTAGCACCTTGCCAGCGAGATGACCGCATTTCTTACCACCGTGAAGCTGATCTTCAAAGTGCACTGCGGCGGCGCCATTCTCAGCAAAAAGCTTGGCTAGCTTGAGCACAGCAGAAAGGCCACCGTGACCAGTATCACCATCGGCAATAATGGGTCGGAGGTAGTCAATGTAGGGTGTTTTGGTCCGTTGCTCTGGGGTCAATTTGCGGCGAGCGTCCCACTGTTTGCGATCGTGCATGGATTGGGCCTTGGCAAGTCGCTGCACTTGGTTGGGAACCGTGTTATAAGGGTAGTCGCCAAAATCGGGGGAAACTTCGTTGGTGGATGTCAGGAGAGAGGAGCATGCCCATCCGGAGATATAGAGGACTTCTTGGTGCGGTGCTTGCTGGGTCATCTGGACGGGATCGATGGCTCCCACTGCGATAAGTGTTAGCATCTTGGAGGGGTCAAGAAATAAGTTGGAACGAGCTTCAGATTGGCTTACTTGTATGTATGGGCTCGCCCTTGGCTTCGCGCTCGCGGATCAGGTTGAACAGCTTGGTTGCCATGACAGAACTTGGATACGAGAAATGCTGCGATCCTCGCTTAGATGCCACATCGGCAGCGCTGTATGGTCTCTGAATGCCGTCATATCGAGGCGACGCCCACCAAGCTTCGACTTCCTTGATCTGAGCATCGTAGAGGGCATCCTCGGCTTCGCCAGCCTTTTGCGACTCGGGGAGCAGCTGGAACGAGTCTGCAGCGGGGATGGCGGCGGAGAAGGGGCTAGAGTTGGATGCTGAAGCCATTCGAGGTGTCGTTGAAATGGCGCGTACGGTAATAAGACGAGGTGAAGACAGGGTCGATCGTCGAACAGCAGCTGTAGTTGTCGTGAGAAGAGAGACTCGCTGGGGAGCTCTGGTGGCTATCCTTTGCATCATGATGAGCCTGCGTTCTGCAAAGAGTGGTTTGTTGGTAGCAACGACCGTGTGGGCAGTATGTTTCTTTTAAGGGAACTCCAAGTTCCAAAAAAAAAACGGGAGAAACAATGAGAAAGAAAAGGGCTATTATAAATGCGAGGCGCAGACCCGAGGATGAAGCTTGAAGAATTTCCGGTTCGGGAGCCAGTTTGGGTGACGTGAGAATTGGTGGCGGGAGATGGTAAATGTTAGAGAGGTACTTGTCTTTGAGCACATGTGTTCTTGTGGAATGACGTTTTTCCAAAGTATCAAGTTCACCTAAACCAGTATCAAAAGACCAGGAATCATTTTAATGTTTTATATAAGGTAAGAATACTATCCGTAGCAGAATATGAAGAATGCAGAGTCCTGATCTTTGCGTATAAGTCATGTACCATCCTAACATGCTCTCGCCCGACTCGAATCTCCTGTCGATGACCGATGTTGGAGCGCCGATGGAAGCCCCGCCAGAAGCTCTCAAATTGGCCAATCGTTTAATGCGGGGCAGCTGGGGTCTCGCCCAGTCCCGGCTTTCCTCGGCTGTATCTCTGCGGTGACGGAGCCCAAAGATTTGGGATGCATGTTTTGCATTTACAGCCTTGATCTTTTTGTCTTTGTCTTTTTTCCTCTCCCTTCCCTCAATCATCAGACCCTGAATCTGAGACATCGTCGGTACGTTCGGATTCCCTTGTAAGCACTGCTACAATTGTGTGATGAAAGTCAATTGACATGATATCATAGGTAGCTTCGTCCTTCTTAAACTACCCCGCCAAACACCATCACAATGGCTCTCAATCTGAGAACCTCGTCCCAGGCCTTGCGGTCCCTCAAGGTATGGCCATCTCGAATCCATTGATTTCGATCCTATCGATTTCACGGTCGTATAATCACTTACTTACGCCTGCTCTTCTCCAGCCCTTGAATCGCGCTGCCGTCCTCGCCAACGCTACACGATGCTACTCTACCGCTGAGCCCGATCTCAAGACCACCCTCAAGGAGGTCATCCCCGCCAAGCGAGAGCTCTTCAAAAAGGTCAAGGCCCATGGCAGCAAGGTCATTGGTGAAGTCAAGGTCGAAAACACCATTGGTGGCATGCGTGGTCTCAAGGCCATGGTCTGGGAAGGATCTGTCCTCGATGCCAACGAGGGTATCCGATTCCACGGCCGTACCATCAAGGACTGCCAGAGCGTTCTTCCCAAGGGCAAGTCTGGCACCGAAATGCTCCCCGAGGCCATGTTCTGGCTTCTTCTTACTGGCCAGGTTCCTTCTGTCAACCAGGTCCGCCAGTTCTCCCATGAGCTGGCCACCAAGGCTCAGCTCCCTGCCTTCATCAACAAGATGCTCGATAATTTCCCCACGGACCTGCACCCCATGACCCAGTTTGCCATCGCCGTCTCTGCTCTCAACTACGAGTCCAAGTTTGCCAAGGCCTATGAGAAGGGTCTCAACAAGGCCGACTACTGGGAGCCTACCTTTGACGACTGCATTTCTCTGCTCGCCAAGTTGCCCACCATTGCGGCCAAGATCTATCAGAATGCCTACCGTGGCGGTGGTGCTCTCCCTGCCGAGGTCGACTTGGAGCAAGATTGGTCTTACAATTTTGCTGCCATGTTGGGCAAGGGTGGAAAGGAGAATGAGGACTTCCAGGACCTTCTCCGTCTCTACCTCGCCCTCCACGGTGACCACGAAGGTGGTAACGTCTCTGCCCACGCCACTCATCTCGTCGGCAGCGCTCTCAGCGATCCTTTCCTCTCTTACAGTGCTGGTCTCCAGGGTCTCGCTGGTCCCCTCCACGGGTATGTATCTAGTTCGACCACATTGGTAGCTCTTGCTGACATATGCGTAGCCTTGCCGCCCAAGAGGTTTTGCGATGGATTATTCAGATGAAGGACGCCATTCCCGCATCTTACACTGAGCAGGATGTCCACGACTACCTCTGGTCCACTCTCAACTCCGGCCGTGTTGTTCCCGGCTATGGCCACGCTGTCTTGCGCAAGCCTGATCCTCGTTTCGAAGCTCTCATGGACTTTGCTGCTGCCCGCCCCAAGATTGCCAACGACCCCGTCTTCCAGCTCGTTGAGAAGAACAGCCGCATTGCCCCCGAGGTTCTCAAGAAGCACGGCAAGACTAAGAACCCTTACCCCAACGTCGACAGCAGCTCCGGTGTCCTCTTCCACCACTACGGTTTCCATGAGACCCTCTACTATACTGCCACCTTTGGTGTCTCTCGTGGTCTGGGCCCTCTGGCTCAACTTATCTGGGACCGTGCCCTGGGCTTGCCGATTGAGCGACCCAAGAGCATTAACCTTGAGGGTCTTCTGAAGCAGGTTGAGGGCAATTAAGAATCGGAAAATGATGACATTACGGGAAAAAAACATGGTGATATGGAGGAGCATTTGGTTGGCGTCAGATGGACATCTTTATGTGGTCGTTGGGAACGTCTGCACATAGTCATGACACTCAAAATAGATGAAATTTCCTTGGAACATTGGTGAATATCTGGATAGAAGAAAATTGATAGTGAATCCATAAGCGGTATAGTGAAATGTAGTCATCCATCTACGCTCGATACCCCTGGCGTTGTCTGTTTCATTGGTCATGTTTCACGCCTCATACCTAGCCGTTAACGGTGGCCTGATTCAGCCCAACCTGAACGATGCAGACTGAGGTCCGAGCAACAATTCCGCCTTTATCTGTTCTTCACCTCTCGCATCTTTGTGTCTGCTTTGGTTCACTCAATCACTCCATCTCTTGCCTCCCGATAGTCCTAATGCCAGGCTTCAGACGCGCTGTTGGTGGTCTTTTCGGATCTCGTCACGCGAGTGGCAATGTGAGTCATGGTGACACCATCAACGTTAAATCGACCGACGAAAGCGCGCAGAATGCGTATTCGAAAGAGCTCCCATTGGGAGCGCTAGGTGACGAAGTTGACACCAACGAAATTGGCCCAGAGAGACCAACGTCGGAGGCTGAGGCTCGAGATCACATATCTAGCATCAGAAAGGAGAAGGGGGTGGATACAACTGATGGGCCATCCAAAGACTTGACTCAAGCCCTCAATATGTAGGTTTGCATGAGTGCCATGTGGTGTAAACATAGAACAGCCTACTAACGGTCCTTTAGTCTCGCCAATGACCTGTATCAAAAGCCCACACATTTTCTGCTAGAACTCATTCAAAATATCGATGACAACTCGTACTGCCCCACTGTCATACCTACGATGAACATCACTTTGTCACACGGTATGCTTCGAATCGATAGCAACGAACTGGGCTTCACTAGAAAAAATGTCGAAGCAATCTGTCGAATAGGTCAGACCTCCAAGGTAAATTTGTCAGGCACTACCAAGCACATTGGTCAAAAAGGTATTGGCTTCAAGTCAGTCTTCAAAGTCGCGAACGTGGTGTACATTTACTCTGGCTACTATTTCTTCAAATTTGATAAGAGTGCTCCTCTAGGAATGCTTGCGCCTATTTGGTCGACTTTTCCTCAGGATCGGTTCCCTGGGATGACCTCAATTCTCCTGGAGCTGGCCCCTGAATACGATAGCTCTGACCTCATCAAGGAGCTGAAGACGATTGACTCATCCCTACTGTTATTTCTTCGACAGCTACGAAACATACATATTCAGATCAGAAATTCGAGGTGGTCATGGAAAGATACCCTGTGGTATAGGCCCTCCTGGGACGTAAGGTTAAAACGGTATCCTGAGGTCAAAAAAGGCGACCTTGACAGGATAGACATAAGCCATGGCGGTAACAAGTCAACATATTGGGTTATTAGTCACAGGGTGGACAATCTTCCCCACGACTCAAGACGAGAAGGATTCGAGCAGTCCGAAGTGCTGATAGGGTTCCCAGTCAAGGAGTCAAAGAAGGAGATGGTTCAAGCCGAAACTCAGTTTTTATATGCGTTCTTACCCATTCGAAATGTTGGATTCAAGGTGAGCCTCCTCATGATGATGATCCTTTTCGTCAGGATTTGATCCTAACGTCACTCCTAGTGTATGATCCAAGCAGATTTCCTTCTTGTCGCCAACCGAGAGGATATTGACGACTGCTCCTGGAATAGGACCCTCTTGGATAGCATTCCATTGGCCTTTCTCGCAGCAGTGAAAGAGTTCAATGAATCGGACAATCGGTACTTGTGGCTAAAGTATCTCCCAAGAAAGTCGCATCATCAGACCCCATTCGCGGAGATAGCTCAAAAAGTCCTTCATCTTTTGTCTGAACATGAGATTTTAGAATCGCAACAGGGTGTTTTCATGCAACCAAGCAAGCTCATAAGAGTGCCTTTACATTTTCGAGATGAGGATAGGACGCTGTTGCTTCCCCAGGGTACTAAGCCAATCAATGTCCTTTCTGACAAATATCCATCTTCTTTCAATGACGAACTGGATCTCCTTGGCGTGGCAACCATGTCGACCGCTGATTTTCTACTACAGTTGGGAAACTTTATCGCAAAGCGCCCGCTGGTCTTTCGCAATATGCCACAAGCATGGCATTCGATATTAGCACGCTTGCTCTCGAACCTATTCGTGGAAAATGAAGTCAACGAAACCGCTATCAAAAAGTGGCCCATAATTCCACTGAGCAATGGGCGTTGGGCTACTAAAGATGCAGGCTCCATTTACTTTCCAATCGATTCTTCAGTGCGTAAACCAGCGGGACTTCATATCATGGAAGTTCATTCGTCTGCTGTGGATAGCCCTGATCGGGTGAAACTTCTCAAACTCCTCGGTGTCCTTGAAGCCAACAAATATACAATGGCGGAATATGTCCTCAATAAGCACCAAAATTCCGGCTTCAAGGCTCATTCCTTATCTGTATCCGATCTCGTCTATCATGCTTTCGTCCTCTACAGCACCAAACTAGATTGTTCTGGAAAGAAGCTCTGGTTCGCTTGTGAAGATAACTCTGTTCATCTGAGCAATGACATTTACATCGACGTTAGAGTGGGCGAGGAGTTGTGGGTCTCTTCTGCTACCAGAATCTTTAGAAAACACAGATCTAAAGTTCACTTCCTTCATCAAGACTACTTTAAAACTTTCCGGGGTAATGCAGCGAGAAGCTGGCTCGTGAATACTTTCTCAATTGAAAAGATCCCGCGCCTAAGCCAATCCCTAGGAGAGCCGCCCCAGCACACTTTGCACGGCGATTTCTCCCTTCTCACAAAGATTGTGCCTTCTATCGATTTTCTTTCCCTAATGAGGGATAACTGGCTTTCTTACTCAAATGCTTGGATGAAAGGACCCAATAAAGAGTGCCCAGTAAGTTTAATGTCCGCCATATCTGAACTGGAAGTCGATTGCCATGGTAGAAGCACGGGCAAGCTTGGGCATACCTTTTTGCCTCGAAAGGCAGTCCTAATGAGATGTGAATTCTCAGCCAAGAGGCTCTGTTCTGGGTTTCCAGAAAAGGGCTTTAGCATTCTAGGTTGTGATGTTTGCCAACTCGTTCATAATAATTGCAACAAGAAGAGCGACCAAAAGAAAATTGAAGGAAACTTCATCCTCCAAGTACCCAATCCCGAGGATCCGGAATGGGATTTCTTGAAAACATTTGGTGTCATGATCAAAGTGGACATTAAGACCCTCTTGCTTCGCCTCGTTCAATTAAGGGAATTACGTCTTCCAGATTCCGATGCTACAAAATCTCATGCTAGTAGCATCTATGACCAGATACAGAATTGGATGCAAGAGGGGGATATCAACATGAATGAAATCAAGTCGATCCAGTCAGTATCAACGTCTAGCTAGGCAACTCCATGGCTAATAATCGAACAGGGAATTATTCGCTGACCAGGAGCTCATATTCATACCAGAGACATCGGAAGACACGAAAGGCTCCTGGGTACAGAAGCAAGTCTGCGTCTGGGATGGGCCATGTTGTCTCAGCCGGATAAAGAGACTTTCTAGCCACTATCCCGAGCACAATCATCTGTTTTGCACAAGTCTGGGGATTCCCCAGGCTAATATTGATACCCTTGCAGACGAGGCGCAACGGCTAACAAACTCTGATGATCTAGAACGAATCTACCGCTTGCTAACAACAATCGACGAGTTTCTGACTTCAGATAATAGTCAAAAGAAGAATGCTATACCGTTTGAAGATTACCTCATGTTTCCAGTTCGATCACCCCACTCTGCTTTGCCCTTTGAACTCAGAGCGGCATCTGGACTGGAGGAGTGGTACATTGCCAATAACGAGCAAGTGCAACGAAGTTTTGAGGGACTGATAGACCTTCTAGCTGTGGATAGTGACAGAGTTGACAAAATCAATTCGTTTCTTCTGCGGGTAGGCTTAAAAAGCCGTATGTTGTCTTCGGCTGCGACAGAGAAGCTTTCGCCTGTTGGGGATACTATGTATATGCAACGATTTACAAGTGATCTGCGCAAAAAGGCGCGATATCTCAGCCGGTAAAATATTCGTCCTTGTTATACTCAGCTTTTTTACTAACTTATTAACTTATTAACTTCACAATAGGCTGGTAAGCAGAGATCATCTGGACAGAGAGGCCATATTGAAGGGGCTCAAACTTCTCACCGTTTTTGGAGTTGAGGAGATTCTTACGACACGCAGCGTAGTCTTTCGGGGATTAACTGTACAAGGAAGGGACGAACCTGTCGACGTCGGTCTGAAGCATGAAGTGCCAACATTGATAATCTTCATGCTGCAAAGGGATGTGGCTGAAAACCATTACCCGGCTGAATTGGAGGAGGAGCTCGTTGAATTTTGTGGAATTGAAGCCAGCAAGCGGTCTCTTGTTTCCTATCTGCTCCGAGAATCAGATGAAAAACGCATCAAGGCATCGCTGAAGAAACGCGGTATTGCGGATGTCGCTGGAAGTTTTCCAGCCATCGCTCTTTCAGGTAAACCCCCTCCCCCTTTTTTCTCCGGATATCTAGTAGATTTGAATGCTAAATCTCCTCGAGACTTCACGATCGAGCACGCCAACGTGCCTAGCAAACCTCATCTACCAACGTATTACGAGGGTGTGGACTCTACAATTGTCCGTAGCTCCATGAGTGGTGCCTTTGAAAGTATGAACCGTGGATCGTTCACTTTCAACTTGCCAAGTCTGAGATATGACGAAAAGGCACCGCAGTTCTTCGCTGAGCTTTATGTGCGCATTACTTGTGATCGACAGTGTTTCACCTCGCTGACACATTGAATTAGGTCTCTAGCATCCTCGGGAAAATAATGGGTCAGGAATATAACCCAACGATCCATTGGACGAGTCCATTGCGAACTAGAGCAGGTTTCAAGCCATTCAGTAGTGGCATCAGTGGAACAACACCAAGCTTCACCATACTAGATAACAAGAACATTATTGCAGCAGCCTTCACCAATTTCCAGCTCCCGGATACCCTGGGTGGAAATACGTATCCTACCTATTGTATAGAAGTATGCGTCACTGAAACTGGACTTGACTCTCCCTTCCTATTCCGGAATAATATTATGGATAAGGTGGGTCAAACTCTATCCCCGTAATAGGTGCTTGGCTTCTCTTGGAAGCATGCTTGACCGGGATGGGACTAATATCTTTGGGGCAGAGTCAGCCACATGAGGTGTTCATTATTGCCCGGGTATACGATATTTACCAGAATCCCGGCATCAGCTTTTTCGCAGATCCTTGGAAGTTACACCAAGAAGGTTCTATGAGCTTGTTTTTCCACAAGGTCCACGGAATGGGCCTCAAGGAAGAGACTGCTATTTGGACGCAGAGTTCCATGGAAGCCGGGCTCATCTTGGAATCAATCCACCTGTACACATATAGGCCCCTGGCGTTTGAGGAGATCCGCCTAATGGAGCTCTTGCCTGGCTCTGATGAGGATGAACTGAGAGGGAAAGTCCACCATTACAACATCACCGCCAGCGACCTTCCCGCCTATCATTCCCTGTCTTATGTATGGGGTCTTGCCACGGCTGGTATGGGAGGCCATTCATTGAAGACAGATGATGGTATCATCGAAATCACGCCGTCACTTGACCTAGCACTCCGGAGACTACGAGCACCAGGCCAGTCGACCTGGTTGTGGGTAGACGCTGTGTGCATCAACCAGAAAGACAATCTGGAGAAGAAGATACAAATCCATCTCATGTATCACATTTTCAGACTGGCGAAAGAGACCATTATATGGCTAGGCACTGAAGAGAATGATAGCGATGTCGTCATCAAAGTCCTCCATGGAATCTGTTCAGATCCTCTACCCGATTCCTCCTCCATGACCAATAGTTCCTTCAGTCAAAATGCAGCGGCGGCTAACGATGTAGAATCCTCAGATATAACCATCAAGAATCTCCAGGATTTTAACCAATTACTTGCCAGGAGTTGGTTCGCTCGGGTTTGGGTCATTCAAGAGCTAGTGTGGGCATCCAAGGCTACCATCGTATGCGGATCTTCGTCAATCAGCTGGGATGCTTTTTACATGGCGCTGAGGATATGCGAGAAGCAGGTGGACAGCTCAGAGACTAACAAACCAGAGGGCATTTTCGTGTTCCCAAACGCAGGCCCGGCGCACGCCCTAGCATACATGCGCAACAGGCTCAAGAATCAGCGTCGCAAGCTTCCTCTGCTTAGCTTGCTTGACAAGTTCTCTTATGCCACGGCGACGCTTGTGCGCGACAAAATCTTTGCGCTCCTCAGTCTTGCGTCTGAGGAACATGACGATCTATATGCCGACTATGACTCCAACCTTGAGGATGTCGTCCGCCGTCTTGCGGAATTCTTCGTGAATCAAGGCCAGACTCTCGATCTTCTGTACAGATCTGGAGATTCCAAGGCATACCCATTGTGCTCTTGGATGCCGAACTGGGTGAGCAATGATAGAGCGGATTTGCAGACCATTTCCACATGGATGGCCGGCAAAAAGGGAAACTTCCAAGCGGGTGGGCCAGCAGATTTGTTAGGGAAATGGAGGCCCCGGATTTGCAAGCCCGAGTTCGTCCTCGAGGTGCAAGGATGGGTGGTGGACAAGGTCGAGGCAACTACTGTAGAGGCATTGAGAAAGGAGGGTGAGGGCACTATTCCCATTACGAAAATAAAGGACATCCAACTCGCCATTCAAAACCTGGTTTCTGGCTACCAATACCCAACCGGTGAGACGGTCGACGAACTGGTGCTCAAGATACCCATCGGAAATGCCAGTGGTCCGCACCGCAACGCGCAAACGACGGCTGTACTAGCGCACCGAGACTTTCTGCTCCAAGCCGGCGAGAATGACGAAGACACAAACCTTTCAGACACAAACATGTCAGGATGGGATGCCGACCTAAAGAGCGTCGTCTCGTCTGTGCCACTCGACGCGGACACATTCGTTTACCGGTCCTTGCCGTCTCCAAACCGTATGCTTTACGCCAAATATTGGGAGACGGCACTTGAGTTTGCGAGAAGACTTCCATCAAGTCAATTTGCCATCACAGGGAGGAAGTATGTGGGCATTTTGCCGGGAGCGGCTGCAAAGGGCGATCAGATTTGCATTTTCCCTGGAGCAAAGGTGCCGTTTGTGCTGAGGAAGAATGCCAGTTCTGATTTCTATGAGTTGATTGGGGAGTGTTATATTCATGGCATTATGTTTGGTGAGGCCAAATTATTCGATAACATGGTTGAGGAGACGTTTCGCCTCAAGTAGACAGTAATCCAATATATGTCAAGTAATTACCGACATACTCTATATTTAGGCATCCGAGTAGTATAAGAGGCCCAAGTCAAACCCAAGGTTGCATAGAAAGTCACGCCTGCGCTGCACTCGGCTGAGCCAAACAAGACGCTGGTTGGCCTGTTGGATGAGGCGGGGTATCATGTCAGGCCGACCTGACAGTTGGCCGGGTCAACAGACCACTTTTTACAACGATCATCTATGGCCACATCTCTGTATCGATCCAAGTCATTGGAGTATTAGCATTCAATTCTGAAAGGCATTTCGAAAACGACGAGTCCGCAGGCACTGCCTCCGCGTGAAGTTACTGGCAACCAGTTTCGCGACGGCGCCAACGTCTACAACGGCGATGCTCATTATCACAAACCCCCACCAGCGGCCCGAGCCATTGTGCACACCATCCCGTATCCACAAAACGAAGAGATCATAGAACGAAAGGACATTGTCGATCAACTCGATAAGCTCCTGCCATCGGATAATACAAAGAAAATCTACCAGAGCGCTACCCTTTGGGGTCTTGGCGGATCAGGGTATGTTGGGCTACCTATACAAAGGTGTACTAGCCAGCGTCGTCGCAGGCCTCGCTAACTGGTTCCAAGCAAAACCCAAATCGCTCTCGACTACGCTTATCGTCAATTTCAAGATCAGTCCTGTTCCGTATTTTGGGTCCACGCCGATAGCGAGGCAACATTTATGCAAGACTACAAAACCATTGCCAAAACGCTGGGCCTCGGCGATCTCGTAATGACTATAGCAAAGGGAATCCATAGGATGCGAATTGAAGACTGCTTCGAGGTATTGACAGTGAGTAACGCTAATGGCAGGGTGGCAGCCAAGAAGAGGGCGAGTGGATAGCCATATTGAGCCGGATTTGGATGATAGTGTGCGAGCATCATGACGGCTCTGCGTTTCGGGTTCAATGATTCATTCACAAATATGGCATAAAATATCGATAAATCCGGATGAGCTCATAGTGGGGAGAAGAAATAACGATCAACGGTTTGTCTCAAAAGCAGGGGGAGCTGAGCATATATTTTATGACGAAGATCAACTTTGACTATAGCTAATCATTATTAGATGACGCCGTTCGGTTTATTCCGGTCAATTATTTGTTACCATCCACTAGTTAGGCTACATGTCAAATCCATGGAGGTTTTACCAAACCGGTTGGATGTCCAATAGTTGGCGTCCCAGACAGCTGCTAGTCTCGACTGTCGAGACGCCAGGTAACGCCACAACCAAGCCCAAATATCTTCTACCGTTACACTATTCGGGGCAGATTCAACGTCCTGGAAATATCACATACGAGAGTGAAAGAGTTCTAGAAGCTTATTGCTTCATAGATCAGTAGGGCTTACTGGTAAGCGAATCATGAATAAGATATGATGTCTCAGTCACGAATGCTTCAGACAAAGGCATGAAAGAAAGTAGAATCCCAAAAAAAATGCAACAGACTGGAATTAGGATCGGAAAATAAGAATGCTCATATAATTCAGTCGCCAGTCATAGTTTATAAAGATTCGATTTCCCCTAACTCCTGACGTGTTCATAAGCCCTGGCCTTATTCCCAACACCCTCTACTTGAAAAGAAGCTGCGTTAAATCAGTGTAAGCGTATACATCTTATCAAAACAGTCATCCCACTCCGTTTTCCCAGACGCCCAAAACCTCCGCAGCACCTCGAGAGCCATCCGCGGCGGTTTCCCCTCGCAGAGATCATCTTCACTGCGCAACAAATATCGCTCCACAAGAGCCCTATCAGCCGCCGTCCCCATTGTCGCCGTCGAGAACCCACCAATGACGACAGCCAAGAGGATGTAGTCCAGTGCTATGTCTTCTCTCATGGCGAGTTCCAGCACCTGCATGATATCGGCATGGTAGAACCTGTGCATCCTCTTGAGTTCCGCGCGAATGAATGGGTCGGCACAGGGAATACTCAGGATGCCGAACAGTATCATGGTGGGTTTGTAGACGTAAGCTATGATGGGTGCTTGTATTAAGCCTTGCTGACGCTTGGATTCGAGCCAGTCTTTGGGGGAGAACTCGTGGAGGCGACAAATGATATCGTAGAGTCTCTCATCGGTCTCACTCTGCGTGACTGTGCCCAAGAAGTGTTCCCTCCTAAGATAGGCAATCTCAATAGCACAAAGAAACAAGGGATCAGCGCACGAATACGTTGGGTAGAAGATGGCGTAATCATCAGTGGCTACAATATCCACCCAATCGTCCATTGTCAGGTCGTAGATTTGGGTAATCTGGTCGTGCCGAGGGCTGGTGGCATTATACTCAAACATGAGCCTTTTCGTCCGGTCAGCTGGGTGAAACATCGGGACTACATCAAACATGTCTCGTCTTACAATATAAACATTTGTGTGTAGTACCGGGATTCCCGGTTGAGCTGTGAGAGCACCTTGCGGACGCCGCCGCACTGTTGCATCAAAGTGAAGAAGCCCGCCACATGGGCTCGCCACACGGGCATGCTACATATATTAATCTATCATTCTCGTGGTGAGCCAGGGCACAATACATGGTTGAACGAGGGTATCAGGGGGCGGCGCGTACCTCTGCGCTCACCAAGAGCGCAATAGACATCAATAAACCTCCCACGGAGCTTGAAGTGTTCTGCACAATCTCCTCGTTAAGAGCACCGATAGCACTCCCCACGCAACGATAAAAGTTCGCCCATAACGCAGCCAAGGGCCCGGAATTGGTGGGTTCCAGAGCGAGCCGGTTGGCCTTGGATGTGAATTTGATTCGGTAGACAAAGTGCTGTGCAAGTAAGCTGTATCGCGTGGATTGTGAAAGGGGACTGAGAAAATCCAGGTTAACTTCTTGTATTCGTACAGGGAATCGATCGCCATGTTTGCTCATGATGGCTGGAACTATGTGCGTTTTGTCTAAGCTTGTTAGTTAGACAAGACGGGTGGTTTGTCATGCATAGAAGGCTCAAACGGAGATGATGATGATGATGATGATGAATGATAACATACGGAACACCATGAGATCGATAAAATCCCACTGAGTAGGTCGCAGGTCGATTGGTGCAGGCCATATAGGACTCACATTCCTTGGCCGACCGGGTCCCAGAGAGTTCTGATGCTTCCTCGCAACAGCATTCCTCTTTCTGCCTTTGCCTACAAGATGCAAGGCCGCCACCTCCGGTGAAGAATCGCTCTCAGTTCCCACTGTCTCAAGCCCAGACTTGATAGCTACCCGTCTAATCGAGTTCCTTAGTCTCGAGGTGGCACCAGTAGGGAGCCAAGTGAGCGGCTTCTTCTCCGTGTAGCCAGGGCAGACAATCTCTCTCACCTGGCAGGTCTGGCAGGTGGGCCGCTTACCATCGCACCGTAGCTTGCGACGTCGACACTCCCAGCAGCCCTTTCTCGGCGTCGTCTGTTGCTTGCGCTTCTCGCTCATCGCCCCCGCTACATCAGTTGAATGCATAGCTTGTTGGTTGGGATGAAGCATGTAACACGAAGCGCGCGAGAATAATTTACGAGTAGAGACGGGGAAAGATGCAAAGCAGCGTTTCCTCGGAGCGTGAATGCAACTTTCGATGCAGAGGTTGCCCGAAATGTTATTCGGCGCTTACTGGATTAGGACGCTGGCCAATGGTTCCCCAAAGAGCAAGACATTGATGTTTTTGCACCGTTAGAAAAGCCATTTTTGTATTGTTGCTTCAGGGACCACAACATCTGTCTTGAAAAGGAATGCCGTACAATTTACTCGATAAAACAGTTTATCAAAAGGTAAACTGTACTGAAATGTTGACTCAGAAAGCAGTGCTAACGACGTCCCGTACTATCTGAGGAGGGATCTACAGTCTTCAGGGACAACCATGATGCAGGCCGATACCAGTCTGAAACGAGTGGGAAACCGAGCTGACGTCGTCGTACTCAACAATGTCGGCAGAGTTCTAGATACGGCCTGTGCCACCAACAACAGGAACAAACATGTGACCACACCAACTTCGACATTCCAGAGACATGGTAGGCTATATCATCCAAGTTCTTTCTAACTATACATTGAATACGTAACACTGAAAATAAGTAACAGGGAAAGATAGTTGATCAAGTAAAACACACTCATTGCTACGACGAAACAAGGCTTCATTCATTATCACCTCAACAAATTAGAAGACTCCATCACTGGCCGATGGTATAACAAAAACCAGTATGAAATTGTGCACACGATGTTTCCAATTCGTGGCCTGCGCTCGAGCCCAAAAATGTTGACTACACCTGTTGAAGTTGTCAAGCTCGCCATGTATTCCTCTAGAAACACCCAAACGCCTTCCACAATGGAGGCTAGGGAAAAATGCGAAATATAAATCAGACATGAAAGGCCAATTAATGCAATTCAATTCATCCAAAACAAGATCTTTCCTCCACGCCCTTTGACCATCATGAAAACACACGAACGAAATCCTTGGTATCTTCTACTGCTCGCCACTCTGGGGTAACCCTCGGTATCCGGCGTGGGTCGCACTAAAGGTTCGAACTTGTTGGATCGGGCCTGGGCTTGCTAGACGCTGAGGGCCTTGCGTGCTCTGGCGCATGTAGGCGTTGGGTGGCACCGACTCGCTACGCATGTTGGGAGGGATGGCAGGACTTGAAGTGCGCATCATACCGGGGCTTGGTGTCCGTGCAGGAGCAACACCCGCTGGGATACCGAAATCGAATGCGCCAGTGGAACCTGCAGCGGGACTGGAGATACGGGGACTTGTTGGCGAAAGAGCAGGTGCAGCGGCGGGGGCGCTCCATCCCTTGCTATCAAGAGGGCCGGTCATTTCGGTAACATTGAATTCGGAGTTGTTGAGCATGCTGTTGTTCCTCATGCTGTTGGCCCGAATTGAGGTATCGTAGTCCTCAACATGGTGTCCCTTGAACTTTTCAACCTCCAAACGCTCAGCCTGTTCCCTTTCTGCAGCAAGTTTGGCCTCCTTGGCACCAATGCGACGCTGTCGAATGCAGTAAAAGAGCAAGGCACACAATAGAAGACCGACAGATCCACCGACACCAGCGTAGATGCCGATCTTGGTGTTTGAAGGCAACGCAGCCCACTTTTGTGACAGAGACTTCTTGGGCTGAGGCGGCGGCCTGTTGAGAGCCTCAAGGGCAGTAGAGTTGCCCCTACATATTGTCAGCATACACGAGCTCAAGAAAATGTACAAGTGCGAGTCTTCAATCAAATTACTTACTCAACAACCTTGATGGATTGCCAGCTGCCAGAATCATCGCCAAAGATGTATTCCTTTCCATTAGTAAAGTCGGTGACCTGGGCGCTCTTGACATGCATGGTATACGGACCCTGGGAATAGTCGGTATCACCACCAGCCCACTTACGAGTACCTTCGGGGAGGGACGGGTCACCACCGGCCCAAATACCAATGCTCAATCTCATGGGAGTCTGAGGATAGTTTTGGGTGTTGTTGGCAGAAACAGCGGTAAGCGTGCGGACGTGTTGGCCATCAATGAACCAGTCAATTTGTTCCTTGGTCCACACGGTGGTGTAATTGTGGAAGTCGTCTTGCATTCCACCGGGCATTGGGTGAAGGCCGCCGTTCAGGTAATCCTGACGACCCTTACCAAAGTAGTTGGTGGACGCGTGGGTGTCGTTGGATCCCAAAAATTCCCAGTCAACCTCGTCGAGATCGTCACTCAGCCACATGGTGGAGCTGACAATACCCCTGCCAGGGGCAACCTTGAGCCAAATTTCAGTGCGGCCGAAGAAGAAGTAGAATTTGGTGCGGATCGTCGGCGAGTCGCCCTGCTTGGCAATGGTGAACTGCGCATAGTTCTCAGAGTCGAACTGGACCGCGCCAGCAGTGGTCTCCCACAGTTCGTACGAAGGGGTGGAATTGAAGTTCCAGGTATGATCAGCCGAAAAGGCGGGATCAGACGGGCAATCACCATCCTGCATGGGATTGCAATCGGTATGAACCTGGGCAGCAGCGAAGCCCAAGAGAGAGGCCGCCGCAAGAAGGTGACGTGCATACATCATGTTGATAGATGATCGTGTTCGAATTTATCCGGCGTGTCGTCTGGGTATTGGCAAAAAGAAAAACAAAGAGTCACTTGGTATCTGAACGTGGCCGTGAATGTTGCAAAACAGTTGCTAAGGGGTATCGTCTGAGAACTGTCTCTGGCCCTGCCGAGGAGTCGCGATACGTCAAGCTCGCGACCAGAAGCCGAAGAGTGAATTGAAAATTAACGAATGGTAAATGTGTCTCTGCGTGTGTGTGTGTGTGTGAGAGAGAGAGAGAGAGAGTCGTCGGTGTTGTTGTTATTGTTGCTGTTGTGAGTGCTTCGATAGCTGAGTAGCGGAAATCACCGAAGAGAGTGAACGGTGAATCCAAGATTGTTGCTGTTGTTGTTTGTGGTGCGTAGAGAATGGACGGGACGGGCCCAGCAAGAGCAAGAGACGACGAAAGCCTCTGACGCGAATGCTGGAGTCTCTGAAGCGTTTTTGGTCTAAAGAACGACGGGTGGTGAGGAGGTGATTGAAGGGAAAGGAAAAGGAAAGGGAAGAGAAGGAAAGAAAAAAAAAGCCTTGGAATCATGCAGAAGGGAATACGAGGACCAACCATGGAATCTGTAAGGGGTAAGCACTTGCCCGACCAGCCAAACCCCATGTCTCTCGATGTTACAGGTACAAGCACACCCTGGCAAGCTGGAGGTGCTCACTGTATTTCCTCGCTACAGGCACTAGAGTGGCTAAGACATGGCCTCCCTCGAGGCACCTCATACCTATGGAGGCCATAGGCCCTCAGCCAGTCATGACCTTGGCCTACGTACTCGGTAATTTCGGCTCCAGGGCATTGAAGCAGGCTAAACCGCCTAAGCTGTCGGCAACCTTGAACGGTTCCCTGCATATGTCAGGGAGCCTCCCGCAAGCTACAGCGACAAAGGACTAGTGCCAGGGGCGGCATTGGAATCAGAACTACCTGAACCAACAAAATAAACAGATATTATGGAGTACAGGGCAGTAGAAAAACAAGGCAGTGGAATGGCGTGTGATGATCAAAATCAGACACGGTGGAACGGTCTCTTGTTTTGTTTTGGTAGGATTGGATGCATAAAAAATGCAGAGGTCACACACGTTTAATTTCATGTATCTATGTATGTCTCTGTCTTTAAACAGTAACGATGCCATGTCAAAGCGTAGAGATAATGAAGCCAATCGCTATCAACTGTGAACCACAATGAACACCGTCACTATCACTATCTACTAAGTAGTATAGTACTCTTATCATTTTGTGATAACTGAGTGATAAATGAGTGATAAAAATGCAATAAATTATCCATAAAATACTTTCCACCTTTTCCTCTCTGAGCATCCTTTCCCGAACGGGGCGTCCGGATAGCCATTCCGCTAAACCTAGGATAGACTAATCTCCAAGGGCTCCCTGACCTTTCCTTCCACAATGGTTTCCCCTGAAAGAGTGGATCTGGGGCACACCAAAATCGGCCATGTGAGCGGAGGAGGCAGGGAGAAGGTAGTGACAACCTGCTACACTGGGGTAATGAAACTAATTCCAAAGGTACTCGGTACTTTTATTGTTCTCACTCATCCCTTGATCAGACCAATCTGTCGGAGTCGCTTTGCCAACAGAAGAAACATCCATCTCTGTTTGGCCAAGCGATGATGTCTGCCTCACAGTGGGAGACTCATCATGCAAGAAATAGATCAAGTTTACTTTTTGAATCGTCTAATGGCAATCAACTGTGTAACATGTTTGCAGACAACATCCCTGGCTCTGACCGTTTCTGCACTGGGAGTACTCCGTAATTGCAGCCATCCTGTTCTCGGAGATATTCTTGCTGCGCCACCCAAGTCGTCGAATTATGGAACGATAAAATGACCGATGTATGTTCCTGACTTTACAATACCGATTATGCAGAAGATGATACAGTCTGCCAATATGCACTGCGCCTATCGTAATTAATATCTTCCTAAAAAAAAACCTTGTATGAATCAATTGACGTTCAATGCTCGTGCTGTAGACTAACAACTTTCACATTTGTTTAGGGTAGCATCTAAGCTGGCCGCACACTTCACCGTGATCGGCATTTCCTCGGCTGAACACCACCGACTCATCCCCACATTCAATTCAAGACCTTTTTCGACATCAGTTTCGCATCTCCCTCAATCGACGCCACGACCGCAATTCCAACTCCCCAACACAAGCTGCCAATATGTCCATGTTTCGAGCCAAGAAGCTCGACCTGGGCTGCTTCGTCAAGGCCCGAACGATTCGCGATCATACCAAGCGAAAAGTCTTTGAGGAGAATGAGACAGAGAGGTACTTTGCCCTCTGCCCTTCGACCGAGCCGATGCGCTGTCATGTCGGCATTGAGTAGACCTGAGAGGAAGGAAAGGAGCGCTGAACGTTGGAAATAGGCAAGCTCTGCGATTCATCATCCAGAATACCGCATTGGCCCCGCGAGTCCGCGCCGTTGCGCAACTGCAGTTGACGCAGATGCACTGCTACACTCGACCGACACAAATCCGCAACCGTTGCATCATGGGAGGACAAGGGCGTGGTGTGCTCAGAGCGTTTAAAATGACAAGAGTATGTTCTTGCTGCGTGGAGACATGCGCATGTTTGGAGAGAAGAGGTTTGTGCTGACGATGGATGCAGTTCAATTTCCGAATGGAAGCTATGGCGGGCAACTTGCCTGGCGTGAAGCGAGCCAGCTGGTAAAGAAACGAAATTGACGAACAAAAAAAAAGCATGGGAATGGAGTATACAACTTGTACAATACAAAATCGGCGTCCGGCGGGCTCTGGGGGAGGGCTTGCTCGACTTGGGGGCATGTCATGATACGACTCGATAAATGTCAGATCTGAATAATCGATGATCAACTCCACCACGCATTTACGGTCGAAACTCGATTATTCTCGCACAAGGGCATTGATGGGTATGCTCTGATATCATGGTTGAAGTTAGGTAACTGGGATGTATGCTCTAGAGATGGTGTGATTTTGAGGGCCCTCTGATGACAGATGCCTATATCCACGAATCTTCCAAGTACACAATGATTTATTTTAGGCCGATGCAATCTGTAGGCATCCAATATCCCTAACCATCGTTCTATCTACTCAGAGATATAACACTTCACGCTACGAGCAAGAGCTCCCGAACGTTCCCACTGCAAACTGTCGTTGAACGAAAAGCCATCCACTCCACAAACCGAGTCACTTTGCGATATTAGTCCTTTGATCTCTGTGGAGAAGTAATGCAAATAGGAGAATATTGACTCACCCGAAAGCGTCGCAGTGTTTGGCCGAACCAAACTGCACGGAAGAAAACCCATTCGCACTGTTGGTTTGTTAGCAAACCAGAACTCGTGTAGTCTTGAAGCGGGTCACTTGCAGGCCAGGGCCTCCATCAGCGACAAGGTCGAAGCACTCGTTGGGAGTAGATACCGCCAAGGCAGCACCACGGAACTGTGGACGGCTGAAGAAAGTAGCCTAAACAGTTATGATTAGGCGTTATGCGTGTGTGTTGGTTGGATAAGTTGATGTGGAGAGGGTTACCAGACGTTCAGCCGAGACGGCCAGGGCAAACGGGAGCAATGTGAAGAGATGCATGATGCTAGTTTATGTGCTCTGAGATAGCTATCGAGAATTTAGAAATGAGAAGTAATTGATGTCCATTATATATAGTTCGTTGATCACTTCTCGCCACCGTCGTGATGGGTCAAGCAAAGACACCAGCTGAACTGTCATGATGGAGAAAACAGCATCCACATCTGCATCAGACGGTAGATGGGGTCTTCTTGCGATTTACATTTGAAGCACCAGTATCGGTGCCGGAGGCAATCATGGAAGATTTCTCTACCGGAAAAAGAAGTTTGAAGCCCACTGAATTATCTTGATTTTACCAAGTGACTGTCCACTTGATGATGTCTTGATTTTGATCCACCACGCAAGGACCGAAACCAAGATATTTCCGCCTCTGCAGATCTGGCGCGGCATGAATGCACGCACATGCACAAGTGTAGAGAGATCCACCTCTCACTCGGCCGGCATCTCATTCTGGATCAACAATGCATGTTTTACACGGCGATGCCACGATTGGTGGGATTGCAATTGTCAACAATTTTACATTTTATCCTTGGTCGAGAAGTATCCACCTGGCACTTTGGAAGGGCTTGTGTCGGGGTATCTTTGAGGCTGGTGCACTCACTCCATTCCAACTTGTGCTGGGCAGCTTGCCTTTTTGAGGATGAGTGTAATGGAGGGAACGCGAGAAATCTGATATGATCTTATTGGAACTGTATTTTCCACATATTATAGTTGATTCGATCTTGTTATATTATCATTATTATCATCAGAAACGAGTGTATACCGTAGCCTCCAGAGCTCTGTTACTCCTGACCATTTCCGTTACCATTGCACACCAGTTCATCCTTATAAGTTGCCCGCTCAAAATGAGATAATCGCCAGTGTTGGGCAAAATACCGTCTAAGTATGATTCAACAACATTTGCGTATCAACATCAGGAGTCTCCCCTCCCTCATTGTAACCCTCGAAAATCTGCCCGATCCCGGTGCTAACAAAACGAAAATAATCATCCATTCCATCAAACTCTTGAAACGTAGGGCCAATCGGTGTTGGTCCCATAATCCCCACGGTATCGGCATCGTTGCTGCGAGACTGGGAGGAGCCGGAGTTGGTGCGACTGGATTCGAACTGGTCGAGGAGATGGCCTAAAATTTCTTCAACAAGCGAATTAAAGCATTGTTGGATCGGCGCTTCAAGTTGTCGAAGCTCAATGGGAAGCCTTTCTTGAGTGAGCTTGTTCAAGAGAGCTGACCATTCCTGTGCTATGAAGGCTCGAAACTCCAATAGCTCGCTTGACGACTTTCCCTCCATGTAAGGGCTTTCTGGCCGCGGCCCCGCTGGGAACAAAATGGCAAAAATATCGTACCATTGTTCGAATTGTGTCTTTTTGCGGTCGGAGCGTTTCTTGAGCTTCTTGCTTTGCTCTTCAGTAATGAAACCTTCCCATTGCTTCAGCTCTTGACGCGCGCAGCCTTGTTCCCGAAGGTGTGCGTCTAGCTTTTTCTTGTTCTGAAACTCCATGGAACAGATGACGCAATGGATGGGGATTGAGTGGTCCAAGCGAAGATGTTGCTTCACACGATTGATCTCCCTGAGAATCTTGGGTCTGCAGTTGGGATAGCGGAGAGGCTTCCATTTATAAAATGGACAAGCCCACAATAGGGTGGTTTCTTCAACAGATTCAACATCAGAACGAGGTTTGTTTGAAGGCTGCTCGTCTTCACCATCACCATCACCTTCACCGTCCCGCTTTCTCTTTCCCTTGTTGGCCCTGAGCTGGTTGCCAGACCCGTTCTGCTGCACATTGGTTCCAGAGCTGGCTGGAAGCTGATTATTGTCCGAATGAGTTGTGGTATCTTGGGCAGAGCCTGTGTTGCACCGTCGGAATTGATTGAAGGCATGGAGTATTTGCGTCAAGGATTCCGACCGGATAGCTTCTGGAAGTTCCAAGGAAATCTCAGAATCGTAAGACACCTCAGTTTCTGACAGAATATCATCATCGTGATCGCCGTCAGTGCAAGCCGATATGCGAGGGATTCTTGTCTGAAGGGCTGAATTGATGTCTGGTTGGCTAAGCCTGGTGCTGGCAAGCGATTGTGTTTCGGAATCACAGGAGAATATTGTCGAGTTTATCAGAGGAGAAGAGCAGGAGGAAGCGAAGCGTCGAAGATGAAAAGGCAATTTATTCTGCTTAGACAATCAAATCAGTCTCGAGTGCACTTGCAAGCCAACCCGCCGCTTGCCATCCGGGCATGGATCCATGGATGGATCCATCCGAGGTGCTGGAGCCCTGGAGAACAGGTATGGAATGGAACGTACCATGGTCTGTTGAAGTCCGCTGGAGCTTCTGGGTCTCTTAGTGAGGTTGACCCCCCATCATTCAACAAACTCAACTGCCCTAGTCCCCTAGAGCAACGCCCGACAGTAGGACTACTGAACCTGCGGTACCATGAGCTCCATGGCTCTGAATAGGTGCTCTGAAGAGCAGCATATCCAGCCATCGTTTGGCCATTCATGACGAAGTTTTGCTGCGAAATTTGCTTGAAAAAAAAACACACTAAATAATTTCAGTCATACTAAGAGAAACAAAACATCAAGACTTTGATCGAAGCGGACGGTCAATAACTTTAAGAACATGAGGAATCTGATCGGGATGTGAGGCGCAGCTGCGGCCAAGCCTTCCATTGGCCGTTGACAACCACCTTACCGCACGGCATCTGTAACGCACATGTGTGCGTTTCGTTCTGAGTATAGTAGGAAACAGTTCAGCACAGCGGTGTTCTCTATCAAAATGCAATTGGGCCAAATGTTTCCGTCATATATGGTAGACGGGAGCATTATACACCATGTGCGTAAGCCAATGGAGTGTGTTAGAGGGGCATGAGTATTGATGCGCTCAACATGCGTAGGTAAATCATGCTCCAAGAAATTGGGGGGTGATGAGATGTTTCCATGGTTGATTTTGCATTCCCTGAACCGTTAGGTTTGTTGATGCATATATGAAACTCATCTTTGCTTTCGATTCGGATGAGTTTTCAGGTGACAATAAAGAGCCGGTCCGACAAAACTTGAAGTGGGAGTGAGTGAATATGAGCGCAAGCAGTCTGGCAGGTGATGTTGTGATTCAGTTCCCTCCTCCCATCCATCGACCATCCTTGCTTGGAGGTGCTCCATTATCGTTACGAGAAATCGACCTCCATGAGGGAGTATTCCAGGCATGTTGTTTCCTTATTTGACGGATGGAATCACGGTTCGCTAACTAGGTAGTGATGAAGACTAGCGAAAGAGGTCAAGAGTCCGTCAAAAGGAGGTGGTTTATTTCCCTGCTGCTTGGAATTTTGTTTCTTTCCATGCTTTCTGGGTTAATAGCAGGCTTCGCTTTGCGGGATGCAAATATGGGGTTCGCTATCGGTTCTGGAGTTTTGGCTGTTGGAATGGTTCTGATAGAAATCACCAAGAGAAGAAACGTGAATGAAGGAAGGAGGGGAAGAGATTCGGATAATGGATGGTAACGAGGAATGGATACACGGATTATTATAGTTTCCAGTGGCCTGTATCATTTAGATAGGTAGTCATCTGTAGATTCTGGCGCGGATAGAGGCATTTATTAACTTGCACAGTAGGTTGAATTCAAACTCCTTGAAATCTTATTCATTCGGGAATGGATACCTTAGATAATGGGCTGTCCAAATGCCATCACCATACCATACCATGCTTCAAGGCTCACGAGGCAACGACCAATGGTTGCACTGTAAATCCATCTGTAGGGCACTGCTGAGGCTGACATTCCAGCGAAACCAGGCAGCCGTTGCCTTGGGCGCCTCTTTAGTTGCCTTCAGCAAGCAGCCCGGCTCCCTGAGCCTCATGTCAAAGTCGGCCCGCGCTCCATGCTGCCCCTCCATCCTGTCTGCAGCCCTGGAGGCGACCATGAACCCCGCACTACGTATCACCACAATCCTCTTGAAAACAAGGCCGGGTAGTCTGTAACCCGACTCTTCCTCCAACATTCTAAAAAAAAAAAAAAAGGACGTTTGCTCCCGTGAATACACGGAATCTCCATTCAGAATGTCCATGCCTGGCTCAAAAGTGCTTTCCACGGGGCCTTTGGTATGTAGCCAAGAACCCCCAGCGCCTGACTGGGCGTTGACGCTGACGCTGACTGACCTCCCAGTCCGACAGCGAAGCGAGATGGTGCAAGCTTGTCAAGTACGCCGCCACACCGACCTCGAACCTTGCCTTGACTTGACCGCTGCGCAATAATTAACCTTGGTTGCCGAGCAGGATAACGTATCAGGATCCTCTAGGCACCGAGCGCACATGGGAATCCGCTGAGCGACGCACTCGTCCCGCCGATGCAGAAATAGACGGTGTTGGCATCGTCGCAATCCTCGACAAGCCCACGGGCAAAGAGATCATCCTCCAGAAGCAATACCGACCGCCCATTGACAAAATCACCATCGAAGTACCAGCTGGCCTCATCGATGCGGGCGAGACGGCCGAGCAAGCTGCTGTCCGAGAGCTCAAGGAAGAGACGGGTTATGTTGGTATCGTAAACGAGACGTCGCCCATCATGTACAATGACCCAGGCTTCTGCAACACGAATTTGCGCATGGTTCACGTTACTATCGACATGTCACTTCCCGCGAACCAGAATCCCAAGCCTGAGTTGGAAGAAAACGAATTCATAGAGGTCTTTACCGTACCATTGGCGAATCTCTGGGAGGAATGCAAAAAGCTAGAAGCCGAGGGATGCGCCATTGATGCAAGGGTCGGCACCTTTGCTGAAGGCATTCTGCTAGCCCAGCGACTGAAACTATGAGCATCTGGGACGACAATGATCAAAAGGGTCTGGCCAGTCACATAAGCCTATAGAGTAAAATGGGCCAGACTCCATTACAGCTTCTTCTCCTGGCGTAGACCTTGCCACAGGGCGATCGCAGCGAGACATTTGGCATCCCGAGCACCTTCTTTCCAGAGATCCTCCATGGGTACCACCTTGAGCGTGATCTTCTCCCCGTGAGACCGTAGACCCGTAAGGCGTCCTTCCCATTCGCTCAATTGAGATCTTGGTATGCGTCGCTCGTGACTATAGATGGTAATGTGTTCGTCGCAGCCGCCCGCGCTGGGGAACATGGCAGCCGCAAGGTTCTCTTCCTCTGCGCCTGCCTTTGCTGCTGCAGCACTCGCTAGTTCGCTCAAACATGCCAATTCGTCCTCGTGAATGGTGATGCCAAGCTCCTCTTCAATTTCTTTGGCTGCCGCGCCTTTGAAGCTTCCAGCGTCGTCGACCATGCCGGCCGGAAGCTCCACAAAGCTCAGACTACCAACGGGTATACGCGGTTGTACCGTGAGAATGACGTATCGCTCGTTGGATTCGGGAGGGGCATCGTCGGGAATGAGCATCACCAGCATGGCGACGCTGGGGCCGCGCAGGAGGGCTGCTGCAGGGAGGGTCTCGCCAGCCGAGTTGGAGACGGATGCGGTGAGCTTGATGAAGCCAAGGCGGCCGCCACCGAAGAGATCGTAGGATTGGACCGTGACGGATTGGAGGGCGTATGGGTCGGGGTGGAATGGATGTGCGGCATCGGATTGGAGGGCGAGGGACTTGGTCAGTGTATCGATCCAGCTCTGGGATTTATTTATCAATATTCGCTACAATGATACTTGCAGTCAACCGACTTACGTTGAAGGGCCTGAAAGATTTGACTTGGTCTTCAGAGAGGCCATCCGGCAAGCTGACGGAGACTTGACGAGATGCTTGAGAGATTGTGAATGTGGACATGTTGCGACGAGCGGCCTGGCCTAGTTGAAACTGTCGATGGACAAGGTTGAAGCCTTTTCGAAGAAGCATTGGGATTTACACTAAAATGTGTGGTGTTGACAACCGTCGTCTCTCTGGTGATGGTTTTGATGGATGAGGTTGTGTTTAGGATACCGAAAGCTGAGAAATGGAGCTTCCGCACGCCGGGGCTCCAGAGAGAGCTGTGTTCGATGGCGGGCCAGGATATTGTTAGTGGAGGGGGAGGCTGTAATCCCCTGTCGACTAAATTACAGGCACCTGGTCGCCTAAAGCGTGCTGAAGGTTCCCGTCCATTGTGGGGTTCCAGGTTGTGGTCCAAGCCATAGAGTGGGATGGCTCAACGATGCAGGCCGATATGTAGAGATTGAGAGGAGAATTAATATTTAGGTAATACTAATATACAAGATACTGGGAAGAGATTTCTACCAAAATTGTCAACTCCAGCTAGATTCAGCTTAGATGGAGGATAAAGGCAATGTAGAACCTCCCGACGATAGCCCTTGAGACCTGTGCGAGTTCAATTGTCGAAGCAATGGCCGGCATTGATATACAAGACTACGAAACGAACCCTGGTTGGATTTATGAGGCATATTGTCCCATGTATGCTTGGAAATCGTAGTATCGGCTGTGTTGTGCAAGTCTTTGTTGCATCTCCCACACATCATCTCAATCCCTGCTCTCATGCCCACCACCTCTCTGTCCACTGTGGTAATGTCCTCCTGCCGTGTTGGACCCGGGGCAGCAAGCATAAAGGCCTCGTCAAACCCCAATATCCGATCCTCGATAATGTTGCGGCCATTTGTAGCCCTCGAGAGCACCTCTCCAGCTCGGATGGCTATGACGGGAGCGGCGCGGAGAATTGGTGGTAGGCCGCTTTGGATGTTGCCCAGTCCGGCCAGCTTCGAGAGCTCGCTTCTCAGACTTGGTGGTAGCTTCTTCATAGCAACTGAAGCAACAGTTCTATTTTTAGATTGTCTCGAGATTGCTGAAAGGGGTTTTGTTAAGAAAGAAGCTTTTATGCTATTAAAAAGTAATATGGTACTGGAAAGCAGCATGTAGTGTTGGATTTACAAGAAATGAGCTCGGCATGTTTCCTCTTGTGGAAGCCTTAGGCAACGCGGGGGTCAAGGACTATGTTCTTTAAGATTCCATCGTGTAACAATACCAAATGCTCGACCTGTTTAATAATTGTCGACTTTGGAAGGCATCACGACGCAAGTTTCGACTAGGTAAGATACTTGAGAGGCTAGATGTCTTCTGTAACGAACCAAGCAAGTCTTTAGGTCGTGATTGTCATCTCTGACACACTTCACTGCTTTGCAATTTGACATCCATTCCAAGAGACTATTAAACGACAATTAATTGCAGCCTGCAGGGTCCATCAGACGGCCCAATAAACATCAATCCGCGCCGAGCTCACACGATTCGTCCACCCAGGGAACCTTGCCTTACCCCAAAGCGTGACAACGTCACCAAATTTCAAGCCCCTCACAAACGATCCATCGCCAGTATCGCGGCCCCTGCCTTGCTCCTCAAGTCGCTGACCTTCCTCTGATTCGGCATTGACATTGTCGAGATATGACCAGGTGATTACGTGAGTTCGCCATCGATCCTCTGTGCGCTTGTTGCGCTTAATCTCCCATTGACTGTGATGCTCAATCGGAAAATCGTACTTATACTCGCCCTGTGCGTTATCATTTCTCTTAATCTCTGGCTGTAGTGGTCTCAGAGAGCACAAAGAAAGCGGAGGGTCATGCGTTCCAGGGTGTGAATTTCGGGCTTCGTCACTGCAGCTGTCGTTGCCTGTTCACTCGAATGAGAGCTTGTTCACTTGTACGTGTCGAAGGGGACCACAGGACTTACAAACATGTTCAGCGTCGAACTTTTCCAAGCCAGCTTCAAACCAGGTCCAGGATGTGGTGTCTGAGGACGACGCCCAGCCCTGATCCTGGCTCTTCATGGAAAAGACTACCTTGCGTGCTGGACTGACGAGCTTTGGAGTCGGATATTTGGCCAACTTTGCAAAGAATGCTGGATCGTATTCCTTGCCGCGTGGAAGAGGTCGAAGTGGATTGGTGGAATAAGCTTTCGAATTGGTTGGAATGACGGTTTCTTCGCCACCCAGATTCACCAAGCCAAGGGGATACGAACGAAGCTATCATCCAAATGAGCTCCTATTTTGTGCACTGTCAAAATTACGGGATGCTTACTAGCAAGGTGTCTTCGGATGGTGCAGTTCCACTGAGTCGGATGCTCTCGTGTAACTCAACCGCTGAATGAGCCCAGTACTCGGCAAAGTCGAAGATGGAATCGACCAAGTCAGGCGGGAGTTTCTTTGCTTGACTTAGCATTGCGCGCACCACAGCGATATCAATCGGCGTGGGCTTGTACAAATCTTCATCCGGAAGGACATCACCGTCGGATGCTTCGCTGTCTGAACTGTTGTCCACCGGTGCTGCTGGTGGGTGCAATGGGCGGCGTCGTCTAAACATGCTGGGCAGAGGGTGAGCGATGCGAAAGGCTGGTAAAGAAAGTGGCCAAGTAGCTGATGATAAAAAGATCACGGGATGATGACCTTTGGGATTTTTCTAAAGGTTATGGGAATATCCTGTATTGGAGAAAATAATGAGAGAATTGATGTTTATGAAGATGTAGAAAAGAGAATTCAATGGGCGCGTGTTCAAACACGTTGGTTCTTGATGAAAGCAGCTGGAGCACCTTGTCACGGCTCGAAAGCCTCCTAATGCTTGACGTCAGCGAGGTGGTTACGTCAGTGGTGTACGCGCGCTGTACTTCGTAGAACAAATGTCGTCAGTGCCGTTTCCACTGGGGCTTCTAGAAGCCCGTTCTGGACATCCGACTTCATACGTGCAAGTCATTGCCTACCCGGGAGCAAATCGGTTTCTGTAAAGACCCAGAGGATTTTCTTTTCTCAGATACCCAAGTAGTTTTGTTCTTCTTTATTGTATCAAAAAATCACAGTTGATTAGTGACTCCCCAGAATACTTTTCACTTATGATCAATCGTTTACCTTTGCTTATAAAGCTCGAGACGTGAGGGTGAGTGAGGATAGCGGCGAAATGTATGAATAGAGGCAGATACGAGCGATGTAGTTTCTCTCTCCGGAGGTAGTAGGTAATTTAGTATGAACTGAACTAAATATGCATAAGACGCTATATCAATTTTATTTTCTTCTTCGTCTGGTCCTCCTACTAGTAGCTTATAGCAGGCGACCAGAACTTGGAATATTGCTCGCGATTCACAGAGTATATATCCATTGTCACTGTTCAAGCTCAAGCAATTGTCACTGGCTGTGGAGAAAATCTTGACCTGACTCAGTTGAAACACGTCTCACCTACCTAGCTAGCCAATCTGAGTCGGCAAACCCGTCAATGTCGCGTTGCACTGCTAAGATACGAGATGCAGCTTAAATTAAACATGGATGTAAGCTTCCAGGTTCGGTAATCTGCACTAACACTTGATGATCTTTTCTCTCTCGTCTTCTCATCTCCCTATTTTCTTTTCTTTTCTTTTTTACGCCCTTCTTGTCAAAAATGATGATAAACACGTCCCACTAGATTGCACTATGTGGAGTTTGGACCCGAAATCTATTGACTACATGTCTCACAAGTTTAATCTTTCTCGATACTTAAGGACAAAAAGTTCCACCAAAGGCCAGTCGTAGACCAATTGCGCATCAACATGCTGTCTGAGGTTTAGATCTTCAATTCTCACTCCACACTCTATCTAGGCATTCTCTGGGGAAACACAATGCGACATGGCTATCTACAGCCAAGATCTCGCGTCTAGATATGACAAAATCATCATACAGGCTGATAATATTGCCTTGAGCGCCTACCCAAGAGAGCTTGCGCGCCTTAATCAATATCCTACCACGCAAGCAATAATCGATGGAGCGTTAGCTGCGCCGGCAGGGCTCCTTAACCCCGGATTCAGCAGCCTCAACCTGGTTTCGTTTTCCAGTATGCATACCATGGTCCTTTTTGGAGAGGGTTGCATTGGTGGATGGGGCGAGGTGAACTGTACCTCCAGTTGCGGAAGCCCTGAACGTCTGTTCATGAATTGGAAGACGCTATGGACCTGTCTGACGCTGGCATCATTGTACCTCAATATGCCGGACCCTATTAAAGCCCCCGAGGCCAGCCTCCAGATCAACGAGGCACTTAGATCCCTCGACATGACTAACACGACACAGTTTGATGCGATGGGTGTTCTGAACCATACATACGAATGTGCGGCAGCCAATTGTGGCGCTCCAGGCGATATGAAATGCAGCATCATGTCCCGTAATGGATCGGACTATCTTGACTGGGTTTCCCCAATCTCAAAAGTATGTTGGAATGTGTATGCCATGATTGATCCAGATATTGCGGGGACTGGCGTAAGTTTCATACCCATTTTCTTTTTCTTCACGCACCCTCTTGCATCGTTGACCTCTTGGTCTCGAGTGTTGGCTAAAAATGGGAATCAAAGGTTATGATATCGTACATGACACAACTCGTGCTGGCACTATATGGCTGGGGTTGGATATGTGTGTTTACTCTGACCCATCTCATCGAATGGACCACAGCATCAACCCGTAAGCTTCGGCTACTCAGACCTTTCACTGCTCGTCTTTCCGGCTATATATTCCCCATCGAGCAGGTGACCAGCACCTTTCTTGTCGACTTCCAAGAGGCGCAATGCTTTTTCGTCCTTTCGATCCAAATCGCCCTTCTCTTCGCCAAGTCGCAGACTGCAGACTTCATCGGCGTCGACAACTGGCAGAGTCTAGTCGATACTCGCACGGCCGTCGACTTGCTGGCTAGCGCAGGCGCCCTGCCCATTGTCCTGACGCAGATAGGCTTACAAAAACTGGGACTCGATTCGATATACACTCACCTGCTATGCACTACGGCTGTCGTATTCGCATTCACGTCGGGCGTTGATCCCGTGGATGTGAGTTTCAAGACAGTCAATCGCATGTTCTCCGGCCACGATACCTTGCCTGAATGTGGTATGAACACATCATTGACAACCTTTTGCGCTATGCTTGATGATGGAAACACGCTCAACTCATCCTTGTTCGTTGTTTTTGCAATTCTGGCCCTTCTTTGGGCGAGAAAGGTCTGGAACCGGTTCCTGCACGCCAAAGTGTTCAATAAAAAGCCCGGGACTTTCTACGAAAGAAATATACCGATTCAGAACCCTGCGACGGATAAAAGATGGGTGAGGATGTTGTCATTGCTACTCGGTCCGTGGCTTTTGTTGGCCGCGGAAGTTTACCTCGTCACGTACATCGTTATTGTCTTTAAAAGGCTTATGTTTTCTGTGTTTGACGACTCAATCAGAGGCCCAAACCCGAATGACTGGAGTGTTGGACAAGTTATTTCTATGCTCATCTGGGTTCCGGTAGTGATAAAGTACTTGTACCTGGCTATAGGTAAGTTGAGGCTTCTACCTTTTCTCCATTTCCTCTATTCATCTTCGCTTATGAAATCTTCGTCCACTGACTCTTTCATTTTTCTGTGCAGCCGGTGTTGAAAAGGGGTTTAGATTCAGGTTATCGCATGCATTTGTGGTTGTGAAGAAATCTAACTTGCCGAAAGTGCAGTTCGATGAGTCACCTGAGGAGATAGACGATCCTGAAGAGATGGGTGATTATTTCAAAGAGCAGAAACTTGATACAAAAGTACCATATAAGCTCATACGAAGGAGAAGCGGGACCATCTAAGCTCAGGAAGAGGGTTCTCGATGTAGAAATTGTATGATATAATGAGAGATTCGCTAATCACTATGACATTTCCATATCTTATTTTTCACATAAAAAGTAAGGAACTTCTATAAAGATTATTTACGCCTCCAAGTACAGCGAGGATAATATGCAAATTGCAGAGGGGTAAAAGTGAATCGAATGTCTAGGCAAAATGATGACAATTCTTCTACAACCTTCTATCAACAGTATGCGATCTAGATCTAAAATAAAATAAAAAGAAATCTGCCATGATTGCTATTGTCCAAAATACCTGAACGCCATAGAAAACTCAAACTAAATATCTCCACCAAACTCCTCCAAAATATCAAGTAGCTCCGTGTGCAATCTCTTGATCGTGTCCACCTCATGATAGGCTTGACTAGCAGTGATGACCAGTTCGAGACCGCCCTCGCGAGGTGTTCCCACAATATATATGGTACTTGTATTATGCGCTCGGCCCAGCCGCTCGTATACCATCAAGTGATTGTCCATATCTCCCATCTCAAATTTGGGCCGTTCCTCGATGTTCTGGTATTGAGTCACCACCCCATAGTGGCTTATGAATTTTCTCAAAGTGGCCATTTCGTGGGGAAGTGAGTCGATGTATTGTTCGTGAATCGAACCAACCATGTCATTAAACTGCTGACTCTGCTGCAATTTTGCTCTCACAGGGATAGTGTTGATGCAGGGTCCTACGACAGACTGCAAATCGGCGGGTAGACCAGCCCTGCCTGAGACTATACGTCCAATCAGAACGTCAGTCTGTCCACTCAAACGACTCAGTGCAGTGGTCGATGCCGCCGTGAAGATGGTCGCCGAGGTAACATGGTCTCCCCCGATGATTGACTTCACCACTCCTTTGACGGAAATCGGTGGTAGATTGTCGGATGCCATGTCTTGACTACGGTGAGATAGTTCAGTCATCTGGGAACCCTGAAGAAGGGATCCCCAATACTGATCACTCTCCTCTTGTTTTCGCAACATTTGTCTGAAGAACTTTGAGTATTGGACAGGCTGGGAAGGAATATCCCCGCTGAAGAGAGTGCTCAGTGTTTCAACCATGCGAGGCAGACTAAAGGCATCATATACGGCATGGGAAAGCCGTAAGACCAATCGAGTGGAACCTCCAGCGGCGCGCAAGATGATAAACCGAACTGTCGATTTGCCTAGTTCCCATTTCGTCTCCAAATCAGTAGAAATGACGTCGTTGAACAGTGTTTCCATGTCCGCGGATGACTCGTAACAACCAATGTCCGGATCCATGGAATCGAGAATGACCTGCACAAGGCCTGATTCAGAGCTGATGAACAATGTGCGCAAAATCTCGAAGTGGGTGACCAACTTAACACAGCAATCTCGCAACTTCTCAAGATCCGAGTTTACCGGAAGATTGAGATAGAAATGATTCCAAGATGAATGAGGTTGGCGAAGGTCATTCTCGATGTATCGGTGTTGTTCATCCGTGACTGGGAGTACATCTACCAATTTGACATCTTTCCCATATGTCATGGAAAGCTCATCCTTGTTGTCGAAATAACCGCTATCTGTAGTGGCTGAGGATGTAGGTGAAGGAAGTTCTGTATTGTCAGGGCTTGACTGATCAATCAAGAGTGCCATGTCCTCCAAAGTCGGGTGCATCAATATATCAGCTACACTGAGCCGGAAGCCAGAATTAGCGCCCAGTGCAACAAGTCGCATGGCTGCGATGGAGTCTCCGCCGACGCGGAAGAAGCTGTCATCTGCGCCAATGTTTTCTGGTTCAATATGGAGAACTCCCGCCCACAAAGTCTGCATCACATACTCAACTTTGGAGCTCGGAGCTCGTTTGCTGCTCGTTTGTCGACCAAGAACAGCGATTTCTGTGGCTGTGATGGAATTGCCAATACCACGGATGTGCAACCGATCCGTCTTGCCAGTTGTAGTCATAGGAATGACCTGGAGAGGAATGAATGCAGATGGGATCATGTATGCAGGCAGCTTCTCCATCAAAAGATCTGAAATACCTGCTGTTGCTTGTCGCACGGTTTCTCGATGTCCATCTTCTGTCATTTCTTCAGCGCCATTTAAGTTGATGAAGACTGAGAGGACTTGACCTGAGCCTTGTGGCTGGATGACCTCTGCTACAACATGTCTGACAGATATGTTGCTTTTGTCGGTAGTCAGGGCCTGTCGGACATGATGCTCCACCTCTCCCAATTCAACCCGCTGACCACGAAGCTTGACCTGTGTATCTTTGCGGCCAACATAGAGCAAACTTCCATCTTCACTGTATCTAACTAAATCTCCGGTACGGTAAAGCCTGCCTCGGCGCCCGGGGTGACCTGGGGAGCCTTGAAGTAGCCATTTGGGATCTTCAACAAAGGACATCGCGGTCTTCTCAGCATCTTCGAGATAGCCTTGTCCTATGAGCGGTCCTTCAATCCAAAGTTCGCCAACAGCACCCACAGGAGCCAGAAACTCGGGATCATCAACATCAACCACCCAGCTGCAGACTCCAAGACCGCGACCTATGCCTGTGCTTTCAGTTGCTGGGCTAAGATCAGCGCATGTAACAGCCGGCGTACACTCTGCAGGACCATATGCGTTCTTGATCTGGACTTTATTGCCCATCAAGATGTCGCTTGGCATGACGGCTTCGCCGGCCAATAAAACCGTTGACAGCTGATCGAGTGAAGCAGCATCGAGAAGTCGAGCAACCGAAGGCGTGAACTGTGCATAGGTGGCCCGATACTTTGACAGAGATGTCGAAAGACTAGACTGTCGCTCTTCGTCTGATGGAATACATAAGCAGCCACCAATGGTGAGAGTGTGAAGAAGATTAAACCAGGTTGCGTCAAAGGCATAGGACGCAAAGTCAAAGACTCGAGAATTAGTTTTGAAGCCTAGGGCTTTCCGCTGATAGGTGATGGCGCTGCTGAAATTTTGATGGGTAACTAAAACCCCCTTTGGCACGCCAGTGCTGCCCGAGGTAAATACTGCGTAGAGAAGATCGGATGGACTGACGATTGGCAGCTTGCCCTGTGGTTGGGATACCAATTGTGCGAGGTTATTGTCATCAACGATGACCGTGTTGGCCCCAAGCTTCTTGGCTAAATGATTCTTCGATGCTGATGAAAGGATAATGGGTGAGCTAGCTTTCGAAATAACTGTACGTAGTCGCTCTCTGGGCTGTGAGGCATCTAGAGCGACGGACGCACCGCCGGCCTTCATCACGGCCAACATTGACACTGGCATCCATTTTGACTTTTCGAAGAGTAATGGAACAATCTGTCCCAGCTTTAGACCTAGAGTAACCAGGTATTGTGCGAGACTAGAAGATAGCTTATCGAGTTGTTGGTATGTGAATTCACCATCCCATGCGCAGATGGCCTCTGTGTGAGGTTGTACCTGAACTCTCTTCTTGATGATGTCGTGTACGCACGACTCCGTTGCTTCTGGCACCTTGGAGTTCCAGGTCCAGATATTGTCAAGGTCATTGTTGCATACATCTGCGAGAGCCCGTAGCTTCTGTTCGCGTCGAGATGTATCGCATAGCTGACGAAGTGTGTGTTCAAATTGGCAGACTGTCCGCTCCATGTCAGAGCGACTGATCACATTGGAATCGAATCCAATACGCAAACTCAGACCATTTGTCTCGATGCGACACTCGATCACAAGTGGATCTGAACCAAACCACTGCTGCTCTGTCATAGCTGCATCCTCTGCCCCATCTTCTTCCACAAACAAACCGCCAGATAAATCTCCTTTTATACTAGCTGGTTGAATAACCAGCATTGTGCGAAACCCACATGCAGCCGCCGCTTCCTCACTGATTTGCCGAATCCGTTGCAGTCCTGTGTGCTCAAAGGGTATCATATCCACTGCCTGTCTCTGAACTGCTTCCAATAGTTTGTTCGCATCGCTCTCCCAATCTAGTTGAACACGTACCGGCACACTGGCAATTGTTGGTCCGGCCACTTTCTCGATATCAGGGACTGCAATTTGACGACCGGAAACTATGGCACAAAACAGAGCTTCGCTTGAACCCGTGCTCCTTGCCATAGTTATTGACCATGCTGCCCTGATGATGGTGGCTGATGTAAAGTCAACACCCCAATCCAATGTCTCAATCTTGGAGTTCACCATGTCGTTGGAATGAGGATTGACGGTGGTCTTGGGCGGTGGGAAGAAAGAGCCATCCATATTTCTGAACTGATCTGTCCAGAATGCCGCCGTTGATATTTCGTCGTAGTTGACAATGTGGTTGACAAGAGACGCCATGCATTCCAAGGGCTGGACCGTCTCGCCTTGGTATATCTTCTCGAGTTTGGCTAGAAGAAGTGGCATAGACCATCCATCATAGAGGGCATGGTGGATTTCCCATACAAAGTAAAAACAATGTTGGAACTTCTCTTCAACAATTGCAAAAGTAGTCAGGCCTGTTCCAAGACTAAACATATGCTCCTCGCAATCGTCTGCGTAATGCTTGAGATTTGGAGCAGAATACCAAGTGGGCTGTTCATCCACGACGACTTGTAACAGTCCTTGATGGGGAATGCTGATAATGCGTGTTCGTAGAATTGGGGTCACTGAGACCAAGTGGTTTACAGCATCGCGCAGCTTCTCGACATCTACACCTCTTTGGATCTGAAGAGCCATTCTTGTCACATAGCTGCCGGCCGCCTTTGCGGTACTGGCGAGAAGGCTTTCCTGGATTGGAGTGCAGGGCAAGATGTCTGTGATTTGAGAATCTTGAATGTGACAAATTTGAGCAACAGAAGTGCGTAATGCATCGCTGTTGACGTGTGCCTTTAACAAGGAGAAAGGGGAAAAGGATTGTGCTGCTGTTGACTTTTGAGATACAACTACAGTTGCGAGTTCATGCATGAGAGGGTTTTGGAAGACATCCTCAACGGAAACCGAAAGACCATTTTCACGAGCCATTGCCACGAATCTCATAGCCGCAATCGAGTCTCCTCCAAGCCTGAAGAAGCTATCGTCTAAGCTGATTCGGTCGACTTCAACGTGAAGAACCTCGGACCACATTGTCTGTATGCGGATCTCCATGTCTGACTGTGGTGACCGCCGTGAAGAGTGGTCTAATTGGCCGAATGCAGTGATCTCAGTCAATGTCAATCTATTTCCAATGTTCTGAAGTTGCTTGCGATCCGTCTTCCCCGTTGCTGTCAGAGGAAGCTTCTGAAGTGGTATGTATGCGACGGGAATCATGTATACCGGCAACGCCTTTTCTAGTCGTTGCGACACATGACTCATTGAACCTTTGACTCGATGGATATGCTCTTGATCAGACAGCTGGGACGAATTGGTAAGACTGATGAATGCGACCAGTAGCTTATCTTGACCTCCCTGTGGTTGGACCATGTCAACAACGACTTGTACCAGACCATCATCTAGACCTTGCTGAATGTGATGCTCAACTTCGCTTAGTTCCACACGTTGGCCGCGAATTTTAACCTGAGTGTCCTTGCGACTAACATAGACAAGCGTTCCATCATTGTTATAGCGCACCAAATCTCCAGTGCGATACAAACGACCACGTCTGCCAGGTGAACCTGGTCCGCCACGAATCAACCATACTGGATCTTCCACAAAGGCCGCGGCAGTCTTTTCGGGCTCGTAGAGATAGCCTTCTCCAACGAGGGGACCTTCGAGTAGAAGCTCTCCAACAGTTCCGACGGATGCGAGAGAGTTGACATTATCTGTTCGCACAACCCACGTACATGAACCAAGACCTCGGCCAATTCCGGTGCTTCCTAAGTCGAGATCCATACATGTTGAAGCTGGGGTGCATTCCGAGGGGCCATATGCGTTTTTTATGGTTGTTGAACCGTTGGCGACTAAGGCACTGTCGCTTGGAAGAACTGGCTCGCCTGCTAATAACAGGGTTGATAGTTGAGAAAGCGCCGAGGTTGTTTTGAGGAAGCGGGCTACAGAGGGTGTGAGTTGGGTGTAGGTAATCTGGTATTTTTCGAAGCAACGAGAAAGATTGTCTCTTCGTTCATCATCTGATGGAATGCAGAGGCATCCACCACTAGTAAGTGTCATCAGGAAGTTGAACCAGGCAGCATCGAAAGCGTAGGAGGCAAAGTCCAAGACTCGACTGTCGCTCCGGAAGCCGAGAGCTGTTTGCTGATACGCAATAGCGCTGGCAAAGTTTTGGTGTGTGATTTGAACCCCCTTTGGTTTGCCGGTACTACCAGAGGTATAGACTACATAGAGGAGATCTGAAGGGTCAACGACTGGTGAGGATTGATGCGATGGAGGGTTTAAGCTGAATAAATATTCCCGCTCGATGACGAGTACACTGCTTACGCCAAATTGAGCTGCAAGAGCCTCGTTTGCTGCTGAAGATAAAATGAGTTGAGGTTTGGTCTGTGTTGCGATGGCCTGGAGACGCTCATATGGCTGTGAAGTGTCTGCAAGAACTGACGTGCCACTAGCCTTCATGACAGCGAGCATTGAAATAGCCGTGAATATTGACTTTTCAAAATAGAGCAAGGCAAGTTTTCCGGGTACACCCAAGGTAACTAGATGATGTGCTAGCTTTGTAGATAGCTGATCCAATTCTTGATATGTGAGGCTACCATCCCATGCACAGATGGCGGGCGATTCTGGGTGCATAAGAGCCCTGTGCGCGATAAGATCGTGAAGACATTCCGGTACTCGTTCTGGAACTATGGAGTTCCATTTCCATACGTCTAGGAGATCAGCGTCGCATATCTCCATGATATCAGCAAGTTTATGACTGCGTAGCTTTGTGGTACTCAATTGCCGGAGCGCATGGCCGAATTGATGGGCTACACGTTCAATTGACAAGCCTCCAATTCTTTGAGAGTCAAATCCGATTCGCAGCTTCAAGCCGTCGGGTTGAAGTTGACACTCTACGACAACAGTGTAAGTAGCGAAGCCTTGCATGGTCTGCTCAGGGGTATGGTCGCTAGAGAACAGTCTGTCGCCAGGAGGCTTCCCTTCGTTAGCTGGCTGAACAACTAAGAGCGCCTGGAAGTCACACGCCAGCTCTGCTTCTTTGCTCAGTTGTCGGATTTTCTGTATGCCAGTCTGTTCAAACGGAATCATTTCAACCGCTTGATTTTGTATATCTTGCAACAGCTGACCAATGCTGTCTTCAAAGTCCAGCTGCACGCGTACTGGCACCGTAGCAATTGCTGGACCGGCCATTCGCTCGATGCCCGGAACAGAGACCTGACGACCAGAAACGACGGCTCCGAAAAGGGCTTCAGCTGATCCAGAGTATTGAGCTGCGACAGTAGACCATGCGGCCCGTATGACTGTCGCGGGCGTAAAGTCACCGCCCCAACTTATGCCATTGATGTCCAGCTTGACCTCGTCATCTGCCTGTGGACTACCTACTATCGTTTGTGAAGGAGGAAAATGAGAGTCTTCAAGGTTCTCAAACTGATCATTCCAAAACGCTGCCGTTGTCTCGTCATCAGTGCTTTCCATGATGTATTTGACAAAATTGGAAATGGGCTCCAAGGGCTCCAAGGTTTCACCGCAGTAGATTTTTTCTACTTCTTCTAGAAGGAGGGCCATCGAATATCCATCGTATAGCGCATGGTGAATTTCCCACACCAAGTAAGATGAGCCAACTGTCTCTACAATAACAAGTCTCATGAGAGGGGCTTCGAGGCCAGTTGAGTGTCGTTTGTTGTCAGAAAGACAGTCTTCAAGGTTCGTGTGATGTAGCCACCGGACCTCTTCGTCCAAGATAACTTGTGCGAGCTTTTGGTATTGGAGACTAACTATCCGCGTTCGCAAAATGGGATTGTTTGCCACGAGCATGTTCCATGCGCTGCGCAATCTATTGATGTCAATGTCTTCATGTAGCTTAAAGATGTTTTGTGCAACATAGTCACCAGGCCGTCTTTCAGTCAAGGCCAACAATCCTTCTTGCAGCGGCGTGCAGGGTAAAATGTCTACAACTTGAGACTCCTCTACACCACATGATCGGGTCACAGTCGCAATAACCTCCTGTCTGTTGGCTCCATCACCCATCAATGAGAAGGGGGAATAACTGAATCAAGTTGAGATTCATATGGACTAGTCAAAGTCGACAAGACATGGAGTCGTGGGTGTTTAAAGACATCCGCTGCGGTGAAGGAAAGACCAGCATCGCGAGCAATGCTAACAAGCCGCATGGCTGAGATTGAGTCGCCGCCAATGCGGAAAAAACTATCATCAGTGCTGATGCTATCAGGGCTGATATTGAGGACCTGAGCCCACAAAGACTGCATCAATCGCTCGGATTCTGACTGGGGAAGGCGTTTGACATCTGATTGACTGAGAGCAGCAATTTCCTTGGCACTAAGTGAGTTACCAATGGCACGAAGACGCTTCCGATCTGTTTTACCAGAAGCCGTCATGGGGATGGCTCGAATAGGTATATACGCAGTTGGCAGCATGTAAGTGGGCAACAACTCTGATAGCTGATCTGTTAGACCTGAGGTAGCCTGTTGAATCATGTTGTTGTATTCCTCTTCGGTCACGTTGCCAGAGTTTTCCAAAGCCAAAAAGGCTATGAGCATCACGCTGGTAGAGCCTTGAGGTCGGATAGCCTCTACAGCAACTTGTATAACCACCTCACGATCCTTGAGAGAACTCAAAGCCCGTCGCAGGCCGCTTTCAACATCACCCAGTTCGAGTCGCTGGCCTCTGACCTTTACCTGTGCATCCTTACGCCCAACAAAAGCAAGGCTTCCATCGTCATTATACCGAACTAGATCTCCTGTTCGGTACAACCTTCCACGGCGACCTGGTTGAGCTGGGCCGGCTCCGTGTAAGAGCCACATGGGATCTTCTACAAAGGCTGACGCGGTCTTTTGGGGATCATTCAGATAACCTTTGCTCACCAGCGGCCCTTCAATCCAAAGCTCACCAATTGAACCTATTGGCACGAGGGAATTGGAATCATCGGGTTCAACAACCCAAGTGCACGCACCGACACCCCGCCCAATACTAAATTCACTGTCCATTCTGTTCATATCAGAACTGGTACAGATGATGGTGCACTCTGATGGCCCGTATCCATTGATGACCCGCACATTCTCCGGCCATTTCAAAAGATCTTGCAGTATTGCTGCCTCTCCACCAAGGACCAGAGTAGTAACGGTGGGCACCGTCTTTGGGTTGAGGAGATAGGCAACTGATGGTGTAACAAAGGCGAACGTGACGCCAAAATCGTTAATGGCCCCGGCCGGGTCAGTACGGCGTTGCTCATCTGAGGCAACGCAAAGGCAAGCGCCGCTTAAAATACTATACAGGAAAAGACCCCATGAGAGGTCGAAACTGTACGATGAAGAGTCATATACTCTGTCGGTCGGCTTGAGGTTGTACATTTGCACATGGTACTTGATGGCAGTACTAAAGTTCCGATGCGTCATCATAATGCCCTTGGGGGTTCCCGTACTACCGCTTGTGAAGAGTATGTAGATAACAGAAGAAGGACTTGATCGCGGCAAGACTTGATCCGACTTCGAGTCACCGAGAGAGTCCGAGAGCAGGGCGTTACCTACTATCATAACATCACCGTCTCCGAGTCTTCGTGCCAATGCCTTATTTGTCTCTGATGAAAGAACAATTTGTGCCTTGCTTTGTGCCGCGATGATATGGAGTCTTTCTTCTGGCTGTGACACATCCATCGCCACTGAGATCCCACCAACTTTCATAACAGCCAGCGCAGCAACTGATGTCCACATTGACTTTTCGAAGCATAGCAAAATGAAGTCGCCGGGGATCACACCAGCATCAAGCAAGTGGTGTGCTAGTTTGGTTGAGAGCTCGTGCAGTTGAATGTATGACAAGTTACCGTCCCAGGCACAGATTGCCGGTGTATCCGGCTGTTCTATGACTCGCTTTATGAAAATGTCATGTACACACTCCTCTACTGGTTCAGGCGCTACTGCGTTCCACTTCCAGATTTCATCGAGATCTAGTTGAGGTGCCCTAGTAAACTCCTTGAGGCTTTTCCCATTACCAGACGAGTCAAATAATTGATAAAGAATATGCTCAAAAGAATTGAGGATCCTGTCAATGGACGAACGTCTCACCACCTTTGAATCGAAGCGAATGTGCAATGACAGATGACCATCTCCAAGCTCGCACTCCATGACAATAGCGTATGTCCCGAACTTTTGTATGTTCTCCACATCTCCATTGTCCCCTTGTGTAGGCTCGTTGACCAAGAAGGAATGTCTGTGTTGTGCTGTATCATCCTGAGCTAGCTGAATAACTAAGAGTGATTGAAAGTCACATGCCAGCGCCGTTTCATCATTGATCTTTCGAATATTCTGCAAACCAGTCTGCTCAAAGGGAGCCATTTCTACGGCTTGGTGTTGTACTGACTTCAATAAATGCTCGACACTGGCTTCCCAGTCTAAAATCACACGAAGAGGCACCGTCGCAGCAGCTGGGCCAGCCATGCGCTCAATTCCAGGGACAGGAATTTGACGGCCTGTGATTGTGCTACCAAACAAGGCTTCTTCAGAATTTGACCGTTGAGCCGACACGATAGCCCATGCAGCCCTGATTTTTGTTGCTGTCGTGAAGTCGCTGCCACCTTCACTATGCAAAGGTAATTGGAACTTGACTCGCGCCTCGCTGTCCGCCTGAGGATGGTAGGAAGGAGATTTGAGCAGGGGAAAATGGGCGCCTTCTACGCCTTCAAACTGATGTTTCCAGTACATCGTTGCTGCTGCTTCATCTTGATCCTTGATATACTTGATAAACGATGCCATGGACTCTAGGGGTAGACCAAATTGGCCATGATAGATTCGCTCCACCTCATCCAGCAAAAGTGACATGGACCATCCGTCATACAAGGCGTGATGTACTTCCCATACGATGAAGTGTTGGTCTTCTGCTTCAGCATTGAAGATTGCAAATTTGTGAAGCGGAGCTCCCAGGCCGATTGATGAATCATCTTTTTCTAGCAGGCTTTCCGCCAAAGCATTTACCGACCGCCACTGTACCTTTTCGTCCAACACGACTTGTACGAGACCCAGATGTGGAACACTGACGATCCGAGTCCGCAGAATAGGATTGGAATATACAAGTTGTTCCCAAGCCTTACAAAGATGCGCAATGTTCAAGCTTTGAGGGATTCGAAAGACGTTTTTTGCCACATAATCTCCAGCACGCTTTGAACTGAGAGCTAATAGCCCCTCCTGCAGTGCTGTACAGGGAAGCATATCAAGAATCTGGGACTCTTGAACTTGACATAAGCGAGCAGCATCGGAACGCACCTCCTTCAGACTTGTGTCGGTTCCAATATTGAGCAGTGAAAATGGTGGGATTTCTTGCTTGGTGGTAGCTTGCTTGGAGACTGCGCGAGTACATAAACTGCTGAGAACGGGATACTTGAAGACGTCCTCAACAGTAAAGGCGATGTCATTTTCCCTTGCAATACTTACCAGTCGCATAGCTGCGATAGAATCGCCACCGATACGGAGGAAGCTATCATCCGCCGTAATTGTATCTATGTTAACACGAAGGACCTTGGCCCATAATGTCTGCATCAAGCGTTCCAGATCTGACTGCGGTGGCCGTTTTTCGCCCCTGGTTTGACTGAAGGATGATACTTGTTGCATTGTTAGGGATGAGCCGATAGCACGAAGGGCTCGCCTGTCCGTTTTGCGAGAGGCGTTCTTGGGAATCACACGGACAGGTATGAAGGACGAGGGCACCATATAAGCCGGCAAAGTGTCTGCCAAGCGATCTGTTAACCCAGAAGTGAGTTGCCGCACGGAAATTGTGTGCTCTTCGTCTGTTAGAGACTCTGCCTCGCCGGGTGCTATAAAGATCACCAGGGCCATGCTGTCAGCTCCATTAAACTTGGCAACCTCTGCAACAGCCTCTGCAGCGATATCAGCGTCCCTCAAAACTTGACGAACGTGGTGTTCCACTTCGCCTAGCTCAACACGTTGACCACGAATCTTCACCTGGGTATCTTTGCGGCCGATGTAGGCAATAGTCCCGTCTTCGCGATAATACACAAGGTCTCCGGTGCGATAAACTGTTCCATGACGACCTGAATATCCCGGGGCGCCTTGAAGTAGCCATTCTGGATCTTTTATGAAGCTTTCTTCAGTCCTCTTAGCATCATGAAGGTAACCCTGTCCAACCAAGGGGCCCTCCAGCCACAACTCGCCAACGGCTCCAATGGGTACCAGTAACATGGTGTCTGGATCGACAATCCACGTGCAGACACCACCTCCACGGCCAATGCCCACATCAATTTCGTCGATGTCTTGATACAAGCTCATAGGAGTACACTCCGCTGGGCCATATGAGTTTATGACTGCAACCTTGTTGTCAACCAAGGCAACGTCAGATGCCAGGACAGCCTCTCCTCCCAGCATCAATGTGGACAGTCTGGAAATTGCTTTTCTGTCTAGAATGCGGGCCACAGAGGGTGTGAAGATTGCCAGGGAGACCCGATATTTGCTGAGAGATTCGGAAATGTCATTCTTACGCTCCGTTTCGGACGGGGTGCAAAGACATCCACCAGCAGCTAGCGCGAAGATGATGTTATGCCATGCGACGTCAAAAGCATAGGATGCAAAATCGAAAACGCGGGTGCTTTCTGTGTAGCCAAGTGATTGCTTCTGGTGATAGAATGCGCTGCTGATATTTCTATGCGTGATAATCGCACCCTTTGGTGTTCCCGTACTACCAGAAGTATACACGATGTAAACTGGATCGGAAGGGCGGACGATGGGGAGCAGATGTCCTAGAGTGCTATTTCTCACTGAGTCCGAAAGCTGGTTTTGATCTACAGTGATAACAGTTCCACCCCAAATCCTCTGGGCTAATCCGTGTTCTGCCGCAGAGGTGAGAACGACCAGCGGTGCGACTTGTGTTGCTATTCCACGTAAACGGTCTTCTGGCTGTGTTGCATCCAGGTTGACTGATGCACCACCGGCTCTCATTACAGCCAGCACAGCAATAGGAACTAGCATAGACTTTTCGAAGCATAGAAGAACATTGACTCCAGGACCTACGCCAACGTCAACAAGATGATGAGCCAGCGCGGCTGAAAATTCATCAAGCTGGCGATACGTCAAATCGCCATCCCACGCACAAACAGCAGGCGAATCGGGTTGGTTGTCTATCCTGGTCTGAATGAGGTCGTGCACACAGATGTCTGACGGCTCTGGAACTGTAGCATTCCAGGCCCAAATGTCTTCCAAATCTTGCTGGCTTAGTCCGCTTACAGTTCTAAGTGTCTCTTCGCCTTGTGGGATAGATAATTGACGGAATAAATGTTCAAGCTGATGAGCCATTCGCAAAATGTCGGCTTGTCCCAAAACACTTGAGTCGAAGCCAATTCTCAAGTCTGCCCCATCGGCTTGTATTTCACACTCGAGTACAATCGCAAAAGTACCAAAGCCTTGCCACGCAGATGTCTGTGATTGGATCTCATGGGAAAAGAGTTTCTTCCCCACATCCTGGTCCTCAGTTGGGTGAACAACAAGTAAGGACTGAAAGTCGCATGCCCAGGCCGCTTCTTTACTCGCCCTACGAATTCGCTGAAGGCCCGTCTGTTCAAAGGGGATCATTTCAATAGTTTGACGCTGGACAGTCTGTAGAAGATCGTGGACCTTACCGTCCCACATAACTGGCACTCTAATGGGTACCGTGGCAATACCTGGGCCTGCCATTTTCTCTATGCCAGCCACTGGAGCCTGCCGTCCAGTGACTGTTGCTCCAAACAAAGCTTCGCTTGATCCGGTTTTATAGGCATTTATGATTGACCATGCTACTCTAACAATTGTTGCTGCTGTAAACTGGCTCTTATTCCACTCCAAGTTGCGAACCTTGACTTCGACCCTGCTGTCTGCCTGGGGATGGTACGAAGATGACTTGAGAGGGGAAAGTGTGAGCCTTCCAGTCCTGTGAACTGAGATGTCCAGAAAGCGCCAGTGGACGTCTCATCGCGATCGCCGATATGCTTCATGAAAGCTGACATGGACTGTAGTGGCTGACGGTTCGCTGTGTTGAAGTATGCAGCCTCAATCTCCTCCAATAATAGCGACATGGACCAGGCGTCATAAAGAGCATGGTGAATTTCCCAGACAAGGCAGCGCACACCATCAGCTCCATGCATGAGAGCAAAAGAATTGAGGGAATTGCCTAGATCAATAGAGCTTTCGCCAACTTTGCCTAAGTCATTGGTAGATTTCCAATCCGCCCCTCGATCCAACACGACTTGTACGAGGCCGATGTCAGGGATGCTGACAATGCGAGTCCGCAAGATTGGGTTCATCGCCACAACCTGATCTATCGCGTGGCTTAACTCTTCCAAATCAATCTCTTGTCGAATATTGAACACTCTCTTCGCTATATAGTCCCCAGACCGCCTCGCGGAGAGCGCCAACATGCCTTCCTGCAAAGAGGTGCAGGGTAGTATGTCAATGACTTCAGATTCTTCTGCCTCACATAGACGTGCAGCATAAGAGCGTGTCTCTTCCCTATTTACATGAGACTTGAGTAGAGAAAAGGGCGGAATGTCATGTGATTGCTCAGAGCGTCTAGAAATTGACGTGATGCAGAGGTCATCTAGGACCGGATGGTGGAACACATCCTCAACACTGAAGATCAGGCCTTGCTCGCGGGCTATACCAACTAGACGCATTGCGCCAACGGAATCGCCACCAATGCGGAAAAAATTATCGTTTGCACTAATATCTCCTGCGTTCATGTGTAAAAGCTGAGCCCAGAGTAACTGCATAAGACGCTCGGTGTCTGTTTGTGGGGGCCGTCTCTTGTCATCCAAACGGCCATAAGCTGCAATATCTTGTGCCGTCAGCGATGTGGCAATAACCCGGAGGCGACGTCTGTCAGTCTTGCCAGTAACTGTTGTTGGGATGGTTTGGATGGGTATGAATGCGTTAGGAACCAAGTGGGCTGGTAACAGCTCTACAAGGTGATCTCTTGCTACAGCCGCAGCCGCTTGAATAGCATTGCGGTGATCTTGTTCTGACATTTGCTCGGCGTTCTCAAGACTCACAAAGGCCAAGAGAATGTCATTACCACTCTCTTCTGAGCGAACAACGTCTGCCACAACGCCAGCTACGGTCAGTGAGACACCTTCGCTGGTAGAAGTTGCCTCCAAAGCCTGTCTGACATGATGCTCGACTTCTCCTAGTTCTACTCGCTGGCCGTAGATCTTCACCTGCGTATCTTTCCGCCCAATGAACATGAGTGTACCGTCTTCGTTATACCGGACCAAGTCTCCGGTACGATACAGCTTTCCTGGACGTCCGCCGTATCCAAGTTCCGGTGCACCACGAAGCAGCCAAGATGGATCTTCGACAAAGGAGGCAGCTGTCTTCCTGGGGTCACCAAGGTATCCCTGTGCAACCAATGGACCCTCGAGCCACAATTCACCCATAGCTCCAATTGGTGCCAGAGTCTCTGACTCGCCATCAGCTTCTACGACCCATGTACAGAGCCCGACACCTCGACCAATCGCAATGTGCTTATCAGAAGCGTTCATCTTGCAAACTGTGGCGAGTGTTGTGGTTTCTGATGGTCCATATGTGTTCAACACATTCAAGCTCTGATTCTGACAGTATGGATCTGCAGATGTGACCGGCTCTCCGATCAAGTTGAGTTGAACTAACTCGGGTAAAGCAGATTGATTTAGTGATCTTGCGATAGTTGGCGTCAGATGTACATAGTTTGCGCCCAATGTTGCAATGGATCCTTGGACATTGTTCCGACGGTCGGCCTCAGAGGGTATGCACAAACATCCACCAGACGTCAGTGCGTGCAGCAAGTTGCACCAAGCCACATCAAATGCATACGATGAAAAGTCATAGACCTTTGAATGGGCAGTGAAACCAAGGGCTTGCTGTTGATGGGTGATTGCGCTGCTCCAGTTGCTGTGCGATACAACAACACCTTTTGGAGTACCAGTGCTACCAGAGGTAAAAACGATGTAAAGGGTATCGGAAGGGAGTATTACTGGCAAATGGTGTTCCTGAGTCGAGTCTAAAGTGTTGGATGAATTAGGTTGGAGACTCTTGTGACTCACAACTACTACCTCGGCAACGTTGAGTCGTTGGGCAAGTCGCTCATTCGAGACCGAGCATAGAGCTATGCGTGGCTTTACTTGTTCTGCGATGACATGTAGGCGCTCTTCAGGTTGTGAGACGTCCATCATCACGGACACTCCCCCTGCCTTTACCAGAGCTAGCATGGCCACTGATGCGCACATGGATTTCTCAAAGCATAAAAGTGCTGCATCCCCAGACCTCAGGCCCAAGCCGATGAGTCGAAGGGCTAGGCTAGTTGAGAGCCGATCCAACTCCCCGTAAGTGAGAGAGCCATCCCATGCAGAAATTGCGATGGCGTCTGATGATATTGACGCTCGTCTCTTCCGAATTAGATCTGGTACTGACAGCTCTATCGTCGGTGGCACAGTAGCATTCCAGGCCCAGATTTGCTCCAGATCTCGGTCGCCAACTCCAGCCAAGCTCTTGAGCTTTCGCTGATCATCTTGGGTCAGTTGGCGAAGCACATGCTCAAATTGACGAGCGATTTGCCTCATTTGTGAACCCTCTACTGAATTTGAATCGAAATAAATGATAACGTTGGCACCCGCTGACTTGACCTCAGCTTCAACAATAATCGGGTAGGACTCAATGTGTTTCCAAGAGGCTGCTTGATTCTCCTCTGCCGACTTGATGACCAGCAGCGTCTGGAAGTCGCATGCTCTCGCCGCCTCTTCACTAACAAGGCGTATGCGATGCAGACCGGATCGTTCAAAGCGAATTAGCTCCATGGCTTGACGCTGCAAAGTTTCTAGCAGCTCTGAAGCCTTAATGTCCCAGTCCAACATGACTCGGGTTGGAACCATTGCAACGTTGGAATTCATTTCCTTGTGAGACTCGGGCGCTGGGTTAGACGTCATGACCGCAGCTCCAAACAGCGCCTCGTTGGATCCGGTGATGCGCGCCGTCACAATAGACCATGCTGCTTTGATCATTGTCGCCGTTGTGTAATCGCTTCCGGGCCATTCTAAACCATCAATCACCAACTTCAATTCGTCATGTGAAGTTGAAGACTGCCCCTCTTTCGTTGGTGTGGGGAAATGGGAACCCTCGAGGTTGTCAAACTGATGCTTCCAAAATGCCGTTGCTGCAGCTTCGTCTACGCCAACAATACGCTCAAAGAAGTCATCTTTGAGAGGCACTGTGACGACTGGGAGAAGCAAGGGTGCCTGGATATTGTCCGTAAGTAAGCCAGGTTCTGTTTCTAGAAGATGGTCAATGGCTTCAACAAGAACATGACAAATCTTTTCGGTCATCTGCTGGCTAATGTGGGCTGGCCGGAAGTCAAGAGTAAGCTTAGTCCTGTCTCCGTCAAGTTCGCCATCTAGAAGTAAGTCAAACTAATGCATGTTAGTCTCTTAGGAACAGAAGTGGAAAGATGGATTCATATTCTTCTTACCTCATGTGGATCTTGTGTTTGAAAGTGTTCCAACGAAAGATCGGAATGTGAATTAACATCAGTGCGATTCGAGTCCCGAACTGTGATGATGGTGTTGAAGAGTTGCTGCCCAGAGAGTCCCAGCTGATGCATGACCTCCGCCAGGGATACATGTTGGAAAGCTAAATGTTCCACCGATTGCTCCCAAGTTGATTCAACAACTTTCTTGGTAGGCAATTGCAAGTTGATGCGTGCTACTAACATGTTGGCCAATGGACCGACCATCATCTCAATCCCATCGATTGGGGCGTCTCTTCCTGATGCAAGGTATCCGAAGCATACTTCACTCATGCCGCTAAAATGACTGAGTACCATTGCCCAAGCCACTTGGAGAAATACAGAGCGAGTGCTTCCCGTCCTCTTGCAAAATTCGGCTATCTTTGAGAGAGAATCTGAAGAAACATCCAGGTATTCGTGTTTGTCCGGTTCTGCGTTTGCCGAATGGGATAATGGAAAGCTACATGGTGTAGTACCATCAAGGAATTCAGCCCAGAAAGCTACTGTTTGAGAGCGAGATGTGCTGTGCAAATGTTGAATCATGTTGTTGAAGCCCGGGGCTTCTAATAAAGGGATACCGTTGTATACTGCAACAATATCTTTTGCTAGCACGGCGACAGAGTAACCGTCAATGAGGGAATGGCTAATATCTAAACGGCAAGCAACCTGTCCATTGGTTGACTGGCAAATGGTGAACACATGTTCGGGCTCTTGAGCTGCAAATTCTGGCTTGGTGAGTTTAGACAAGGTTAACCCGGGGTCACTTGTACAAGATATATGGCTAACCCGGATCTTGAAGCTAGAGAGCAAAATCTGGACAAAGCCGCTGCTTTCTGGATGAAGGTCAAATACAGTGGAGAGTATGGGATGTCTCTCAGCCACAGTTTTCCATGCCGCTTCGAGTCGAGACAGTGATGTGGTGGAGGATTCGTTTGTAAAACATTGCCAAATGACATGAGTGGCATAGGAAGCTGAGGTTGCGTTCTTCTTTGAGCTTAATAGGATGCCTTCCTGCAGAGAAGAAGCAGGATATACATCTGCCACAGCAGCCGATTCTATCGCCATCTTGGGAAGTTGTCTTGTGAGAAGTCTCTCCAGGCCACGGTATGAAAGCGATAGAAGCGGGAAATCGCTCAAAGTGAATCCCAGTGGCATATTGAGCAAGTTCTGTGCTGCAGACTTGAGAACAGTCGCCATGGTATAAAACCATTGTCTCAGCCGGCTTAGATGCTTCATTTTCCTGTTGACCTGGAACGAGATCTCGAGATGACCGTCGTAAACACTAGCATTGATCTCGATAAAACAGAGACGCTGCGCTGATCCCGATGATTCTGACAAGTGTCTACCACCATCAAAAAGAGTAGTTTGTTTGAAGAGCGCATCCTTGCTCTCCAGTTGCTGGTATCTACCCGTAAAGTTGAACATCACCTCGACTTCATGATTTTGGAACTCCTCGCGGCCCGCTTCACTGTGGTATCGGCATGCAAAGTAGGGCTGACCTTTACCTGGTACTTGGCATCGGACATCCTTTGCAATTTTGACTGAGTCAATAATGTTACTTTCGGAAGAGACTTGTATCGGGAGGGGATGTAAGGTAGTGAACCAGCCAACAGTTCGCGATACATCTAGTGCGAGGTGATCAGATTGCTCTCTCCCGTGGCCTTCAACGTAGATGACCGGAACGGAACGTTCAGGGAAGATTTGAATAAATGAATGTGCCAATGCACCAAGAAGTAGATCAGTTGGCTCTGTCCGCAACGTCTCGTTGCTTTTACCAAGCAATAGCTCTGTTACTCGTGTGTCCAATCTTTCCGTATGCGTTTCGGCTTCAGCAAACGTATTATCAACTGAAGGAAGATTCCAGAAGCCTATTTTAGACTCTGTGACTGCAAATGGGAGCACCGAATCGGGCAATAGACCACCACCAATCTCACTTTGTACTCGCTGCCAGGTCTTGAAAGACGCAGTATTCTGCAACTGCGGTCTACCACTAGGTTTGAGGTGCTCTGTGATGTCGTTCCAGATGATACGCCATGATACGAGATCAATGACGAGATGGTGAGCCGTAAACACTACAACTTGGCTGTCGCCAGCGACGTCGAAAAGGTCGCAAGCAAAAACCGGACCGTGTAAAATATCGAGACGTTTCTGTCGATCATCTGCAATCTGACCAGCATCAGACCGACTAGAGACAGAGTGGGCGTCAAATGAAAATGATTGAATTCCATCATCGGCTACGGCCTGTTCCCATACATTTTGAGAGTTCTTGTGAAACCGCGCCCGAAGCATGGCATGACGGGTGACTGTTGCACGCAGCGCATCGTGGAAGACGGCAGGCGTGACTTCTTTTTGCAGCTCTAGCACAAAGCTCTGGTTGAAATGATTGAGACCATCAGGGTAAGTGTCGAAGAAGAGTCGTTGAATTGGTGATAGAGCGAAGCTTCCGGTTCCTTGTCCATCCTCCAGGTGCAGTGCATCTTGAAGGAGTGAGCGCTGCTTGTTCGTGATCTCTTTACAACGAGGTGCAAGCTTCCGAATAGTGCTCAATCTCAGGACGTCGCTCACAGTAACAGAGATGTTTCGAGCTCGGCACTGCGAAACAACTTGCATGGCCGTAATGGAGTCACCACCCAACTTTGTAAAGGCTGTATTCATTGACACAACCTCTGCTGGAACATTCAACACCAACATCCACACCTCTTGGAGGGTTCTCTCAATGTCGCTTGCCGGCCTCTCTGCCACATCTTTATCATCGGATATGCTTCGATATTGGAGCCATAGTGAGGCCCCCGCCTCACGAAGACGCCGTCTATCTGACTTTCCTGTTCCTGTCATCGGCATTGACCTCATCGGGATGTATGCAGCCGGCACCATATACGATGGAAGTCGCTCTTCAAGCTTTTCGGTCAAATCGTGGGTGAGGCGGCGAACCGTATCGCTGTGTTCATCTTCCCGTAATTTTTCAGCACTCTCTAGACGGATGAAGACAGCCAAGATCGTGCTGCCGGTTCCTTGTGGTTGAATCGTTTCTGCTACAACGTGGGCATTTCCAGCACCCGCCGTAACTTCTAGGCATTGCATGACATGATGCTCAACCTCGCTGAGCTCGACTCTTTGGCCGCGAATCTTGACTTGAGTATCCTTCCGGCCTATATAGGTTAGCTGTCCATCTTCATCGTATCTTACCAAATCTCCTGTTAGATATATCCGCCCGCGACGGCCCGAATGAGCTGGTGATCCACGTAACAACCACGAAGGATCATTAATGAACACTGCAGCCGTCTTCTCTGCATCATTGAGGTAACCTTGTCCGACAGGTGGTCCCTCAAGACAGAGTTCTCCAATGGCTCCAATCGGAACGAGCCGATCTGGTGTTTCGCTGTCGACGACCCAGGTGCACACACCTACACCACGACCGATACCTACCTCTCCAGCTTTTAGATCTTGGTAAGTAGTAGCCGGTGTACATTCAGCCGGGCCATAGAGGTTTTTGATTGTGGTTCTATCACCAACTAGGCAGCTGTCACTAGGTAGAACAGCCTCGCCACCAAATAGTAGGGTATCTAGCTTTGACAAGGCCTTGGTACCAACAAATCGTGCAACAGACGGTGTGAAGTCTGCAAAGGTTACCTGGTACCTATCTAGGCATCCGGATAAATCGTTGTCTCGTTCGTCGGGTGATGGGATACACAAGCATCCGCCGGCAGCGAGGGTGAATAACAGGTTCCTCCAAGATGCATCAAATGCGTACGAGGCAAAGTCGAGCACACGTGTGTCGCTGGTAAACCCATAAGCCTCTAGTTGATAGACAAGGGCACTGCTGAAATTGCTGTGAGTGATCATAGCCCCCTTTGGAACACCTGTACTTCCGGATGTGAAGACTAAATACACAAGATCGGATGGCTTGACCACAGGTAAATCACTGTGTTGCTGTTGTCCAGAACTCAAGCGAAGCTTATCGTTCACAACCACCACAGCATAAGTGGCATCTGCGGTGAGTTGCTTGGCAAGATCTTCATTTGATGCCGATGATAGAATCACCTGCGGTTGGACCTGCCTCGTAATTGCAGAAAGCCGCTCAAGAGGTTGTCCTGAATCCATAGCTACACAGGCGCCGCCAGCCTTCATCACTCCAAGGGCAGCTACTGGCCTCCAGAGAGATTTCTCAAAGCAGAGTGGCACCATGGCGCCGGGTTGCATGCCGATATCGACTAAACGATGTGCCAACTGAGTTGATAGCTCATCAAGCTCTTGATAGGTCAATTCGCCGTCCCAAGCACATATAGCTGGGGAGTTTAGCCTTGACAGCGTCGTTCTTCCAATTATTCCATGTACGCAATCTTCAATCGGGGAAGAAACGGCGGCATTCCAGAACCAGATATCGTCCAGATCTCGCGAGCTTATGGTTGCTGCATCTTTCATTGATGTCGTGCCGTTCGATACATCCGATAATTGACGAAGAATGTGTTCAAAGTGGTGAGTCATGCGTTCAATCTGTGACTGCGGGACCATGGTTGAGTCAAAATTAATGTCCAAGGTAATGCCATCACTCTCGAGCTGACATTCCGCCATGACAGCGTACGTATCGACTTGCTCCCAAGCTTTGGCCACTGAATTCCCCTCGTCGCCAGGATGCTGCACAAAAGTTCCTTCATAGATATCATCTCGTTGGCTGTCGTTTGGATGAATGACAATGGTGTTTTGGAATTGGCAAGCTCTCGCTGCCTCGTCGCTCATTTTCTGGATGTACTGTAAACCTGTTTGCTCAAATGGAACCATCTCTACTGCTTGTTGCTGAACTGTGTCAAGAAATTCGTCAACACTTTTATCCCAATCCAGTTGAAGACGTATCGGGACCGTCGCAATAGCAGGGCCAGCCAGCCGATCAATGCCGGTCACTGAAGCCTGTCGTCCCGCGACAGTCGTGCCAAAGAGAGCCTCGTCCGATCCGGTATGTTGTGCCAAGACAATTGACCAGGCTGCCCTAACCACTGTCGCCGCTGTAAAGTTGATGTTGGTCAACTTCAATTCTTTCACTATTAATCTTTCCTTGGCATCTGCCCTTGGTCGATAATTCGTCGCCCGCTGGGATGGAAAATGAGAACCTTGAAGTCCGGCGAACTGCTTTCTCCAGTAGGACGCTGTAGCTGCCTCATCACGACCCAAGATATGCTTGATCAAAGGGGCCATGGAGATTAGCGGCCGAAAATCCTGGCCATGATAGACCTGTTGAAGCTGTTCGAGAATGAGTGGTATCGACCATCCATCATAGAGAGCGTGGTGAATTTGCCAAACAAAGGAGCGTCGATGGGGTTGAGATTTATATGAAGTAACGGCAAATCTTGTAAGAGGGGTTCCGAGATCAAATGGATTTGCATCAAAGTTGAGAATAATATTGTCGATATCGGCGCCGAATATGACCTGGGTTTCAGCTTCTTCGCTCAACACAACTTGAACGAGACCCTGGTTCGGAAGGCTCACGATCCGGGTCCGCAAGATGGGATTCATTGACACTACCTTCTGCCATGCATCACTGAATCTGTCGACATTTACATCTGCCCCAATCTCGAGAATGATGCGCCCCACATAATCTCCAGTTCGTTGTGTACTCAAGGCCAAGAGGCCTTCTTGGAGGGGCGTGCAGGGCAAGACATCAAGAACTTGTAATGCTTCAACGTTACATAGCTCTGCGGCAGTGGCTCTCGCCTCTTCCTTGTTGATGTGGGTCTTCAAAAGAGAGAATTGCGGGATAAATAGATGAGACGACTCATCGCTTTGACATGCAGCAGCGATGGCGGAAAGATGATCGAGACGTGGATTTCGGAACACATCCTCGACCGTAAATGAGAGCCCTTTGGCACGTGCCCTACCAATGATACGCATCGCTGCGACAGAGTCTCCGCCTATATGGAAGAAGTTATCGTTTGCCCTTACGCTTTCAGACTTGAGATGCAGAACGTCGGCCCACAACATCTGCATCAGTCGCTCCGTCTCTGTCCGAGGCAAAGCTTGGGCCTCATCTTCCTCGTTATCTGATCGGCCAAATGACGAGATATCCTCCATCGACAGAGAAGCTCCAATCTCTCGAAGTTGCTTGCGATCTGTCTTTCCTGTCGCAGTCATTGGTAAGGCCTGGATGGGGATATATGCAGTAGGAATCATGTAGATGGGAAGGGTCATTGCCAGGGCGTTTGCTAATCCTGCCGTCACTGCTCTGATTGCATTTCCTTGCTCGGCCATTGCCATGTCGCCAACATGCTGTAGCTCGACAAAGACAACCAGAACTGGGCTCGTTGCGTCTCGAGGACTGACTGTCTCGGCAACAAGTCGTATTCGTCCAGTTTGCTTCAACGCCAGAGCCTGTTGCACATGATGTTCCACATCACCAAGCTCGACACGTTGGCCTCTGATCTTTACCTGTGTGTCCTTGCGCCCAATGTAAGCAAGTGTTCCGTCTTGGTTGTAGCGAACCAGGTCCCCGGTACGGTAAAGTCTTCCTCTACGCCCGGGCTGGTTGAGACTACCGCGTAGTAACCATACTGGATCATTCACAAACGCCAAGTTTGTTTTCTCAGTGTCGTTGAGATACCCTTGCCCGACGAGTGGGCCCTCGAGATACAACTCTCCAATTGCTCCAATGGGTGCTAGTCGGTCAATATCGTCAACATCGACTACCCAAGTACACAAACCAATGCCACGACCAATGGCAATATCTGTGACTTCGGATTCGGGTAATCTCCATATCGTTGCTACTGGGGTTGCTTCTGCAGGCCCATATGTGTTCAGCAAAGTGAAATCATCCTTTAGCTTACAAACATCTGGCACAGAAACAGGTTCACCGATTAAGCTCAGATGGGTGAGTTCAGTGGATGATAACTTGGACCAGTCCAACACCCTCGAGACTGTCGGGGTTAGATGAGCGTAATTGGCTCGTAATCTTCGAATTGACTCTTCGATGCCATTTTTTCTGTCGAAATCGGATGGTATGCAGAGGCATCCGCCGCTTGTGAAAGCATGGAGTACATTGCTCCAGGAGACGTCGAAGGCGTATGAGGCAAAGTCGAATACACGGGAGCTGCTTGTGATTCCTAGGGCAGTCTGCTGGTGAATAACTGCACTGCTGAAATTTCTGTGATTAACAACAGCTCCCTTAGGTATTCCTGTGCTGCCACTGGTAAAAACGATGTAGAGAAGATGAGACGGATCGACACAGGGGAGTTGATGAGGCTGCACAGACCCCCGTTGGAAGTTGCCAAGGTCATGACCGACTGTGATGACATCAACAGCTCCAAGACTGTGGGCGAGTGGATGCTTTGCTACCGATGAGAGCAAAATCTGGGGCTCTACTTGGGCCACAATGGTCCGCAGCCGTTCTTCTGGCTGTGCTGTGTCAAGCGCAACGGACGCGCCGCCCGCCTTCATTACCCCCAACACAGCGACCGGCATCCACATGGATTTCTCAAAACATAGAGGCACAATTGAACTTGGCGTTAAGCCTCTTTCAATAAGCTGGTAGGCCAGTGTCGTCGATAACTCGTCCAATTCTCCATAGGTTAGTTCGCCATCCCACGCACAAATTGCTTGTCTCGTGGGGTCTTCTTCAACTTGTCTGGCAAATAGGGTGTGTACACAGACATCCGACGCTTCTGGGACAGTTTCATTCCAACTCCAAATGTCATGAAGGTCTTGTTCATTCATCCGAATGGCCGCATCAAATCGCTCCCCTTTCTGATCCAGATCGGATTTCCGATTGCGGTGTGAAATCATCTTGTTGCTGTGTGCTAATTTTCAATGTTGTTGATGTAATAGTAGTATTGACTTCGTTACCAATGCTTTAAAACAAAGATAGGCACCTGGTAAAAAGATTTCAAACCATACAAAGACATGCAGCAGAAAGAATGTTCTGTGCCAGGTTCTTTTACTCGAGTCAAAGTGGACCGAGAATCGCTTTTCACCAGTAACGGCATCTGTCCTATGACCCTTTCAATACCTCTGTAGATCCTTTCCAGCTCTGAACAATATTACTATGTCCATCACACAATGTTCCCCATTTCCACCGATACTCGGTGCTTTTCGTTATGCAGCCAAGGTCTCTGAGACATGATTACAAGAGGACGAGAATACGGCTCGGGTTCTAGAATGTCACCCTTGAAATAACATTGAATTATCAGACGGGTATGATATTGGTATATTAGGCCAAATATACATACTCCACATGTCCGAGTCCCACAGATCTCTGGCTTAATTGGTCAGGCACGAAAACAGATCTCCTCCTTATTACACGCGGCACAGAAATGGCCTTGTTTATTCGGGTCGGTTCCGATCTTTTCCTGGTATAAATGGAGATTAATATCCACCCTGGGGGTACCATAAGCTAGAATGCTGCTTAAGCATTTCGCTTTCGCTTGCGGCTATCAAGGACAAGCGCTTCGTTTATGCGAACCATTACTACACTCAATCCCGAGACAATACAGCAAGCTATAAACGAATATGTTAAATCTTGGGCTCCTAATATCGGCGAGGTGCTGACCGAGAATTATTCAAAAGCTAATGTAATTGAGGCATGACGTGTTACAATAATGATTGCCTAGTATAGCCCATAACTACTCAGAACTCCTTAAAAATTAAACAGTCAAGGCTAGTTAGCGCAATGAGAGATTGTTCTGAAGTTTTCAAAGCATCCCATTGATATCAACCCACAGTTATTTATACCACTCAATGTCAAGCATTGCTTAATTTGTATTACCTCAGTTGCTGGGAAATGAGAGAACATTATTTCAGCAGTCTTCGGGTCTTGGTACTTCTGCTATTTGTGCCCATCTCTATGTATTTGTATGAGTTATGGTCTTGCAGGGAACTTAAACTGATGATTAATCACATGCTTCTGCCCCCGCCTTCTACCAGCCATTAAATGGGGAATAAGATAGGTTTGTCTTGGTGGTTAGACATTCACGTCATACTGAGTGATCGGCAAGCCATGGATGTGGACCAAGCGTACGGATATATTATCCATCAATCACACAACAGGAAAAGAACAATAAAGCCTAGATGATCATGCACTTGACCAACCAGTTCGGGAATGAGCCTTCATCTCTCAAACCCTCTCCTCCCCAGCGATTGGTTTTTTGCACTTAAGAACTAGGCGGGTTCAAGAGCTTAATGAGACCAGCTGCAGGCAGTGTACCCTGAATGTACATCTCGCAAGTCATTATTATTCCAAGTTCCATAATACATACTTGTACGATGCACTAAGTTCAAGTAACGCCATATTATGTGATTACTCAACGCGGTACGAATCCATACATGTTTCAAAAGAAAATGGTAGCTACCAATACCACGTTGCAGCATGTGTTGGCTCCGTATTACCCTTTAGGAAACATAATTATGCATTGTATCTACCTATTGAAGCCTCAGAGATAAATAAATATGGTAGAAGATCGAACTCTGAACCATCATGGAGCTCCGTAATCCGGTAATCCGGCATTGGGCAGTCAATAGTAAAACAAACTTCAAGTCACTATTATAGGGTCTATGCCAACTGCAATCAAGAGCTACGTTCAAACGAGGCGCATGCCCCTTATAATAGGGCATGTTATGGGATTCCTGGAGTTGATTGCAGGGGGAAAGTGTGACATTGGCAGGTCACACGATCGTAGATTTTAGTAGCAAAATACACACAGAAAAGATAATATTGTTGCACTAGTATTTTTGTTGACGCGAATACACACGGATTTGATGAGGGATCACAAACGACATACACACGCCCATTGCTCAATCTCAAAGCAGACATCACGGCCTTTATTACTTTGCCAGAGACAGGGCAGATCCTTGGAGACACAATGCAGATCATTGTCTGTAACTGATTCACAGCCATGCAAAAAGAACGTGGTTCAAAGAAGCTCTCTATCCCCGCCTGTAATTTTGAGTTTCTCGCACGCAGATAATAAACTCCTAACTCCCGTTAATGTCATCATTCAGTAGAAACTAATGCCTTTACGGAACAATTAGTGGCACCACATACTGATCGCCACTATTCATGTCTCAAAACCCGGGTTTCAGCGCAAGATGAAGGTACGCCTTTGCCATATGCAGACAAGGGTATCATGATCCTTGAACGTTTAGGCGGCAGTCTGGGTAGTCAGAGGTCGTGAAAGTGTTCAATAGATGTCTCCGAGAGAGTGGGTGGTTGCTTACCCCAAACTTATTGCATGTATGGTGAGTTCGGCGAATTTACGTAAACCATTTAAGACATATGGATTCCTAGTTTCACCACATAAACCTACCCCAGATCTGACTTGTCACTTGCGTGGAGAGATCATGAATCGGGTAGTCAACTCGGGAATTGTTCGAAATGGATTATTCGTGATGTCAAACAAATGCTCCGATGGCTTGGACATCGTAACAGGGTAACAATTAACAAAACATATGAATTGCCCAAGGCCCTTGCGCAAACCAATCTAGTACTTTGACAGTTCAAGCCGTCCCTTACCAAGAATATCATCCAACAATGGAAACTAGCCGTTCTCATGGAGTAATGGAATTGGTCTATTACAATTCCCGTGAGTCAAAACTGCGACACATTTATAAGAAAAGTCGGAAAATCTGTAAGATAGAGAGCTAATAGAATATGAGAGAGTAACAGATCATAACTATACTAGAGGTCATGAACAGCTTCGAAGCTTTATTGGTCTACAAGCTTCACTGTTCTTTGCCTTAAAATTAGAATCTGCCTGTTACCACGCAATGTCACAATACGGCCCAACTTCAATGATCTCAAGATGCGTTCGGTCTCATGCTGACATGTCAGATAGAGTAGCGATGACTCTCAATAACACCCCCAAATTACAAGGAGGGATTCTTTTGTAAGGAGCAAATGGGCATTTCAAGACAATAATTCAATAGCAAGTACAAATCTGCGAAGGTTCAAAGGATCCAGCGTGATGTGATGCAGCATGCAGTCGCCATCTCATTCGCCCATCCTATGTGAGTGATACATTCTCTCTCCGACAAAAGGAATAACATGAACACTTTCGGACAATGCTGTGTAGCCTGAAACTTGAGAGTGATCATTTTCCTGTGATGGAACAAGTAAGGGCTATGTTCATTGACACAAAAAGCAATGGAGCATCTCTCAAGTCAAAGGTCTGTCAAAAGGCACGGGAAGTAACGGATGCTGATGCTTCATTTAACGAAATATATCTCTCGCTCGTTCTCTTTCTTAGTACATTTTTCTTTCATTTCTACCTGATGCCGTCTAAATCATTCACACAACGGTAGCCACCATCCCTACGTCACATCCAGTTAAGCCTGCAACTCTCTCAATTTACTCAGAGCCTCTTCTTTGTGAGAGGGAATATCCACGCTATTGATGAAATCCCAACGGCCTGCCAGTGCTTTTCCTATTCCAGCTGGAGTCACACTGGCTTCGGGATCTTGCCCACACATGATCAATCCAGATCCTCTGCTGGAGTCAATAATCTTTTGGGCCCTTGGTCTTCGAACAGTGTCATAGGCTGTGAGCGCGGCATCTATGTCTTTGGTTAACGTGATGTGCTCAAATAGAGTCGCCAAGACAACGGAATCTTCAAGAGCTTGTCCGGCACCAGCACCCTGCCATGGAGTCATTGCGTGTGCAGCATCGCCCATGATGCACACACGACCGTTTACATAGGTAGGAGTTGCTTTGTGATCCCATTGCGAGTAAGCTTGTGGGTTTGGCTGGTCAAGTAGAACCTGGAACAGTGTCAATACAGAATCACAGAAGTTTTGGTGCCCATGTACTTGCGTCAATCATCTTCCGTCCAATTGGACCATCTAGCCAACTCTTCAGTTCCGTCTCCAGGAAGTCTCTAGTCAGATCACGATGGCGATCTTTGGCGGGCTCTCCTTCAACACCGGCAATAACACACTGCACCATTGTGCCATTATCGACAACATCGTGCATGATGAATCCTCTATCCCCAAACCACCCATATTGTCGGTGTACGCCAAAGTACTCTTCTGACTTGTCTTCGAAGACTTGCCTAACCTTCTCGATTGGGACCATATTTCTACAGTCCCAGAACCCAGTTGGAGATGCAGAATACTCGCCCAGCTCGTCTTGGAGCACATACTTGCGTACGGTGCTGAATATTCCGTCGGCGCCAATTACCACGTCAAAGGTTTCAACAGCACCATCTTTAAATGCCAGCTCTACGTCGTCTTCCTTTGGAGTGATTAGAGTCAGCTGTTTGTTAGCATGCAAAATGCTCTTTGGTAGTGGCGCCAGAAGTTCGCGAAGCAATGAGGCTCGGTGAACGACCCTTGAGCTGTCATTCGGGTCTGAGCTGAGGAGAACGGTTCCAGCATAAGCCCCTGATCCCTTTTTCCCGGTTAGCATCTTATATTTATCATACACCGCTACTTTTCTTACCAAGGTGAAGCAACTCCCATTCCTCGTACCCCCGGCTTTATCCAACGTTTCTGTCACAGACGGGAGGAGGTGCTCAAGAGCGCGCATGGCATTTCCTGATAACCCAACCGCGGCCCCACGCTCGGAAAAGTCGGGTTTCGATTCAAATACATGAATATCCAGATGCGGAATCCGTACAAGGCCATTAGCCAAGGTGATGCCTCCGATGCCCCCTCCAATGATGGCGATGCGGAGGCGGGGAAGAGTTTCAGTAGCCATTGGAGATGTGACAGCAGGGGCAACGGAAGTAGATATGCAGTACAAATAAGAGAACACTCTAATTAGTGAACAGCGTGGTGCTTGATCTATCACAACTTAGCTTTATAATGATCAGAATGAAGGAGAGTGTAGACAATGATGATACGCGAGCAACCGGGCAGATATGAAGATGTGACGGGCTGACAGAAGTGGGGGCACTGATTCCTCGGCCAACCTTTAACCGGCAGCAAAATGCGGCATCCTACCAACACCCAGAAAGTAGCCAATACAACTGCAACGCTGTGCCAGACATTCGGCTGTTCGGCAATCTCATGTTGACCGTTTCAACTCCTACCCTGTAATCATAGAAATGGCGAATCGGGGTAAGTCAAGCCTCGCCACAGGCGATTACTCCACTTGGCAGCACTGGAACTCTGCTTTACGAGAGTCATCGTAAGTGTCGTCATGATTTCAGTGAGCACCGTTACGAAGCTACGACAATCACTGTATCATAAGAGCTGAGAATGCCATGTCTCATGAAATCTTGTTGTGGAAGCAATGCAATGCCACCCACCAGATTAGCATGTTGTCTCATCATGTTTCCCCACTATGGACATAGATAAGCTCGGGCTGTTTTTTGTGCCGTAAAAGTTCAACAGGTCGACCAAAACGGCAAGCCATCACGGTACAGCCATCTGTTTATCCTAAGTGATCAAGTGTCAGATCAAGCGGTAAGATGGCAATGGTTCACCGTGCCGGATAATGTGGAAGCATAATGCATCGCTCTGGGAGACGTCTTGATGACGGGGCTTGCACGTGGACTATGGGATTCAAGGTACGCAGTGAATGATGCGCGCGTCCCTACCAACAGCAAGCTTACGAAGCTCCAAGACTGAAGGAATAGTGGATCTCTACTTTGTCACATTCCTCAATCACTCGAAGAGGGAACCTCAAAATGGATACTCTTTTAGAAACAGCTCGAAACAAGGGTCTTGATCTGTTTGAGAATGTCTAATGCACACACTGCCACGGCCCGTGCCTTACCAATCATCAGATAATGCCCACGTGAATGGCTGGTCTGCCTAACCATGAGCCATTCAAACCTCGTCTTCGTCGTCGCATATGCATAAATTGCGTGGAAGGATTCCTTAGTCCTAGAGCTTTCATCAGTCAGATTTCTGTTGGTAAGGCAGAATCCTGCAGGAATTTGCATCGTCATTGGGCTTGGCCCTTTTGGTAAGCATCTAAGGATCTAGAGGGGCTACAAGCTGGATACCAGATGATTAGGTGGGTCGCAATGTCGTGATGAACATAGATTGGGAATGGTCAAATGAGCTCTGCCAAAAGGTATTCCCTGTCAAGTCCGTGGCGAAGAGCGACTGAAAACAGTTTCGTCTCGCCAACAAGTAGATGAACCTCAGATAGGAAACATCAGGTATTTTGTCTTAAGCGCCTGGTAGTTTCCATATTTAGAGTCTCCATTTTCTCAAATCAAGACGCGTCAGGCTGGTCAGGCATTCTTGACAAGAAACATTTCTGCGTGTGTGCCTTCAACTACCGTGTCGGCACTGCATCTCGGCGATTCCCTCTTTGGGAAGGTTTCCATTTTTGGCTCTTGAGAGGTAGCATCCGGCACTGCGACAGAGCAACATTAGGATACCATTTGATTCAGGACCCTTTCCAGACCGATTCCATGATTGCCAATTACGATTGAAACGGTACTTGAAGGGGTGGATTGGAGATGCTGCTACACACATGAAACACCATTGCATCATTACACATGGCACTCGATTTTTTTAGCAATCGTCTTTCCTTTCAAGAGAGGGAATAGTCAGAATAATAATCAAGATAAACACTGCTGCAGCTACTTGACAGGCCTCTGTGAATTCCCCGTAGCGCGTGATCCTCAACACCCAAACGCCACAAAACCGTATTTTCAGTGCTTCTGGATATTATCCACCAAAGCTAGTAAACGCATGAGAGTTCGTATATTTGGCCCTGCTCGTATGCCTTAGAAAAGACAGTTGGGACTTGCGGTTCCGTCTGGACTGGGTCGCATGGCGTTTGCTGCACATCCCGTAGATGAAGAAACTTCCTCAGTTTGAACTGTAGCTAATGTTAGAAGACTGCATCGTGTATGATCTGGACGAGCTTCTTACCTTGAGGCATGGGAGCAGCGACAGCAATGCTGACGAGAAGAATGAGAGCAGCAACAATGGACTTCATTTTGATGGTTTTGTGTAGTTTTGTGAGAGGGGAGTAGATTGAGATCAAAGTCAGATTGTTGATGTAGTAGGATTGAGGGACTTGCGTGTGCTTGACTGCAGAATGTAGTCAAAAAGCTGGACAATGGCGAAGCTTTAAATATTCGCAACTGAATCTATAAAGTCCATCTTGCTGAACCCTCTACCTGGAGGGTGTGATGCTGAGAATGAGACCTTTGCCGCTAATAGCTACCCTTGCCTCTCTGCTAAGATTCCTTCTAGCCCCAGCGCAGGGGGTGCCTTAAGTCAATCCTGTGACGCAGTGGGCAGTGTAACTCGACGATCCATGAATGTAACCCCCTGTAATCGCGAGAAGCGAGCCACAAAAGGTAACCACCATTTCCAGTCATTTCCATCAAGGCTCCCTCGAAGGCTGGCAGTCCTTCACTTTTAATTCAAGCAAGTCCTTCTGCTTTGCATGAGGAAAAACGCCTCCACTCACCATAATCGACATCATGGCTTATCACGAAATTTCGTCAAGAGATTCCAGTTTCGCGGAAGATGCTGAATCTCAGAAGCTTATCCAGGGTGCAGATGCTTCATTCCCAGAGTCACGACGAAGTCTAGGGAGCATCATTACCTTGTCGCGCATCTACTCGTTCACACTTCATGCCTTACTCATTACCCTAATCGCCATCTTATTTACACAAAATCGCGACCGTGTAGACATGGCCCAAACAGATGGACGCACTTGGTGTAAGTGATCCAATATCCATGTAAAATGGACCCTTCGTCAGACGCTCACAACATTAGCTCCGGTTCAAAAACTTGTCGAATACGAAATTAATGGCAAACACGCAAATGGCCACAACAGGCGCAGTCCATTTCAAGCCCCGCCATCAAAAGAATCCGATGATGCATGGCTTAACTTGGTTGAACGTGAGTATTTCATATGCAAATAATACTAGATCTACCGCATACTTACATCTCTCCGCAGCCATGTATTTTAATGCAACAAGAGAGGAGATAGAGAGAGCTGGTGAATCGATGGACGACATTGTCGAATTGGTAGGAGGTGGATATGTGGGGGCTCTGGGAGTGTACCATGAGCTTCATTGCTTGGTAAGAGGACTTACTCATTGGCCGTTTGAGATGAGACGACTGATCGATGGATCCAGAGGCGGCTCCGATTCTGGCTTTACCAAGACCATTACTATCCCAACCTTACTGAAGTTCAAAGGGAATATGAGCATGGGCACCTTGGTTCGTTCACCTCTTTAGCTGTCCGCAAAACACAAATCTGAACTAACACTATGCAGCTCATTGCATAGACAGCCTACGTCTGACCATCATGTGCCATGGCAATACTGGCATGGTCTCATTCAACTGGAAGGATCCCAAGAGTATCTTCCCAGGAACGCAGTCAAACTCCAAATCGGTCTGTGCGAAATGGAGCTCAATTGAGGATTGGTCCAGATCCAGGATGATATCCATAAACCCACCCATTCTTCGGCCAGCCAGATTGCAAGAGGGGTCTGCACCAGCGGGAGTAGCATTCTCAGGGTAATCTTTGGACAGCAGTTATTTACACTCTAGTAGCATTAATATATACCCAGTGCATATTTCCGATACGCGTTATAGAATGAGCTCGTCTGATGTTATAAATTAGACGTAAAAGTCAGCAAGGCATGGGTCGGTGACAAGCCTTCATTCCTATGTGCACGTAAACTCCACCCGTTACAAGAAGATTTGCAATATTGCCCCTCTGAAACCACTGAGCGGGATATACACCAAGGATACTCGCCCTCCTGGTCTCTATTGTCCTTTCTGAAAGAGGACCCGAGATTGGAGCTCACTCCCAAGGCCGAACTGTTTTGCCTTCTTCATATTTCCCACCGACAGGCCTCCACATAACCCACTGATCCATAGGAGAAAAACGTTCTGCCATTTCCTTCCACTCCTCATTTGGATTCTCCGTCTCGGGACAAAGGGTGGTCTCATTGACGACAACGAAGCCATACTCCTGGTAGAGGGGCACACCTGGCCCAGTGCTGTTTACCCAAGTTTCAATCCCAAGCTCATCGGCTTTCTTGATACCCCACTCTATCATCAGGCGGCCCACACCCTGGCGTCGATGGTCAGGGTGGGTATAGATGATGTTCAAAACTGCAGAGTACAGGGTAAGCATACTGTTTTGCTTGGGATCATTGGATTCTATTACTTACAAACATGTGGCCTGGTCGCTGCCTTTGATCTAAAAGCATTAATCCTGTGGAGCGCCGCAGTGACAAAGTCTCTCTGTCCTCCCTCCGGATACCAAAATGCCTGAAAATTGCCGGGGGGCGGCTGCTCAAAGGGGTTGGTCGGAAAGATCTTCCACAGCGCACCACCGACGATTTTGCCATCGTCGTTGACGGCCTTGAACCAAGTGCCCCTGGGATCCATCTTGTGGAAAGCCAGCTGCCGCTGGGTGAAATCTCTCTGCACATCTTCGCGCGCAGTAGGACCCGTGCCGTGTATAGGGGCGAACAGGCGGAAGAAGTTTTGGCTCGGGTTCTCAAAGGACTGCCAGTTGCACAGCATGAGTTCATCAAAGTCCTTGTCAAGGTCTGCCTCGGCTAGTGTGAGAGGCATGATGGGCTGGATTTAGGCCAGTTGATTTCAAGAACCGACGATGCCGAAATGAAAGGGATTAGGATCTGAGTTCTTTTTGTCAGAGAAACGGATGCCTGCGGGTGGTGATGGAGTCAAGATGGCGACTTGGCGGGGTGATTTTGCGTCGGCTTCTTCCTTCTGCCTAAGGCTAGGTAACTGTTGAGTGTACTGGAAGGATAATGGAAGATCAACCAACGCCAATTGTGGCCCCGCCATGTTCTTTGCCGTTATCTAGTAGATAATTAAAACAGTCCTCTACTTCTCGGAGGGAGTGATTCCTTGATCGGATTATGCGCCATGCGGACAATCCCAAAGAGGCTCTGTATTCTAAGCCGAGGGTTACATGGAGATCCTTCTCGTCGTCTTGATGTCCCACTACATATTTCATTTCACACAATGCTACTGTGGGGGGAGGGGGCCACCACATCCACGATATTTGTACCGCTGTTTACTAAAGAAGGCTTTCCTTGGCATGAATTTGTCTTGTTCCTTGAAGAGGAAAGTCGGTTAATAAATTCTCAATAATTTGACTTGTTACTGTTCAACTTGCACCATTGACATGCTTTGTCTGAGACCAAGTTTTCCATTCCCTTTAATGCGCCTGTCGCTGGCACAGACCAACAACTGAAGACGCTGCACTGCACAGTGATATCCCTGAATGGCCGTCATCTGAGACATCATGTGATGAAAGTCTCACTCGGAAACGAAACGTAGACGTATTTCTCTGTCTCGCCCTTCGCTTGTCGGCAGTAGCCTTTCTCGTAAAGAAGTCTCCGGCCACCCATGTCAGAGTCAGACTCCGCCGCTTACCATGCTCGAGCTCTTAGTAGTACCCACTGATGGGTGGGAGGTATGAAGCCCATTTCGCTGGCCAAAGAGCGCGATGCGACCCTCTTGGGTAGCATGCCAGCAGGATGCGCTCCACCCCAAGAACATTTGCCATTGATCCAGCTTCAAAACTTTCAACGGCACATCAATTGCCAAAATCTTGAGCCGTTTCATGAGATCATGTCCTGATAGCTACGGACTCACTTAGTGTGGATGCAGTGATTGTTGGCTATTGAGGTTGAGTCTTAAGATTTAGACGTCCTCCATTACTTTTTTGCCTTGCCCTGGCGCCTGCAGTCGCCTAGTAGAGCCAGGTCTTTCTTTCTTTCTTTCTTTCTTTCTTTTCGCAAGCATGCCCGACCGACAACAATTGATAACGGCATTCGACAAGTCGCCGCTGGTGGAAGTCTTAACATGGATGTTTCTCGCCATTGGAGTCGTTGCGGCCATCGCCCGGCTTATGACCAAATTGTTCATGGTCAAGAGCCTGAAGCTAGATGATTACCTGGCAATCTCAGCAACGGTGAGCATGATGCGCAGTGTGGCGCTGCTTGTATGTATGTCATTTTTTTGATCATCCCGCTGATGCCTTCATAGGTTGCTGCGGTGGGCCAATCCGTCGCCGTTGTTGTGGAATCTTCAAACGGCGCTGGTAGGCACTTCGATACGTTGCAGCCGCGACAAGTTTTCGTTCTTATGAAGGTGAGAGAATCACGAAGAAGCGTCATGCTCACGAGGCTGACTGAGTGCCATCCACAGTCTGAATGGGTCGCAAACATCTTATTCATTACAGGCTTGCTGTTTGCGAAGCTTTCTCTCATCATCACCATCATTAGCCTGACCCAGAGAGATCGTAGATACTTGGTCTTTGGTGTTGAGACTTGCATCATTCTCTGGGCTGTATCATCCGTCTTTGTAGTATTCTTTCAGTGCGAACTACCAGAGCCATGGAATCCCATTGGGCATTCATGCATTAACCGAGTACGTTCTATTTCGTCTGTCCGCAGCCTTTGGACAAGCTAAACTGACTGATTTTGAGACTGCATTTTGGATGTACTTCTCAATCACTAATATCTTGACGGACCTGGCCCTCATCGGCGTCATGGTTGAAGCAATTAGACGAGTTAAAACATCGTGGGCGAAGAAGGCAGTAGTGATGTCGGTATTTGGAAGCCGAATCTTGTATGTCCCACTCATTCGATGCCCCCCTTGCTTAAATGACAATAGCCCAACTAACAGATGCGATGCCAGCGTTGTTCCGGCCGTTGTTTGTCAGATCTACTACACTTACCAAGCGATACACGCCAAAGATCCGTTTTTCGATATGTGGCGACCTACAGTGGCCATCCAGCTTGTCCAGTGTCTTAGCATCGTCACCGTCTGCGTCCCGTACTTCAAGCCGTTCTTCGAGAGTCTGGAATCGGGGCAGCTACGTGTCGATGATCTACGTCGGCAGGGAAAGACGAGTGCCAGCGGATATCCATCTGGACAAGGGTCAGCGAAGAAGAGTGACCCTCGGCCTGCGTCCAAACCCCTCGACTCTGCCCACTCACAGAGGAGCTCAGTACACGAACTGGTCGCGGTGCCAAAGCCGGCACACACGACTTCCGCTGGGCATGGGACGAAGTCTTCTTGGGATGGGCGGAGTCATTCGAGCGAGATGGGTCTCATTCAGCAGACCAAGACGTGGGATGTAAGCGTCGAGATGAACGGGGCGTAAAGAAAAAATGGCTGTGGGATTTTCTTAATTGATGTGGTAGTTAATGCAAGTGCTTGTTCATCCTTGTATAGATAGAGTATGTATATAGCAACGAAATAATGCATTTGAATGTCATTCACAAGACAAAAAGCCATGAGTGTCTGTGAACCATGCGAAGGATTCGCTGATGCGAGTAGTGGGGGGGGGGGTTGGCAAGCTCAAAGCAACGTGCGAGAAGAAATTAATAATCCAGAATCTGGAGCTCTTCTGGCTCTTCCATCAGTTTTGCGAAAGTCTCTTCTTCTCATTTGCTGAGGTAGCTGTACAATTCCCTTCTCCCAGCTCAACTTCTCATTGTAAAATGGCATATTTGTTTGTCAGGATACGTCCTTGGCTTCTTCAACATGCATAAACAAACAGGACCATTGGCGGCTCAGATACGCGGTCACTGTACACGTACTAAAGATTGAGAGGGCTGAGCAGAACACGACTCGCGTTGGAATGTCTTGCCGGCTGTTGGCTATGATGTCTCATTTGTCTAGTAGCATCGCTGGTTACTCCACCCAAACCAATTCTGGCAAGTCTACGCAGTACGTCTCCCTCGAATGGGCATCTGCCGAGTGGAGCGGGAGAGAGAGAGCGAGAGCGAGGGAGAGTAAAGCGACCCATGAAAGATTCCTCGTGGCATTGAATCCTTTTCGTAATCTCATTTCACCGTCCCGCTCGCTTACAAGTCAATTCCATCCCGGCCAGCTTTCCCGCCTCTCCTCTGGCCCCCATTCGTTCAAGCTGGTGCATGCATTCCGGCATGTGCAGAAGTGCTTTTGGTGCGCTTCCAGGATTGAAGCATTGAAGCCTTCGCGCGCAGGGCACAGGTTAATAGCTGTTGGACCTCCTCTCCACTTTGTGGGAGAAGAATTTCACCACTACCTACCTCATTGTTCCTCATGTGTTCTAAGCGTCTTGGCAGAGTTTTTTTCTACTTTGCCTTTTAAGAGCTGCGTTGGCTGCATGATTTTGCGATCCCGCGCATCAACATCTCATTCATTCTCACCAAAATGACTGCAGCCGGTGATGGTCACGAACTCGACAGCATGACTGTTGATAAGACCTATCATGAACACCGGCTCGAGGAACAATCTAGGCGCGACTACCTAGATCGCGAGCAGTTGGCTCGCTTGGGCAAGAAGTCTGTCCTAAAGGTAGGGAATTCCTCAAATCTTCTTCGGCAAACACTGATAGACTCGTTGTAGCGAAACTTTGGGTTCATGTCAATTTTGGGCTTCAGTTGTACTGTCCTCATCACGTGGGAGGGCATTCCCGTCACATTCGGCTTCGGATTGAAGAATGGTGGTCCGGCCGGTATTATCTATGGCTATCTCATCGTCTGGCTCGGTGTCCTCAGCGTGTTCTCAACTCTTAGTGAACTGGTATCCATTGCACCTACGTCTGGCGGACAGTACCACTGGGTCTCAATGCTGGCCCCGCGATCTTGTTCCAAATTCTTGAGCTACATGACCGGCTGGTTGACAGTGGGAGGATGGCAGGGTTCCGTTGCTTCCGCTGGGTTTCTAACGGCCACTCTAATCCAAGGTGTCGCCGTATTGACATTCCCCGAATACAACCTGAAGTCATGGCAGTCGACTTTGGTCATGTGGGCTGTAATTTTCTTCTCAGTGTTCATCAACGCGGTTGTCAGTTCGGCGCTTCCCAAGTTCGAGGGCTTCATTTTGATCATCCATATTCTGGGATTTTTTGCCATTGTCATCCCACTCGTTACCCTTGGCCCACACGCAGATTCTGCGTCCGTCTTCACCGTGTTCAACAATGGAGGACATTGGCCGACCCAGGGGCTGTCCTTTATGGTCGGTATGCTTGGAAACGTATTTCCTTTCATGGGTAAGTCGGAAAATATTGATCCGCTTACTCTTGACCATGGCTAATGTGTTTTAGGTGCCGACGCTGCCTTTCATGTACTGATGACCTTGGCATCCTCGTTCTGTGATCATAGCTGACTCTCGATATTAGTTGTCCGAGGAAATCCACAATCCATCGGTGGTGGTACCGCGATCAATTATGATGAGCATCATGATTAATGGCACTCTCGGCCTAGCCATGAATTTCGCAATCCTCTTCTGCATGGGCGACTTGCAAAAGGCATTGGCATCGCCTACCGGATACCCTTTCATGGAGATTTTCTACCAGGCAACTGGTTCCCTCGGCGGCACCGCGGCCATGACATCAATCATCATTGTCATGGGTGGCTGTGCGGTTGTTGGTGTGCTCGCTTCGACATCAAGACTCTTTTGGTCGTTTGCCCGAGATCGTGGCCTCCCATTTTGGCGTACTCTGTCAAAGGTAAATGCTCCCTTCTGCCGACAGCTTGTGATATGCGATGCTTTTGCACTCATGTCAGCGAAGCATGAGCAGTGAATCATTTGTAGAGTTACGACTAATAATCTGAAGGTTGATGAACGTACTACTGTCCCCCTTTGGTCAATCGCCTGCACCACCGTCATTTCTTGTCTTTTAGGCCTCATCGCCATCGGTTCCGAAGTTGCTTTCAACGACGTCATTTCCCTCTCCGTGTCATGCATCTACGCCTCCTATTTTATCTGCGCCTCCCTCCTCCTCTACCGTCGTTGCACTAGCGGTTTCAGAATGCCCGACCCATCCTCCCGCCCAGCCCTTGCGAACACCACGGGCTCTCAGCTCGTATGGGGACCTTGGCATGTTCCGGGCGTTTTTGGCATCATCAACAATGCATTCGCATGCATATATCTGATTACGATGCTGTTCTTTAGTCTCTGGCCTTCTGCGACCCCCGTAACACCCGAAAAGATGAACTACAGTGTTTTGGTATCGGGCACAATGGTCATTTTTAGCATTGTCTATTATTTAATTTGGGCGAAGAAGGAGTATCAAGGGCCAATCATGGAGGTTGAGTAGATGTTGGAGTCACATTATGTTGATTACTTGCTTATTGCTCTTATAGAAATGGAGTTAGGGTAAATGATACACGCACTCACGAATATAATATTAATGATCTGTATTTTAGAATACTAAGAGATCTAGTAGAAGATCAACACACTCGGAATCTATACTCAAACTACTACTTAAGTATATGCCGCCTCTTATAGCTCTGAACATGGCTAAGTAATTATTCTTTATGTGCTACTGATAGATGATCCACTCCTGAGATGACTATTCGCTTTCATTTGACATTCCAAAATTGCAACCTCATTTCCCGGTAATCATTTAGATGTGTATTAAATCTAGCTTTGGTCAGCAGTTGCGAATCACCTTGCATTTTACCTCATGCGAAATGTCATCGCCACCACGTTAAAGACCACCTACTAATACATCACTCGACGTAAATGCAAAAACCTCGGGGGTCCTTTTGCCTCAATGTCAGGATCGTATGCAGGAAACTTCGCTTTTCCGCATGTAAAGCCAGTTGTTCTAACCAAGATGATAACAGGAGTCTTTTGTCTACCAAGGTTATGAGTGGTGAACGCTAACAATGATCTCCTCATATATAAATTTATGGGAGATCACAACGATGAATGTCATAAAATAGTGATAAAGCATAAAGCTTTATAAACAAGACTATTTAAGCTAGAGAGGGGCGTTGTTGCACGTCTTATTATTGGACTGATTTGGATCCAGTTATTCCGTGCTGTAAAACGAAGAAATGCATCTCATTTCCATTTCCATGTATAGACAAGGTAGACCAACAGCAAGGTATACAATACCAAATTGAAACGGTCAAAATGAGACTCGAGAGGAGCTACGGGTTAACAAATTTGACCGATTGTCACATGCTTCGGGACCAGACGTTCAAACTTCGTAACATATAAGAGGGTGGGAATTAGTAAGGACACGAAGATAACAATGTGCGGGTGCGCTTTCATAAAAAATAACATGTTCAAGATGAAAACACAATAGTATAACCAACAACCATTCGAGGGCAAAACAGGATAGCCACAACTAATAATCGCCCTACGATGTAGAAGAAGTGAGTTCCTGAGAAATGAGTCTTATTGAGTACATTACTTTTTCATAGTTTAACCGAGTTAAGCAGAATTTACGACTTCAGAGTCCCATGTTGATGCCGTTCGCATTTGAGCAGGCAACAAAGGCCGCTGAATGCGTAATTGAGCCAATGATATCAATACTCCAACATATGTTTTGCTTACATACTCGGTGAATTGCTCGGCATGAATGCTGAGACATTTTGCTGATATTCGCAGAATCCTCTGAGGAGATCAATCTATTCATATTGTTCTACATATTGATTGATATCGTCATCATCATGCCACATCGTGCCGCGATGCTCGTTCGACAGGGTTGTTTTCCGTTTCCTTATTTGCAAGTTCATTGTCATACAGCACAACGTTGAGGCATCAAATTTCTACGGAAGTATTATAAAGTGGTGCCAGTCATCACACTCTCACATTTTGATGTTTAAGGAACTGCCTGTTCCAGTGTTGATCGACCATATGGGCTGGGGCTCCTAACATGTGGGATTAGTGGGTCAACAGAAGGAACAGGTCAAGGTGCCATCGGTTGCGCCCTATTGTAAATTTGAGATATCACTATGCCGACAAACGGCCCGGTGTTCTCAAATGGGACATGCTTGGCATAGAGAAAACATGGCACGATATCAGAATCAATTAAAGATCATCAACTTAGTTACCCAGGATTCGACGCAGCATTTGATAGAGGGTGGCATTGCGGACAAGTTTCTCCTTTGCCAAGCAGGAATGTCTTCACCGTCACTTGTTTCCAAGTACGTTCAAAATGCCACCTTCATGCAGAACAAGCGATATTAGTTTGATGTTGGGAGGATCCACTGCGCGTAGGCAACATGCTGGATCTCCAAGGTTCCTTGATGGCCCCTAAATATGCATGTTTGTATAGGGTAATTAAAGCTGATGGCGGCAGGCTGTATCCCATCGTAATTCATATAAAACAGATATTACTCGGTCCAAAATGGGATACAGCCCTGGTTCCTGTATATTGCGGCGCACTCGGGATGTTGATAGATTGATAATCTTGATGCAGGGCTCCACCGGGGGGCAGGCCAACTTCTGGAAGGTTGGAATGACCAATAGATATGAACACGGAAGCACGGCTGGTGATGAAGGGACTGGAAAGGTAGCAGATAAATTAATGGCAAGCTGAATTGGGCATATACTGGACGATGTGGTATATCTCCCATTACCAAGTCATACGATCCATGGATCCTTATCATAGAGGTCGAAATATCTCTCAGTGGGGGAGCAACTGGTCTGATGGCAAACGAACATGTCGATTATTAAACTCACTAGAGAAAGTGATGCGTAAATGTCTCAAAAGCAAGCGATGCTGTAACAAAAAAAAAGCTTATGTTGGGTAGCCACGATGTGCCACCCGAGACCCGAAAAGGGCCGTCATCGGTCACGAAAAGGGAACACTCGCGACTCCCATTCTCTGATGCATCTTATCTGAGACCAAATCATCTCTCGTGTCTGGGGCTGGTCTGGTCTTGTGGTAGTGGGAATACGGAGCTGCTGGTGTTGTTCTCTACTCCTGCTGTATTGGAACTAGTGCAACCTCTTTGGGCATTGGGGCTGGGATGATCCTTGCGGTATTCGCTCACTCACAGGCCAGAATGAGGTCTAGCCTCAGGAACGTGGGGTTTCTATTGGGGGTTCGCGGGGTTACCGACATGACCCTGGAGGCGGTCAAATCCGGTTCCGCCTCGTGATGGAGATGTAACCATTTCCCCATTGTTGCTGGCTCCCACGCCCGCTCGTCAGCCATCTTGGGAACACTTGCGGGCATATGGAAGTTGGATTTTGATGTTGCTAGTTATACTGAGTGAATCTCTCGATATGTTTTGAGATGTACAGTGTCTTTTCTCCATAGAATTCACTGAAAAGCACATCACAAAGCTATTGCCGCAGCGTGGACAGAATCCGCTCTCTTGATATCTAACCTCAAAGCAGCACATAATGCGTAAATTATCGCAACGGATCTTACCGTTAGCGACTCGGCAAATCAGGAAGTCTGGAGTAGATCTGCAGGGTTTACTTGCGGCACCACTTGCCTTGGCGCTGTCGATGTCACCCTGAGTCTCGACAACTGCAACCCTTCTTATCAATTGACCAGTTTCAGAACACCATCTTTGTGGTTTGGGCTGCCCCCCACCACCACATGGCTTTCCTGTATAAAGGATGATCGATTTCCAGAAGCAAAGGGGATCTTCAGGAACCATCCTCTTCAGCATCATCACTCTCATCTTCTCATCTTCTCATCGGCCTGTGGCTGATCATTCATTCTTTTTTACCTAATCACTACAATTGTAGCAGGACTGAACGTTTGAACAAGACCAAATCATCATCATGTTTTGGAAGACCACATCCGCCTCGGCTGCCTTCGTGGCAGTCCTCGCCGACACCTTCACTGGTGCCGCCGCTGGCCCTATCTTCGCCACCAGAGATGAGCCTGCTCCCGCTGCTAGCAGTCCCGTTGTCCTTCAGCCTGCCCCAATTCCAGGCGAAAACTTCAGCGGATACAATGATCCCAGCCTTTCCAGCTCGGACAACTTTTACTGGGCACAGCAGGAACAAGGTGAGCATCTGAATGGCCCCATCCGTGCCATATACAAGTTCTAACCTCCTTCATTTAGGTATTCTTGCCAACATGACCTTGTCTGTCGCCAATGGCTTCCGCCTGCTCAACTCCCACCGCTTCGGCGACATCGTCGAGGCGGTTGACTGTTCCAACGCCGACGTCACCATCAAGTTCAACAGCGCCGACAACCTCAACGCCGCCAAGAACGCCTGGACCTGGGTCAACAACAAGCCCGAGAACACCGTCGTCTACGTCGTCGATGGCTCATCTTGCGGTGGCCAGAACCAGCGACAGCCATACTACGTCAACTCCATCAGCTACGATGAGAAGTCCAACTCTGCTACCCTCGAAGCCTCGACCGCGAAGTGGCAAGACTTTGCTGATGACGCCACCATCCGTCTTCATGGCCTCCCTGCTGATGGAGAGACCGCCAAGAGAGGCTGGACATCGATCAACAAGGACGTTTCCATCAACGTTGCCCATGACTTTGGTGGACACATCTATTCCACCGTCTACAACGGTATCAACATCGGCATTGACTGCACCGACTGCAAGACTACAGGTACCATTGAGGCCGACATTACCTTGTCCTTCTCCAACGGATTTCAGGCCACCATGACTGCCCACAACAGCTTTGGGTTCAGATTCGCCGTCGGCCTCAGTGCATCCGGCGCCATCCACAGCCCTTGGGCTTCTCAGTCCTTCCGTGTTGCCACTGTTCCCCTTGCTGGAATCAGCATCTCCGACGTCGTTGAGCTCGGTCCCGAGATCACCTTTGATGTCCAGGCTTCCATTTCTGACCTGACTGCTGCATTCAACACCAACTTCGGCATCGCCATGACTCTCCCTGAGGGCTCCCAGATGACCCTTGGCCAGTCTGCCAACCTCAACCCCAGCTTCTCCAAGATTGGACCTAGCATCAGCGGCTCCGTCTCAACCTCTGCTAGGCTCGCCCCTCTCGCCACCTTGAGCATGGCTGGTACCTTTATGGGCAAAGGATTGGTCGGTGGCCTCTCCCTCAATGCCCCCATCCTCACTGCCAACGTCAAGGCTGCTGGCAACTCTGCTGGTGGTGTTTGCCCCAACGGTGGCACTACTGGTGTCGCTTACAGTGTCAACGTCGGCATGGAGGTCGATGCCTTTGGCGGCTTTGGCTCCATCTCTGACCAGCCCCACAAGACTGCCCTCTACACCAAGAATGCCCCCATTGTCAACGACTGCGTTCGAATCACTGGAAAATAAATGGTGGCCAACTAACTTAATATTGTCACACACGCAATTGCACTGGTTGCACTCTGTATCATATAGCTATGTGTGGATATGACTGTATATAAAATGCCTATATAGCAAGACGTTATGTCAATATGTATAAATGAATGTATTGAATATGAACTATCAACAGCTTCTCAATATTCATCTGTGACACTAATGAATAAACCGTTCTCATTTTCACCAATCCTTTTAATCAACCCCAGATGTCCCCTATGTCCCTCTAGATGCATTTGGTCAAGAAAACAATCCTCCCGTCTTACTGAACTCCACCCAGATAGCCCCTTCAACTTTGCCGTCCCGCGTATCCCATCAAGGCTAGGCTTGCGTAATATGCTCCGTGAACCTAATACACCGAGACATTAATCTGCAATGCAACCGCCCGGCGACATTCAAGATCAGATAAGACGACCCAACTGAAAATAGGACAGCGCATTGTAGATGCTGGTATATCCACCCCAACTGCAACCTCGTGGGCTGGGACCAATGATCTTAACAGAACCGCCAAGAACATGCTAGAGTAGCAGGTAGCTTGATTTGCATATTAGCCTGTACCGGAGAGTTGGTACCTACTCTAGAAGGCTGGTTTGGCGACGTTGTATAGTTTAGCCATGGCCGAGACTTGTTCCGTTGAGAATCATGTGTCTAGCACACCCGAGAGCCATAATGTTGGTCAGCCGTAATGCACTTAGTTGGTCTTCTGCAGGCAATGCTCTGCAGAACAGCGGAAGGGGGAGCATTATTTCCATATTGGACCGCCATTTGCACTAATCCTCCTTTACTCTATTTGAGCCAATCCTCGTGATTGTGTTGCATGGTCTGATGAAACCATGACGCCCATGCCGTGGGCTACGATTGAAACCTCCCTTTCAAGTAAAAAGCTCCGTGTCAAAGGTCCAGTTGTCGAAAGCGTACCACCTCAGAAAATTTTCGAGGCAAAAGGTGTCATTGTCGAAAGTCTCGAGCTGAGCTGGCTGTGGATCGAGTATCTCATTGAGGAAATGTGAGAGTTTCTTCTCGGCGTCCTTGCAAATTCCATAGTTTTTGTTTGTAGGGTGCGCAGCCCATGAAAGATTGGACACGAAGAGCCTCAGGTTACGGATGATCTCACTGTGTCGTAGCTTGATCGTGTCTAGTGCAGTATGCCGTGTTTGGCGGAAAAGATCTAGAGTTAGGACACTGGCACTAGGTAGGCCATAATAAAGGACCTGTTATTGTAAATCAATCCCATTAGACTCGTGACTCTATATACAAGAGGACAGCAAAAAAGAAAAGGAAGAAGAAGAAGAAGAAGAAAAAGACTCACAACCCAAGAATAGTGCTTGTTCAGGTCTACAAGGGGATTTTTTCCTGCACCCATTTCGATAATCACAAGCAGAAGTTGTTTTGAGGCTTGGAAAAGAGCGTCATATCCGGTATTGGTGCGTTTCACAACGCTCCGCTGAAGCAAAAAGCAGCTATGGAGATATTCAAGGTATACCGTGAGCGCTATGAATGGTACTTGTTCTGGGTCGCCAGTGGTTGCCTTGACCTGCCGATCATATGTGAGATGGTTTGGTGCTGCTTCCCATGTAGCCTTTGCCTTTGCCAGTAGGCGACTATCTCGAGTTAGTATATCTCCAACTACGACCAAGGTAATCACAGCCACCTTGTTATATCTGCAATATCTGGCAGGTAAAAATCGCCCAAGGCAACCTCTAGAACCTCCTCCCTGAACATAGACATAGCATATCTCAGGCGCAGGAAGCTCACACGATGTACCTGACCTTCGGTATTCCAGCCCACTGCATCGAGATTTGACGCCGCCTTCTGTAGAACGTCCCCCCGGCAAGTAGTGTATCCTCACTCAGATCCCAAGGAGGGAAAAGAGTACAATAACGGTAGCCCATCAAAGGCGGCCTGCATGCAAAGGTAGCAATGGTTTTATCAGCATAATATGCTGCAGCAAAGCAGGATCTTCTCCATTGGCGTATGAAGAACGGGTACTCATTTGCCAAATCAATATCCTGGTGCAATCTGGCAGCATAAATTGTAGTAACTAAATCTCCTAATCGATGCCAAACCGTATGGCTACAGTCGCCGTAGTATTGCGCTCTCAACGCTAGATCATTGTATTGGAAAAAGCCGAGGAGTTCATTGGCGGAACTCGGTCGCTCACAGAAGTTGAGGCAGATTCCACTGGCTTCGAGGACCTGCTCGAGGAGGCCTGCTTTCATCCCCGAATTGACGATTTCTTTCCCAATGGGTCGATCACTATCTGGGGTAGGCATCAAGGCTAACCCGGCCAAGGCGAATATATTTCCCAAGGCTTCCCAACGGAAATTCTTGCCCGTGAATGATAAACAGTACTGATCCACTGTCATCGATCCGTAAATTGCCAATGGCCGAGATGAGTTGTGAAATAGTTGGTTAGCAAAGTCCTCAAGCCGGGCGTCTATGTCGTTGGCATCAACGCCATCCAACATTCGGCGTACAGAGTACACAATAGACCTTATTACCGCATTTGGAATTAAAGTAACCCAACTCCGTTCGTAATACTGTCGAACAAGAGTGTCGCAAATGTTATTATCGTAGAGTATTCGCAGGATTTTCAGTCCTCCCTGTAAGCGCCCTGGATCAACTGCGGGTGCCAGGCTAACAATCTCCGGCTCATATGAAGGCTCACCACGGTCTTCTGTAGGTATAATGGAGGAACTTATTGGACCTAGGTATACGTCTGGAGGAGCCTGGCCAACTCCCACGCTGCCTTGGACCCTATTGCTTTGAATAGATGAAGTCGAACTCGGAGGTCTGTGACCTCATTAGTGTTATTGCAGCAATGCTTCTAGGATTTAAAGTGTATACCTGGGGCTTAGACGACGTTGTGGTTGTCGAGCTTTGCCCGTTGCGGTCCGTTTGGCTGGACGGCTAAGCTTTGTCAAGGACGAGGGTAGATATTCGCATAATCGGTGCGCATCCTTTTCCTCGCAATTCCCACATACTGGGTACACCGAGTCGCAGCGCTGTTTGAGCTTTCGGCATGGTTCACACGCTAGTAATTTACCCTTTCGTCGAGCCGCTGCCATCCAGGATGGTTCTGCTGGGCCGTAACTTGGCGGCATCACCACGACGTTTTTCTTATTCACTTGTTAAATTGTGTCGTAAACTTAACCATTGAGGTTCTAATCGCCTTTTTCCCACTGTCTGGTAGTCTGGTTTGACTTATCAATGCACGGAGGAGCTGATTGTGGACGGTTCACGTAAAGAATGATCTAAAACTTGACTCAGGACCAGAGTAAGCACTGGAGTAAATCTGGACGGCTTGGGGTGCCCAAACTCGAGTTTGAAAACACGCGTAGGGAGCCAGTAAGTCACGTGTATCCACAGCGGCTGACTTGATATGAACAGGGTCTTGGCCCTCCACCTGGTCAACTACCCCCCCCCCCCCCCCTTTGCATCTTCTACTATTCGATGATTTAATATCAATGATTCCCCTCTGTACTCTGTGTAGCTTTCTCACATCATTACTTAATTCTTAGTGTCTGTAATTGTCGTTACGCGTTTGCCACCTTAAGAACGCGCGACTTGCCTTGTGTTGTTACAATTCACATCACGGAGTGTCTGCTTGCGAGTTGAATCCACTGGTGCTGCCTTCGTTCTCGTGAATGCCATCAACCCCGCAGCTTCAGATGTTGAGTGGCCATTACATACCCCCTGCTTTTTGTTGCATCACGTGGAGCCCCATGTTTACAACCTTGTTCAATCTATTTAGAAGTATCCAGCGATTGGGCATGAGAAAGACCTAGCTGGGCATTATACCACGTTGGTCTAGTTGCCTGCTTTTTAATATTACTCATGCCTAAAAATCCTACTTAGGCAGCTCTATTAGTGTGTCTGATTCTGAGCTCACTCATGCATGCTGTGTCTGCCCAAGCGCTGAACGTAGGTTGCCACGAGATTCTTTTCATGTATTAGGATAGCTGTGATGCGAAATCCCTTTATTCCTCGAGGGATTGCTAGATTGTTGATCACTTGCACGTACGGACCATGACCTGAGAACAAAAGATTTGGATGCAACCTTTGCGACCTAAGCATCCTCCACCAAGATTGTGATGAGGTGGCCATGGTTCAGAGTAACTGGAATATCCTTGTTCATTCAGTGCAGCCCTGGAGGCTCCAGTATTGATAAGCTACTGCATTATACTATCCCCTGCAGTCTCCCCTGCAGTCGACATTTGATACCCCACGGCCCCCACCAGCGCCTCTGGAAGGGGGAGGCAGTGGAAATGAGGCCAGGTGTCGGCGGCGGAATCAATTCACAAGATAATTGGATGTAGTATTGTAGTCACATACCCCGCCGTATGTCAATATTAATGATATTGATTCAATCTATGAACGATTTCAAACCTTGGATCTTTGTTGAATAGTCATGGTGCTCGACCACACCCGCCCCTGTAGGCCCATACCTTCCTACTGCATGGACCTCGTCAAGGAATGTGGCGGCGCTGTAGGTAGTTATCAGCAAGCTTAAAGATCTCCGCAGCAGGCTACTACTAATACTACACTACCTACCTACACGGATTCGGGACGTCCCGCGGCAACGGGACGAGCTTAGCCTCTAGATCCACATCATTATTATGGCTAAAGATGAGAGATTTTTTGGGGGGTTCAGAATGTCAGATACCTGGGATAATGGGTACATTGTTCGTGCTATAAAGAACATGACACAATTTAGTAGTTTATTTTTCAAGGTTTCGCCAGTGTTGCACCATTGTAGAACCATCCATAGGTCCCAGGGACTGATTGCTGAGGATCCGAATGACTTGCTGCATTGACTTGACCTTATGACTCTTTAATTAATTTATGTATTGCAATTTGCGTCCAGAAGCCTATTCGCCCGAACGCCTGTAAGGTGGTGTTGGGTCGCGAGCGACTGGGCCACTCTGCCGCGTCGCTTCATCGCTTTGTCTTCTAAACCCCGGGTGAGGACCTCTGTCCTTGTGCTGCCCGTCCTTTAGGTAGTCAATTCTCACATCATGATGCCTAGCCCGCTCTCGCTCTATTAGCTTACGTGTACCCCTCTTGTGAATGCGACGTAGACTCAGCATTGAACAGGGATTTGTGTCCTTTCCCAAACCAGAGCACGCACTCCATCTACCCGTAGATCCAACGCAAGGGCCGATAGAAGACAAGGCCGAAATTCCGAAACACCACCGTTGGAAGACGACCAACCTGACAATGCCTATATAGAGAATGGTGGCAAGTTTCAGGATGGAATGAGTTTATGAAAATAGTGGTGGCTATGCACTCACCTGTGCGTAAACACTCTGATTCAGTTGTTTCATTTTGATCTATAACTTGTTATTGGTGACTCTGGTCTTTTCGTCCATGTCGAGTTTGCGGACGGATTGTCAACGAGTAATTGATTGTCGCGATGCTCGATGCGGGGCAAGCAGTGAATGCTGGCAGTCGTGGCATCACCGTCCACGTCAACAACAACACCTGCATCTCCGTCTGTTTTTGGCGCGGTAAGTTCCAAAATCGCATGACGAAAGCGCCCCTGAAAAAATGAGGCGTAGATTCATGTATCTTGGACTCGTTTCTGTGGTGCTTTTACATGGTCCATACGTTACAAGCCTTTCTCGCGTCTCATTCCTATGGTCGTCAACCGCTTTGGATTGAGTTCACCATAAATTAATGAAGGGTGCAAAACATCGCACCATGCCGTCTTAATAAGCTTGACACAGACAATGAATCTCTAGAGGGCCTGATGTCGCTAGTAGCAGAAAAAGACCACCCGCTGTACCTCAACCAGCAACAGGTGACAGAAATCACCAACGAGTGTTATACGATGTAGCTAGGGTTGATACATCCATGGATGAAATAAACGACTTCAAAGTCAACTAGGATGATCCATGAACAATGCCTAATTCATGAATTAATTACAGTCAACAAACGCTTGGGAATCTTGTAACCTGGCCTAGCCATTGCATGCCCTCGCTATGAACAACACTTGCAGCGGGGCTATGGGAGCTGGAGCTTTAGGGCATTGATGGATTGTAAACCTGACTGTGCAGTTTGGAATTTGCCCGCCGTAAACGAGCAAAACTTGAATGCTACTCAAGCGTGAACAAATCCACAGCATATGGCCGCCGTTCCTCAATTCCATTTTCTAGACGATGAACTTTGGCGATTGCAAATTAACTCTATAAAATTGGCTGCCAAAGTAGAGCCACGAGTGTTGGCATCATCTCAAGCATCCACCCCACATCCTCGGTGGAGAGAGAGGTCAAGCTGCACAGGGACGAAATAGCTTGACACAGTGTCGTAGAGATGAAATCAGCATGAGATTGTATGGTCTGAGATTGTAATAGAATATAAACTTTATGTTTTTCTTTCAATATCTGCTAGAGCAGGTCAAACATAGCGTTGAACATTGTTGCCCAGATGGCAAGCTGAGGTGGCCTAGGCCGAGCGTGCTTTCTTGTCTTGGCCCCGCCCACCGGATGCTCCCTGTCACATCCGGTTGTGACCCTTGGGGTCTTTACATGCGTATAGATGTGTCTACGTTATCGCATCATCCCAAGCAACGTGCTTGGGCCGGTCGAGTTGTGTAGGTTGAATATCACATTTAAATAGTAATCTAGATAACGCGAATAAGAGACACCGTTATGCTTACGGCACGGACCGGTGACGGCTTCGGCCCCTCGGAGTTCATGCCGGAGTCACTCACGGAGTGAAATCTCGGAGCGCGGAACCATAAAAATTCATCCCATATTTATCAGCATCCATGTCGGCTTCGGTTTGAACCCTCAACTCTCGGTCTGGAATCGGTCACTCGGTCACTCGGTCACTCGGCCGTCCATCGTAAGGGCTTCGCATGTATCCCGGCACCAATTACGTGCTGTATTTAACTTTCTCTTCCTTTGCAATCTGTGGAAATCTTCCTCAGCTCACCTTGTTTTCTACTCTAGTCGGCATACTTTGACAGTGTTGCTCAGACCAAGCGACAAACGTGTATCCGTGTTCTCAAATGGCCAAAGACAAAGATCAAAGCCCTATGACGGAAAATGACTCGCCAACGACACCCATATTTCGCATGGACCACGGCCTTGAAGCCTGGTTGCAAGTTCTGGGAAGTTGGATTCTCTTTGCGAATACATGGTGAGTTTATCACAGAGCCACTCAGCGTCAATCATCATGTGCCCCGTTGATGGAGGACTAAGGAAAGGCTCTGCTATTGACCACCCATAATGCAGGGGACTCACGAACTCCTTCGGGGTATTCGAAACCTACTACGCTACCACTCTCTTACCTACATCATCACCCTCGGCTATTGCATGGATAGGCTCCATCCAATTGTTTCTCACCATGGTCGTCGGTCTACCGGCCGGCTGGATCATGGATGCTGGCCATCTTCGGTTGCTACTCATTACCGGCAGCTTCCTAGAAGTCTTTGGCATGTTCATGACATCTCTTTGCACCAAGTATTGGCAATTCGTCTTAGCTCAAGGGGTATGTGTCGGAATCGGAAGTGGACTTCTGGGGCTACCTTCGGTAGCTGTTATTCCGTTGTTTTTCTCGTCCAAGCGAATGCTTGCGACAGGGATCGCAGCAACTGGCAGCAGTTTAGGTATGCATCGTCTCGGACCGTGGTATAACTACGTCAATGGATGACTGACTGATTCATCTCAAGCCGGCATCGTCTATCCAATCATGATGCGTAGACTATTCGTGAGCATCGGCTTCCCTTGGGCCGTTCGGGCATTGTCGTTTCTCATGATGGGTTGCTTGCTCATGTGCTGCACTATCGTACGTCTTCGGCCACGATCTCCGCCTCGGTCAGGCGGGCCACGGATTCAGTTGAAGACTTTTAGAGACCGGCCATTTCTCTTCTTTACAGGTGGTATGATTGGCCGATCACCCACCTCCCTGTTTTTGTTCAGCTGCTGACTTGTACAGCCTTTACCGTGATGATTGCCTCCGTATATGTTCCATTTTTCTTTGTCCAGGAGTATGCTCTCCGGCTCTCAGTCAACAAAGATATGGCGTTTTACTTGCTGAGCATCATGAATGCCACCAGCTTGGCGGGGCGAATTATGTCAAACTGGCTTGCAGATCGGTACGCTACGTAATCTTGCACTCACATCTCACGTCCATGTCTAACATAAAAAGCAAATAGCTATGGAGGTATTAACCTTATGATCCCTGGCTGCTTCTCTTCCGCCATAGTATTATTCCTCTTTCGCTTTGCGGCAGGCCAGCCGGGACTTATTGCTGTCAGCGCCGTCTACGGTTTCATCTCTGGCGGCATGGTTTCACTGCCACCTGCTACGATTGCAAATCTAACTAGCGATTTGAGCCAACTAGGGACACGGCTTGGGTTGTCCTATACAGTAGCCGCATTTGGTGCCTTGGTGGGAAATCCTATGGCTGGTGCAGCGCGGAAAGATGAGGGCTCCAGAACTGATGAGGCCACCATACAGAAGGAGTATCAAGGTACGTGGATCCTTGGAGGATCACTGATGCTGCTTGCAACTGGGTTTCTGTTGATAGCTCGATCGCTCAAGTTGCGACAAAAGGATGGTGGGAAGATGTAGCGCAGCCAAACAATCAGTACGAGAATAGAGGTGGAATCTCGATGAACACAACGAAGTGACAGCGAATGGATATTTTTTTACAAGCACGGTGAATATAAAATACAACTACACATATCCGGGTAGTATCGAGCTGCCGCATTGATGTTTGACTTTGACATAAAATCACAAGTTACTTGTCGGCATTGGATCATTGAATTGCATACAGAGCTAATGGGAAATGGAATATACGGATGACGGTTCTTCATCGACGCCTGCATGGTTACATGCACCTTTGCAGCCAAGGTTAGTTACTAATGGTTTCGAACAAGACTTAAGAAGGGCAATTCGAGTCAAAAACGTATCAAATGCTAGTTACATCTCCCTCGGCTGCTCAATACATGCAGCAACTGGCATATGCAAGCGTCAAAATGCCAATGAAGAAGGAAAATCGTTCCATTTTCGACAAACTTCGCCGACAGTATGGCATATTCATCAGAGACGATTTACCCGATACAGAGTGGCCTCCAGAGATACAGGAAGAATTGCTGGCTATTAAGAAAGTGACAACATATAAATACAGCACATATTCTGCTTGTCGGGACAATGGAGGTGACGCAGATGCAACTCCCTGGAGAGAACTGGCAAAGACGCAAGCAGAAAAACTCACAGAAAAAGCCAAAGATTGTGTGGACAGAAATGAAGCTACTTGGAGATTTGCCTGTGAGCCTCTCGTCTTCAGCCGGCTGAGTGCGGAGGTGGCCTGGTAAGTTGTGCATCATCAGAAGCTGGCATCCGAATCATGGCCGACTAATCATTGTTGAAAGCACACTTTGTCGCCAGCGGGTTTGGAGAGCGGAAGTTGAAGCGAAACAATATTCCGAAAGCAGAACGGCTGCCGACCTTCGAAGGCGTCAGGAAGGTCGCGATCGCTGCCGTTGTCCCATAACAACTCGGTCTCAAGATGAGTAAGTAGATTTTTCAGTATTGCTAGTAATGAAATCATTAGAAAAAGAGATGCTAAGTTTTTATCAGTAAAGAGGAAAGAGTTGGCCTCAACAAACTGTTCATCGATAGGTCTGATGATGTCGTTATTCACCCTCCCGATCTGGCAAACAAATTACCCCAAGAGCAGAGACCGGATCGCGTGTATGGTATCCGGCGAACGAGGAACTTTGAAGACTTGCTATTTAAAAATTTGGAAGACGGTAGATTTGTTGACGATCTTCTGGAACAACAGCCTCACTCCGCGATGGAGGGCGAGCCTTTGTTGTTTCCGTTCCTGGTAATTGAAGCAAAAGCAGGCAATGCACCGGATAGCTGGGACTCAATCAAGAAGCAAACTGCTTTCCCGATCTACGCGTACCTTAACCTTCAACGGAGCCTCAAATATGCCACGATCCACAAGTCTGAGTGGGAGTCGGGTCCGTTGGTGTGGTTCTTCATGAGCAAAGGGGAATACTGGAGACTGTGTCTGGCATATCAAATACCACTCGTATCGCCATCGTCTGACGATAATCAGTACAGTACGGTAAGTCAAACTCTACTCCTGAACTGAGACGTGGTTCTGACCTCGTGGCAGGTGATTTCCGAGGTGTGGAAAGGGTGCATAACCAAGCATGACGATGCTCTTCAGCTATTTCTGTTAGTTGACCACATCTCCGATTGGGCGCGAGATGTGTATCGACCTACCATTCTCAAAGAACTCAAACTCATCACTGGTAGCGGTTCAGATGTCACTTCAGTTTTTGCCGACTCAGACATCTTTTCTTCCAAGCATCATGCGCCACCACCAAATGCATCGTTCACTGTCGACCCAAGCACTAGCATCGATGTACGAAAAGCATTTCGCGCCCTTGACTCGGCTTCGGGAGCGATCCGCCACGTTGCCTCCATCGAGTCAAGATTTCGATGTCTCTTTATCACGGCTGACAACGTTGTCACATTTTCAGATTCCTTGGAATCAAAAATCAGGAAAATCGTTGCACGGAATATTCTGAACCGCTTTCATGCTGCCAGCAAAGAGTTTTGCATCCTCACTCTCGATCAGCTAAACGCGATGGAAGTCATATGGACGGGCCATTCGCGCCCAGCCGCCCCCTTCCATATCAGAAACAACAAGTTCTATGCCATACACGTCTTGAGTTTTTATTTCTCTCCTTCATGGGAAATGATTCGTGATTTGTGCATCATAGCTATTTCACCTGATGCTTTTGGCAAACTCATTACCGATTCACGACTAAAGGTTGGACGCTGCAACGCTACAATACCACAAATTGGGGTCAACGGCGACAATCTCGACAATACATATTACGCTATGCTTAACCGCATATCACTGATAAAAAATGCATCTCCTCAATGGAATTTACATGCTTCGATTAGAAGGCTCGCAGCCTCCATCGATCCGGACGTTGAGGAAAAGTCGACTCCCGCAATGGACTGGTTCTACCAAACAGATGCTCGGATATGGGAAATAGTGAGCTGCACCTATCAAATCCACAAATCAGGAGATGTCGAGCCTGAAAAGTCATTCCTTCGCATTTCCAAATCATGTGAGACTTGGGACGGTGATTTCGATAAGCCAAGCCAAGCGGACTTGAATCCGCGGGATGTCAGCCTTGGGCAGGTCGTCATTGGAGCGGAACCGGACATCGGAAGCCTGCAGATCTCTGACGATGATGCGGTTCTCATTTACGGATGGTCAAGTCAGCCAAGGTCAGGTAAAAATCTGCCCAATTTATGTGTGTACATTGTTCGTGGTCCTTTGCAGCCACCAAATGGAGATGATGTTGCAGGCATCATCGGGAGAACATTTGAGAATCGCGATGTCTACCACACGACCAGATATAACGGCTTTTTGAGCTTCCCGTCAATGCAGAAAAAATACGATATATGGAACTTGGAGAAGTCTTACGGCGTACACTTTGCATTAGGAAGGGACAGCTTTTCTGCATGGTTAAAGGATCTAAATCATCCGATGCCATCAAGACAGGGCTCCCCAAGAGGACCAAACTGTAACGGAAGGGCTTCCATTTTTCGAGAGTATCATCCCTGGCACGATCCTCGCCATGTAGCTGATAAGGCATACTGCAATGCGAGAAAGGAGTATCTGAAAGAGCTTATCAAAACAGAAACGAAGACTTGGATTGAGATTGCATACAGCAGGTTCCAAAATGCGACTATCTGCTGCCTTTTGTGCTCTGTAGCGATTGATTGGGAGCGTACTGGCGACGGGATCAATGGGTTCTGTGAGATTTGCCAGTCGCATTTGGCCGGCGCCATTCCACCTTCATGGCCAACGTCACAGAAGAGATTCCTCTGGAAAGCTTTTAACGAGGCGATCTCAAATGTTTACTCGCAGAAGAAAAGAGAGTCAGACATGGAGAGTATCGCTGGCAATGAAGACGCGTCAAGACCGCCTAGATCTAACCTAGAGTTGGCCACCGACTCTACAAGTTTAGACAACGCTGAGGATTCACGCAAAGAAAAGGGCCCGTCTTACTTTTTCCGTTTATGGAATACCATGTCAGAGTGCTACGCAAATGCCAATGCTACCCGCAGTCTTACGCTTCATCATGTTTGGTATGTGTATGAAGAGCCTAGTCTAGTGCCGCCACTAGGTGAAGAGGGAGGAAATGTAAGAAAGAGAAAGAGGATAAAGATGGATGCGGAGGAGGACGAGAAGCAGAATTTGGTGATTAAACAGAACATGACAGAGCATTAAAATATAGAGAACATTATTTGAATGGCACATATATCAGGGTCTACACAGATGATTATCACTTTGGCTTGAGTAGAGCGTGCATTCATCTCTAGGTTAGTGAGTAAGAATTAGAATGATGCTAAAGGTCGTCATAATGATGAATGGCTTTGCAGGAGTTGCCTTTTTAAGAGAGTAAGCCGTGTTTGTTCTACTGGACATAATCGGACCTTTGAAACCAAGTACAGATGACACATTATGATGAACTAACATTACGCGGCATCTTTATTTCATGGGTATGAGCAAGCTGCTTTCCATTTACAGAAAGAAAGGCATAAATCTTCCCTTGGGATCAAGTAGTGCTAACAGGAGGTCATGTCTATGCATATTGAGACCTTGTTTTCAGCTTTCTAGAATAGGTTACTCTAAACAATAAGAATATTTCTACTATTACTTGGGGTCTATATTATAACCCAAAGAGAATCACGGCAAATGTCAATGGTAATTGACTTGCTTGTCCTGCCAGGGTTGACTACGACGTATAAGAAGCGACTGATATCTGTGTTATCCAGTGTCTATCATCTCATTTCTCATTAACAAAAACACAATATTTCATATTCTACCTTGATTCATTCAACCTTTATTCAAGTTTACATCATGCAGTTTTACTCCGTCGCGATTCTAGCCCTCGCCGCAATGGCCGCGGCTATGCCACAGTCTGTGGATAGTCTCATTCGCCGCCAGGATTGCAATCTTGGTCCTTGTATCAATGGATGCGTTTCCTGCTGTCTTGTAGATGGTCCAGGACAAGGAACTTGCGTCTCTTGCCTGGTGGGTTTATATAATTTGCGGAATATGTATCGTCATAAGGAACCTACTTGCTAATTCACTCTTTATAGTATCATTGTTAAGATTTCATGCGGAGGCGATGGCGGGCACACATCCTTCCTTATGTCTTACTGTTGGCTATTTGACTGTGAACGATATTCTATGGATGGCTTGAGGTTCAAGATTGTTTGGGGGTGGATCATGGTTCAAATTTGGCCGGCCTATTGCACGCCATTCTTCAGATACCATTTCTCTTTGCCTAGAAACTACTATTGTGTGTTTAATTATTTTTGCAGCATAGATTTCTAGGGCAACAATAAAGTTGGATAGCGAGGCAACAATAGTAGCGAATACAGTTATATCTGGGCTATCCTTCTATGTAATTGGCTACGAGAATCTATCGGAGGACTACACAAGACATCCAAGTATATCGTTGTATGCCAGGATCTTGTACCAAAAACACAGACACCCAATGCCACGTTCACTGCTCAATCACAAAATTGAAAGATAGGCCTGCATGAATCTATTTTTTCTTCAGCCTTGGATAGTGATTGTTTTGAGTCAAGTCTTTGACAAAAACAACTACAGAACAAACGCCAAAGAGATTATGTAGTAGAATCCCATAATACCGTACTGGGTCACGCGGCTATAAGCAAATGGAGGCGAAGCTTTCGCTCTGGACGATGGAATTTATTATATAGCCAATGCAATGCCACCCACTACCACATACGACCATAGGCAGTGGAAAATTCGGGGTCCCGTCCGCTCCCCCATAGACAAGCCCCTGACTGGCAGATTAGTAGTTGAGTGGGTGACCATCAGCGAATACCGGCTGTTGTATGTTTTTTGCTAATTTTTTGTTTGTCCTATTAATGGCTGGGCTTTCGAATATAGACTGATCAAAGTCAGTAACTGACACATACGACCATATCCATTGGAATATACGGGATCCCGTCCGCTCTCCCATAGTCAAGCCAATGAGAGGCAGATTAGTAGTTGGGTGGGTGACCACCAGCGAACACCGGCTGTTGTATGTTTTTTTCATCGTCTTTGCTCTCACAGATGCATTTTCGTATGTAATAAATAGACGTTGGTGGATAAACTGGAATGAAGGGAATTCGCAGTGTCATCTAAGCCTCGTGCTTTGTTGACTGGCTGTTGAGGACCGTTTTTTTATCCCTTAATCACAACGAAAGAGCTCTCGTGCTCCGGAGAGAAAAATGCAGTCATGGAGCGTTAGACACTCGAGAACGGTGATACAAAATCTGAGATTGAGTTCAACTACACCAACGTCGATGGTGTTATGTTATCCAGTAAGTTGAGCAGTGGTGGGCCATACGAAATTGGTTCTTATAAAGCTACGATTATGGTCGAGAACGATGGTGGTTCGGACTACAGCGACGCCATTATTAAATTTACAGGCTACACATCCAAATAAAATAATGCCATATTGACTGGTATTCAAACCTGCACGATGCATCACTTTGGGCGTGACATTTTCCCCTTCATCTTGGGCGAGCGGGATTTGTGTCATGCGAATTGCCTTTGCCGCGTGTGTGGTCATCAGGATATGACCCGGATTACTAGTTGTCTTATTGGTGGCTGGGCCAACCACGCTGGAAGTGCGTGCACATTTCGTCACATTACTCTCAGTGGGCAGGTCTCTCGATCTTGTGTTTGGATATGAACCCTTATATCTATCGTGTCGACTTGTCTTTACTCTTTTTAAGATAGATACTCAAGGCAAAATTTGTAAATCCGTGTGTGTGCCCCTTTTCTGTCTAACCACTCTGCCTCCTCGTCTGAAATTTCCATCGACACCAAAGGTGCTGCTGTACAACTCTCCATGGCTAAAATGCATCTTAAGAAGTAGATTACAGAGTCGTTCAATACATACCCTACCCCTTTGTACTCAAGACTTCTTAGACCATATCTGGAAGGACTGCCTTGATCACGCTGATCGAGTCCCAGTGAGGATCATTCCCAACATCTCACTGCAGCATGAGGAATTCGTGCAACAAAAAGAGTACTACGAACCCGTTGCGGTGGATATCGAAGAATGAAAGTGGGTAGATGAGACTTTTTTCAACGCCGTCTTTCTTATGCGTCAGAGCCATCCTTGCATATACCTTTTCCGGCGAAATACAGCGCGGGGAGTGGATTGATAGGGGCTGGGCGCACGACACTACAAGGCATGCAAGCTTTGGGGCAATCAAGGTGGGAGCGATAAAATCGTCCAAGATGCAGAAACTGGTTGTAGATGTCTAAGCTGAGGTATGCAGCGTCATCCAAGAGCGGTTGCCAACTGGTAAGCGTGGAGTTGAAATAGGTAATAACAAGTGCAAATCAGAGTAGATCGATATGACGTTGTCGGCATTTATGGAATACATTGCCGCATTTGACTGTCCTGGTGGTTTATCACGTCGATGGGCGTGATGAGAAATTGAAGATCAAAGCGCAGCGCCTGATGGTCGCGCCAAACAGGCGCACTTGTCTAATTTGGATGTTAGGGAGAGGGACGGAGAAATGTTAACCCAGTTCGGAAAGGCAGCTGTCTATGAGTTTCTCTCCCTCTATACATCAGCTTTAATTAATCAACTAACCCAAGCACTAGAGCAAAAGTCTACTCGACCCAGCCTTAGGGATGGCGGGAAATCGGCATGGTAACAGGCCTTGTTCGACCTATTTCGAGGCTCATATAACATGGAAGCATTCACGTCCAGTTAAATAGAGCAAATCTGTTGGAATTTATCACCAGATGTTATCCATAGATCACTGCACTCTGATGTAACAGCGCCTAATAGCCGCGCCTAAACAACAACGCCTATGGTTTGCGCCTAGCTGACGGGACCAAGTATCCATGGATGGCTATAGATTTAAAGCGCTTAGGTAGCGGCCCAGGCGCTGTATCATCTAGTGATGTTTGCGGACAGATATTGGTAAATGTACAGTGCTTTAAGAGCTTGCCCCCCAGGCTGATATGTACCCACAGTAGTGTTCTGCATCAGTAGCGAGTCGGTCTCATCCTCCTCGGCTCACAAGATCTGTTTGAATCCCATGCCCAGGCTTGCACCACGTAAATACATACCGAGCTCATGGTGAAGTCCAGATCATAAAATGCACGTCTTTAAGAAAGCTGATAAGCTCGGGATATATCTCCCCATTTCCAAATCAGAAAATGCTGATATTGACGCCGCTGAAGCAGCTCAATCTACATCTAGCAGGTAAGAGCACACACACACACACCTTCTAGGATTGAATCAAATTAACATACAGCTAAAGTCAAAGGCACAAGAGAATACGTCTGTTGGGAATCTTATTCCTGATAGTAGGATCAGTTCTCGCCGTCAACCTATTCCTTTTCCTCAAGCGAGGCGATTCAGGATGCCGCAATCCCTCAAAGCGGAGGGAGTGGAGGACGCTACAGCCAGAGGAGCAAGAGACATACATAAACGCTGTGCTATGTCTTATGTATAAAGACTCAAAGCATGACCGTGGAAGCTCACGTTATGACGATCTGGCATACGCCCACGTGCTGGAGAGTTCCGGCACGCACGATGCAGCAGCATTTCTTCCGTGGCACCGGTATTTCCTTCACATCTACGAAACAACATTACGGGAAGAGTGTGGCTACCACGGAGGGCTTGTGTGCGTGACTACCCAGAGCGAAACCCTCTCCCAAGGATATGAGCCGTGCGCTAACATACGTGATTAGATATTGGGACTGGACGCTTGATGCTGACAACCTAGAGGCATCTCCAATATGGGACAACGTATTGGGATTTGGCTCGAACGGGGAGGCCACTGGTGTCGAACTGTACAAAGGCCACTGTGTACGAGATGGACCCTTCGGAAACACAACGCGGGTTTGGCAATCTAAGCCCAATGGGCACGGGTATGACGCTTGGAATCATCCACACTGCCTAAGTAGGGGTTTCCAGTCGGGCGCGACAAAGGAGAAGCTCCAGAATCTGGTGAAACCAGAGAAGGTGAACACAATACTCAAACACAATACCTATCGAGACTTCTTTATGCAGTTGGAAAAGAACTCGCACGACGCCATCCCTCAGTTCATCAGAGGAGATTTCATAATCTTCACTGCCCCAAATGGTACGTACATTCAACCACTCTATGGCGAGACCACATCTCACGAATCATGTCAGATCCTGTCTTTTATCTCCACCACACCCAGCTCGACCGGCTTTGGTGGACTTGGCAGGAACGCAACCCTGCCTCGAGAATGTCTGATTTCCAGGGTCCCAAGGAGAACACGAAATTTTCCGAGGCTGCGATTAATAGTACGTCTTCGCTAGAAGACTGGATGAAGTTTGGGGACTTTGGAAAACCTCTCAAAGTTAAACAGGTTATGAGCACCAAGTCAAAGGACTTGTGTTATGAGTACTAGTTCTAGTTGAATACTATTACCGTCATCATTCATTAATAAGTACTTTATTATCCCGCCATAGCCACGGAGCATACTAAGTTGCCCAACACTCCTGGCTGGGGCAAAATAGCACTGACAACCTTTACTATGCAAGTCCAAACGATTGTGTACTTGAGATACGTCCTACACTCATATGGAGGCATGAAAATATAACACATAAAGTTTAATACGCACCTTCTAAAATGTTCGTGGTTAGTGTGTTAATAGGTTTCTTGCGTATGTCTGAAGAAACATCCCCAATGAACCCCTCCATTACTCTGTTATTCGGCATTATTCCACATTTAAACAAGGAGGGGGGAGAAGGGGGTTATTTAGAATTTCATAAGGAGTATCCAGTGGCATCCAACCTTTGCCCATTGAAGCCAGTCTGCACAAAGGTCGGCCTAGCTTGTTAGCTAATCTTCGTCCAAAAATTCCTGCTATATTTTCTAATCATATTTGAGAAGATACTCTTTGCGAGCGTCGCCTGGTTCTGTCTTCAAACTACAACAGATACCTTCGCGTAGCTCCAACAAACTTTAAGGTATTACAGCATCACTGACAGAGAGCCAACCAGATTGCGGCAGTGAGTACAATTTGTCGCTTGATGAGTTCACTTCAGTCCGCTAGTAGTGATAATCATGGGTTTATTTCGATCACCCAATCCTTGAGAGGTAGCTTGCAATAGGTTAGCAGCATCCTTCCCGGTAGAGTACGGTCACTTTTGGAAACGGAGCCTTCAGTGACCAAAATATAGATCTAGCATTGACAGCTATTTAATGTTGTGCCGCCACACAGTCAATCTCGACATCCGTACCCATCGGTAATCCCACAACAGCCACACAGATCCTCGCCTGAATAAATTAGCTCATAAACTAGCCATTCATGTGAGTCCAATGAATACACTCACCGGGAAGGGCTCGGAAAAGAATGTGGCATATCCTTCGTTCATTAGCCCGAAACTCTCCATTGTTGTGAGATATACATTGACTTTAATGATACGTTTCAGAGACGAGTTAGCAGCTTCAAGAACTGCGGATATGTTGCGAATGATTTGCTCCTGGTTTAACAGGATTAGTAACCAGCAGCCCCCTAGGGTATTGAGACAGCTCACGGTGCGTTCCTTCACAGTTCCCTCAACAATAGCATTAGTCTTGGGATCAATAGCGATTGTTCCGGAGACATACACCAGCCTGTTAAACACCTGAGCCTGGGAGAAGTGAGAAATTGGAGCCGGGCCTGTGGTTGTGTTAACAGGCAGTAGGGCCGCCATCTTGGGCAACGAAGAAATAGTTTATCGAAAGCTATCCAAAATTTTCGATTGATGAAGGAGACGTAGAAGACTGCTGGTAGCATCCTATTGCTTCCTTTCATAGGGCATGGCATGTCTCCCTTCTTTTCAACAAGAGGGTCTGCGTGCGCTTTGCTTCGGCGTCACTAATTGGCGTCATCGTCTCCGCCTTCAAGGGCGTCGCTTCGCCAACAGTCCAAATTAAACTGTAATGTTGGGTTGGTACATCATATGTCATGAGACGCTCGTTGTGCATTTGAATACCTACCTTTGACTAGATGTTTGGCTGATACCCATGTAGCCATCAGTATTGATGGCGGGGTTTCTTTTGAGATGGAGGGGTGATGCTTTGTCATGCAGCTGAATCAGCAAAGTTGCCCAGGATCCCCGTCCCCCTCGTCAATAACGGCCGGTTTTGCAACTATTGTGAGGGATTTGTAGAAGAAATGTCATGCAAAGGCGTGTTCCCGAACTCGGAACAGCAACAAACATTTCCGTGTCTCCCTAGCAATGTCTCATTATGCACGCAGGATCATGCCCGAGTGTGATCAGGGGTATGCACTTCAGGGGCGTGCACTCAGGCTAATGAGGTCGCAACTAGACTTCCACGGCTATCATCACAAAGTCATGGTGTCAGATACCCAACGACCCATTTTCATTTTCCAGACTCTCACTAAACATCCAGGCATTCTCTATGGCCATGATGGCAGGTTCAATGTGTGCGGTCGATGCAATCAGATTCGGGAGAGCATTTAAGGAGAAGCACTTCGTTCATGAACCTGACTTCATCCATTTGTTCGATATGCGTATCCGAAAAAATTAGATAATATTTCTTTCTGTTTGGGTATATCGGCATAACTACAGGGAAACGACTTTCTCGCACCAATGTCTTGTTACCCCTCTAGTTTTCTACATTATATGGCAATGATAGATATCTACAGGGTAACTAAAATGGATGGGCAGGGCGCTGGGTTTGTGACATCTTGGATCCATGGTTTGAACAGATGACCTAAGCTACGTTAGTAATCACAAGTATTCCAAAAGACACAGAGATCAGAAGACTCAGTGGTTAGATACGGGGAGAATTGCTCCGCGAAGTGAAGTAGGCATGTTAATATTACCCTGACCAGGATCCAGTAGATGTTGCGCCCTTGTGATTTATCATCATGCTGACAAATGATACCTGTGCATTCGCCACAACCATATCCAATTGCGTCGTCTTCGGCTTCACCTCCATCATTAGAACGAGGGGGCTTGTTCGTGATACAAGATTCTTGCTTACACATCACAATTACGTAAAGGACACATCAGACTAAAGCCCTGGCTTTGGGCATTAGTTCGCATAAATGGAGTAATAGAGGGACATGCATAGCGCAGTCTGTATGTAATGGTAATTTGTAAGCCCCAGTCAATTTGGGAACAACTATCTCGCTTCCATGGATTGCTACCATACAATCAATGGTGGGGGTCGACATGCCGTCTTGTTACTCCCCGATGCTTCCCGCCCTCACTGCGCCAGACTCGCAGCCCATTCATCCACGCTGATGACTTGGTCCACAATGGTGGGCCAAATGATCTTCTCCGCAACATCCTTGAGCTGGACGCTAAAGCCAGCAGTTGCATCGCTCCTAAGGCAGTGTCAGTCTCGTCGACTATGTAGCAATTGTTGAATGAAATGGACCTACAAAATGGTTACATGGTACCCCCTGTAGTCGCAGGCTTGTTAGTTCCATTTCTCGTTGACGGGTGGGCATTGGGAGTACATACAGTTCAACGGCATACCGAGCCGTGGATTCCAAACAAGTATTAGCGACCATGCCAACACAGATGACATGGGTAATGTCTTGTTGGCGGAGTTGGAAATCAAGGTCCGTGTTGGCAAATGAACTGGGCCAACGGTTAACCAGGCCATTCCATGTCTCTATGCAAGGATATACTCACCTGCTGTTCCAGTGACGCGAGACGACGACATCACCGTTGCTTCGGTCCGGTTCCATTTCTTGGTAGATTTGGGCTCCAAAGCTTCCTACTCTAAACGAGCCGATTTTCTGAATTGTAAGATGGCTCTTTGACTTATGATTCCAGTTGGCCAATTGGCCATCCTCAATCAACTGATGCTGGCAGTAAAAGATGGGGATCTTGGCGCTTCTTGCGGTCTTGATCACAGCATGCATGTTTTTGATAGTATCAGTAGCTTCAAGGCTTTCCTTGAGTCTCGCATAAAGTTTTCCATCGGGGTGCAAGAATTCATTGAGAGGGTCAATGAGAAGAACAGCTGTCTTTGGCGACATGGTGATGGAGGAAGAAGAGGCTTCAGGGGCCAAAGGTGATGCACTAGATTATAACAATGATGATATTGATCAGAAGTTTGAGTATATCCAATCTTACCAGACAAACGGCCAAGCACATTCAAGCCTCTTTATACGCTGGCAATGATGCAGCTCGCATACCATGGTTGAGATTTGTGATGCTAGCGATTGCGTCGTGATATCCGCCCTCTTCAATCCATCTTTGTCATCAAGCTTTGTCATCCAAGGTTGCTATGCTGCTCAATGCCCCCTCCCTCGCTGTGCAAGCCCCTCAATCATGGTCTACATCAACAGCCGAAGAACGGATAGAGTTTACCCCGCTTCGGAGATATCTCTCTTCCCACACAGCAGTCATAGAATGGCTTGGTCGAACCCCCTCAGACTGTCTCATCGTGTGCGGGGGAGTGAGCCGTTACTTTCCGTTGAGCTTTCCGTTTCCGAATCTGTAGTATTATGGATGCCTTGTCTGATCCTTTGTAAGTCCCCAAAGCTCTGAACATGGAAACTCCCTCTTCTAGTCGTTCTAGAAGACCCATTGATGTTGCGAGATGCCATGGGGTCTGGGATTCGGCATTCAAAATACTTGACAGCATGCTTCTTCAGACTACCCCTCCTGGCTGTGCATAAAATGGTCGGACCGACAACTCTATCTCCATTTGCCTTTTAAAGCCGATGATGTTAGAAAACAACGGAGATTGTGTTCAAGACTACGCCAACCAACCCACATTGTTTTCTTGGTAGTAATATGATTAATGATCATTATGTCATGTGGAATGAAATACGACCCTGGCCTCCAAATTCCTCATCAGATCAAGAATTAGATCATTCCCAAATCAAATCAACAACCCATAAGAGACCCGACATCGGCCTCTTGTCCTGTTGTAATCATTAGCCGCTGGCTATCGCAACTGACCATGGCTGACCCAGTACTTACATGGGAAGTAATAAAGGATGGCTAAGCCGAGGCTCTGTCGATGACATTCACCAACTCAAGAATATCCAGCATCTTTCTGCCACGTTGTCAGACCCCAACTCTTCAAAATGCCCACCTATCACTTTGAGCATGTCATCAAGCTCTCTCAGGCCCAGAAGCTGACACTAGCACGATCCATCACTGACTGGCATGCAACAACCTTCAAAGCACCTCGCTTCATCGTCAACGTTCGCTTCATTGACGTCTCGCAGGGCCTATTCTCTGATACCTACGTTGGTGGCGTTCCACGACAGATCAATAAGCTTTGGGTCAGCCTGCGCAGTGGTACTACCCGCACGCAGACTCAATACCAAGCCATGTCAGATAAGTTGGAGAGCATCTGGAATGAAGCGGTTGGCAAGGACTCTCGCGCAAAGCAGTTGAATGGAGTTCTCATCATGGGCAATATTGACTCTGCCAAGGAGGCCGGATTCCATCTTCCAATGGTACGTCAATATCACTTGCCTCTTTCACGGTTTCCGCTAACTAGAGACAGCCCGGATATTTTGAGCAGTGGGTCAAGGACAACACGGATGAATTTCGGCGGTTAGCGGAGGAGGGGGATCCTGACGCAGAACAAGTTGTGGAGGAGATCAACACCCGCCCCGAATTCCAGAAGTAAAAAGCAAACGCGAAGAATCTTGTAGTTTATTTTGCATTCTCTTAGCCCTTTATTGAAGGATAATAATGCTACAGCATGAGATGCTTTCCATAATAGAGCAAGCGGTAGATGGAAATATTTTCAGTCGATGATTTGGGGTTATATACCTTGTTCAAGCTACACTAGCTAGTCGCTATACACCACCTGCATACATGGACGCACGTCAAATATCAAGAAACATCAGGTTGGAGAGAACTGGTAATGCTGCTCACGGATGTCAACATACCAGCACCTTGTTTGGTAAGGCGGACCTGATTGCCGAAATATATAGGACCGGCTTTCTTGGAGTCTGTCTAGATTTTCTCTTTTAGTTGCCGTCAACAAGCCGTTGCACCTTTCTCTAGAAGTCCTTTATGTAGGAGATGCGAATATCATCAGAGCTTTTTGATAAGCTGTGAAACATCATGCTACCTCTTTTAGCGTAGAGCCTGACGTACTCCTAGTGAGGATGACCAACAACTGGTGTTAGTCTAGTATAAATATACATAAGATGTATGAGTGAGTATGTCTTATATCTGCTATGGCATTGTCGCTTCTTAGTATGAGCACTCCTCTTATAATGAGTGGAATTCAATTGCGTTTACATCACTCGGCGTCTGGTTTCTAGTTACTGGTGTACCAACTCCATTGTGTAACATGGTGGGAAAGAAGAAGACGGGAAAGGGGTGGTTCAGCCCCACGTGGCCCTTGTATAGGAGTTTCTCCATCTTGTCAGACTCTTGTCTTGTTAACCAATAAACCGACATGGGCATCCGAGCACCATGTCAACCAAAGAAAAGTTCAGATATACGTAGCCGTAGTGGAGTTGAAATTTTATGGCCTTGCTGCAAACTGCGGTGTAAAATACTAAGACCTGACTCAAAACACGAGAACACAACCAATCCCAAAGAGTGGGGAAAAGAGACTAATATGTTCCCTTTCTCTTACCAGTTTACGCGGCTCGGGAGATCTTGCCTATTCTAGACCCCGTTCTCCTACAATGTCTTTGTAGGAATCCCCTATCGTGCTAAGACGTGCAGGCCGTTTGAGACGTTTAAGATTGGTAAAGTTCTTATCGTATAGTGCTGCGGGACGGAACGATTTACTCGTCAATACATGTCTTATCTTACATCAGTCGCTAGGCTGTTTTTGTAGTTGGAATAACAACCTGCTAACAGGAGAGGCCTCACATGCTATGTTATCTTCAGAAATGCATTAAACTACTTTGCATTAACTTTTTGATACCCACTCTGGGTTCTAGTATAAATATAACGATGACTTCCACACTCATATCTAGTCAAGTCCTTGGTCATGTCACTTCTCAACTCATAATCTAAGACACATGGGCAGCATCTTCTTTCATCTCCATACTCCATCTTTCTCAAAATCTGCAACATGACCGGACCTACACAATATGACAGACTCGGTTCTTCCTACGACGTCATGGATACAGAATTTTGAACTTGCTGTCAAGCCACTGCTGAAACCAGGCATGAAAGTCCTTGAGTTTGCCTGCGGTACGGGCTCATACTCCAAACGTCTACTCCCTTGGGGTGCTGGCAACCTGACAGGAGTTGACATCTCGCCCGTCATGGTTGATGCGGCTGCCGCCCGGTTAGCTGACTAGGTATTGTCCGATTGGGCACGTTTCCTGGTTGGCGATGGCTCGAAACCAGTTTCACTAGCCCCCAACGGCAGCAAGGCCTACTTCGACCTAGCGTTTGGTGCTTGGTTCCTCAACTACGGGCAGAGCAAAGAACATTTATCGCACATGTTTGCGAATATCTCCCTGAACCTCAAGCCGGGCGGCGTGTTTGTCGGTGTCGTTCCACCACCAAGCGAAAGCCTCGATCGACTTGCCGAGTTATGCACACAGCCACCACTAAATAGGATGTGGCCGAAGCGCATGTACACTGAGAAGCTTGCTTCAGGGGATGGATGGAGAACTCATGTCTTTCTGGATAACAAGGGCGTAGACTTCAAGGCATGGCATCTCAGAAAGCAAGTATTTGAGGAGGCGGCAAGGCTAGGGGGCATGCTGGGCAAATTGAAGTGGCGGACTGAAGTTCTTGGACCTGAGCACAAAGCGAACCTCGCCATGTCAGACGAGGAGTGGGAGGTCAGACAAAAGTTCCCAGAAATCGGAATTATTATCGTCAGGAAGGAGTAATTGCCATTTATCCAATCAGCTATTACATATACTTGGAGACATTAAGAATTAGCTATATCACATATCTAGGCTGCTTATACTTGCTTAGAAATGGCCCGAACTAGTCATGTTCAAATGAAATTTTGGGAATCTGGGGAAAGAAGTTCTCCATGTCGCAATCCATGATGCTAGTCTTTTCTTTTCTTGTTGTGGGAGATTATTTCTGTGTCTATTTAAAAGTCCGTGGGTATTTCTTTCCACCCAGCTTGCATTCCCTCTTCTTCTAAACATACTTGCTTCGCTTCCTAATTGAAGGACCAAATGCGAAGAGAATCCATGGGATAGGAACTAAAGCCAGTGCTACAAAGCCAAGGAGGCTTGCGGCCCATTTCGTTGTCAGTCCATCGTACACTGTGTGAAAGCACCGTATCAGCAAAACAACTCTGTGTTTATAAAAAAAAAAAAAGGGGGGGGGGGGATAATGCTAACTTACTCTGAATGGTGACGAGAGGCAAAGCTGCGGCAAGCACATAGCGTGTCAAAGCATTGGCTGACAGCGCGGACGCTCCGAATTGGGACCCATAGCAGTCGATCAAGTAGACCATATTGGAAGACTATAGCTCAAATTAGAACTCGTAAACAAGGGAGTTGGCAGATATTCCGGGACTCAGAATCGCGTACAAATATACACATATTTCCCCAGTTGAATGGGATCAAGGCGAGCACAGGGCTGATCCAGTGTACGTCAGATCTGGCGGTCCAAGCGAACCAAAAGAGACCAACAACGACACCCACACTACCCATCATGGCTGGATATAAACGTTGCTCTGCCGGAAGATGGTCTGACTCCCCTCTTTGCAAGGCTTCCTTGCATTTCCGCTGATATATGAACCGGTCGCAAAGGATGTTAGTCGTGGTGCCGAGGATGGTGCCGACTCCCAGAGCCAAAAATACGAGCCCCGTTTCATGATCCGTGAAGTTGTAAGTCTGCCGGAATACAAGTGGCATGGATGCGAAGAAGGCGTAGAGCACAGCAAAATTGAAACCCACATATAAGCTGAGGAATAATACGATCGGCTCGGTAGCGAACATTTGCAGTGGTCGCAATAACGAGTCGGCGATCCACTTCCGCAGAGAGTCCCAGCGCAATACTGGGATTCTTCCCCTCCTCGCTGCTAGCTTCTCCTTGCTGGCATCATGTTCTAGGATCTTTGGCTTATAAGTCTCGCACATTCCAAGGGCAAAGACGCATGTAGCCATGGCCCAAAAGACAGCAACCCATTCAAGCCATCTCCAATTCAGGTGTTCTATCACGAAGCCGCCTATGACAGGAGCTGTATCAAGTTAGCTTTTACCGCGCCTGATTAGGTGGTCATACAAATCGCCTTACCGATGCAGGGCCCCAGGAAGGGCGCCGTGACAAACAGAACAGTGGATGGTCCACGTTGCGATGGGGGCCAAATGTCTGCCACAGAACCGCCACCAACACTCAGTGCGGGGCTCCCAAAAACACCAGCAAGAAACCGACAAACCACAATGGTTCTAATGTTTCTTGCCAGAGCAGAGCCTATGATGAATAAAGTAGCTATTGGTAGGCCGAACCGGTAAACAACCAAGCGACCTGCTGTTTCACTCAATGGGGCGCCGATGACTGGGCCGAGAGACAGTCCAAGGCAGAAGATCGAGACACCTAGGAGAGAGACGGTTTGCGAGACACCCAGATCTGAAGCTGCTCTTCTTGTTCCTGGAGCATAGGCCGAAGACATGTATGTACTAGAGATCAAAGTTAGCCAAAGTCCATTACTTGAATATGGCACCAACAAGAGAGATGTGTTACATGGTGAAGGCGTAGAAAGCAACGCAGGCGGTGTGATAGACTTTCTTGGTGTTGCTCCAGTTGTACGGATTTCGAGGATCGTCTGTCCAGCTATCTTCTGGCTCATCGTCTTGTGCCGAGCCCTGCTCAAGAGATGTCGTATCGTCTGTTGCGTCTAGGCCACCCATGATGAAGAGAGATACGATGAGAAGGTTCGACTTTCACTTCAAAACACAAAGAACAGAGGGGAAACATCTTGGGAAGTAGACCAGATATCCATTGCCGAGGTACTAGTACAAATAGGCTCTGACTCGTCTCCCCAATCTCTGCATTAGTCCTGGATTGACAGCAATTGATAGGGCCTATTTGGAGCTGAGTGGAAACAAATTGTTCCCGGTGTTATTCCCAAGGGGAATACGCGAATCAATTCCTTCTCCTTACAAATCGTCTCCAGTCTAACCAACGGACACTACGGACACTATACGGGATTAAACAGTTGACAGCTAGCGGGCACGCGGGTCGGGGGTTGTGGGTAGAGGGCGCACTTCACCGCAGATTTAGTGGCTTCACTAGGGCAGCGGCATGAGTCTAGAATGTCATATGGACTGGGCACATATATTATGGACCCCTCTGGCTCGTAGCGACCCAACTTCTCCACTCCAAGAAAAATGCCGATATCATGGAATGAAGTGGTGAGGAAGATTTGGGTTTTATTCGTTGATGATCCCCTTTCGGATAAACTGTTAGTCATCCAGTTTAGTAAGCGATGGAACTCTCCCAATTCGGTAATCCGGCGCGGCCCGCACTGCTCTCCCCCTTGCATCATTCGGAATTGCGGAACCAGTGAGGCGTACAAAGTGGAAAGAATTTCCGTCAGTTGTGACTTTGACAATGAGCTAGAATAAAAGGGTATGTGTTATACCCGATGAAACCTTGATGCCTGTGGGTAGAAGTGGGCTGGCCATCCATGAGAGCCCAGCTATTGATCGTTCAGCTGAACTGGGCGGCGCAACAGACATCCTGCCCAATGCTACGGCAAGGATCCCTTGGACATAAAAGCATGTATTGGGTATATGCAACAAATTATCCCATCATAAAACGTGTCTGATAAGAAGTAAAAACAAAAGTCCCACGGGCTTCCATGGTTCCGAGCTAGAGTATGCTTCTCAATCTCCCCTTCAACTCGTCCAACTCGGCCTGCTTGACCTGTGCTTCCCTCTTCCAATTTTCGACCTCGATCCTGTCATTATTTGGCTGAGATCTCTCTTGATTGAGAAGCTGAGTTAGCCGCTCCACCTCCCTCTTTAACCTCTCATTCTCCGCGCCGAGGCCTTGATGTCGCTGGTTTTCTGAGGTGGCATGGCGCTGTGCCAGAATCAAGGCATTTTCATTGATCTTGGCATCCTGTCGTAGTTGAACCACGAGTGCCTCTAGCTGGCTAATCTTTGCCCTTGCCTCTGCGAGATATTCCAGCTCGCGGAGTAGGACAGTTATGGCATCGTCTATTTCCACAGATAGAGTGGATAAACGCGACTTGGAGTTTCGAGGGCTGGGAGCAATGGCGCGGCTGGCGCTGGGCGGACCCGTCGGGGCTGACAGAGGCAGTGGGCCACCCTGGGCGCTGGGAGCTGGATACTGAACAGGAGGTGGTGTGGTTTTGTTCTGCGATGGCAGGACAAACGGCACCATCAGGGGCTGTTGATCCGTCACAGCTGGAGTTGATAATGGTGGTTGCGATGGTGGTAATGATGGTGATGATGAGAGATCAATTACCCCACTGCTTTGAAGCGTGTTTGGCCTGTGGGTAGGCAGAGCAGCCCTCGGTCTCTCCAGAGGTGTCGATGGAGGGGTTGTTGGAGGCGCGTTCTGATGCCACTGGCGACCAATGCAAACTTCACAAAAGAACCTCTGCCCGTAGAAAAAATGACCGGGAGGCTGGCCCAGACAGCGCTCATGGTAACATCTTCTACAGGTATAGCATTGCAGCAAGTTGTTAATTCCTCCACAAACGTAACATCGCCCATCATGAGGCGAGCCATTCTCTATCACGTTGGTCAGCTGCTGCTTTTAACATGTACCATGGTTGAGGGGGTTGAAAAAAGTATCAACACACTACGCCACGCTTGGTATCGTCTCACTGTACGAGCACTGTTAGATTCTATTCTTCATTCATCCTTAAGCCGCAAGAGCCCATCAGATCCTTAATTATACGCACCTGCGGCTTCCAGCGTGTCCAGGACCTGTATTGAGCCACTTGCGCCCGGCCAATTGGCAGCGTCTGTCTCAGAAGATTGGGGTTGGGCAGCATTAGCGTCCTCGATGTCATCAAGTGCCGTGCGCTGTCTTTTGCCCCGAGATTTGGACATGTTTCATGAGAGCAAAATGATGGTGAGACGGAAAGGACTGGTGTATGAATGCAAATGGGGTCATGGCAGACCGGAAGGGGTATAAGAGAAATTACACTGCTCACCCACATGTGAAAGGGACAGTGAACCAAGCTTGTCGCGACCTGACGGCTTACTAAGTATATTACATAATATATATTAATTCATTTACCACGTGATAGGTCATGCATAATTTATATAAACTATGAGGTTAGTGAAGCATAATCCTGATTAAATCATGATAAAGATTGTATGGGTAGTCCACTCCGTACTATAGCTTGATCTTGGTGATATTGGCGTAGCAGACCTGATAACACCATCGCGTATGCATCTTTTCATGTCTGGTATACGGAGTACTGTGGAGTATATATAAATGTTGTCGCATAACATTATTCCCCGCACAATTGGATAGCAAGCACCAGCAAAAGCGAGCCGCTACCCACACCTGTCATCTCTGTCTCAAACTGTTCACAAGAAGTGAGGATCACAGTACCAGATTTGAGGGTCTTTGTAGTACTAAACTTTACTCGGGGGGCTTCGGGAGCGCCATAGGCGACGATGTGAAAAAGTGGTAGGAAAAGCAAAGCCAACTAAAAAGAAAGCCTGTGAGAAATGCATCGCATCCAAAGTAAAATGCACTTATGAGAAACCTTCATGTATGTTATCCCATAACTATTCAGACATCACATAATCATCTCATTCCGTATCCTTTACCGGGCACAAGACCTTGGTCAAGAAGGTTTGATTCAACATTTAGGTAATAACAAGGCAGTAACATCACAACTAGGCGGTCGTTGTCTTTCAAGGTCCATCTCATGTGAATACAGACTAGAACCAACGATCAGAGCACCAATCGCACCAAACATGAGATTGACCCGTGATACCGAACCAAGCGACATCAAGGAGGCCAATATAATCCACATATTCCCAGATGGCCCGTCCAATGTTGACTCCATGCCGCCAATGCCGTCAAACCCATCTAGAGAACAAATGCTAGCCAGTCTCAATGACGTTCACTTATGGCTGCCCCATATCTGGAACATCCACTGACAAATAATTGGGATATCATGGTCATGGATTGCCTCCCATGCGCTGCTCCGTAAAGTACTTGAGCCCAATTAGAATGACATCCCTGTCAATGATAGTTCCGTACATGTTGAGCTGAGTACTGAGAAGTTTGCCAATATGACCACTGTCGAGGATCTCTTTGATCTTTAGGACTGGAGGCACCCATCGGCCTTGCAATCCTACAAGTGCCCTCACGCTACTCTGCCTGATAGCAGAAGTGTATCAATCTGAGCCTTGTTGGATGCAATGGGCCACTCAGCGTAGACGTCCTTTCCGGCCTTGATGCTTAGGAGAATCATTTCATGGTGTTTATCGACACTGGTAGTGCAAATGACAGAGTCTATGTCAGGGTCAGCTGCCAGATCGTATGGGCTACCATAGGCTTTAGTCTCGGAATCCAAGTTATATGTATTACTTAATCGCTATCTTGGTAATATATTTACAATTAATAGTACGACTAATTATCCTTCAATAGAGCACCGGACATATTTCACGGGGCAATTTCGCTCGGCAACTATAAAATGGAACACATGCCATAAGGCGAGGCAACGGGGAGATTTGCTACGAAAACGTGGCGCAGAAAGACGCTAGATGGGCAAACAATACCTGCGTGGTTACGGCAAGGGGAAACGGGGTGAGGCTGCCCGGATTCGTAGAGTCGCAGGAGAGTAAAGGCTTGAATTCTATCTACCTAAATAACTGGGCAGAGTCCTCCTTATTTTGCAAAACGTGGAAAGCCGGCGCGAGGAATGAAGGCAAAGCAACCAGCGCCCTATACCGGGCACCCCCGAATCAAATCCGACTGTACCAGGTCGGGTTAGACCTAGGTAGAAGGACTTGTAAGGGAAAAGGTCTCCGTAGATACGGCAAGGGGTTAGGACAAGAGCCACGTACCTGCTAGGCATTGCCTTCGGCGATTAAAACGTCGCTGATGGCTTGGCTTAGGCTGACCATGTTGTCGTGAGTGGAGAGCTTGTCCAGGTAGACACGGCCGTTGGCCGAGACGCTGATATAGTACGTGTGGCCTTCGACTGAGTGCGGCTTAGGCATAACAATAAGCTGGAAACGGGGATCCGCAGCAGCAAGGGCCTCTGCCAGCTGGCTTGTGTTTTCGTGGCAACCTTGAGGGCCCCAGATAACGCGGCCGTTGAAGGTAAGGATGGCTTGGGCTGTGTGGCCTTCGACTGTGTGGGCCTTCCGGTCGACCCAGACTCTAAGTCTCTCGCTCATGGCTACAGGTGTTCTCGTTGGGAAATAAACAGATTTGAGTGTGTTTGATAACCAGCTGTTACGAACTAAGTATGAAACCAAGTATGAACTGAAGGTGCGCAAAAACATGGCGAACAACCCTACTTTTATACCCAGGGGACAGTAAGGTCTCCAGACTCATTTAACCAGGCATAGACTTTCTCCAGTTCTATTAGATTATCTAGACACTAATCTTCTCAGACACGTAGCCACTAGTAGGAGGGCAAGTAGAGTTAAGAAAGAAAATAATTAAGTAATAGATTGTATAATAGAGTGTTCAAAGGATTGTATTTTAAAGTATATTGAACACGTGGGCTATAGTCGCCAATAGGAGGGCATTTAGGGTAAAAGGGTAAAGGACTATATTAAAGAAAGGATTATATAGCATGATGTCTCTAGAAGCGACAGAATGCATAATAACATTGAGGAGCGGGGTAATGATACATAAATCACGTATATCTTGTACAACAGTTAAACCTGTGAGCTTTAGTTTATGTATAATATAATACTTATAAAGTGATTTTGCTCACCTAGTAATGTTCTTCCACAACCAACTGATTTGTATGTATGCAGTTAGAGAGTAGTAACTACACGATCTTATTGACTCGTTGGCAGAACTGGTTGCATCCTCTTGTGTAACAAGGGATCTCGTGACTACCTCGTATGGGTTTATGCCGAGACTATGAATCTTTGCATTAATACCCCTCTCCTACAACACGAACGTAGCCGCTAAATATTTAGATACCTCCAGGAATACCAGCATCGTACCACAACAAGACTTACTATGTCACGAGCGAATAATCTTGGTCCCCTGACAACACCATGGGCGCAAGCTACGTCATGTCTCGTGCCCGGTAAAACTGTAGTTGGATGCTATCCAAGGTTAGTACTTATGTCCATGCCTTGAAGAGTGCAGTCCTTACTAGCAGTATATACAAAGCATTTCTAATGAACAAAAACATCTCCTACTTCTGCACATACTCCTCCTCCGAACCACGACATACTTTGCAGCGGTTTGTAGCATGAGTACCTCGGCGTTCTACACCTTTAGGGTTCCCACAACGCATGTGATCCCTCCAGCTGGACATCAATTTGATTCGCCAACAACTGTAACCATTCTTAGTCACATCATGTACGCGCCGCTGTTTCAGCTCAACTGGAAGAACTCCGACCTCGTCAGCGCAACGTCCAACTTCACGAGCACCGCCACAACATCACCCACATCATCAGGCGGGACAGTGGGTCATTTATCCACAGGGGCGAAGGCAGGAATTAGCGTTGGGGTCTCCGTTGCCGCTATTGCTATCATTGGAGCACTGATTTGAGTTATAATGCGGCATAAACGCTCGAAACTCTCCGAATAGACTCAACCGCCGCTTGAAGGGGGATTTATAACTCTCCTGGGGAACAGAAACTGGGGTTGCCTGGAGAACAAAACTACTCTCATGAAATGAGCTCATATCCCGACAACAGTGCGCATGAAGGAAGCCCCGGGCATCAGAGAGTAGCTCAACAGCAGCCCCACGAGATGGAATGATTTATGAAGGCCTATCCAACACTGGGGATGTTTATTTATTTTTCATTGGAAATGTTGGAGTGCTTGCTCATCTGATGTACTATCACTATGACTGACACGTCGAAGTAAGAAGAGTAGGCCATTCATCTCTGGTTACCCTATTAATGTGAACCATCTTCCTCCGAAAGTGGTGTCTCTCACTTTGACCCCATCACTCTAGTGCACAGTGGAAAGATATGAAAGCGATAGTAATAAATAATCACCATCATGAGAATCATAATCATAAGCTGATGGTATAATAATAATGTGACTTGTACTCCGTATAGCAACCTATTTTGGTCTCTAGGGTAACTCTGCGGGTTACTTTGCTTTGTCCTAGTGGAAACCCTAACCCTGTATAACTTGATTGATGATTTGAATGGGTCTAGCAGCTGGTTATCGATAATAAATGGCTCGTCATAATCGCGTTATTAGTCAGACAGAACAGAACTTATGGGAAACAATCGTGAACCAACGATGCTCAACTCGTCTGCAAAGTCCTAGCGGTTATTCCACCCTCTGTCTTTCCTCACCCTTCACGCTGCCTAGCGTTACAAGTCAAGACCCCGATTACTGCTCGTCTCTTTCAGTTATTTGCTGCGCTTTAATAGCCACTGCTGTCTTGACCCTCCTATCATTCCGTGTCTGCTTTTTCGTCGACGGCGAGAACGGCCGTCCAAACTGAGGACGGAGACAGTGGCTGGTCCTTAATACGGCCAATTATTATACCCCTGAACAATTTGCTGACCTTGGCATCTCTTCTTTCATAGTGTTTCCTGTTCGGTACGCGCTTGAGCACAGCCATCGGCCATATTACTGACGCCGACCATCAATACGCCAGAGGTTGTTTAGCTATTCAACCTTCGACCACGACGCAATTCATTACCGATTTTCTTGCCTTACTCCCAAATTTCGTGCAAACGCATCTTCGCAGACGGTTCCCAGAATGGTACTCGGCGGATAAACTCGTCCTAAAAAGCCAAAAGCCCAAGCGTGAAGTCGAGTGCAATAGCGAATCATCCATGCAAAAGATCCTACAGCCACTTCAAAGGATATATATATCACGATACCTTAGTGTTGCGCAGTGTCACGATACGTGGAGCCACATAATGTCAGATGTTTGGGGATTAAATGTATGCGATACAGATGAATATGGAGAAGAGGCTATCCCGGTGTTTAGGCAAACGGTACAGGAGACCCTTCTTGCTCTAGCTTCCTTTGGCTATCAGCAAGGTGACCTGAAGCTTGACAACCTCCACATTGTTGGTGACGAAATGGTAGCCGTAGACCTTGAGCGAGTTTGTGTATTCACAGACGCCACAGAATCCGATAAATTCATAAAGCATGACATCGCTCATCTAATGGGGCAATGCAGGGACTATCAAGAGAATCCCAGAGAAGGATGGACTGATTTCTAAAAGCCCTTTGCTTGGTCCTAATCCCCAGCCGTGACTCAATGTTCGCACTAAAAACCATTTTCTGGGTAGTACGAGAGACGAGAGAAGACGAGGGAGTCGATCCCATCTACACGCTACAAAACACATACGGCCATACTCCTCTTGGCATATTTATCGGCCAACCAAGTCAACTCTCAGTCTATTAGATCTTGTCAGTTGCTCGCTACGACTGCTCCATTTGACCAGGATCCACCATCATGACACGCCTCCAACACAGTGCTGCTGTCATCCTGGTAGTAAACTCTTATGGCCCTACCATTACCCCACTCAATGGCAGTCAAATGCGATCCTGGGGGTACCGACCAGACCTCGCCGATCCATCTCCATTCGCCAACCCACTCGTGGCCCGCCAGGGATCCGTGAGCATCATTGTAGTATACGCGTATTTGTGGTTCGTCACCCAGCCAGGCAACGGCAGTAATCGGTGAATTTGGTGGAATTTCACCAGGACTGAAGCCGCCTAAGGTATCCAAATATTAGACAATACAGTACCTCATAGAATGATTCGACAAAGACTCACTCTGATACCACTCATCACCATCCCAGCCATGCTCTTGCAGAAGAAGATCCGGTGTCTGGTAGTAAACCCGGATATGGACGCCAGCGTCGTCTAGCCATTTTGCAGCCGCAATACTCGTCCCTTGGTGTCCGGCTGGAAGCGTCACGCCTCTATTCCACTCGCCGCTGCAGTAGTATTCTTGGATGTCGCTAGAATCCGCCTCTAGATCCATGTTATTACTAGCTGGGATACAAGGGCTCTGCTCTCCTACCTTGAACGTAGACACGAATATTGGACCCCTCCCAATTGATGGCGGCGATGGAAGTGTCTGGCGCAACACGTACCCTCAGACCAGTAAGGGAGCCTTGAAACCACCCTTGCTCATCGCTAGAGCACCACTCCTCAAGATAATCTTCTTTGTTAACGCAGTAGACGCGGACCTATCCACCCTTCATCAATGATCTGTTTGGCTGTAATTATGAAGGTGTGAATTACTTCTCTGCCCTCATCCCAGCTAACAACGGCCAGTGGAGTGGAGGGTTTGCCATAAAATAAGGGACTATCGTTCCTTGACCAAGTTCCATTATCGTGGATCGATTCAAGGACGTCACCGTATTCATCTTGGTAGAATATTCTGCAGGACCAGATGGATTGAGCGGTGGCAGCGATCGGGCCGCGTGCTAAAGACCCAGCCATGACTACTATTGATGCTCGATTTCCTGTCAACAAAGTAGTGTTTTGACAGCAGAAGATACACTTAGTAGAATCCCAAGCCTAATCGTTTGGTCACAGTACGGGGAAGCCAAAGCAAAAAATCACGCAGGCGTCTCTTATTATACCTGCATATTAGGCAGTGGTTAGGCAGCACGTGTTATTAAATGCTCTCAAAATTGGTCATGGAATAGCCACATTGCCAAGAAATGACACGACCAAACCACCAGAGAAAGAGGCTGTGCTGACATGAAAATGGAAGAGAAGGGCATAGAGCGATTGACTGTGGGGCGTGAGGAGAGAGGTGGAAGTCTCGGCATCAAGCGGGGACTGAAGAGACGGACGGTCGAGTATGCGCATTGCGGGACTTGGTGGGCCAGGCAGGCATACATGATTCATATCAAGAACACCAAACACATGTGGCGAATTTGGTACAGTATTTGAGTTCTCTATAAGTAAAAGATGATTAGGAGTACCCCTACATCTACCATTGTCAAAAGCATCAACATATGCCAACCAGGGTGGTGATCTACCCAGGAGGGGTGATGGAGGGGTTTCCCCATGTTATTGAAAATCTCACTTTGCCAAGATATATAACCTCGGGACCTACAAATCACCTCAGGTTCATTATGGATATGGTGGGGATGTGACAAATACGAGTCCGCCGTCAGACTGGCCACATCCAACTGTTAATAGCCCATCACACTCCTTTCAGGATAATTCATTTACTTCATTTGAGCTCCTCAATTGCTTACGTAATAAGATGTCCATATTTTGATAATATTGGAAACGTAGGACTCCTTTAACCGCCACTTTCGCTTCGCCAAGAGCTTGTCGGATATCAGAGGTAGATTGTCGTGATCTCCCCCCCCCCCGGCGGGCCCCCAAGAACATCCACGGAGGATAAGACTGGAGGCAATCGAAGGCCTCCGATATCCGTTATGCCAACATAGTGCTGGAATCATTTATATATAGGTAGGCTTCATTGGTGTCCAAGCTGTGTTTCAGTATCCTGCTGGTGTGCGCCAATTCTCCGTCTGTTCTGCAAAACTCTTCAAAACTTCCGAGGCGGCAGAAACATTGTACAATTATACAATCGCCTACTTTGGCATGCTTTCACTTATGGTACTATCGGATTCGATCAAGAACCCCAGTGTCTCTCCTCCGATGGGAATTGTCAACAACCGTGCTTCATGGCAGTCCTTCGACCAATTGGAAATTTCGGCCTGGTACATATACCGCAAAAGAAGTCGTCAAAGAACTTATTGAGAGTATTCTAGTTCAATTGGGCCCTGAATTACCTGGCGATATCAGCTCCCGCTTCATTCTCATGAACGGTCTGCGCTCAAGTTTGTCCCTTGAAGGCCCCGAGGCCACCCTCCGCCTGAGCGATTGGAAAGGCATAACCCCCTCTGCAACGACAATACATATTAGGCAGATTGGGAAGAAAATACTGGGGTGGGCATATGAATACCATCATGCCGTCGCTGGAGGCACCAATTTAACCGTGTACAGTCCTTGCGAAGGGCATAGATGGGTTCCAGCAGCCGGCCGATTCTCCACAACCATCGCAGTTCCACTAATTTGATGATGCTTTATAATAAATGGATTCATCAGATGACATGTCTTCGAGATGGTTTGATCCCATTCGAGAATTTTGAAGACGTCGTTCCTAATCCGGAAGACATGACCCGAGGTGGCACCCGGCCAATGGAGGATCTCCGCGAGACGTTCCTGTGGTACATAAACCACGGCCAATTATCCCAAGAACACATGATTGAAGCTGACAAGGTCTTGACGGCTCCAGATCTCGCAGCCGGCGGGGATGGTTTCCAATATGATCGGGGCACTATGCTCTCGGTCGGGCTTTTTACCCGGGAACGGTCTTATTTCCTACGCTACGTGCCTATGATAATTTTGGAATCTATCAAACAGTCCACTATCTATACGCATTTGATGGAGGACAATCAATCCGACAGGCCATGTGGTTAGTGGGGAAACGGGAGGGTGGACATTGGGGTGTAGTCTAAAAATCGTCCAACACGACGTGTTTTGCTTGCACTCACAGATGCTAATAATGATGCACTGAACTTCTCTCTTGACTGAGAGGATTCTTCAGTGGAATCAGGCCATCAATATGCGCAAGTGGATAATAAATGTCAATAATCCATCTCAGTCTATGTATGCTGGGTGTCTTGGACCCGTAGCAACGAATATCGTGTAATAAAGTAACGGAGAATATCATGCGGAACGACCACCATGTAAACTAACGGACAAGACCTTTGCATGCTGTGATTTATGTTTGTAAATGGTCTCATCGCAGTGTCTAAATGTTCAAGCACCACCATTTACATATATTTACAACTTCAGCCAGAAATAGTCATACTTCAAGGATCTAAGCTCATGCCCAGTTGCCTGGTTGCCTGGCCTGGGTAGCAAAAGGCGATCATGTAGGGTATGTCACTGTATGTGATGCCCAATTCACTAGCCTTCAGGGAATGTACAGTAGTATGCATCAGAATTGCTTTTGTCTGGCTTGGTGATGATTCATTGTACGACAATCACTTGTGGGCCTTCAAATGCCAAGAATGATGGATGAGAGGGCGTTATTCAATGCATACCCCTTTCCTTGTATTTCAATTCAATGCGTCATTGTTTCAGCATCGTAACTCAACACTTTCATCCCTCTCGCAGTCCATAGGCTGGGGAAAAACATGTCCGACGGGCGCACCTCATCTGGACCTCCTGCAAGATGTCAGCTCAGCCACGCTTAGAATTGCCTCGATGTTACTTCAATAGCTTAACAAACTGACAGCCCAAGGGCTTAGGCATTCGGTAGCTTTTTATAGCTCCCGTGCTCCATCGGCACGTCTTGGCCCAACGCGCCACCGTTCAGCATGGTCGAGACCCCCAGATTCACTACGTGTCGACCAGATCGTGGGGAATGGAGCTCATATTATTGATTAGATGCGACGGGCGTATACGTAATTGGAGTCCTCAGCCAGAAGATCCATACATATAGGCCCAACGTCCCAAGAATGCATTCATCCATCTTCATCTTTGCTCGTTGCCTTCTCATCACTCTCACTCTTTCAAGATGCTGCTTTACACCACCATTTTCAGCGCACTGTCCCTTTTCACAGGGGCCGGGGCTCTACCAGTCGCCCACGATGCATGCCATCCCGACGATGCTCAGTGCTTCATCGGCCAACGACCTTCACAACAACAACAAACTGGCGAATTGTCTTTAACATCGATAAATATGGTTACCAATGGCGACTTCAAGTCTGGGGACGTTGAACCTTGGACGTTTAGCAACCCCAGTTCATCGTTTATCGAACCCGTTCCAGGGCCAAGCGGCGCAGACACCAACCTACTCTTCACCACCTTAACGCCCGGCAAATCCCTCTTCCTCTTCAGCGACACATTCTCTCTCGAAGCTGGTAGTGCATACACCGTTTCCTACACAGCAAGAAACTCAAACTTCTTCTCCAACACGTCTTGGGGAAACTCCCTCATGTCCTTGGCCAGCTGCGGCGGGAAGACAATGTACACTCTGGCCGCCAACAAGGGAGAGCAACTCAACAATTCCTTTGTCAAATTCCAGGGCCAGTTCACTGTCCCCGCCAACAGTGGCGGCAGTCTGTGCCAACTGAAAATGAGCTATAGTGGGCTGAACTATCCAGTTTCAGCCTTTTGGCTAGCTGAAGTGGTGCTGGCGCGAGCTAATGCATGATATTATCTGGGGGCTGGAGGTTGGCACGCGATGGAGTTTTGGTAAAAGTTTTTTTGGCATGGAAGATACCCTTTGGCATCATGATGTTTACGACTTTGGCATGTGTAATAGATGTTATGATAAAAGAATTCTCAATAAGCCCTATACAAGCATTGTAGCATGCCCTGAAAGTCCCAATTGCATTTAGTGATTCTCGGCTTATAGAGAGCAACAATTGAGTGTGATGATGACAAGTCACTTTCGCCCTGCTCAAATATGCCTTAAAGTGAGGGCATAATCTACACATCCTCATAGTTAGCGTTGGTGTTGCACAACGTGCTTCATGGTGGGTGTTGTGAGTCAACCCACCCACCGTGCGACTTGGTCCGTTCGCATTGGGGTAAACAAAAGGAGACGTGATCGAATGGAACGCAATTCCGAAACATGTTAAGAAAAGACCATAGCAATTGTTTAGAGTATATTCTAAATAATAATTCCAAGAAAAAGCGTCGTCGCATCATGAATCCATCGTCAACTCATCAATCGTCACAAAATAAATATCTATCATTGTCTCTTTACAGTCCCGATCTTCGGAATGCTCCCTTGCCATTTATCTGAACTCCTTCGCTAGCTCTGGCACCAGTTAAAGGCAAGAATCCAACCTTGGCGAGGAAATCGGCGTTTCTCCTCACAGCAACCTTTAGCAACATGGATGTAGAGCTGGCCGCTGGTCGAGTCTCATCCGCTGGCGCTGCCACGTCGGCCTCGACAAGGTCGATGAGAGTCCACAGAGGGTGCTCCTCCTTGAGTGTATCAATTTGCTCATTGATAATCTTCCACCAATCTGCGCCACTTCTGGGCTCGATCTTGTAGCCCATTCCCTTGATGAGAGCCCAGAATTGCTTCCAGGCCATGCCATCTTTGACATGAGTGGCCACCTGTGAATGCTTCTCTGGGTTCAATGCCTTGCCAACAATAGTCGACGCCATGGTTGCTGAAGTAGACACAGAGAGCCAAGTGTTGGCCTTGTCTGCGTTGTAGGCACCGGCTTGAATGCACGCCAGTGCCAATCGCCAGAGGTAGTCATCAGTGGTGGGCACACCTTCAGTGGCTGTTCCGATAACATATCCTGGACGCACAATCCCAACACGCCTCTCGCTCTGGCAACGTAGGGCGGCGCGCTTTACAATGCAATCACATACAAACTTTGTCATGTGGTACCCGTTGATGCCGCCATCAACTTGCTCTTTGGCGAGATCCTCCTCTTTGTCACCGTGATCGGTCTGTCCACTTTGCGAGCCCGTCTGCCACTCACTAGAGACATAGACGAATCGCATATGGGGGGCCTTGACAGCGAGCTCAAGCAGCTGTACCGTGGAGCCCACATTTGATGCTTCGAGGGCTGCGTAGCTCTTGGCCCAGTTCACAGCCGCGCCGTTATGGATGATGACATCAAACGTTCTACCGTCTGCGAGTGTACCCCATCGTGCACTGTTGAGCCCTAGGTGTGTTGCGGACAAATCGCCAGGCCAGACCTGAAGCTTCTCCTCGTAGACATCGCACCACCACTGAGCAGTAGTTGCTGATTCGATAAGACGATTTCTAGCAGAGGCATCGGACTTTCCGCGGATGAGGGCAGTGACACGATCGACAGAAGGGTCCTCAAGAAGTTGACGAAGGACCTGAGTGCCGATGAAGCCACTGGCACCAGTAAGGAAGACAGTCAGTAAGCTGTTTGACTGCTTGGCTGTAGATACTTGGCTTTCGGCAACTTGGATCTTGGCGTTGTGTTTGCTGATCTCGGCGATGACGTCGTCGACAGACATTGAGTGAACAATGGGCTGTGTATTGATCATAGCGGTAGCAGCCTTTGAATCCAGAATGAATGCTGAAAGACTACGAATGCTAGTCGTAGGGTTCATTAGAACCTCAATACCAACCTTGACTCCAAATTCGCGGGAGACAAAATGTGCAAGGGACATCATATTGACAGAATCGAGGCCAGTGGAAAGCAGGAGAGCATCGCTAAACCCACGCTGCTCGGCTCCGCTCTGGGACCAGGGTGCGACCATTTCGGAGACCTTTTTGGCTAAAGTAAAGGCTGGCTGTTCAGTTTCTAGAATAGCTGCAGTATTGCTGCTTCCATCAGAGGTGGAGTCGGATGCGTTGAGGACCGCGCCTTGCCTGGAGATCAAGTGTGTGCACGCAACCTCGCGGAGGCCCTTGCGGTTAACTTTGCCTGTTGGTGTCATGGGAAGCGCCCTCATGGCGAAGAACATAGATGGCACCATGTGACTTGGCAAGCGCTTCTTAATCTTGGCCATATCCTCGTCACTGATGGAGAAAACCTTGGGCTCATTGACGACCGGAATCGCTTCGTCTTCGGTTTCGATAAAGGCAGCTAGAACTGGGCCCGCACCCTGTCCTGGTTTGACAACTTCTGCCACGACCTTGCAGGTGAATGAGATGCACTCCTGAACATTGTGCTCAACCTCTCCGAGCTCGACACGCTGCCCCCGAATTTTGACTTGGGTGTCCTTGCGTCCAAAGTATGTAAGACTACCATCGCTGCTGTACGTGACGAGATCGCCGGTCTTGTAGAGACGGCCTAGTCGTCCTGGCTGGTCCGTTGATAGGCCTTCTAGCAACCACTTGGGACCGTTGATGAAGACTGCCGCGGTTTTGATGGGGTCATTCAGGTAACCCATTCCGACCAGCGGGCCCTCGAGAAGAAGCTCACCAACACTTCCGGGAGGCGCCAATCGGTCACAATCTTGAGGATCGACAACCCATGTAAGTAGACCGGCACCCCTTCCAATGCGGGAAACCTCCTCTGGACAAGAGGCGCGGCAACTAATGGTGCTGATGTTACACTCAGCAGGACCGTAGGCGTTGACAAGATCAACTTTACCCCACCACCGCTGAGCATCGTTGACAGTAACTGCTTCGCCGGCCAGGATGAGGGTCTTGAGATCGGGGAGAGTGCTGGGGTCCAAAAGGCCAGCGACAGTTGGCGTGAGATCGGTAAGGGTGCATCGCATGCTCTGCATCGCCTTGGTCATGTTGAACTTGCGGTCGTTGTCGGATGGAATGCACAAGCACCCGCCAGCGACAAAAGTGGCGATGATGTTGTGAACCGAGATGTCGAAAGAGTATGAGGCAAAGTCAAACACTCTAGAATCACTGTTGAAGCCAAGGTCTACTAATTGATGATGCAAGCAAGAGGCGTATCCTTCGTGGGACATCATGGCACCCTTGGGTGTTCCTGTGCTACCAGACGTGAAGACGGTAAACATGAGGCTAGAGGCCGATTGCGACTCTGGTCCGGGATAAGCCGTAGGCGCAGCCAGTTCTCTCAAGTGCGGGCTAACTTTGACAACTCTCAACTGCTTGTCAGAGAGGCGCGAACTCAGCTCCATGTTGGCTGCGGAAGATAGAATGACATTTGATCCAGTCGTACTGACAATCGTTCGAAGACGTTCCTCTGGTAGGTTTGGGTCCAGCAGCACAAAGGCGGCCCCCGCCTTGAGTACACCGTACGCAGCAACAGGCGTCCACAGGGTCTTCTCGAAGCACACTGGCAGCAGCATATTTGTAGTGACACCGAGCTCGACAAGCTGGCTGGCTACCTTGTTGGAAAGCTCGTCTAGCTCCGCATAGGTAATCTGACCATCCCAGGCTTCAACTGCAGATGCACCGGGACGGATCTTGACCTGATCCTCAATCATCTTGTGCACACATCGGTCAATGTTCTCGGGCATAGTGCCATTCCACTCCCAGATCTGCAGTAGATCTTTCTTCGTGACTGTAGTAATGTCACCTAAAGTGCGTTTGGAGTCTGCAGAAACAGAAGCAAGCTGGGCAACGACGAACTCGAATCGCTCAAGCAGCCCCTCGGCAGACCATTGTTCCAGGACCCTAGAGTCGAAGCGAGCTTTGACGTTCATTTTCTCAGCTTCGAGCTGAATGTCAAGTCTCAGCGCATACTGTTGGGTGTGATCCCACGTCTGGAGATGATTCGACGACTGGACGTTAAGTAAGGTCTGGAACTTGCAGACGTCCTGGGCGTCAGAAGACACGCTGGCAATGCGGCCCAATCCAACGTGTTGGAAAGGAGCCATCTCTGTAGCCTGATCTTGCACTGCCTGGAGAAATTCAGACACCCTATGGCTGCGGGCTGGCTTGATGCGCACGGGGACTGGTGAGTTAGACCCGGATACTGTAGCACCAAAGATGACATCGTCAGAATTGGTCTGACGGTTAACTACAATCGCCCATGCAGCTCGGATCAGGCTGGGGGTAACTGAAGGCGTATCTTGAGGGAATAAGAACTCGCACTCAATGGTATTGTCAGCAGCTGGTTCTGGAACGGATCGCGGGAGTGCTGGGAATGGTTCGTTCTCAGGGTTCGCCAAGAACGCTCGCCAGTATGTTGTAATCTTTTCCTCATCTTGCTCTGCCTCTGGTGTCTTTTCTTGGGAGGAATTCTCAGCTTCAGTCACCCCACTCTCCTTTCTGCTAATGTAGATCAGACTCCCGTCCTCGTTATAGCGGACCAAATCACCAGTCTTGAACAATCGACCATGTCGGCCAGGTTGATTTGGTGCAGCACCCTGCAAAAGCCACTCTGGATCGTCAATGAAGACGACGGCGGTCTTGTCAGGATCATTCAGGTAACCTCGTCCAACCAGTGGTCCCTCAAGCAAAAGTTCACCAGTGAATCCTGGTGCGACCAAACGATTACTATCATCAGGGTCTACGATCCAGGTAACCTGGCCCGCACCCTTACCGATGCCAATGGCTGCTTCTGGTGTTTGCGCATTGATGTTGATCGTACTGGCAGCAGGAGATTCGCTTACGCCGTATCGATGAACGACGCGCACCTTTCCCCACCACGGCTCAACGTCTCTGACGTGCAGCGGCTCGCCCTCGAAAATGATCATTTGTAGGCTAGGCACATCATCTGGAGATATGGCATGAGATGCTGAAGGCGTGAGAATGATTGTGTTGGCCCTTGTCGACGCGATAGATTCTGCGAGGCGTACGGTTCGATCTTCTTCATTGGGTACGCAAAGGCAGCCTCCCGTAGTCAGAGCTGTGAAGGCGTTCTCGATGGAGACATCGGAGCTGTACGGGGCAAAGTCGAAGATGCGAACGTCCTTTGTGAAGCCGAGAATGTCGGTTTGGTAAAAGATGGCAGAGATAGCACTGCGGTGAGACAGAACCACACCTTTGGATGCGCCCGTTCGGCCGGAGCTGAAAGTTACATATGAGGTAGCTGATGGGTTGGAAGTGGGCAGGATGCGCTTATCATTATCGAATTTCGAGAAGAAATTAGCATCAATGGTGATGGCCTGCAATGTCTCATCCAATTGAGAGATCAGAGACTGGTTTAAGAGGGAGCATAGTACTAGAGTGGTATTGGATTGGTGGATAATGTGTTGCAGGGGTTTCTCCGGTAATGAGGGATCAAGGAATACAAATGCGGCACCGGCCTTCAAAACACCAAGTAAAGCAACTGTTGCCCATTGGGACTTCTCAAAACACAATGGTATCAGTGATCCGGGCTCGACGCGGTCGACGATGTGAGATGCCAACAGTGAGGCAAGTTGGTTGAGCTCACCATATGAGAGTTCTCCATCCCATGCACTTATAGCGACCGCATCAGGCTGCACAGTGGCCTGTTGCTCAATTATATCGTGTATGCATCGGTCGATAGGCTCCGGGACCTTACTGTTCAAGTCCCAGACCTCTTGCAGGTCCTTGGGGGTGATGGTGCGAATGGTTTGTAAGGGTTGTTCGGGATCTATAGAATCGAGTTGCTGTACGATAACTTCGAGGCGCTCAAGTAGCTTCGGCATGATCCATGGCTCGATGACTCTGGAGTCGAAGTAGGCTCTGGCAGCAATCTTGTCGGTGCCAAATTGAATCTCGAGGGTAAGGGCGTAAGTCTTGGTGGGTGCTTTCTCGGGGGTCTGTGGTCGCTTTTCTAGCACGCCGTGGGCGGAGGAATTTGTTTGTGTTCGGATAACGAGGAGAGTCTGGACATCTTCTTGCCATGATTCGGGCAAGCCAGCGTCTTTGTGGGTGGTGGGGTTTGTTGTTTGCGACTGTACCGCCTGCAAGCATTCTGAGATCTTTTGATCCTGTGCCAGTCGGATACACACGGGAGTAGGTGAAGTCACTGTATCGGCTCCAAGAACTGATGCATTTGTTTCTGGAAAGCTAACGTCGAATGCAGCATAATCTGAATTTGTGTGACAGCTAGCAACCAAAGCCCAGGCGGCTTGAATTGATGCTGATACTGCTGCAATGTCTAGAGAAGATGGTGATCCCCGAGTTAGTGGGACTCGGTGCTCAACAACACTGTCGGCCACGGGCCGCGGCACTGATGATGGGAGAGCCGGAAATGACTCAAAGCCGCCAACGGCAAAGATCTTCTGAGGAGACTCCATTTTTTTCCCTTTGTGTTTGTTGCACGTGAAAACTGAATAACAATAATGATAATGACAGATTATGGGGTTGATGATAGTGTTGGGGGCTTTCTGAGGGAAGGATATGCTACATTGAGGCAGATATCAAGTGGTCTGTATATATTTATTTCTCTTATAATAGCATCCATCTGCTCTCCTTACCTCTTCTCTAACACGTCATTCCACTCCACCTGTAAGGCAGTGCGACGTTGTATGACATGCGCCATCATGAATATTCAAGTCGTCCTCATTCATCGACTTGCATCCCAGGTCCCAAATTATTCCATATATATGAGTAAGACGGAGGGAATAATGCAGTTGGAGTGGAGCTTGTGCTATTTGGACTTTGGCTATGTGCCGTGAGTTTTCGTCTTTCACGCTCTGACCTAGGATGTCCTGGTTGTCGTCGTTGGGCTCCAGGTGAGTGTCTCGGGACACTTATCCGAGAAGATCTGAATGAGGAACTAAAAGGGTGGGCTAATGAACCCTTGAGAATGATGTGCTTCTCCCCTTATGCAGATGCGACGTTTCTCTGACTGGTGAACTGACGCCAGACCCAGGCCGCTGCATACACCACAGTACCGTGTTCTGTCGATACCTCCTACCATTTCCTCTCAAGCACCGTCTACCAGATGAATCATGTCAGATGCGGGAAGGGGGCCGCCCAAGTGCAGGCAGATTATTCATACGGGGTTTCTACGACGCATGCATCCTTCGAATTCACCGGCGGTGTAGCATGCGGATGTGAGAAAAGTATTTACAGATGCCCCTCGAATTTTCGAGACAGCTTACTTGCATACGTAGGAACAAGTTGTCGGATGGGTGTTGACTCAATGAGGGGGCAGCTGAAGACTGCATGTGGTGATGGTTCCTTTTGAGACATTCTCTTGAGAATTACTATACCCATTCAGATGCGAGGCCTCTGGCTAGGCTTTTCCCATATCCTGGAACACACCCCCTCCTAGGACCGACTCGTCACCAGATGATGTGATCGTGCGTCAGTCTGACCTTGTTGCGCCCCGCATCATAGAATGAAACGCCAACTACCATATAGATAATTCCAATGGATTCAGACAAACTTAATGTGATAATGGTTGTTTTCTTGTATTTGGTCTAGTCAACGGAGAAGGAAGTGGATTATATGTGGGAAGAAATGGAGAAAATAGAGGGAAAACATGTATTGTCCTTGTCTGAAACCATTGGGATTATGCAGTAGGTTTCATTGCATGCAGAGGGTGAGAGACATCTGCATACAAAATGGCTCAATGTATGGCTCATTGGGTGTTTCTGTTGAGTACCTAGGTATTTTCAATTGACAATGTCGGCGTTGACTTGATACATATAAGACAAGCCAATGTACTCCATAACATCAGGTATGCATTACGACGTCGAAGGGAAATATTCTGCGCCCATCCCAGACTGCTCTCATGTGATGGAAGCAACAGTAGCAGCCTCGGGTTCAAACAGGACGCGGAAGTTTATAGACGGGATAATACAGATTTAGATACTACGCATTGTAGCCTTGTCCCATTAAACTGGGACGTATTTTGTGTCTTGGCCAAGACAGATATGCAAGATGATCGTGTGGCAGTCTCATAAGAGATGAGCGATTTAGGGACCTAGGTACAAACAAAAGCGGTCCAATGTGTTTTCAGAGTTGCTCCCATTGGACAAGTTTATTTACACAATTAAGTAGAGGTTCTAGATAGCCAGAGGAGGCAGAAATCCTCATCTTCTAAGCCAATAACATGCCAATGCGCCGTTTTGCTAAGCACCGAAATCACAGTGGCATTAGCATCCAAGTTGGGGTACGCATAACAAATTGATAAAGGGAAATATATCCTGAGATCGTGGGGGGTATGGTGAGAATTCTACGTAGATTCACATCATTCAAGGGCAAGGCTTCACCGAGTGGATCTGGTGCAGCTAACAACGGTCTGCAGGGAACGACGTCACAAACAAAGGATCACCCCTTAACGTCTCCATCGACCGCAAAAATTACTGACTAGAAGAGGAGAAAATACGGGGGAAAGATTCTTTGCCGGCTAACTCGGACCTCTCTATGGAGCACTGCAACGTCTCTTTGGGCCAACTGGCGTGTCTAGCCGAGCCGTGGTTGCAGTGTGTCTCAGCGGCCAACGGGATGAGTGAAATTAAATCGCATTTACTGCAACCACACCAACCAAAGGAGAGAAAAAAAATCATAGCCATCAATGGCAGATTTGAAGGGGGTTAAAGTCAGACACATGCCAACTACAGCAGTAAGACAAGTAGAGGCAGAGGCTCTGCTACAGGAAGAGCTCTACCCCTTTTGTTTACCCTCACTTCCTCCCTCGTCGCGACCTGTGACAGCTTCCAGATCTCCAGTTGGCTAGAAACAGTCTGCGGAGCACCGGAGTCGCGGATCTGAATCGCAACCACTGCGCAAGCTGTTCGGCAACATTTGCCGGCTTATTTGTGCCGTGCAGATGCTAGGGGAACGACAATCGACACACGGACGAGACCCGGCCGTTTCCCTCAAAGAGCAATCCGAAGACAATGGCGACTGGATCATCAAATCTTTTTCCTCTAGGGTGGGGGACCCGTTGGAGTCGAATTGGCACAGCTGCCTTGTCTCTGTGTACCCGGGCTTGACGAGCAGTCTGCGTACGAAGGTCTGACATTTGCCTACACTCTACTCCGTGCACCTAGACAGCGTCGTTTCCACGTTCCTCAGACAAAGTTCTGACCCTCAATCATGGTGGCCACTCGAGCGAACCCGCTATTAACACCCCGTTTTTGTCTTGACACGGCAACAAAAGAGTAAACTGGGTCGCATCCGCAAGCCCTCCTTTTGCCTCGACCATTACGGCGCCACCTGCCCCTGAACGGCAATATTTAAAAAAAAAAAAAAAAAAAACAGTTGTTCACTGCCTCTCGAGACGATTCTTTCTTCTATAGACGCTCTTGAATGTTCTGCTTGGAGAGACTAGCTGGCGCATACCGCCATAGTGACGTCTGTTCAACACTGTAAAACAGAGCATTTTGACCAGATGCGACACCTCGTCAGCAGTGTTATATCGACACGTGGACCCTTGCTGGCAGGATTTCCCTACTGCCCCATCAGATGGATAATCATCCCTCCATCAGAGCGGGAGACGTGGGGCCTGTATTTTTTTTTGCTGTTGTCTCAGAAAGTAGGGAGTCCAGTATTACAGCGCACCTCAAGCCTCAAGGTCTTCTTTCTCCGAGCACGTGGGGAGATTTGAAGCGTGTTGAGAGGTTTGCCTCTGTCTGATTTGTCCGGACTCCTTATTAACTATGTCCTACTCAAAGCTTTGCGATTCACGTCCTGAACACTACCGACGAATTTGTCCGCTTCCCTGCATGTCAACTCGCCTCCCAAACATCTTGAAGGAAGAGGTGCATTCAGTGCACCACCGTACTTTTTCTTCTCCCTTCAATGCACTGATTAAAGAAAGAGTATGCACGCGCGTCCACCCTGCTTGACATGCTGCCTTGCGTTGTTTCCTTCCTATTTATGACTGCTATGACCGTGTTCGTTTCGAATGCCTAGCAGCCAAACATCCCCCCGGGGGCATTGACAGGGTAGCAACGTTCAAAGACGCCTATGGTACTCTGTAGGTCCTCCATACACATCCCATTTCCTTTCATGATGCGCATTTAGATCATCTAGCTCTGGGTACAGGGGAACATTAATTAGTCGAGGGTATTAAATTGAGCCGCCCGTCTGTGAAACATTATACAATGTCTAAAAAGACAGCTGTTCCGGTTCGAAAATGACAGTTTGATGCGTCTTGGATATGTTTCATTGTTGGCGTCATGTAGCAGAGGAAAAACGCGCCTTATGAATTGTTGACCTGGTAGAGACAATCCTACTCTTCCTCTCGTTCTTTGCCGTCATCTCAAAGGGAGCAACAATTGCTGGTGTCACAAGTGTTTTCGCTGTCATCATGTCTCGGAGGTTTCCCAATTGATAAACCCCAGCCTCATTGTGATCCAATTACTCGTTACCCCCAGTAGTCAGCTGCGGGGAAAGCTGAACCGCGCTCATCAGGCACCATCAGTTTCAACAATCAACGCACATGAGCAAACGTTCGAGGCCCCTCAGCGACACCCATAGCGTAGATCACGACGGATGCTGCGATTTTATACAGAAGGGGTTATTGATGATTTTGCATTACAGGAAGCTATAAAAGACGTGCGCGATCTTTGGTCAGACCTGTGGTCATACGCCTGGCAGATGATCAGAGCGAGAAGCCTTATCAGATCGACGCTCGATGTGTTGGAGGCTGTCGCACTATCCATCGGGCTTCTCGTTTTAGTATCGATGCTTCAACTTTTACTCCCCTTGGTGTGGTTCCGGCGATGGTCTAGGCGTAGGCAGAAGCGCCAGGAAAAGCAACGGGAGGAGAACACCTTGAAGCGGCTTGTTCTCGAGACCCAATCGGCTCAGCAAATCTCAAGTGCTTCTCCTCCGAATATGACCAAAGAGAAATTGGACCGTAAAAAAGACATCATTTTCCATCGTGTTCCGCTTGAGATCCGTCGCTATATCCTAATCTTGGCATTCGGCGAGCGGACCGTTCATATGGACCTTCAATGGCGATACCCTCTCCGTTTGTCTTATCAACCGACATGGGTAAGACCCCATGCCGGGTTGGTTTACAAGCGTACGTTGGGCGGTGCGGACCAAGACGCCGGCCCTGGGAAAGAAAAGGCATGGAGGTGGTTTGGGTGTATATGCCACCGATTCTATCCAACTCAAAATCGATATTTGCCCATGGGAAGGAGATGCAACTTTCCGTGGATGTGTAGTGGTGAGCCACACTTGGATCAGTGCCTCAAAGGGACCGGTGCATGCGAATTTTGGCCGGGAGAATGGCCGGAAAGGTGTAAAATTGGGGCCATCGGATGGCTATTATCCTGTCGTCAAGCGTGAGTCGCCTTCCATCTTAATCGGTGCTGGAACATGCTGTGAAGTTTTGTTGTCTGAATCTATCACGGTAACCCTAACATATCGAATCTTAGTTATTTTGAGGGGTTAGATGTTCTCTATGGGACAAATACCATTCATATCTTCTCCCCCATACTGTTGCGTTATATGCATGAGCTCATCCCGCAACCCATCATGGATACAATCAGATCTCTCGAACTTGTATGGGACCCGAAAGAGTTACCATTGATGCTTGGGTTCACAGGCAGTGACACTACCTCTTCACAATCCCAAATCGAACATCAGCCAGGGGCGATATTCCCGTCACTCACTCATCTTCGTATTTCCTTTGTCAGCCTGGGAATGCAAAGGACGGATGAGGCAGTTGGGCTTAAATGGATGTACGAGAGTAAAACTGAGCTCTCCGACCGGCTTCACAATTACCTTCTCCCCATTATGGATACGCTCATTACCAGAATCGCTCCGTCAAGTGCAGATGTTATAATGTCGTGTTCAAATTGGGAATGGTATGAGCAGATCGATCTCTATCTCTTAGAGAAGCAAGGAAAAGAGAAGACAAAGCTCCAGCGGGCAGATATTGAAGGACTCAAATGCTGGAGGGAAATGCCTAGAAATTTACAACATCGGCCATTAAATGCCCTCGAAGGTGTTTCGGAAGTGTCGCCAGTGCACAGAGACGGCTATTGGATTCATGTCTGTATTGAAGATGCGAAATTGGGCCAGACTTGTGAGCTTCATATCATGACTGCCAAAGTCGGAATACAAACTGACAATAATGAATTAGATCGTACAAGGCCGTACGACCAGCATCGCCATGAGCTATATGACCTCGGCGAGAAAGAGTACAAGGTACTGCTATTCCTATGATTGTGCATAGCCATCTGCATTATAACACCATGTGTCGGAAACTATGGCGCACTAACTCTTTACCTCTTATTCCATAGTATAATTCTCTCAGACTTTGAAGGCGTGAATATCTATGCTTGAATGACTAGAGAGGTCAGAGTTTCGCCAGGTTCCCGTCATACAACCTCGAATCAAAAGACATTACTTTTGATCTTCATTTCCGTTACAGGGTGTCTATATGCACTGTAATCTTGACATTTTTCTTTGCAAGTCTGGAGGAGCCCTCCTCAACACTGTTTTCATTTTGGGGTAGGATAATATAATTAATGAATAGCTTGAAATGTTATCCCCAAAACAAGTTTGAAGAGATCAGATCAGAAACCGCCACATTTAGTTTCATGTGTTGCCTCCTTGGCTTTTTTCCCATAGATTCAGAGCACCATCTGACCCATCATTTGGAGCAATGGGGTGCGCGATAACGAATACTGGCTGTGCTAGGATCGCAAGGCCTCGGCCTTGGATGTCTGTGCATACGATGATTCCAAATGGTTTGAGACCTAGATTTTGACGTTTGAAAGGGCGTTGTAACTGTCCTATTTGGCAATTTCTGTCGACTACGCCCTGAGCGCAAGACCTTGGAAGAAAAGGAAGTTGGAAGGTGATACATTCATTCACTTCTATTTCTACGATTCAACCTCGGACTAGGTGAGCCAATATTACATTGTTAATCCATCCCACATAAGCGCCGATTTCATCCATTGATTGACTAAGCCAAATCTGACTTTGAGATTCATTACGTAGCTGTGCGTGGTAGAAACGGGACCTGAGCGGGATATCCCACCGGTACTTTGACAGCTTATCGGTCAGTGAAGTGTGTAGACCCCTCGGTATCCCACATATCAACTAGGAATACGAAATGATTTGTGTTTTTGACTGCATAAACGATAGACTATTTTGGATATGGCTTGGAAATCTTGTACGCTACCATGTGGGATGAATATTTTGCATCGTTGTGATTGAATTAGGCCGACTCCTGAGATGATTGATCACTGGCATGGGCTTGAGGCTCCCCCTGCAGATTGCGTTAACGCTGATGATATAAGAACAACTACTCTGCCCTATCTAGCATCTATTAGAAAATCTGCACATTGTCTTTACAATCTTCATTACATCGTCTTTGACTATTTTCCATCATGTTCGCTACTGTAATTATTCCACTCCTCTTGCCCTTGGTTGCATCCAGCGCAGCATCCCGACCAAACAAAGCAAATGAGGCATTGGGATTTGACTGTTTGATCGTATTAAGAGGGTAGATTTGATTGATTTGGCTCGATTTGATTTGATTTGATAGATTTGAATCAATTGAATGTGAAGCTATTCCGGAGCCCTAAAAGGTTGTATTAGTCTTTAATCTATAATTCTGGTACAAAAAAGGGATCTCTAAGCGTAACTGCTCCTCGCCTTAGCCAGTTCTTTAAGTATTGCGCTTTTTTAAGCGTTGAGGCCCTCATTGAAAGTCGTTGAGACGATAGTATAAGCTTTGCTAAGCTAAATGCCCTCTCACAGTCCGAAGCTATCGCAGGAATTGCTAATATATCCAAGGTAAGCTTACTGAGTATTGGAAACGATTCCCTTTGAGATATCCACCAAGGAATTGGATTAACTCGTTGTGTAAGCTTAAGATAATAGTATCTCTTAAGCTTAGAGCCCTTATCTTACCGTACAGTCGTATAGTTGAGCCAATCATCGTAAAGACTATTAAGACTTAGTGGTTAGGAAAAGAGGGTATCGTGAAGGCTTGGAGCTTGTATAATAGGATCAGGATTAGGATATTACTGATACTAACGCTTATAGTATACAGTAAGACCTTTCTTTGTATTACAAAGCTATATAAGCTATTCCTCACTATTCCAATAATCTTTAAGCCATCGAATACCTAGGTTAGGCTATAAGATAACTACAGTAGCAAAAAGAGGTGATTCTTTAAGCTTTATATAATATAAATTAAGCTTTTGCCAAGCGTTTAGAATAGAAAGCCGAAGATATAATCTTGAATTATTAACAAGGCCTTGTATCCGTTCCCCCTGTATTAAATATTCCTTTCTTGTATACTCTAGAAGCTTATTTATCGGATTTGATCGTGAGGTTCATTGTCTTGGCTGATCGTAACAAGGCTATTGGCTTCGTGTTATTCGGGTACGATTTATAGTCTATATTTAACTCTGAGTCTCTTCGATTTCCTCATCAGTAAAAGGGGTAAAGAACACTTTCCAATGCTCAAGATGTGTAAGAAGAAACTCAATGCCTGTCATAATCTCCTAAATCCTACCGTAACTATCTCCCTTGCCCTAACCTTAGCAACGCATCGTTTGACTCCAAAGGGGCTTAAGGATATCTTTAATCTCTATTAAAAGCCGCTAATCTTTAATCGTAAGAATATCCTCGTCAGGGATACGCTTTTGTCGGTCTGTTTTAAGTTAGTTCTACCCTAGGAAGCCTTAGATTTACTATTGCTTTTCTATAGCGCATTTAATTATTAGATATATTGAATTCCACCGTGTCTCGTTATTGAGAAGCAGTTTAACTTTACGGGGTGACGCGTTATGTAACAAAAAGTTATTATAATTATGTTCTTCGGGAACAATCTTCTTGAATTAGGCGGACCGTTAAGGCAAGGCTTTAATGAACCTAACGATATTGTATAGCTTGCCAATTAGGCCTTTCTTTCTCCAATGATTAAGCTTATTATCAAGGTTATCTATAATCGTATAAACCTGTAACTCTTGCTTAAAGGATTCACTATTCTCCCTGTACAAATAAGCATAAGCAACAAGGTTAAGTATATAGCCATAGTATTATATTCGCTGTTCTAATATTTTTACTAAGGTTATCATAGGATCTAGGATATTAAAAAGGTATTGAAGACATGTATTATTATTTAAGGCGTTATCCAAGATAATCGTTCCAAGTCGAGTAGATATTCTCTAGTCTTTAACTATCGTATAAAGAGTATTAGTAAGGTATATACCTATATAGGATCCAGGCTACTCTCGTAAAGCAAAGAGATATTATTATTAATGACCATTTTGGTCGAGAAAGTGACCTATAACCGCTATTATTGTAAGTCGATTTAGTGAAGTCCATAGATTAAAGCTAAGGTGGATTTATAAAAGAGCGTTATAAAGTCCCTGTTTTATTATCTTTTTCTTTGATAGAAAGAGAGTATCAATACATTGACGTTGACTTATTCGACTCTAAGAGATTTGATTTAAAAGCGATAAATTAAACTTAAGGAAGACCTTCCGAATATACGAATTATCGAAGATAGAAAAGGGTTAGTCTGTATCAATAATAAAACCAGCAAGAAGCTCGTAAATCTTTAATAACTAGGTCTTTGAGAGAGGTATAGTATAAAATCGTTATCGTTTACAAGGATAAAGGCTAGGGTCTTCGGATTCGGAACTAGTAGATAGATCAGTTAGATCAGATTCTATGATACGATGCTTTTTTCGAAGATAATCGGTTACGGAGGTTGTTGCTAAGGCTTTAAAGGGCAATCCGAGAGTATATTGTTCATCACAACATCGGCAGATCCAAAAGACCTCTCTAAGCTTGTCATCTTGAAGGAGCTCTTGAACAAAGATCCCCTCATTTTTAATCCAGCTTGTACGGCCTCTTGAGCTTTTACGAGATAGATATCGCTTAGGGATAAAACGTCGCCCTTACCATCTCGCGATCGGTAGGTTTTCAAGTGTGTTTTGACCGGTAGGAGCGGAATTGGAATTGGAAGTAGTTTTATTTGTAGTAGCGATTTGCGAGTGTATACTAACAGGGCGGGAAGCTTAAAAGATAGTGAGACTCATTGGAGTTATAATAGAATAACGAAGTTGTGATATAATAGAAAAGTTATAATTGTGATAAAAATAGTAATGTAAGATTAAATTCGTGGTGTTTTCGCGTTCGAGGAAGAATTTAGTATTAGTCGTTATTGCTATTTTATTACCGGATAATATATTTTCCGGTCTATAAAATACCCTATATATTTGATCAAATCTATCAAATCTTGACCTATCTTTATTTATTTATTTGATAGTTGGGAATAGCTTCATTTGTTTGACTATTTGATAGATTTGTTTATTAGATTTGGTCGGGATGCTGCCCTGGTTGCATCCTCCACCATTCAGGGGCGACATGGACGCTTTGAATGTCGATCCTTTCCAGGAAACTTGACTATTGATAGTCCTCATCTTTATCCTGAAAACGTTGACTTCGACCCGAGAAGATGTGTTGCTTATTTCAGGTACGACATTAACCCGTGTTTACCGTTTGTCTTATGGTACTTACTAACTTTGATAGCAACTTGTTCAATGCAACAGTTTCAACTTATGATGTCCGCCAGAAGCGAGTCATTGATGTCATAACCATCCCAGGCATTAGTGAAAACCCAAAGTTCCACGTTAGCGGTGTTCAAGTCGATGTTGCACGAGATTTGCTGTCTATTGTCGCTAATGCGGGCACTGCATTCGATACCGCAGGACAAGACATCTCAGGAGATAATGTCCTGGTTCAGTACGATTTACATCAGCAGCGGATCGTATGGCGGCAAAATCTCACGGCTGTGACCAAGGGACTCTATGGTGGCTTTCAAGATGTCGAGCATGATACTTTTGGTAATACATTTGTGATGGGAACTTTTCCAAGCAGTATCATCAAGATTAGTACCGACGGCAAGACGGCGACCCCTTGGTTCGTCGAGACTAACACCAAAACCACTGTTCATGGGTTCTCTGGTATTGCCACGCATGAAACTGGTAACTTTTTGCTTGTCGCCGATAACGAGAAGGGTCAGATTCTTCGCTTCGATACCGGAGCTGCGAAGGGTACTCCTGAGTTAGTGGTACTCCAAGGCGGTGTCGAGCCCATCGGTAAAGATCTGGACTGCGCATATTTGCCGCCGCTATTCCGGGGAACTGTTCTCCTTGTTGTGGACAATGCCTTGGGAGTCATTGTGATCCGCTCCAAGGACGGAAAGTGGGAAAAGGCGGAGAAACTTGGTGCTATTGCGAACGCATACCTTAATGACGGAGGCTTATCAACTGCAGTGGTCGAACTGGGTGGTCGGATCTATGTGTCTACTGAGTTCTTTGGAGACACTGCGCCTGCCCATTCCCTGAACAGGACCCAGTTCCCATTGTATGACATTACGGATGAAGTTAAGAAGCTGCTTTGGGCTTGATTATTTAAACATGGATGCTTTTAATTCTACGACTCAGCTTGAGTCATGTTGCTGATATTAAGCGAACTAATATGCATTAATAGCCTGTTGTGCATTCGGGTGGTAAAGTCAATGAAGATGGGTGCTACTGTCAAGGCTATCCGGGTCATGAAGCGCACTGGTGTGTAAAAATTAGAGTCTTAATAAAATTATTCGATTCTGTGTTTTCATCCCATCTAGTTAACATGTGCTACTTCATTGGCAACTGGCAGTTTGGGGATGAGACAGAACGATTTGAAACCCATCAGAGTCGCTCCACCAACGTGCTTCAGCGATCTGTTGTATTATTCTAGGCCCATACTCCATATACAACAACACTTTCATCTATATATATACACCATCTATATGTATATACTATCTAATAATCTCTATTGTTCCCGGACCCCAAGTCTCACTAACTAACATCAGCCTTTGACATAAATGTACTACGAGCGACACATCATATCTTCGTCCCAATCTTCACTACCGACACAACGACGGTAGGTGATAATGTCATGGGGGTCATACTTATCCTTGATTGCGCGTAAACGAGTATAATTGGCACCGAAAAAGCTCTGCTGCCAGTCAGGCTCGTTGGGATCCGCCTCGCTCTGGTAAGTTCCGCCACCGGGCGTGATTTCACGCAAGCGATCGACGCTCTTTGTGAGTCTTTTCTGAAAATCCAGTTGTTGCGCATATGGCGTGTCATCATCCCATTCAATTGCGGCAATCATAAGGAAGAGCGAGTCACGCCATGCAGGGACGACAGAAGTCTCCTGTGGCGAAACCTTGGCGACTTGACCACCACCAACAAACTGGGTCAAAAATCCTGCTTCCGGCCAGATGGCTGTAAGATCTTCTTGCATCTTAGCCATTCTCTCCGAAATCGGATCGATTCCCTCGCCAGTCTGAAATATGGTGCGTGGAGTCGGGCGTGTGCCCGGGGGGCATTAATGCCATCGAAATTTTCTCCAAACATGTCATCCTTTCTTGCCTCGAAGACAGCCCAGAAGGTGGGATAACTGACAGTGGTGACGTTAACAACGCCAACATTGGGAAAAGACTGCGCGCAGTCGAGGAAGGGTTTGAGACTGGCCTCGGCTTGCTTAAGATCATAGTCAGGGAGGAAGTACTGTACAACAATACCATCTCGTTTGATAGTAGCATAGCCTGACTAGCCTTCATTGGACCAAGCATCGTGACAAGAATAAAAGTCACGCGCAATCTTGTCCATGTGATCGGCATTGTCAGAGAAGATTGTTGCTTGGGCGTAGATGATGTTCTTGGGAGCGCCCTTACGACATGATGGCCTTACCAGCCCTGAAGTCCCCTTGTCCTTAGTGTAACTAGAAACGGCCGTATGATTAAGTGAAAGAATAAGATTGACAAAATTTCTGCAGGAGCGCGTTCCACGATGTAACTTTGAGTGCCCCCCTGGCATAGACGAAGCCATCTAGCTTCTTCGGCTGCGTATAATCGCATAAAGAGGATGATTGAGGCCGTTGAAAGAATTACCCAAGACCAACATGGGATACTGTCTGTTCATTGTTTAAATATGAATTATCCCCCTGCAAATGGCAAGTACACGGCGCATTTGATAGATCTTCACCTTCTCAGCTCTAGTTTTACGTTTTGGCTACCTACAATGAACCTACTGGTTCTTACTGTGTTCCTAGAGCATTCGCCTTCTTTTGTTGCCCACTGACATAATAGCAAGAAAGGCTGCTGGAGATTTACTTTTGAGGTAGGAAGGGTACTGGGGGCCTTCAACTTTTATGACGCCGGGTAGGGTTGGGTAGCAGAAGGAAGCAGCCTTTCCCAACCCCTATGCAAATGAAGGTATGCTAGAGGGTATGTGTACATGTAGTAACCTCCGTTTTCCTAGAAATGCGAGACGGGAAAAGAAAAAGTCGATCGCAGAAGCCAATTATGACGCTCGTGAAAAGCAAACCAGTGACCATGTGAATGGCATACAATGCATGCAGTTTTACGAGTGCTGAGTGCTACTATTTGGATGGGCAAAAGTCCTGTACGAGAAGTGTGGTCTCATAAAAACAGCCCGAATATGGGACTTGCTGGATCAAAGACAAAAAGCTCTGATGTCAGCATTAGAGAGATTTTTGTACGAGAGCATGAGAAGAAAGAGTGGTAAGGGGGATCGTGATGTCTTGCTATTCATCAGTTTTAGGCTATAGCGGTTAGTCCACTTCCATATGCTCCCGGTCTTCTATCTCCCTCAGTGTCTTTGCGTCTATCAATATTTGTTTTATCTTATTGTGCCCTTTCTGATGAGCCATCTCAATTGGTGTCCGACCATATCTGTCCTCTGCCTCATACGCACCATTTTCGAGTAGTAGGCGCACAGTACCCTCATCTCCAGAATAGGCGGCCACAGACAACGCCGTCTGGCCATGCACATCCATCGCATTGACATCAGCCTTGCCCGTCGTAAGCAGAATCTGCACAATGGCCTTGTTGCCAGCTTTAGCAGCGAAGAACAATGAAACCTGACCATATTCGTTTTTTATGTTGATGTCTGCTCCCCTTCTAAGCAGAAGCTGTACGACAGGCTCGAGCCCTATCGCGGCAGCTGTGGAAAGGGGTGTTAGACCCTTGGTACTCTTAGCATTAATATCAGCACCCGCCTCCAGCAGGAGCTCTATAACAGCCTCGTTCCCAATAGTAACAGCAATGTCTAGCGGTGCACCAACGCCAGACGTAGTTCGCATGTTGACATCAGCACCGTTCTCAAGTAGCAGCCTTACAACAGCACTGTGGCCCTGAGCAATGGCACATGCAAGCGACGTCGGGGCGCTATTTGTACCTTTTGCGTTGACATCGGCCCCCGCATGAAGCAGCAGCTTTGCAATGACCAGATTACCCTGAAAGCTAGTGAGCATGAGTGCATTCAAGCCGTCATTTATGCCTCTTGCGTCGACATTGGCACCTGCTTCAATCAACACCTTCACGATGGCCTCATGCCCTCGATAGCTGGCCATCATAAGCGGTGTTCTGCCTTGCTGTGCGTCTTGCGCCTCGATATCAGCACCAGCCTCCAGATGCAGTTTCACCATGTCTTCCTGTCCCTCATAGCAAGCTTGCATGAGTGGCGTGGTGTTTTGACTTGCATCTTGGGCCTCGATGTTGGCAATTCCCTCCCCAAGTATCGATTTCACAACGGCTTCCTGCCCTTCATAGCTGGCCATTATAAGTGGCGTCAGGCTTTGTTTCGCCATTGCGTCGCAATCAGCACGCGCTTCGACAAAGTGCTTCTCCAATGCCTTATACCCCATCATAGTGGCGCGCAGAAATGGGGTTAGGTCGACGGTTGTGTTCTTTGCCTCGGTATTAGCGCTTGCCACGATACTGGCCCCTTGCTCGAGCAGCAGATCCACGATGGAGTCAGGTTTTTTATTGCTGGTATCCGGAAGCGGTGTTCCACCATCCTTGTCGTTTGCTTCTGTATCAACAAGTTCACTGAAGCGCATAGCAGCGACAGATTTGCTTCCACTCTTCGTAGCCTCTAAGAAAGGTACCAAGCGGTCATCAGTAGTAACCACATCTACTGTCTCCCCCGTCATAACCTGATTAAAGCCCTCGAGCTTGTTTTTAATATCAAGCGTCAGCTTCTCATGGTCAAAGTTGGGGTCCTTGACCTCAGCAACTAGTTTCTCAAATAGTGTCTTGAAAATGGACACGGCCCCGTTCTTAAGAGCAGACTGAACCATCTTTTCAACTCCCACCGTCTTGAATTCAGCAGCAGGGTTCTGGGGTAGTGTCTCGGTGGCAGCTTCGGTCTCTCGTTTTGACGATGTTTGAACAACTGTGTCTGTTACAACAGAACTAGGGTCTTTTCTGGATAGTAACCGTAAAACATTCTGACGGTCTGATACGGCCGCGATCAACTTTGTCTTGCCGGGCAAGTCATCCTCGTCAATCTTGGCACCTTTCGTGAGCAGGAGCTGAATGACAGCCTCATTACCGGACGAAGCAGCCCAGGATAGCACCGTGCGATTGCCTTTATCCTTTGCATTGACGTCGATATCAGTACCGTTGTCTAGCAGTAGCTGCACAATGGCCTGCTTCCCATCGCCGGCGGCCCACGACAACGGTGTTCGACGATCGACTCTATCCGTGACCTTGGCGCTGGCATTGTTCTTAAGTAGCAGGTTGACAACAGCCTCGTGTCCATTCCTAACCGCCAACAACAGTGGTGTCCCGCCCTCATCTGACGAGTTGACATTGGCGCCAGAATCGAGAAGTAGTTGCACGATAGTCTCGTTCCCGTTTCGAGCAGCCCAGCACAAGGATGTCGTGCCATATTCTGTATCCATCGCCTCAGCTTTAGCGCCGGAATCGAGAAGCAGCCTCACGACAGCATCGTGCCCGTTTCGGCTAGCCCACCATAAAGGCGTCCGTTTGCAACTATCCCGAAGATTTGGGTCGTGCCCTTGCTGAAGGAGCGTGTTTACGGCTTTGTCTATTCCAAAGTATCCCGCCAGATGTAATCCCGTCACGTGCTTCGGCGCATGACTGTGGTATGCGTGAAGTGAGTAGTTCTTAGCGGGCATCAATGGTTGACTCGATGATTCAACCTTGCCCTGGTTTTCGAGAAACGTCATAAGTTCCGGGCTTGGTTCTGAATCCTTGCGTATATGATGCCCCCAATTGCTAGCAGCGTAGTTATAAAGCGGATAAATTATTTGTCGCTTTTTGAACTCCTCATTCGCTTCGCAAGATCCGGTTCCAAAAGCGTCAAAGGAGAGGTAGGCAATGCAAGTTGTCAGAATATCGGATTCTGCTCCTGGAAACCAGTAGTCGTGAGTCTGTTCAAGGTATTTTTGTGTTGTATAATGTACTAGCCGGATAATGCCACTCTGTTCATCAACAGTTACCAGCCCAGCGCACACAGCTACTATATCCCCGAGGTCTGACAGATTCCCGTGGTCATGATCATGTTGCCCCGTCTTAGTCGCTAGAGCATGCTGAATTTCCGATGTATTAAGCGCCCGTTTTGCATGTGTGATCCACAGCAAGACTTTCATCGCAAGGCCTTTCAAGCCCTCTCTCTGTTGAGAGATTCTCTCCATCGTTTGCTTGTATGCAGAGGACAATACTTGGTCTTTTTCATCGTTGCCTTGACCTTGGCTTTGGTTCTGGAAGAGTGTCAACGTATTTCGGATATCGTTTTTTGTCGTCTTATCGCGAAGCAGATTAAAATAGATTTGAGCCAAGAGAAACCTATTGGGTCGTTAATATCCCTTCGCTGCCTCTCTCACTCTCAACCAAGTACTTACATTCCATTAACTGTCCCAGCAATACCTGTTGTGATCTCCTTTTGCAGCTCCTGATCCCGTTGAACAGAAGCGGCCAGTCCCTCAAGGTGACCTTCAAGGTAGCTTATGACATCGCTTTTTGTTGCGCGAATTTCCAACGACTCACTACGAGTTTTGAACTGATCGACGATCTCTGGGATGAATCTCGACGTAGCGAAGATGTTTATTCCATGGTTTTTCTGCAGCTTGAAAAGTTCCAAAAGAAGCTTCTTGCAGCAGGATGACTGGCATTCGTCAAGTGCATCAACGATGATGAAGACTCTCGAAAATACTTTCGTCACCGCCTGAAGCTCCTTTTTAATTTGTTCAAGTGATGGCCGAGTCCGTTTGACGGCATGCTGATTGTATAGTTCTCGGGTGCTTATAGGTAGGGAACCTGAAGGCTGACTCTCTGCTAGCTGTTTAAGTACACTCGCAAGTAGATCGTCGAACTTTTGTTCATCATGCCGCCGAAAGTTGCAGTATATATATGCGATACCGATTGTCGGATCGCTCTGGAACTTTGAGTCGAGGTAGTCAATGACAATAGAGGTCAGGATTGTTTTGCCCGCACCCGGGATGCCTGGGCAGAATAGGGTATGTTTGCTAGTAGCCAGCCAATTTTGGAACTGGTCCAATTCAAGGAGCCATTCACCAGTTCCTGGTTGTCGCCTCTTAATGGTGTCACTTTGCTGTGGGCCGTAGTCGAGTGGCGTAATCCAGTTGAGGACCGTTCTAGTTTCACTCTTGTCTACTCTTGATTTGATGTGAGTAACGTCTTCTCGGGTTGCTAATATATCGCGGTGAACTATATGTATTATTAGGGATATGCTAAGTAGATGAAGGGGAGAATGCCCGACTAACCCTGCTTTAAAATATCCTTTGCCGGAGTCTCTCCCTCGACGTCGCTTGGCTGTACAAATCCCAGAAGCTCTTTTGCAAACGCTGCTGCTACGGCCGCAGCATATTCTTGCCAATCCTTTTTCTTAGTCGAGTCTGCATAATCACATATTCCTCTAATGACCAAACACGGAAAGTTGTTCATGAGTCCCGCCGCTTCCATCTCTATACAGAGAATGTTACCACCAAGGTCCTCGTTAACCCTATCACGGGTAGTGCTATCCTTGATAACCTGGTTTCCAGATGCAATCAGACCGTAGTGAACGCCTGTTTCCCTCGTCTGTCTCTGGCCTTGGGCAACCCTAGAGTCAACGGGAACAAGAGCCCACCGATCTTCCAAGGCCCCATCTCCGCTATGCTGAGGGTTTTCAGGCTCGAGCAGAGGATCGCTAAGTGTGTCGGACCTCGTGTACCTTGGCGCCAGCCTCGGCCAATCCTTTTCGACATTGTCGAGATATTGACGTATCTTGGGTCCCTTCATCTCATGGCTGGTCCTCAGTTTCGTTAATGCTGTCAGTAACGCCTTGGGAGGACGATTCAACGACCCAGTCCGCTCAAATTTTCCGCCTTGGGTTGCCTTTCCTAAATCCCACTGAACCACTCCGGAAAGCAGGCCGACCGGCTTGCTAACCACGACATCGCCTAGCCTGACCTCAGGTGGAATACCGCCACCAATGCCGACCATGAGACCGAACTTGATGAATGGGAAAGTATTGACCATCTGAGTCACGACATTCGCGGCCGAGCTGGTTCCAATTTCTCCATCAGGAAGACAGGCGATAACAATATTATGTTTTCCAATGGACCCTAGTGTGTACGCGTTGGTATCGCGACCGGGCTTTGGGAGATCATCATGCATTTCGTCTAGCATGGCCGTCGCCGCGGTCTGTTCCTTGGACAACGCGCAAACCCATCCCACACTGTAATCGTCATGGGTGCGAGTTTCGACCGCCATCATGAATGAAGGGCGACAGGCAAACCACTCGGGAACAAATTCTTGGACGATAAGTTATTTTGGTCGTTCGATAGCGAGGGCTCACGATCTCTCAAGGATCATAATGATGAGACTTTTGCAAGGCGAAATTCTTGAGAAAACGAAACGGAGAACAGAGTTGGGCACATTGAGGTGGCAAATCTGGCGGCCTCTGGGAGAAAAGAGATTGCTAGGCATCAAACAGCGCAGTAGCCAATGGCCATAGATTCAGCCATCTATCACGGCAAGTCATGATATTATTGGACTCCAGCATTGGAAGTATGCAGATCATCTTTGTTGAGGGGTTAGGCGGTAATTATGGGGAAGCACTTGAAGAATTACACGGCCTATAACCTCTCGGTATGTTATCGTGCTACGGCAATTAGGTAGGTAAGGAGTCAACGGCCGCTATGGCGTATAACGAGCAGCACGCAACGGCTTCGGTATGAACAGACAGTGTATCATGTGGGCAACGGGCTATTTGGTAATAGATTCTTAGAGCTCATTTTTGTTTCTAGACTAGAGCGAGACCATATGATTACAGATGCTGGACGATCAAACGCTTGTGGATTGGATGTGAGAGGCCTCTCTGGTATGCTTTAAATCCAATCTTTAAGCAGGGAGACTACATGTGGGGTAATAAACTCTAAGAAACAGAATGCCTTACTGCAGCTGGTGCTGCATTGCATCTAGGCATTATTACTGTTTCCTTGTCATCCTTGATGCTGGGCTCCAAAGTGGGCTTTTGCACTGTCAGCCTATCCTGTATTGCCTTCGGTATCTTCTAGAGCGGCTCGTTTGCCTCTGTGGGCCCGTTCCACTTAGGCAGCTCCCTTGGCTGGGCGCTCACGAGTCTGTTCACGAATTGGGGTCCCCCACGTTGAGCATGCTATAAATCATGCAGAGCCTGTATGTGTACATCTATAGTGTGGATAAAAGTTCATGTATTAGGCAGCTATTGCTACTTGTGGCTATGCATAGATTTTATAAGCATTAATCTCTTACCGAGCACGAGTTGTAACTGGATAAGAGAAGCGGGGTGATACATCAATTCTTTAGCACTTGTAATGTAAATGAGGGGAGGGTGCGCCGTCCCGGAAGAGACTGAAGACGGTACAAGACAGACTGACGGTTTAAAACGTCCAATCTTACAGCCAAGGATCAGGGGTAAGACAACAGCCACGACGCCCGCGTAATGCTCAACTTTGTAGCAAGATCTTGTATTGCTCAGAGCGCAACAATCCCCAAAGCCTTGGTATATACTGCTGCCTCTCATTCTTAGAAACGTTTAGTAGCATCATTGCCACGGCTTAAACAATCTACTTGAATGTATAGAGCACATGCCATAGGACGCGAGCAGGTAGATATCTTTAGGCCCTCTCCTCCCGCGATTGCTGAGGCGCCTTCAGCCTGCGCTTCCATCACATTGACTACTTCATCCGTAAGACATGTTATTATGGAGATTTAGAGAACAGCGCCAGTCCATTTCTTTTGTTTACTATGCTTAGTTTTTTGCTCAGGACTCAAAGGATCTGTTTTCTCAATTTAATATCCCAACTCTTCTGAACGCATTTTGTAGGTTAAGTAGACTTCTTGGTCCGTTGCAAGTGTGGTAGACACATGGAGCATTGTAACTGCTCCTGATCTGTTCATTCTGTCTGTAGACGTTGAAGTCTTTGGCTCAACTAGGCTTCGTCAGTTTCTCAGTGTCTTGACTCCTCTCAACGAGTAAACGACAGCCAACGATAGTTATAGCTGGTTAGAGATCATTATTAATTCACAAAGCGTCGAGTTTCTAAAATTGCTAATAGCTGCTCTTTTAATAAAAGAAAGCAGCCTCAATCTCTTGGAAACATCATGAACAAATAATACCACCCTTATTTGTTACATTTTGAAGGTCCCGGGTAGGACACTCGGTGACTGAGAAAAGTGTACTGATCACAGATCATCCCGTCAATGCCAATATCCATATTGACACTGGTTTTAACTGGCTAAGCTTGACCGTATTTATGCATAAACTTCAAGCATGGAACTCATTCATATAATACGGTAGCCGTTACAATAATAAGGGTTAATATGCGAACGAACAATAGGCCAACGAATATTTTAAGAATTCTCATGCGGAAAGGAAAGGGATGGGAGAGAATCCATATTGTTCTCGAAAAATATCTTCAAGGCCGTTACCTCACATCATAATGTCCTCATTAATGCTGCGAAATAACCTCCTCTTCTTCGAAACGCCAAGACGTTGCATGCTTGCCTAACCTCGGATTTGCATGAGTAATCCAAAAGGGTGGTTGTGAACAAGGACCAGGATATCGTGCGCATGGATATTTACATGAAACAGAGAAGCCCCCCCCCCAACCATCACATTCATAAGTTAAGACTTTGCCAACTACCCCACATCATGTCTGCATCGTCCGAAAGAAGATACTGAGCCATTTCCAGGTTCCCGAGGTCGGCGCCGCCTGGAGCCAAGGCAAACGGTTTTTGATCCACCAATTGCAGATTCTTTCGTGCTCCGTCAAACGTCGCTGCGGGACTTTGGCCAGACTTGGGGGTCCTGGAAGGTCGTTGGGCCTGTAATTTGGCTATCGTAGGGCTAACAGCCGGCGCTCCCCCCTAGGAGACTGTGGAGACGGTGCAGCGGCCTGGTGCTCCCATGCCTTGAGCGTCAGGTTTCCCACAGCGAAACACAAAGGGCTGTGGACGTCGCTGATGAGCTCAGGGTGATCCTCATATGCTTGGTTGATGGCTGTCCAAGCGAGGCTGATCTCTTCTGGGTGTGTACGGTGGAACAGATCTGTGAGGAGGTGGATGAAGGCCTGGAAAGGGAAATTATTAACAACATGCCACAGATATGGCTGAAGGCTTTTTGTAGAATAGGTAAGACTATCGTATTCCAAGCTCTTAAGCGCAAGGCGGAACATGCCGTCCCTCTCGGCTTGAGGGATATTTTTGGTGTTGTCGTACTTGGTCTGCCAGATAGATAACCTTGTTTGGCAGACGGCAGATCGTCCAAGAAGCATTGACATGAGGTGGAGCGGAATTGAAGGGTCGCATCGCTTGAGAAGATACTCGATTTTTGTCTCAAATGCGTCAATCACCTGTTCCTTTTGTGCCATACAACTGGCATGATTAGACTTGCAAGCCTTTTCAACAGCGGTCAGTTGTCGCATGACTTCCCCGACTTCGAATCGGATGGTGCAGAAAAGCATTTCTGTCGGGCCATCGTACTCGGATGGTAGCTCTCCCATAAATGGCGAGAGGTCGCTGTCGCTGACATTGAGGGGTCGTCGGGTGTATCCCGAGTCGTTGAATATGCCGTCGGCCATTGTTCCGGAGACTTGTGCGGATCGGTTATCTAGGATGACAATCTGCCACCATAACCGTCGTCTAATCTCGGCTTCAAAGGGCGATATGCGTTGAAGACTGTGTTCGCGGTGGAGACCCATGGTCTGCGCAAGTCGGCTCGCTAGACCCGCCAGAAGCCATATGGACTGCTCGTTCATGTATGAGCGGCGTGCGAGCTAAATATTAAGCATAAGCTAACTGCCGATACACAATTATGCAGGTCAAGCACTTACAAGGTACAGGGTCAGGGCCTGTAAGACCACGACATCGGTCGACTTGAGGAACTGGGCATTCACTAAGCTCTGCTGTGTCGCGGCAGAGAATCTGCGAAGAAGGTCTGGCTTCGACTCCCCCAGTTGAGTCAAGCATTCCTGATTTGTTAGAGTGGTTGCGCCGCAGAGATAGATGGAGAATAACAACGCCTCCGTACTGGGATTTAGTCGCTGGGGGTCGGCCACCGCATCAGAAATGACTTGCTGGATCGTCGGCGCGTGGAATAATTTGACTAGGGGGTTGAAGTTATCGAGAAATGCCTGCCATAATCTGAGTATTTGCGGTACTCCCGGTGCGAGGTGAGACATGTTGTTCATTGTTGGCTTCCCGAAGATGAGGTTATCCGGTGTGACTGCGTCCTCATCCTCGCTGAGTTCGGCCTCCCCTGCTTCATTCAGTTCAGAAAGATCCTCGGCAAGCTGCAAAGATTGGTAAAGTGATTATTAGTGCCAAAAGATAACGCATGGAAATAGCCTCGGTAGTTTTTTGAATAGTAGACTGATAAGACTCACCTCGTTGCCTAAGCGGTTCCAAATCACACTGTTGCATTGGGTTAGAACAAAACGCTGCATGGAAGATGGCAACTTGGGTGAGCATACTTTTCCACAAATCTGGGATGTCCTCGTTGAATGATCATATGACCATCATCTCCGTCTGTTTCCATGGTATCCCTCGAAGGCGTCCCCTCTTCCTCTCCAGGCTGCCCGTTCAAGGGAATGCCATTCGCAATGAGTAGATGCTCATACCGTCGCAGTCGAAGTAAGAGAGTCTGATCGGTTACTGCTGATTGTCGACTTGATGACGGGCGAGCTGACCTGCAGTCCGCAGCTCGCGAGCTCTTGACACATGTTGAACAAGGTCGTTTGCCATCACACTTGACCTTTCTCTGGTGACAGGCGACGCATGAGTGACCGCGCGTGAGCTTCACCTGCCCCGCAGAAGACCGGGGACGATCCTGTGGCGTCGACATGATGGAGCGGGAGAAAGCGGATTGACGGCTGCGTGAGATGCTTGAGTAGCGAGTGAAGGGCTCTTTTTCGAGATTCTGTGCTTCGTTGAGGCAAAAGACATGGTATGTTTTGGTGTTTTGGTGGCCTCTGATGAATCCGAACACACACATAAACGGACCGTTGAACTCGGAGTCCGGGACCGACGCTATGGCTTGAACCCCGAGAAGAGGGGTGAGCCAATGAAGTGTGTCGAGCTTTTGCAGCGATAGGGTAAGGGTTCTTATGTCAGTGTCTGGAATAGATTGATAGACTTACCCTCTGCAGTGGATGTAGACATGTGAAGGATGACTCCAACAAAAAGTCTGACATGCACAACAGCGACTTGATCAAGTCATGAAGAGAGGACGCTTGCACTTTATTTCGTCCACGACGTATGGAAAAACCCTAACCCTTGACGTCGATCCCCAACCTTTTCGTCCCCCGAGGCCCACCCCGAGACTTTGACCCGTGAGTCCCGATGCCTAGTGCTTACGGTTTCCTTGTTCCCAAGCGAGGCATTGCATATTTATACCTCCAGTTCGTGATACGGCCTAAGACAAAGTTTCGGGAATCGGTTAACTGGCAACGTGTCGGTGACGGGATGAGGAAATTGTCAACGGATTGGTATAGGTAAAGTGCTCCAGGAGGCTGGATTCAAAGACATGGGCCATGTTACAGAGTCGGAGATATCGAGAATGTGTAGATGTAAGATGAGTTCATAGTGGTTGGAATGCTTGGGTGATTCAGCGCTCATCAGCGTTCATGTGGCTCTACCGAAGAGGTATCATCAACTACGAGTTGGGTCATGTGCGAGTTTATATGGGGATAGAGATTTTTAGATAAACATGTCCACAACTAATGTGAAGAGGAATGTATAAATACACAATATGGCCTCCCAATCTATGTGCAAACGCCAGCGTTGGTAAATAAAAAATGAACAAGAATGGAAAGCCATGGAAACATGAGGATAATACAGAAACATGGCACATGAAACATGATGCAGGCATACAAAAACGCTGTCAAGAAGCACAATACCGCCCGTGACTCCAGAGTATGTACAGAAAAACGGAGTCAACACAAAAGAAAAAGAAAGAAATATAGAGGGCTAGAGCCGATTAAGCGACAAAGGTAGACTTCAAGAACTCAACCACGCGCTCAGTGTTCTTGCCCCTGGTGAGCATGGTGAAGTGGTTGGCGTTCTGGATACGCTGAATGGCAATCTGCTGCTCTCCAACGAGCATGTCCCAGCCGTTGGGGCCGAAGCTGGTTCGGTTTTCGCAGAGCCACTTCATCTCCCGAGGATCGTCGTCGCGGTAATCAGGACGAGGGTCGGTGGGGTTCTTGCAGACACCGTCCTCGGCCCAGAGGATGTGTGTCTGCGGGGGAGGGGCCTGAGCGAAATCAGAAGCCCCGATGGCAGTGTGCCAGGGGATGGGCTTGTACATGTCGAGGGCCTCGATGAAACCGAGGAAGTGGCCCAAGAGCCAATCGGGGGCGGTGGTGCGGCCATTCTCATCTCCAAACATGCCCATGCTGTTGAAGAAGTCGAAGAGACGCGGGGGAAGCTTCTCCAGACCAATAGGACGAGGAGAATCAAGAAGGATGAGACGTTGGACAGACTCGCCTTGTCGGGTGACCTGAATAGCGGCTTCATAGGCGCAGATACCGCCAGCGGACCAGCCACCAAAGTTGTAAGGTCCCTGGGGCTGTCGTCGCCTAATCTCCTTCAGGTAAAGGGCTGCAAGCGCAGCGATTCCGTATGTGACCAGGTTCTCCGCGGTCTTGAGCCAGGGGCAGTTGAGTCCGTAGACAGCAACGTCGGGACCGATGGCGTTGAGGGCGGCGTACGAGGTTGCGGAGCCCGAGCCATCGGGGAAGAGGAAAAGCACGTTCTTCGCATTCTTAGGGCTGCCCTGGAGAAGAGTGGAGGTGGCACGGTACTGAGACAGGGCCTCTTGGACCAGCTCGTCCGAGCTCTTCTCAAACTTGGGGACGGTGCCCGAGGGCTGCAAGGAAGCTCGGATAGAGTCAAAGGAGGAGTTGACGATGAAGAAGTCAGCATCGAGATCAAGATCAAGTTCCTCACGGAGACGGCCGAGAACGGTCAAGGAGAGAAGCGAGTCCATGCCGAGCTCGGTCAAGTCACCAGCCTTTATGATCTCCTCAGAAGAAACGCCAATCTCTTCGCCGAGAATAACAATGGACTTGCTAAGCAAGTCGTCCGAAACTCCATGGTCGCGAGAGGGTGGGTCGCTGTCTTCCGGGCTGGTGAGGGCAGAAGAAGCGACGCTATCGCTCACCGAGCTGGAAGAGCTGGTATCAGCAGGAGAGCTGTTGACGCCAAGGAAGTTGACAAGATCGCCGATAGTAGCGAAGCCGGTAAAGACGGTAGAGTCAATGTCAATGTCGAGATCTTCACGCAGTCTACCGGTGATTGTGAGAGACATGAGCGAGTCAACGCCGTAGTCAGCAAAGTTGAGGTCATCTTGAAGACTAGCAAGGGGAAGGCCAATTTCTTCAGACAGAATTCGCAGAACAGGTCGCAATTGACCTGCTGGTGATTCGCCGACAGGTCGTGGAAGATCCATCTCTGGGCCTCTGGAAATGATGGGTGCAGGGGCCTGGATTTCCACCTGCCTCTGAACGGGTGCTGGGCGAGCCGGAGGGGGGCCTGACGCTTCGGGACTTCAGGCACAGCAGCTCCAGCAGGAGGTAGGAATTGATTCAGGACTTTTCGTGCAATGCCCATGAAAGTGATGCCACCGTAGACACCAATAATGCTGTCACCCTCCAAGATGTAGAGATCGCCAGAGAACTTGGTGGCCTCGACATTTCGCATGCGAATGTAAGTTCGGTAAACACCGTCCTCACGGAACTCCTTGGCCAGCTTGAGTGACTTCCAGCCGTGGTTGATGAACACCTGGTCCTTTTGAGTCATCTCGTGTCCGTTCATGAGGAAGCCAGTCAATTGACCGCAGCTATCAATCCACATGGGGTTGCAGACAAAGTTGCCCTTCTTGGTCTGGAACTTGACCCTGCCGGTAGCTTCGCGATCAGTGCTGTTGAGAATGGCTTCTTGGAGGCCCTTGAATCCAGGGCTGTAGTCAACGAGGGACGAGAAGAGCTTGTAGATGATGCCGGTGGAGAGCTGGCTGTCAAAGCCCTGCTCGGCTCGCTTGCCAAGCCACTCGATGCTTCGCTCAATAAGGTACTGGTTGCGCTCCCACTCTTGGGTCCACTCCTTGGGATCCTCGAAGCGTAGAACACACTTGGCATGAGCAGTAGTCTTTTTGCCCTGAGAGTTGACACTATAGATGGACATCTCTGCAAAATTTGTGCTCTTGTCATGCTTCACCTCAGTACGGAATAGGTGCTCGCCATCGCTCTTCTTGATCAAAGGCTTGTCGACGTTCATGTTTTGAACGTCGACGGCGTAGCCCTTGAGGTCAGGTCGGTGCTTGTCCAAAATTCGCTTACCAAGGGTGAGACCAATGTCAGCATACAAAGACGAAGTGCAGAGCTTCGTGTCGTTGACACGGTGACCCTCTGCAATTTCCTTCAACTGCTCGCTAGCAAAGTCAGACTCGGCAAGGATTGTGACTTGGCTGCCATTGGCCTTCTCCTCAAGAAGCTTCTGGACAGATGCAGTGGAGAATGCAATAACAGGAGCCTGTGCCTTAGGAGCGGCAACCTGAACAGGAGCATCGCCCTTGGTGAGACACCAGTCGTGAACATAGTTGATCCAGTACTTCTTGTTGTCCCAGCTGTAAGCAGGGAGTCGAAGAACTTCCTGGCAAGCCTCAAAGTCGCGGTGGTACTCGTCCCAAGCTGGGGAAAGTCCAGCGCTGTAAAGAGTGGACATGGTGGAAGCAAGAATCTTCCAGCCGTCCTCATTGCGGCGCAGAGAAGGGACCGTGACGGTCTCTTGTCCAAGGTTAGACTTCAGGAAGGTGGAGCAGACGGTGTGAGGGCCAAGCTCAATCCAGATCATGTCACCAGGAATGATCTTTTCCTTAGATGCATCTTGGAGAGCAGCAGTGAAGTTGACGGACTCTCTGCAGTGGCGGCTGATGTACTTGGGCCCAAAGACGTCGTCTTCACCAGCCTCAACGACCCTACCCAGCAGAGCGGATCCAACGGGGATGGTAGGTGGGTGGAATGTGACGCCGGCAGCAATCTGCTCCAGTTGGCCCAGAATGGGGTCGACCTGGGTGGAGTGGAAAGCAAAGGGAACGTTGACACGAGTGGCCTTGATGTTATCGGCATTAAGTGTCTGAGCAAGCTGGTCAATGTGCTCGACCTCGCCACTGATGACAATCTCCTTGGGGCCGTTTACACAAGCAACCTCGTGCAACTTGGCATCCAAGAATGACTGAATGACATCAAGGCTAGCTCGGACTGCCAGCATGGCGTGGCTACCCATCTGGCACTTTTCCTGCAGGAGACGGGCTCGAGTACCAGTCAAGTAAATGGTATCGCTAGCAGTGAGAACACCAGCCACATTCAGGGCAGCGTAGTGGCCAAGACTGTGACCAATAACAAACGCAGGCTCGATGCCAAATGACCTCCAAAGAGATGCGAGAGCCATTTGAAGGCAAGCAGTGCCCAGCTGAATGACAAGGGGATCAAGGGTTTCTACCTCGACGCTACCATCAATCAGTGACAGGATGGAGGGGAATCCAAGCTTGCGAGCCATGGTATCGTATTCCATAATGTCAGCGCGGAAACCGGAATTGTGCTCGAACAAGTGACGACCCATTCCAGTGTACTGGGCGCCTTGGCCGCTGAAGACGAAGCCAACGGGGCTGGTCACAGCACGAATTCGCTTAAAGTCGTCGCGCTGAGCAGCAGCATCCAAAGACTGGAGTAGGTTACCAATGCTATCGGCGGTAATCGAGTAACGGAATTGATGGTGCATTCTTCGGGCAGTGGTCGTGTAAGACAGCTTGGAAAGTAAGGTCTCATCGTGAATGTTGGCCTGGATATAAGTCTTCAGGTTCTTGATGTTGTCCTTGAGCGAAGAAACAGCCTTGGCGGAAAGAGCAATAACATGGTTAGTTCGGGCATCAGCCTTGCCAGCGGGAGACGCACGAGGCGCATCCCCAACAAGCAGAGCAGTGTTACCACCAGCTGCCGAGAAGTTGTTGACAAAGACGCGTCGATCCTGCTCGCTGGGGCGGTTCCAAGCAGTGGGTGCTCGTGCAATATGCACATTTCTGTCCGTCATGTCAGTGGGGAACTTGGAGTTGATCCTACCCTTGATACCGCAGTGGGGAGGGATCATGTTCTTCTGCATCATGAGCAGCACCTTGATCAAGGCGACGACTCCGGACGCAGATTCTCCGTGGCCCACATTGGATTTTGCTGAACCGAGATGGAGACTTTTCTGGGGGGACCTGGACAGATCCGGTGCAAACGCGTTGAGCACAGACGCCATTTCTGTGGCATCACCGGCCTGCGTGCCTGTGCCGTGCATTTCGATGTAGCTAACATCATGAGGGTGGACGCCAGACTCGCTCAAGAGCTTGGAGAAGATGTATTCCTGAGCTCCAGCGTGGGGTCTGGTGATGGAGACAGACTCGGCGGAGTGGTTCGTGTAAGCACCCATGATAACACCAAGAATAGGATCCTTGTCAGCCAATGCGTCCTCCATTCGCTTCAGAATGATGGTGCCAACACCATCAGCTCTGCAGTAACCGTCGGCAGCATCGTCAAAAGTGTTGCAATTGCCTGCGAGATCAGAACGTCAGTCATGTTTCTGGAAAAGTCCCTGCGGAAAAAAGAAAACCTACCTGTTCGAGACAGGAAATGGCCACGATCCAGACCAGCAAAGTTGTCCGGGTTGGTCATGACATTAGTACCGCCGGCAATGGCCGTGTCGCAGTCATTGCGCCAAAGTGAGTTGCATGCAATGTGAATCGCGGCGAGACTTGACGAACAAGCAGTGTCAACGCTGACGCTAGGCCCAGAAAACTTGAAATAGTAGTTGAGCCGGCCTGGGGTAAAAGCACGGTTGCCACCTAGAGAGAAAAGAGAATGCGCATGTCAGTTTTCGATGCTTGTCTTACAAATTTTCGATGGGGGGAGGGTCCGTGTGTCATCAACGGTCTCGTCATCTCTTACCTGGGATAAAGTAGGTGTCTATGTTTTGGCCACTGTTGACCTCTCGCCAGTCGTCACTGGTCATGCCGTAAAAGACACCAACACGTTCTCGTCGGGTGGATGGGGTCCTGTCGGGGACAATGCCGGCCATCTCGAGAGCTTCGTAGGCGGTCTGCAGAGCCAGACGCTGACTGGGGTCACTCTGCTCGGCCTCCTTGGGGGAGATGTTGAAGAACTTGGGGTCAAACAGACCAGGCTCGTTGATCCAGCATCCGTTCATGACCTTGCTAGTATTCTTGCGCTTGCCGGTGGGATCGCAGTACATGTCGGCATTGAAGCGATCCTCAGGGATGCGGCGGTGGACATCAAGTCCCTGGTACAAGACATTCCAGAATGCCTCAATGTCAGCAGCTTCTGGGAATCTGCCAGACATACCGACGATGGCAATCTTGCTGTCATGCGCCCGACCAGAGTCCACGGGCTTGACAGCGGGTTTGTCTTGAAGAGCCTCCATGATGGAGTTGCTAATCGTGACATTACCCGGTGCCGATGGCTCGATGGCTCCTATAAGGCTGCCAGCAATGGTCGTAGCGATGGGTACGATTGAACTTCCCGGGGATTGATACGGGACCTTTTCGGCAATGGTCTGAGAAACTCGGGTCAGGTCGAGGGGCAGCAGAAGCATGTTCTCCACAGCACGTCGAAGCTGGGCTGAAAATGTGGATGATTCGAGGATGTCGCCAGTAGAGCTGGAGATGACGGGAATATTTGACTTGGCGTCGGAAACATCGCCGACTTCGGCAAGGACTTGCTCAACATCTTCCTCGGTGTAGATGTGAGGTGCGTGATAGGGAGCATAGATGGCGACGGGCACCACCTTTGCGTTGGGGCCAAGGCTCTGTACGAAAGATTTAACGATTTGAGGGTGCCCGCTAATGGTGATGCTTCGATGTCCGAAGGCGCTAATGTATGGTGCAGAGATGCGAGGGATACCATTTCGAATGGTGAAGCCCAGCAATGTTTCCTCGGCTGAGGAGCGAGGCAGTGTTGTCTCAGGGATAACATAGGTCCAGGAGGACAATGGGTTGGGGGTATTGTTAGTGTCAAGGAATGTAGTGGCCCGGCCAACTCGCAAGCCGACCCTCAAGGCGACGCGAATGGCATCAATGCCAGTGGGGATGAGGTCGCTCAACGTCTCTGAAGAGCTAACAGCAGCAGCGGCCAGCGATCCAACGCACAGGCCTGCGACGTACTGGTTCTCCCCTGTGGGATATTTCTGTCCTGTAGAGCCATAGTAGCTATTACCGGATGTCAGTCAACCGTTGTGGCTGGCGAAGCGTTGCATTGAACTCACTTAATGAAGCAGCACAGCTGATAGAATGTGGAAAGGGCGCTCTCGAGAGCTGTGTTGGTCTCTCCCTTCTTAACCCGAGTAAGAAGGTCTTGGGCGCTGCAAAACTGGGGAAATTTTCGGCGCTCGGTAGCGGGCAACTGCTGTATTTCTCGTCGTAAGGCAATGTGGACTCGATCGATGAAGGATTCTAAGAAGGGATTGTTTCGCTTGAGCAGTAATTGCTGCAGCCCGGCCAAGAAGCTGGTGCTCTGGTCGCCAAAGAGGAATACTTGGGACGGGGTGACAACGGGCTCAGCAGTGAAGGAACCCATGGTGGAAGAAAGGTCACGACTGGGCTAAGATATGATGATGATGATGATGATGATGAAGGTCTTGATTGTGTTGAAACGTTCTGACTAGCAGATATTTGTTGAAATTAGAGCGACCTCGCAGTCGTAGTCTGTGGAGAGAATGTAGAATGACGAGCAAAACAGAGTGACACCAGCGGGTAGACGACGGTAGGCTTCATATAAGTCACCACCGACGAGTCCACCGAGGAATGGTAGCACCCGCCCGCTATCAGAACCCGTATATCCCATCTGGAAACGTCATTGGCTGCATGGCGCTATGCTGTACAAGAGGCCAGGTACCCTCGGGTTAGGTCTTGGAGCAGAGCAGATGCTCGGCGGCCGGGTGTGGCGCCTTCAGTTCCAGAGGCCCGATGGAGATATGTGGAACCCCGTTACCTGAACAAAGCTATGACCCATCACGAAACACCCTGAACAGTGAGTAATACGGATATCTCGTGGGTCAGATTTTAGACCAGGGTTTCTTCTAGAAAGAAGATGGAGCGTTCAATAGTGGGAATGGGTGGGTTAGAGGAACATGGGTTCTCGTCCGGGAGTTGCCCCCATTGCTTGAGCATCAACACACGCGCATGAAAGGATGCCAAGGGAAGGAGGGAAAGGATATCGATTGTAGGACCAGCAGACTCTGAACGGGGTTCTAATCATGAATGGTCGGTGATCTAATCACGCCGTAGTCATGGTGATCATGGTACAAGTGAGTCGGAGCGTGGATGCGACTCTGTGACATACTTCATTTATGCACACGTAAATAATAAATATGCAGTATTACTCCAATCAAATAAACAGACATCAAGACACTCTCCTCTCTATCTCAGACCGATCCATGGCTCTCAATTGGCCCGAAACGGGCATATCTCCTTCGTCATAACATCCATCACCAGCTCCCTCAGCCTCCAAAGAGTTTTTTTCTCCCGTTTTCTCCAGCAATACTCCATCAGGTAAGGTTAATCCTGATTTGCTGTGGAGAGGTTATCCCGCTGCCGGGTAAGGTGGTCTGCCCGATCGACAGGGGGTGTCCCCTCTGGTCTGTGCCGACCGACGTGAGTGCCGAGGACGAGCTCGGACTAGGATCAGGGCGCGGGAAAAGTTGACGCTGTGCATTTATTGTGCGCATTAATGAGTTTATGACCTACCTAGTCCGTAAACGTCGCCAAGAACGGGCCGGAGTCTTTTTTGCGAATTCTGATTTCGGGCTGGCCGTCAGTGTGCCTGTCACTGTGTGTCTGGGTTGTGTCCACGCAGTGTGTGTTTTTGGAGTACGGAGTAGCAGCGGAAGAATAAATGACTAGGCAAAGAGTAATCCATGGAATCAACACAAGCGGTTTAGCTGCAGACGCGACGCCGAGACATGGCCCGAAAAGCAATGCAGAGGCAAGAATTTCCGACGTCCCCCGAAGTCCGTTCCGACCTCAGATACGACACTATTGGGATGCATTGATCAGCAAACGCCAAGCAGCACCAGGGGCATAAAAGTGCATGTATGTGCAGTCCACAATCTGAGGGTTCGGATAATCGTATCAATCAACAAAAGCAATCAGCCTCGCTCACGCATCCCCGGATTCTCGTCTCACTATCCAGTGCCAGTGCATCGGGCATACATCATTATCCAAGCAACTCACTCTTCTTTGCCGATAACATGTCGTCCTCCACGGAACTGGGTCTCGGCCCCAATCAGTATATCGGTCTTACTATCACGGCCTTCAGAAGGCCTGGCCTGGACGAGGATGAGTATCGGGAACACATGACAAAGGCGCACGCCCCGCTGGTCAGCCCTCTGATGGAGGAGTATGGTATTGTCCGATACACAATGGTACTGTTGCCTTCCATCCCGTCCCATTTCCACGTGGAATCTCGCATTCAGCCCCCTCTGGCCATGCACTCATCGTCTAACACGTTTTCTTGCCTTGCATCTAGACCCACAACACTACCAAGACCAGGCCGTTGCTCCATCAGCTCTATGACCCAGAGTTCTCGGTGCTGTCAGAATATGACTGCATCGTGCAGTTCGTCTTCAAGGACATTGAAGACTTCAAGCGCATGAAGGCGGACCCCCGGTTCTTGCAAAAGGTCGCCCCTGACCATGTCAAGTTTGCCGACACAAAGAGATCCACGTAAGCTCGCACGAGTTGCTAATGTCTGATACAAAGGCTGACTCGTTCCTATTAGTATGACTGTTGGTATTTTTGAGGAGTTTGTCAATGATGGCAAGGTTGTTCCCAAATAGACACTTCATGTATAGACTATAGGTCACCCTTATTTAGTGTATGTAAATAATATCATCTTGATGCTTGATGATGCACGATACATGTACAATTATTTTAATCAGTATTTTCTATCAGTTGAAACGAATCAAAGGTCCGGATTTGCTCTCGGTTCTCATTGCCTCCCGCGTAAGCTCTCCTGAACGTTACAGACTCTGTGGTGAAGCATTATCCGTCATGACAAAGGAGCACAAGACTGATTACTCGATCATCTCCCTGACCGCAAATTGCTTCCATTTTTAGAGTGATGCACATGTCTCACCTGTAAAACCGGGGGAGAATCAAGGATAGCCCCTTTGTATGATTGTCCATACGGATTTATCAGTGTGAGTAAAATGATGTGCCATTGACTTCCGAGACATGAAAACTTTGTACAAGTGTTTAAAAAACGGGCATTCCGTAAACAATACATAACAGAAAATCTCATATATATCCACATTCAAGGGAAAAAAACCATCCCACTCAGTTCTCAAGGCCAATGCTCATCAAGCTCATGTGGCTGCCTTCGGGCTGACGGACGCTTTCCAACCTGAGTCGCGAGTCTGTGGAACGAAGGATCTCCTCCCAGTCATCCGTTGACCTCTCCTTGGCATTGAAAACTTGTCTCATTGTCAAGTCTCGCACGCGAATGACTCTCTCCTTGGTCGCAGGAATCTGGCCAGGGTTGGGGAGCACCGTGTCCATGATGATGATCTTGGAGTTGGGGCCAAGGGCTGGGATGAGGTTGGAGAAGATCTTGATAGCCTCAACATCAGGCCAGTCGTGGATGATCATGCGGAGCATGTACACGTTGGCACCAGAGACGGGCTGAGCATCAAAGAAGCTATGAGCGCGGTATGAGACGCGAGATTGGATCTCTTCAGATTTGGTCTTGAGGATCTCAATTCCGTTCTTAGTAACAGGCTCGAGGTCTTGAATCTCGAATTTGAGCTGAGGGTAAGCCTCTGCAAGGGCATACGTAGCGTGTCCTGTTGATCCACCGACCTAGAGGTGCATTAGTTTATAGACAGGTAAAGCATAGGAAGTCAGACATACATCAACGACTAAGGCATCTTCAGGAAGGCTGGCCCAGTCAAATCCCTTGAGCAAGTGAACCAAATCAGTTCCCTGTCCACTAGTGACGCTCTTCATATAACCGGAAAATTGTGCAGTCAACGTTGGGCTCTGAGACAAGTGGTCAAAGAATGGGAGATCGTGATTGAAGGCAACGTTGTATGCCGTCTCAGTCTTCCTGACGCTGCCGGGCCATTTTTCGGTAGCCTCCACCATGGCTTCCGCGGTGGGGATGGATGCGCCAAACATGAAACCGGCCCAGTGAAGCATGTTCTCGTTGTTAACGAACATGATGGAAGAAGCGCTGTGTGCCACGTGGTTGGGCGTTGGCTCCTGTAGGATGTAGCTCGTCATGGCCATGCGAGCAATGCTCTTGAGCTGGGACTCTGGCACCTTGGCCTTGAGAGCGAGCTCGCTGTATGAGATGGATCCCTCGGCAGGGATGAGCTCAAGGACCTTGAAGTGAGTGATCCAGCGAAGAGCAAACATGGTTTGATACTACGATTGTTAGTAAAGTTCTTGGTAAGACTGGAGCAACCGGTGAACATACCTGAGCTTGCATGTTGGGCAGAAGCTCACTTGGCCCAGTCACGAGCGCGAAGAGCTTGTAGGCAGCCTCCGCGACAGCATTGCGGGCATCAATGGCAGCCTTGGAAGCGGTCGGTGGGACAACATTTGTTGGTCCATCTACATCAAAGGATGGCTGAGGGAGGCCATCTGCGCTGAGTGCATCAGACAAAAAGGTAGCCTTGATGAGAATTTGCTCAGACAGAGCCTGAAGCAAACTTGTGGGAGTTGGAATGGAACCCATGGTGACACAGACTTGATTGAATGTAAGACAGCAGTGAAGATTGAGGGCTGGGGAAGTTTGACCAAGTTAAGGAATAAGTGGAATGAATACAAAAAGGAATTCTGCGATTGTTCTCGAAGGAGATTCCACTACCTTATTTTTGAGGCTTTACATGGACAAACCTTTTCGCTACGGTAACATCATGGCCATGGAAAACTGACTCCCGAACATCTCGCTCCGGCGTCACGGTTCCATCTTCAGCGACGGACGGCGAAAGAACTTACAAGCCACGCATAGGGTAAGCTGAAATGGAATCGCGAATCGAATCAACAAACGTTTTTTTACCATACCAAACAGAAGAATAATAGAGAATCTGTCTCGCAAATCGGTAAGGCGAACGTTTGGCTTACACGAAATCGGGATTCCGTTGCCCTAACCCGGCTGACACGGTAACATCCGACCGAGGCCCACCCCGAGGCGGAGCCCGATCTAGAAGCAAAGATTGGTGAGAGAGAGAGAGAGAAGCACATTAGGAGCGACGGATTCGGATCCTCGGCTCGCGGTATGGGGATGTCAGCCTTCCAATCCGCGGGTTTAGTCCTTCAATGGTGACGATCAGGAACGAAGAATCGACGCATTGTCCAATAAGTCATACGACCCTAATGGAGCTGGCAACTCTGGACTGAGATGCACAAAAACCCTCTAGATCTTCGCTCAGTTGACCATTTGATCAAATCACTCCTGTTTGCTTCATTCTAGTTTCTTCTGTACAATTAGCAGAAAATAAAGCACATTTCAACATGGCACCTACAGTTGCAGTTGTTGGCCTTGGTATGTCTCATCCTTGTCCCCCTTGAAGCACAATCTTACATCACCACCTTGACTTGCGCGAACTCTACGTCTCCCTCAATCTCAATTGGATATCGGCTAATCGGAAACAGGCGCCCTTGGTCTTGTAACCCTTAAGAACCTTCTCGAGGAAGGCTTCGAAGCTGTTGGCTTCGAGCGCAATGACTACCTCGGTGGTCTGTGGCACTTTGACGATGGCAACAAGATCTCAGTCATGGAGACTACCCGCTCCAACGGCTCCAAGCAGCGAGGATGCTTCACCGATTTCCCTTTCCCTGAAGAGACTCCTGACTTCGCGCCGGCCGCTGATGTCGAGAAGTATCTCCTTGCCTACGCCAAGCACTTTGAGCTTGAGAAGCACGCCCGCCTGAGCACAAGCATTCAGGCTGCCAGATACGACAATGAGAAGAAGCAGTGGCGCCTCAAGATTGCCCCTGTTTCCGATGCCAACAATGCTGAGTGGCAGGCCTTCGACAAGGTCGTCTTTGCCATGGGTACTGATCAGGTCCCCATGAGGCCCAAGATTCCCGGTATCGAGAAGTTTGAAGGTTTCATGGAACACTCTGTCAACTTCAAAAAGTAGGTTTCATGCTTTCACCCTACATCAATATTCATTCTTGCTAACGCTTATTCTTCTAGGCCAGAGATTTTGGCTGGAAAGCGAGTCATGGTTCTTGGTTTCGGCAACACTGCTGCCGACATGTCCACAGAACTGGCCAAGGTCACCAGCCAGGTCTACCTCGCTCACCGACACGGTGCCATCATTCTCCCTCGATGGGTCAACGACAAGCCCGTTGACCACGTACGCACTTACCGCAAGTACGGTATCCTCCAGTTGATGTCCAAGTACACCCCTTCCCTCTGGGAAAAGACCATGAACAGTGTCATCGGTAAGCTCCAGGGCCAGGTCTTTGACCTCAAGCCTGAGTGGCGCTTCTCTCCCGCCCCCTCGATTGCCAATCAGCGACCTCTTGTTTCTGATGACCTGGTCGCTGGTCTTGCAGCCGGTTCCATCATCTCCACCCACGGTCTCGAGCGAGTCATCGACGGCAAGACCGTTGAGACATCTGACGGCCAAAGGTACGAGATTGATGCCATTGTCTTCTGCACCGGTTTCTCCGTCGACTTCTCCATTGTTGGCCCAGATGCGGATCCAACTCGCGAGACCACCAAGGACTGGGAGATGACCGCTGGTGCCAACGGCCGCTCTCTGCCACGTCTGTACCAGAACCTGTTCTCCCTCGATCACCCCGATTCACTCGCCTTCATGGGCAACTTGTCTTTCATGAACCCCGCCTTCTTCATGTTCGATCTTGCCTCCATGGCCATTGCTCAGCTCTGGAAGGGCAACTCAGACTTCCCCCTGCGGAGGAAATGGCCCGCCAAGTCGATGCGCACCACGCCTGGGTGGTCCAGCTCGCCAAGACCGGATCTGTCATGCCTGCCGTTGTCAAGGCGTCATCATGGATGGACTGGGTCAACGAAGTTACAGGCACCAACCTGGCCACCTATCTCGGCTACGGCATTGAGGGTTGGAAGTTCTGGGCATCGGACCGAGAGTTCTGTGGCATGCTCATGGATGGTTTGCTCAGCCCGCACGCCTACCGTGTGTTCCCCGGCAAGAGAAAGGCTTGGGACGGCGCCAAGGATGCCATCATCAAGATGAACAAGGACCGCGAGGCCCGATTCGGGCCCATGGAGTAAGCCCGCGTATGTTTGTCTCGAAGGTTACCCCACATACGCAGAAGCGTACGCATAGAACTATATTTCCTTTGTTATAGGCTTGGATGCTTTGGAACGGGAAAACCGAGGGCGAAGTGGGGGAGGGGCTTTGTGTTATACAGGTTTGTTCATGGGCATGCATCTACTTTTTTTGGTTTGCAGACTGTTTTCTCTGTTTCTTTTTTCATGTTTTTTTTTCGTCCAGTTAGAGCATAGAGCGTTTTGTATATAGCAGTATGTCAATTATAAAACTATGTATAGGTACTGGACATATAACAACGTGCATAAGCAGGAACGGTTATCGGAACCCCGATCTCCAACATCCCAGTCTCCATCATGATCCATTCAAGCTGCTCACTGCATACTGTGGGGTTTGAAACTATGACTCTCAACTCTCGAACAGGACCCTGCGTTTGCTAAATAAACACCGTCAGCACGTTCATGCAGACACGGCTCTCTTCAAGGTGGAAAGTATCACTCGCCAAGGTCGGAGCGTGCCACATGAGACAAGGAAAGACGGCATAGAGTGGATGAAGTTTGAGACCAATCAAAATTATTCTTTTTCACACGAACCATGTCAGCATCTTTCTCTGAGACTTCTATACTTAGTGAGGAACAATGTGTCATCCAAGACATGAATGCGCGATGTGTTTAGAGGGAATTACGGCGACGAGAAGGACTTGACAAAAATTACAAACACTAGCAAATGTAGAACAAAAGTAATCTCAATGTACATATTAAAGTTAATTTGTATAGTAAATAATAATTAAAACACTCTAGAAAGGAATGCACTGAACATCGCGGGCAAGAGACCATTGCTTGGAGTCATGTCATTATTATATTAAGTCATCCTCGCCGTCTAATGCTGTACGAGTTCTTTTTGCTAACGTCTCAGTGTCTTGGTTACATGAAGATAATTTTTGTATGTTTTTTTCTGTCTTTGTACTAAAATTCCAAAAGCGCAATGCATTTTCCCAATGCGAGGTATCAGTTTTATGCCCATGCTTAATCCCATGTGCGCAAATCGCAAATAATTGTTGTTGTGATAGAGGGGGAGAGAAGAGTGAAACTAGAGTCAACCAGTAACGATCTATACCTGAGCCTCAGCATCCTTGACCTCCTCCTGGGGAGCAGCCTCCTCCTTCTTCTTCTTCCAGTGGGGCTCCTGAGGGGGAGGCTTCGCCACTCCATACCGAGAAGGGGAACGATCATGAAGCAAGCGGCAGCAAGGGTGACGATGAAGGCCTTGTAGAGGGCGTAGTTGTAAACAACCAAGACCTCGGGCAGCTTGGCCTCGGAGACAACACGCCAGAGGTCAACGGCACCGTTGTAGATGATGCCCTGAACATCAACGCCGTCAATCTTGCTAAGCCCGTTGCGGAGGAAGTTGTTGAAGATGGACTGGCTGACGCAGATGAAGATGGCACCACCGAGAGACTGGGCGAAGAACATCATGGCAATACCGGTGGAAATGTCCTTCTTGTCGAGGACGTTCTGGGCTGCCAAACTGGGCTGCTGCATACCAATACCAAGACCGAAACCGAAGAGAATCTGGTAGCCGATCCAGGCAGGGTGGGCGGTGTTGACCTTGAAGGTGGTGGTAAGACCAGCACCAACGGACATGAAGATGGTAGACAGGTACATGAAGGGAATGTAGTGGCCAGTGCGAGTGATGATCATACCAGAGAAGATGGAGCCAACAACCAGGGCGAGAACCAGAGGAATGGTATCAATACCGGACTGGATGGCGCTGCGGCCCTTGACGGCCTGGAACCAGAGGGGCAAAGTGTAGAGCATGGAAATAAGACCAGCACCAATCATGCCAGAGAAGAAGGTACCAAAGGTGACACTTCGCTGCTTGGCAATGCGGGGAGGAATGGTGGCATCTTCCTGGCGCCAGATCTGAACACCGATAAAAGCAATGATGAGAACGCCGGAGATGACGAAGAGGGCAATGACACGGCCGCTGTTCCAAGGGTACTTGGCACCACCCCACTGAAGAGCCAGAAGGAAGCAGATGATTCCAGGGAGGAAGAAGAGAGTACCAATAGGGTCAAGACGGATGAACTGGCGCTTCAGAGTCTGCTTGTCTTTGGTGCTGGGGACCTGGAGGAAGAAGACGAGAATAGCAAGGACGACACCACCAATGGGGAGGTTGATGTAGAAGCACCATCGCCAAGTGACGTGGTCAGTGAAGGCACCACCCAAGAGAGGGCCAATGATGGAGGAAATGCCAAACATGGAACCCATCAAGCCAACGACCATGGGTCGCTTTTGGATAGGCAGAATCTGGGTCAGGATAACGGTGGAACCAGAGAAGATACCAGCGGAACCAAGACCAGCAATGGCACGACCAATGATGAAGCCAGTAGAGGTGGGAGAAGCACCGCAGACGGCGGAACCGACCTCGAAGATGACAATGGCAACGATGTAGCACATCTTTGTGGAGTAGAAGGTGTAGATACGACCCCAGAGGAGCTGGGTAGCGCAACTGGTGATGAGATAGGCGGAGGCATACCAAGAGATATCGTCTAGGGCGTGGTAGTCGGCGGTGATACGAGGAACAGCGGTCGCAATGATGGTACGATCCTATTAATTGGTCAATTCGATTTTCTTTTTTCTAAGAGTTAAAAGCAGATCTCGAAATGGGAGGTTTCTTACCAAAGCGACGAGGAAAGTAGCAGCGCAGAGAGCAGTCATGATCAGAGCAAGCTTACCACCGCTGGCATACTCCTGGTCTGGGTTCTCGGCCCAGGCGTCATCGCCGCCAGCAGCAGCAGCAGCGGCCGCTTGATCATCAGTCTGAGTCTTTCCATCGCTGGAGCCGATGCTGCGCGGAACAGCAATCTCCTTTTCGTTGAGGAGGTTCGAATCGTGGGCCGTATTGGCCGCCGGCGTTGTTGCAGCCATTTTTTTGAGCGGCGGTATTCGCTCCTCTTGCTAGGCTTGTTGTAAGAGGCGAATAAGTCGTTGTTGAAGAGGTGAGAGAGAGGGGGTGATAGTGTGAGTGGTGGTGACAAGGAAAAGAGCCAACAACCAAGATGGAAGGATTGATGTTTCTCTTAAATGAAAAGACGAAAGACTTTTTTTATTACAATGTTATTGTTTGTTTGTCCCGTTCGGTCTCCTTTCCTTTGTGACTGCAGTTTGCCTGGCAACTGCGCGCAAGGCCAGCAAAAAAAACCGTAGTCTGTCTCGGACTCGCAGTCCGAACGGCAAAGCTGCACGGGCTCCGGGACCGAGAGGACAGACCCAACCGGGGTACTGGGGGGAGCCAGCCAAACAAAAGACAGAGAGAAGAGAAAGGCAAACGGGCAAAACGCAAGGGGATCCACCATATGGAGACTGAAAAAGAGATTATCACATAATTAATATCACCCGTGTCCCGAGCCAACCATCGGGCAAGGAAAGAGGCAGAATCACACGGCAGTCATTTTACGGTTTTACGAGTGGTGAGCAGCTGTTGCCCAACACGTGGGTGGTTTGTGGTGAAATGAGGTTGTCTCATACGAAGAATGAGAGCCGCATCACCCAACGAATGTCAGGCCATAGGAGACAAAGGCTTTCGGTAATAAGAATGAGTAGCAAGGAATGCATGTGCCTTTGTTCGTCGGCAGATGCTGTGACGGATGTTGCATGAGGAGAGGAGGGCTGTGAAACTAGCAGCGGTGGTGTTTTAGGGCACTGGACCCAAGCTCAAAGCATTGATTGCTATTCTCAGACACAGCTTCAAAAGCTCGCTCATGGGTGCTTCGGGACCGGCCGAACAAAGACAAGGCAAACTCTGGGCCAAAAGAAGGAAAGACAATGCGTGATCCTCAGGCGTTTGTTTGCACTTTGTTCTTTTAATCTCAGACAGTCTAACGGTTTTCCAAAACAAACAAAGGTAAGCGCTTGGCCATCCCTCCAGATCGAACTGTGCCATCACTACCGTCATCATCATCATCATCGTTATCAGCGTTATCCATCCTTGAGGGGATGGGATGAGAGAATGAGGGGTGATGGTGGAGCAGCGCAGTGGAATACGCAACGATGCGGAAGCGACAGGCCCAGGCAGGCAAAGAAACAGGTAATCCGATCATACGCTGGGCTGCAATGCACCTAAACAACTCGGTCGCTCGGTTGCGATAATGGCCATGGCCTCACCGAGAGCGAGAGAGAAAAAAAAGGTGACTCTCGTACGAGAGAGAGAGAGAGAGAGAGAGAGAAATTGGATGCAGCTGATCCCATCGATCTTCCAAGGATTGCTAGCAGACCGTAGCGCACAGTAAGTCATACCACGACAACACACTGCCGGGCTTCGGGTCCGATCAGATCATCTCGAGTGCGGCGCTCGACTGGTGGGGTGGCAGAAGAGAACCCCCTTGGCGAAAGAAGTGGCCCAGGGATTAATTATTAGTAGTAGGTATGCCCTTTTGCATTGACCCCCACGGACAAACGAAATTTTAGACAAACAGCTTTACATACCTCTCTTTCTCTCTCTCTCTCTCTCTCTCTCTTTGTTTTAGTTGGACGGAAGCTGTCTTCCGTAATGACGATAAAGCTATTATCATGTGAATTCATAGCCATGTCATATCACACACAGCTTCATGCACGCGAGGCCCAACAAAGAAAAGTCTCTTCTTTTCCCCGAAACTATCTCTATTAAAATCTCCACCAAAGCTTCTTACCCCTCCAACCAACCAGACTACGAAATTGCGAGCTCGAGCCATCGGGATACGGGCTTGGCCCATCGGACAACGAACGGGACAGCCCAGGGGGGCTTTCTAGCCCGAGAGGAAGACGCCCCCATCTTTTAACCCACCCGCTGTAACATTTCCGGCCCGTGGCTGCGAGACATGCAGGCAGCCCTGGACACCGAGAAGAAGAAAAACCAATTGCAGGCACAGCACGGCAAGCAAGGGGGAGAGGAGAAGAGGGAGGGCTGCCAGCGGATGGGTGCTCTACCGGTCTTATCACTGCAACACAATGACCTCGTTGATTGAAAGATTGAAAGACCATTGACTAAGATAGGATATTGATGTGCTGTTCTGTGCCTTATCGGGGAAATCTGACGGGACAATGATTTTCGTCTTGCAACCTTTACATTTGATGGCGTACAGCAGTGGATTGTGATGAGGGGAGGGTAAGAAGGGGGGCACGTTTGTGCAGATCCTTCATTGGAACCTCCCCTCCAACCGAGACCAACCTAAAACTCCATCGTTGATCCTTTGAGATAATGTCGAGTAACCGAAACCTGAGTTTTCATCCGATAGGATTTAATACGATTTAATACGATGCATGGTGATGGCTCAAGTGAGACTCATAAAATCCTGCATTAATAATTGCAATTTCGTCATGACTTGAGTCTCCTTTCAGTAGCACCTTTTGCTGATCTCTTCTATGCATCTCTAGGGTAGGCCATAGAAGCGACGTGCCACGGCATATGACAAGTATTATGTCCAGAATCAGCAAAGACAAACGTACACAAACACGCACACCCCGGAGTACAAGTCCGAGCATGGATTGGAATCCATTGGATGGCATCTGGGCATAGCTCCAGCTGACGATGACTGCCTGTCCCCCTCAAAAATCAGCCAATACGCCTCCCTCCCCATCGCTACTTCGGGCCGCTATCAAAGTCGTTTTAGATCCCGTGCATGGTGTCGACACTAAAGTTTCATGGCGTTCTTTGTTCAATGAATTGGAACAATGATAGGTATGATGGCTGGTCTATCCTGTGAGGTTTCAATAAGGCCATGGAGTTCTAGACTCTGGTGATATGATAACGGCGTCAAATGATTGATGCTGGGCTAACCACAAGTGCCGAGTATTACTCAGTCGAGTGGTGCGACCTTGCTCCGTCTTACTGCTAAGGTTATTTCGTTCCATCACGGACCCTTGCATAGTGGCTAGAGCCCTAGAGGTCTGCAGAACACAGTTGTCACCCTCCAACTCGCGGATGCGGGTGTGTGAGCAACAGCCAGGTCAAGCCAAAGGAGAGGGGGCGCCACTGGAAGGATGCACCACGGTAGCACAAGCAAAATCATCATGGAAGAAAAAAATCATAATAGATAGTCTATGCTATGTTGCGTGCGCCTAAAGTGGTATGAGACAAGTGTCGCATCCGGTCAAGTCTGAGTGTGTGTGCCCATTTATATGTACAATGATTGATCCTTGATAACCCCATTCCCATGTTACCCCAAAGTAAACAGAAAAGGAAAGGAAAGAAAAAGAAGAAAAAAGCCAACGCTTGTTTTTCTTTTTTAGAACGACTCCTCGGGTAGAAGAGTTTGCAAGAAGCCAATAATCTTGCGAACCACCGTGTTAAAGTATTCACCCTTTGGAAGTGACAAGTCATCGCCGCCGCCGCCGTTGTAGTTGGACGGTACGCTGAGCCCCTGTGCTGAAGCTGCGCACTTGGCTGGCCCTCCGCTTGGGAGAGGGTGTCCGGCCTCCAGTTCGGGTAACGAACCGGGGAAGAACCCGCGCTGATCTGGTGCGTACTCGGGTGGGATGGATGGCCATGCGTCGATGCCGTCGAGGATGGCAACAGCCATACCTCCGGCCAAATGGGTCTCGATGTGACAGTGGAAAAGCCATCTAAAAAAAAAGAGAGAGAGAGAGATCTAGTCAGTATTTTTTTCTTTTCTTTTCGTCAATGACATCAAGGTGAGACAATCAGAGAGACTTACGGGCCAGGGTTGGTGACCTGATATCGCAGGACGAGCCATGCAGGTCCATCAAATGAGGTAACCCACGTATCTCTCCAGCTGGGATTCTCTAGATTGAAGTTATGTGGCTCTGCCGCGATTGCCTCATCAACAGTCTTGTACTTCCACACGCCCATACCGGTTCCGACTCTCCATGTCTTGCCTGTGTGTTTATGCATCATGTGAGGGAACTCTTGGGGCTGATCCGGCAGAGAGCCCACCTGAACCACCAGGTCGACCCAAGACCCATTCTTGGTCCTAATGACAAGAGTCTCGTCAAGGGCGTCGACCGAGTGAGGGTCGAAGAGGAGTGGCTCGTATGCGCTCCGATCCTCGCCGTACATGCCACCTCCGGTCATGGTGTATTTCCAGGCAGCCTGCCATCGGTGCGTTGTCAACATGTGCATGGCATCAGACTGCCTCGCAGGAGGGTTGGGGGGTAAGGGGGTAGATGATCGCGATTAAGCGTGATGACTTCCGTGGTGTTTTGGCCGCCGTAGGTAATGACACCCGTTGTCTCTCCCCCATGCACGCCTCCCTTGTAGCGCAGTGTGGCAAAGGAGCTGATGACTTGGGTTAGGCAGTTGTCTGCCACGCGAATGGTGTAATCTCTGGCCTCCTTGTCGAGCTTGATCATGACGGCATACCGTTCACCGGCGTACATGTGAACCGTGTCGACAAGCTGAGGCTCGATGAACTCGCCGTCCACCTCGTAGACCCACATCTGGTGGTGGTCCACTGAGAAGATGGTTGTCTTGAAGGTGGCAGCGCCAATGAAGTTGAGACTAACCCACTCATCCTCCGGGTCCACCTCGATGATTTCCCGCTCTCCGTCGGAGGGGATGCATCCTTCTTGGAGGTGGAATGGGATGGTCTCAACGTGGCCTTGCCTCAGGAACGGGCCCTGCGTGGACTTCATGAAGGGGAAGCATCCTTTGTCGTTTACCTGGCGGGGGTAAAGACCGTACTTCATGTACGTGCTAGTTTCGTTGACCAAGTAATCGGAACCGGGGCAGTAGACGCTGCCTTTGCCATTGAGCAGGATGCTGTCGACACAGCTGTTGCAGGTGTTAGTGACAAATGGGCTGAGAGAGAGAGAGAGAGTGTGTGTGTGTGTGTGTTGTATGTGTTCCCCCCTCCCCTTTCCAGTCAGAGTTGGCTTACAAAATTGTCATACCGGAGCTGTCTTCCGCTTCCATGTATTCCCAAGACTTGAACCGTGACCAATCTGAGATAAGCAGCAGCTTGGGGTCTTGCACTGCATGGCCCATTGCAGCAGTGTCTGCAGAGTCGTTGCTGATCAAGTGCCATGGCGCTGGATTCTCAGGCTTGGGACTGTAAAAAGAAGTCAGAAAACAGAAAAGAAAAAAACATAAGCAAAATACATTTTTGTATATTTTATAAAACTCTCACACTAAGGGGAAACTTACCGAATGTGAATGGCACCGTAAAGTCCATCGAGCAAGGTGGTTCTGCTGTGAGAGTGATACCAGTGAGAGCCCGCGGGGGACGCCTTGTAGCGATACACAAAGCTCTGGCCCGCCTCAATGGGCTTCTGGGAGAGGCCCGGAGCGCCATCAGACCAAGGAGTACCCTGCATCCTATTAAAATGGTCAACACAAATCAACGTTGCGCGCGTACCGTATTCTCCTTTGGGGAAACCTACATCATTCCGTGCCAGTGAATACTGGTGTTAAAGGGCATTCGGTTGTGCACAATAATCTCAATGTCATCGTCCTCATTGGCAATCAGCTCAGGGCCAGGGAAATGACCGTTGATCATGATCATTTCTCTCTCCTGGCCGTTGGGAGCACCAACCTCCCAGGTCAAGACCCAGTCATGCTTGACGAGAGCGGCAAAAGTGCCAACTGCGCATAGCAGAAGCAGCACAAGGCGCGAGGCCAGTACTGAGGAATGGCCCATCATCTTCGTAATTACCACAAGATGAGTTGTGTGTGAGTTGTAGTGTTGAAGGGGCTTAAGCAATCAACATCAAGAGAGAAGAAAGAAAACAAACCTACCATTTTACAACAAAAAAGAAGTTATTCATAGTGCACCATCTACACTATTGATACATATACATGGCCATCTCCAAACAAGCCCATACGGCGAGCCCCGAGCCCGTCGAATGGGGAATCGGCATAAGCCCTGCCCACTAGGATACTTTTGCAAGCCATCTTGCCCTTTTACCGTTACAATACCCGCCCGGATGTCAGACGAATGCTCTCTTTGTTCCTTTTTTCGGAGTCCGTCGTGGTGGTCCCCGAGATATGTAAAGAGAGAAAAAAGTTTTTACTATGGGAATTCCGTGCGTCTCGGTCGGTATATGCATAACTACCCGCCCTTAGCTTGAGTGCGTCGGGATTGTGACTCTGACACTCTCAAGGGAAGACAGACAGAGGGATCTGTGGGTTCTTGTAGGAAGAAATATTGCCAATGTAAGAATCACGGTCACCGAGGGCAAGGGAACCCACATAACCATCACGACTCTTGGTCCTCCCTACTTGATTCATATATTTAGACAAAAAGATAGAATCGGCATTGAGAGATCCCATCTCTCGACTGTTGTAGGCTGAAATTCTGCTTCACCCTTTTTTTCTATTTCCTCTTCGCTCTTTGTTGTTCTGTGTTTACGTTCTTAACCTCTACGTTAAATCGATCCCCAATCTTATTTTCCACCATGGGGCTTGGGTCAGCTATCCCAAGGGCCTTGCGCACCACTGTATTTCTCGTGGTCGTCGGGCTCCTGGCGCAGTACTACTTTGGCCGCAATGAAGAGAGCTTCTTCCGCAGCGGCAAAAGCAAGGCCGCCATCAACACCAGCCCAGTAGTACCAAAAATTCACGATGACAGATTCTCTAGCTGGCCCCTACAAGACAAATTACCAGAAAATGCTACCGTATGGGACATTATCCGCAACGACGAGCGCATTTCACGTTTCGCGGACGTCGTGGGCATGTTTGACGACATCGTCGGGGGCCTCAAGGCGCCCAAGGCCAAATTCACAATCTACGCCCCCGTCAACGAGGCATTTGAGCGCGAATTCTTTCCGTTTGATCTCCCGTGGTTCTACTGGAAGTTCCTCGCTGGCTACCATATGGGTCCTGGACCCGTCCCCGAAAAGGCTCTACACTCGACGGGAACTGTCTCATCCTTTGTCAATGCAGACATCTTCTTCACTTACAAGCAGCGCATTAGTACCCAGCAACACAGCAGTGGCCAAATCACATTGAACCACCAGGTTGGGCACATTGCATCAGCCCCGGTAAGCAACTCGGCGCCCTCTTTTGCCTGACTGACTGCCTGCCGCTGTCAAAAAGGGAGAGAAAAATTTGCTAATGAAAATGTTGCAAAAAAAATAGGACTCTGCTGCAGTCAACGGCTTCGTGCACTACATTGATGGCTTGCTCGCGCTGCCTAATTCCACGGCCAGCGTGCTGAGACAGCGTCCCAGTTTGTCGACGCTACACGACGGATTAATCCTTTCGGGTCTGTCTAGCATCATCAACGATACCAATGCTCACGTAGGACAGACCCTCTTTGCTCCCACTAATGCGGCGTTTGAACGGCTCAGCGCCAAGGCAAGACGCTTTCTCTTCGGCCCGGGAGGCAAACCCTTTCTCCAGGCGCTTCTCAAGGGTCACGTCGTGGCCAATAGAACGTTGTTCAGCGATGTCTATTTCCCACATGGCGATGCACAGATGGTCGACCTGCGAGCCGCTGTTCAGGCGTCTGGCGATTCGCCGCATGTCATCGAGGTGAGTGGTTGAGTGTTGTTGCTGCTGCTGTTGTTTAGTGTAACTTGCCCTGCTTCGCCCCCCTCTCCTCCCCTCCCTCTTCTGCTCCTCCCCATCATATGTATCATTGAGACTTTTATTCCCTCCCTCCACCTCTACACACGACTTGTATTTCTCCGCTTTGCGTTCCCTTTTACCTTTTTTGGCCCCGAGGCGTGTTTTCTCCCCAATGACTGACCAAGTTGGGCTTTTCTCGCAGCTCCCTACCTTGCACGCCAACCTCAACCTCACCACCAGCGTGAAGCAGCACGAGGGCAAGACTCAGCTGTGGGTCACGCCCTCCCGCGCCGCCGGAGACACTTCCCAAGAGGACGAGGCTATTCCAATTTCTGTTGCGGATATCGTCGTCATGGATGGTGTGGTGCATGAGATCGACACACTATTGATGCCACCAGCTCCTGAAGCCGAGGAGGGTGGTGGTCAAGATAAGCAGGCACACCACCACGCCCCCTCTGCGTCTGCAGCGCTGTGGAAAGCTCTGGCCGGACATGACAAACGGGAAATATCCATTGAAGAGCTTCTAGAAAGGCTTGGTCCGTGGGTAACACAGCCGGAGTGAGACAGACGATTGTGTTTGTATTGTTGCATTTTGTCTCATAATTGTTAAACGATCATCATTCGTAAAGAGGGAAAAAAATTAAAAAAATCTTTGACCGTATTCTCGTTCTCGGTAACGTAGCCAAGCCAGGACAAGTTTGTCCGGTTGATGGGATTCAAGTCTTCCTTCACACGAATCATGGTGAACCCAGTTTAGGCTTCTTATTACCAGCCCGCCGCCTATATGTCCTGTTTCATCGCAATTTGAGACGACTGATTCAGAAACTGTCTTGGGACATTTTGTGAATGGACTTATCCGTGGATGGAGACAGAATCCCCATTGTTGCATAACATACACCAGTGCTTACCGGTTAAATACAATGGATCCCATCGACAACCTTTGGCATAGCGCTTTTTTCTTCTGTTTTTTTTGTTTTTTACAGGCAAAGGAGTTTTTGTTTTGTCATGGGGTTGTTTCTCATTAACAGTTGCCCCGTCTTACATGCCCACATCACCTTGGTGGACGTGGTAGGCTCGTACAAGCAGATTTTGGGATCTATCCCGATGTGCACAGAGCATGTATACCTACAGACTACAGGGCCATGGTTGATATAGCTACTCCCCCTGCATTGCGGTGTCTCAATCCTCTCAGCGAATGGCTTGTAGCGGCGCCAGAAAATCGCTTATGCAGCTACCCGTTTACTTGACACGATGTTTAGGATATGGATCTGCACCATTCTGGTAGGTACCTACTTGTACGTACAAGGTGTTCGGCTCAGGAATCTAGGCCATTGCACCAAAGTTCCCAATGTTTGTTGCATCGGGTATCGGCATTTTGCCTGTCTCTATGGCGAAAGCAAGAGTGAAGGAATGCTGATGTTTGGGATGTGATGCTTCATGCATCATAGGTTAGCGTTGTCATATTAACGGTTGATTGAATACGTAAGTACGTATGAATGCATGATCCTGCTTGCGCATACTTACGTAGGTACCATTCCAGGAATACCCACAATCTGCCCATCCATTGATGGTCTTATCTGTATCTACTTACATACATGGCGGCGTGCATACATGTGTATGCGGATGCGTACAGCGCATACCTTATTGTGGCGGCAGTCAACAAAGATCAGTATGACGGGGAAGATTGGCTGGAGTTGTCGGATCAGGTCCTTTGTCCTCGGCAGTGTGGATGGTTAACCCCCCCCCCCCATTGTGAAACCTTTTTTTTTCTTGAATTTTTTTTGTGCAACAGAATTACCCAGTTATTGGATCACCTGCTCTCAGAAGTGGCCCAACAGTCTCCGCATCGTTCGTACGTATGCATGTATGCTAGTATGTATGTATAGGTATGCAAGTATGTTTGTTTATGGGCAAGGGGTGGACCGTGAGGCTGAGTAAGATTGATCATGGCCATGGTAGGCATATTTGGTTTCGTTTTATTAGGCGCTGCTGTGAGGGCCTGGTTTAAGAGTGGAGGTGGAGGATTTTCATTTTCAGGTGAGCTCTGCACTGGGCATCCAAGCACAGGCCAATCCTACCACCACGATGGAACACTGGGGCTATTCGGGGATGGGTGGGTGGGTGGGTGTGGTGACGAGGGGTCGTTGAGAGAGCAGCAGCAGCTGTCTTCTACTGGGAAAGTCGAGCTAATGATAGGCCCATGATGCCATTTCTCTTCAATAATTCCCCTGTTTTAATATGTGAGATGGAGGGTTTCCAGCTATCAGACCCTGTACCTTACAAGGCAATGAATCCTCTTTTGATGGCTGCGTGGGGAGAGGGAAGGATGTGAGAGGGAGGGAGGGGGGTGATCTAATCCGCAACCCATGCCTTATTCGATGCAGACGAAACTAATAAGATAGTAATATCAAAACCGATCTCTCATGTACTATGACGAAAATGGACTGGCACAACAGGGAAAAAAACGTGGTGGTGTTGCGGGATACGGGAGAATTTGGAACCCAAGGCTTTGTCTTTCGACGGCCAGTCGACATGCCGTGCCGGACAACGCCGGGCGCTCTAAAACATGCATATGTGTTCCGCAAGCATGGCTTGTTGAATGCACTAGGCATTGAGCAAGCGATATAATTAATGGATGACGGGTAGATAGGCAAGGCAACAGCCGCCAATCATTTCAATGTCGCTTGGGAAGCCAATTCTTTCTTGATTTGAGGCGTGTGAGCATCCAAATATCCATTGACGTGGCTTTGTCAGTTTCGTTTGCTTGTAAAAATTGATCTGCCAGTCACTTACCTTGAGCCATATTTTCCTTTCCCTTTTTTTGCTTGCTTGCCTGCTTGCTTGCCACTACCAACGTTCCTTTAGGACGAAAGAGAGAGAGAAAGAAGCAGCAGGGACCTGAGAGACAGACAAACACACAAAGCCAAGAAAATCAGACACAGCAGAAAGGAGCGTGAGCTTTTGCGTCTTACACACTGGATCTCAACATCCATACACATACATATACACATACACATACACAAGCACACAAGCACACAAGCACCCCTAGATCTGGGTTCACTACAGTATATCCCTGTTCCTGCATCGACTCTTTTTCAACATCATACATCATACATCACACAAGATGAACATGGACGTTTTGCCCACTCCCAGACGACCAGAGACTTTCCGTGCCAGTTGCGATAACTGCGCAAAGTCAAAGGTGCGCTGCGGCAAGCAACAGCCGAGATGCCAACGATGCATCCAACGCGGTACCGTTTGTGGATATAGTCTTTCCCAGAGGTCAAGAAAAAGGACACACTCGGCACCCATGGCGGACGGCCAGTCGCAGCAGCAGCATCTGCCACAACACCAAAGCGGGCATGGGAGCGACAGAGCTACCCCAACTCCTGGGGATGGCAACAGTCCAATCTCACTTCAGCCGACGACAGACGGTCTTTTTGTAGATCTGGAGAGCCTTACAAATGGGGGAGGCAGTACGGATGCACTCGGATCGGCGGCAGCGGCCAGTTTCTCTTGGCTCTCTGAGCCAATTACTTCCGTACCGAAAGATCTAGACATGACCGACATGCTCTCGCTCGCCGAAGAAGTGACCTTGGGCGGTGGGACTCCCTCGGGCTTCGGGTCCGCGACCACCGTAGTGTTTGAGGATCACAAGAGCCCCGGCGGCGGCACCACGGGCAGCAGCAGCACTGGTGGTGGTAGCAACGGGAGCCCGGTTCAGCACCACCAGCATCATCAGCACCACCACCACCACCACCACAGCCAACAGCACTGCTCTTCGGCATTACTCTCTACGCTGCAAGATCTAGGCATTCCCTCGGCATCATGTACCGGCGGATTCGCCGCGACCCAGAGCCTTGGTACCGTCCTCAAGGCCAGTCGATCGGCCCTCGATGGCGCACTCAACGTCGCTTCCTGTTCATGCACCCCGAATGCCAATGTCGCACTACTTGTCACGTCGGTAGTTTTCAGGATCCTCTGCTGGTACGACGCCATCCTACAGAGCAGCCCTGGCAGCTACAACAATGGCTGCAACAACAACAATAATAATAGCGACAGCAGCGCTGCCTCGACTGACGGAGACGAGGCAGATGACCTGTCAGGGTGGCCCAGGGCCTACCTCCATGGCCGCGCTGCAAGGTTCTCCCCCACACGCGACTTTGTCGACGCAGCCCATCATACCTCTTCAAACGGGCCTGGTGTCTATGTTCCCCCCATTACCATTGGCGCATACGAACTAGACGTGGAAGACCAGGCACGCATGATTGTTCACATTGTCCTAAGCGAGCTGGCTAAAATGAACCGTCTGCTCGATGGCTTCTCCAAGAAATTCTGCCGCAAAGGATCGGCATCCTTGGGAGAGGACAACAAGAGCCAACTGCACGTTGCGCTGGAGATGTTCCTCCGCAACAAACATAGCCTTACTGTCCTTGCAGCCCGAGAAAAGCTCGATGGCAAATAAGAAGGACGTGTAGCTCCTTTTCTTTCTTTCTTTCTTTCTTTCTTTCACCCCCAATGACGTCGATTATGATTATGAAAAGGGGGGTTTGGGGGGAAGAGGGAGCTTCTTACCTGCGAGTCATGATTTGATGTCAGTTCTTTTTTCTCTTTCTCTTTGATTTTAGGTGGCCGAAAGTACCAACGAGAGAGTACGAGAGACCGAGTACCAAATAGCTTGAGCATGCAACAGGCTCAGTCATATGTTCTGCTTAATCTTTCAATCAGGTGCAGCAGCAGCACCCATCATTCCAGCACGAGAGGGGATGGAGGAAGTAATAGCGAGAACCCTGTACATAGAAAGAGTTGTTTTTTCTGTATATATAGATACACGTTTGATAGGCTTGAAGCAATCGCCATGATTTTTATCTCTGTTGACTTGCCGCTCTCGGGACATGCATTCTAACGCAAGACTCGGCATTGATTCAGGCGTATTCTAATCTGATCACGCATGCTCCCATTTCCCCCTACCATCTCTCCCGAGGCCCGTTTGCAAAAAAGCACTTTTGCCCGTGTCTTGGAACGCAAATCGACTCATTCTACCATACAATCAAGGGTTTGCGAACCGTACAATCAAAAGGTCTCGGTATTGAGATATTTTCAGCCCATTTCAACCGCCTTTGTGGGATCCGAAATCTACATAATTCAGAGGACTGGAGGAGTCGTCTGTGTGTGTGTGTGGAACCAAAGCAGTGCTGTTGGTTCGACAAACCGTTTTTCGCCACATAATTACCGACAGACGCGTGCTTCGGCCTCGGTTCCGAGAGGGATAGTCTCACAGTGAGTATTAGATGACGCGCTACAAAGATCGGTCCCGGCGTACCCCCTCCCACCCCCCTTGTCCACCCCCCTTGTCCACCCCAGACGGATCGTATCTGGAATCTGTTTGACGAAAAACTAAAAGGGTGTGTGTGTGTGTGGTGGCTGGACTGGCCTAGTGCTGCTGGACTCGGCTTACAGTACTGATCCCCCCAATAGGTCTACAAAGCAGAATGCTGCTCGACCCGCTTTTCACTTGCATGAGTCCGTTGATCTATTTCCAGACCCCGAAACATGCATTTCCCTTTTACCCCCACCTTTATGGGCCGGTGAACGCTGTGCAAGGGGCACTCATCCATCCATCTTGGCTGCCTCTAGGCGAGAAGGATTACATTCCATGGTCACCATGGTGTCTATGATATGAAGAGCAGAACGCAAGCGATGTGGTAAGCCCCTCCCGCCCTCCCCTTGTCACGGCAATTCGATTGTCCAGCCCCCTCCTAGGTCTATGATTTCTCATCATTTTTCGAGCGACTGTAATATTATAGTGCACTCGCAGAATGTCTCGGACGAACGGTAGGCTCGTGGGGATCCAACCCAGTGGAGGGGGAGGGGCGGCGGTAGGCCCGACGGTCAGCGAACCGCTTCCCAGACGGGGCCACTTGTTTTATGGCTCTCGGCACAAATATGGGGTGGCCATTGTTTCTCAGAAAACAGGCCCCATGCGTCTTAATGACAGGCTGATATAGGACAAGGGGGAGAGAAAACACACGAGTTACTATTCTTCTGCCTGTTCTGGAGGTTCTGGGGGTGAACTAGCAATTGAACCCTGAGGCTTTGATTCCCAAGCTAAAAATTTCCGATCTCATCAGCCTGAAGGGATTTACACGTGTTTATGGCGATACGGCATGGATGTTCCTCATCGTTGGGATATACGAGGCATCCATACACGCTATTGATCCAACCGCATGCACTCTCCATTCCTCCCAAGCTGTCGGGCCAGCACCTTGGCATCAACATCACACCATGCTATCTAGGCCCATCCCCTCGGAAACAGTAGTATGTTCTAGATAAATCCTATGAAGTCATTGGATCATCGAGTTTGCCCGACGGCTTGGCAATTGACCCGTCAAATGAGGTTCTAGCAAGAAGATTTTGCATTGCCGTGAAATGTCTCGGAAACAATTGGCATTAGTCTGCATTATAGCATTTCCGATGGGTAAAAGATGAGGAAGAAAATCCCATTTCACCTGAATTCCGGTCTGAGACTTCCGGGGCGGTCCCGTATAGGGTAGTGATCTGCGGCGACGGAACACAACCCTCGAACACTGGACTCGACCCGATCCTTCAATGCCTTTTAGCCGCCACCACCTGGATGAATTGCCATTATAGCCCTATAGGAAAAAAACCATTCTATAACAAGGTGTCTGAGTCTGGATTCAAGGTTAATCTCCCGCGCGGCACGCTGGAAATGGTTGCCTGGACCGTGGAAGGATTATCCCGTAGCGTTGACAAAGCGTGTGGGATGGCTAAATATTCTTCTGTTCAGGTGTCAATATGAAGCTTTCATAGATTATCGTGAAGCGGCATCTCCTTCGTATGATGAGCTGAGAAGATGATGAGTAAACGTGGGTCTAGATCTATAAGAAATGAGCGATCATGGCTAGTGATTGTCTGGGATAAGGTGCTGACATGGCAATCATTCAGCGCAGACTCATGATGAGAGATAATGATGTTATCAAATCCTCAGAGGTGGAAAAACAATGACAAATATTGTAAGATCTAAACTAATAAATTGTGCTTTATCATGCATCAAGTTCCTAGTCGTCAGCGATGATATGCCAAGCCGATCCGTTTATTTTCTTACATCTTGGAAAAGCACCTCATAATACTGAAATGGTGGGATGAGAAAATCATAAAGGATGTCATTGATGTGTGTTGCCTAAATAATCGCTTTAACCGGCTTTACCGTCTAACATGTTATGTACAATAATTGATGTCATGTGTCGTGATCGTGATACAGACATTATTTTCCCTCGAGATGCACCTTTATAGTTTGGGCTGAGAGTACTTGAAGACATTCTGTCCATCGACCCTCTTCTTCAGCGCCTTGAGTCTATCCCAACCGTCGGCGTACAGGTGGCTAGTATCCTCATCCTCACCCATGAAGCTGGCGTAGGTGGACTTGGTGGACTCTCCCGTGGACTCCAAGGCGGAGACTACACCGTCGACCCACGCCTTGCCCTCGGGCATCCTCTCTTCCTCGTCACAGGCATTGATATGGAAGAGAATGTGGGGCTTTCTGGTTCCGAAGCAAGCGGCTGGGTTGGGTTTGGTGCCCTTTCCGTGGGCTAGATGTGCAATAAGAGTGTAGGAGCGTTCGCCTGGAATGGCCTCGACACGCTTCAAGAGTTGGGAGATTGTGGCAGATGTAAAGCGGGGGATGGATGTGCTTCGCGTGTAGACCCGATCGGGCTCAATGAGTGGCTCTGAAATGACAGCCTGGAATTCCTTGTAGGTAGTTTCCGAAGTCGTGTCGATGACAACGGTTCCAAGGCCCTTGACAATATTATGCCACTTCTTGCCTTCCTCCAGGTTGGCAGAGTCGGCCCAGATGAAGACCAGAGTCGCGCAGGTACCCCACTCATTCTTCATGAAGCCAAACTGAACGCAAAAGGCATCGGGCACGCCCTTCTCAATAAGGTCTTGAAGGCCGAGAAGGACCTTTTCGGCCTCTTGCCAGTCGTAGCCAATGTAGCCACCCAAGATCCTGTCCAACCGGTGGACCTTGACCTTGAGCTCGACGACGACGCCGAGGTTGCCTCCTGCACCGCGGATGCCCCAGAGAAGCTCCTCGTCAGCGTCGACGAGCTCTCCATCAGCGGTGATGACCTTTGCGCCAAGGACGTTGTCAACGCCCATGCCGAAGATGTCGTTGAGGGGGCCGTATCCGCCCCAAAGAACCCAGCCAACCCATCCGACGGTGTTGACCGTGCCTTGAGCGGTACCCAGACCATGCGTGCCGAGGAAGCCAACAAAATTGCCGCTGGTGATGCCTCCGCCGATAGTGACGGTCTGCTTATCATCTGCAAGGACCTGCGCATCCAGCTCACGCATGTCAATGGTCACGGAGTCGGCGATGCATCCACGGCCCCAGACATCGTGACCTCCACAGCGGACAGCCAATGGGACGCCGAGACCTTTGACGGCCTTGACGATGCTCTGGACTTGAGCGACAGTTTGTGGACGGCAGATGACGAGTGGTTGGGCGGTGATGAGTGTGTTGTAGACTGCCCGAAGGGACTCGAAGCTCGGTGACGAGCGAGTGTATAGCTTGAGATCGGGCACGCTGGAGAGGAGCGCCTCAATCACCTTGTTTCCGTCTGCCACGGCATCCTTGGCCGGGTCAAATGAGACTTGCTCATGGCGGAAGGTGTTGTCAGCGATGAAGGAAGCCATTCTGTAAAATGCGTGACGAAAAGATGTCTGTGACTGTAATCTGAAGGGACGACGAGTAGAAAGGGCCTGCGAATTTTGTAGAAAATGCTTCCTTGCTACAGACAACATGGTGTCTGCTTCTACTTCTTCGTCTTCTTCTTCTCCCTCTTCTTCTCCGCGATAACAGGGGCCACGTATAGGTGATTGCGCTTTAACCCGTCACGTCTCCCTTTCCCATCGCCGCGTCGAATAAGATTGCCATCCATGCCGAGCCCTGTTGGTTCAACGCATCGCGAATCCAGCCTCGGACTCCGGAAAACGCTTGCGCCCATCGGAAATCGGGTCCGGGTCCCGGGTTAGTGTCGGGATGTCAGAACGGAGGGAAGACATTTCGGGTCCGAGCGAGAAAATTAAGGCCCGAGACGAGATGCTGACTGGTGGATGATGATTGGTGACATGCGGTGAATGTCCGTCCTTGCTCTGGATAGTTGGGGTTGATCGAATATAGCATCATGAAATGCTTCGTCTTGCGCGTATGACCGTAGGTATTGGAGAACACGGGGTCCCGTCAAGCTTCCCCTTCAAGTTCAATGTCTGCTAATATTACTCAAGTTTCAGGGTTCCGAATTTGGAGTCACACTGCTCCGTTAATGGATGTCCTTGAACCAACAACCAACACATTCACTACCGCAAAGTCAGATGGCATGATACAGTTCCAAAACAGGCAAAATAGCAGACTAATGACATTCACGATTATGATGACCGTATTGTATGGAGGAGCATCGCAAAAGTCTTGTCTAGAATCTGCTTACTTACCATCTAAAGCCTAATCAAGAGCACTAAACTACCTACCTACCTACTACCTCACGATGTACTTTATGTATTGTCTTGGATGACTAAGCAGATGCTAGACAAGACTTGTGCGATGCTCTTCCATACTAACAAGAGTTATTGCATAACTTAAGACAGGACCTTGAAACGCTCCTCCGTACTAACTGAACATATGGAAGAGTCAAATGGAGACACATCTCATAGTTGCATAGTTGCCATCTTTCGATATATATTTCGAACCTTAGATCACTGGTCGAGTACATATCCAGGCAAATCGTAATCGATGCATAACAGTAAGTTGCAAAACCCCAAGAAACACATAACAGGAACACACTCCATAAGGAGACCAATTGTCACAATGCGCGATCCCGATAGGGAGTATGTGAATTATGCAATCAAATAGCTTTGGTTAAAACAAAAGAAATTATGCCGTTGTGGCACCCTAATTTATACCGTTCCATCACACACAAGGGCTCCTGAGCCCCGAGCTTCCATCCATTAAGGCCTAGCGCTCTAGCGCTTATCTCCACCTAATCGTTACACCAATTAAAGCTCCGCGATAATGTCACCCGAATAACCTCTGGGTAGAAGATTGCTATTTTATGTGAAAAACAATAGGCTACACCGTCGGCGTCAAGTGTGCACTGCAATAAACACGGTTTAACCAAGGATACACTAGATTCACGAACATTAGCTATATTCCGATCCTGATAGGGAGTCTTGTACTTACCGTGACGCCACAATAGACAACGAGGCATGAAGTGTGGATAGGGCCATCCGCGTATTCCTTACAGGTATGCCCACAATTGGCGCATGAATCGACCTCGTGGTCAGGCTTACCGTTTAGCGGGGAGACATAGGGTGGCAGTGGAGTACCGGATGGCGGGTATCCCGGGTACCCGGGATAACCGTTTGGCAGGTCAATGGGTTTGGCTACGGCGATAGCAGCAAAGGTGGCAGCAAGGACAGGAGTATACTTCATTTTGATTAAAGTATGGATTTATAGTGATGGAGAAGACGATAGTAGAAGCGTTAGGTCTAGGGTAGGTAGATGTAGTGATGGGTTGATTGATGAGAGAGACTTTAGGTGAGGGATACGTGATGCTTATATAGTCAATTGACGTGCTGGATCCAACGCCATGTCAAAGGGCTCTCCCTGTTTGGTTCCAAGTACAGTCGGTCTATTATCAAATAATGACTTGACTGGGGTTCAGATCTACAGACAACATCTTCCAGCCAGCCACATTCTAAAACATGGTTGTCGTGGACTGACTTGTATGTACAAGTAGATTCTAGTGCGACATATTCCTTTCTACCAGGTGAAGCCTACGAGTAGTACTTCGCACTACCTCTATTAAAGTAGTGCCCATCCAACTGCTCTCCACAGCGCACAGTCTTAAAACGCTCCTCTATACGGAGTACTAATTAAAGCTTTATAATAATATTACTCGAATAACCAAGTAAAAAGTTACTATTTTATACAGGGAAACACAACAGGCTACACAGTTGACGTTAAGTTTACACTGTAATAAATATTATTTAATTATTAATAACACACTGCATTCACGAACATTAGCTATATTCCGATCTTAATAGGGAATCTTGTACCTACCTCGATACCACACTCAGTGACGATGCATACAGACTCGGGAGTGCCCTCTTTAAGCTTACAATGCTCCCGACATTGAACGCATTTATCGACGCTGACCTTGGCAGTCGAGGGAATATCATTTGCCGGGTCAATGGGTTTGGCTGCGGCGATAACAGCAAAAGCAGCAACGAGGACAGGAGCAAACTTCATTTTGAATTAAGGTATGGGTTTATAGTGATAGAGAAGGTGATTATAGAAGCGTGAGGTCTAGGGTAAGTGTCGGTGCTGATGGGTTGATGGGTGAGACTCTAGGTAAGGGATACGTGATGCTTAAATAGTCAATTGACGTGCTGGATCCAACGCCATGTCAAAGGGCTCTCCCTGTTTGGTTCCAAGTACGGAGTACAGTAAGTCTATTATCCCCTGAACCATTGCATATACATGTATCAAACAATGACTTGACTAGGGTTCAGAACTACCGTCGACATCTTCCAGCCAGTCACATTCTAAGACATGGTTTCCGTGGGCTGGCATACTTATATGTATAAGTACAAGCGGATTCCGATGCGACGTATTCCCTTTTACCAGCTGTAGGTTTTACTTTTGGTGACTGACCTATGGACTATGGTCAGTCACCAAAGGTGAAGCCTACGAGTAGTACTCTGTACCTCTATTGAAGTAGTGCCCTTGGTGTGTGCTCCAAAGAACAAGTAGTGCGTGCATGTCCATCCGTCCAAATGCTTCAAAGACAAGCAAATTTAAGAGCCCAAGCTCTCCGCAGCGCACGGTCTTGAAACGCACTGGCGTACGTCATGTCATGGCATCGCCTGATCAAGGTCTCAGTGGACACTGGTGGGTTAACGTAGTAAGTCGAGTTTCATAAAAAGAAAGGCTTTGTTCTTACAGATGTGGATGCTGTATTATTGAGCGACTGCCCCGGCATGACTTATGAGAGTGTGCCAACGCCCTTTCCTCCTATCTAGCATCTCGGTTTAAGCCAATACAAGTTTATAGACTATCTATTTTACTTGAACCAGGCAGCGAGTTATCTTCGTTCTGAAGCAGGAGTATACCCTTCGGATTCCCGAGGAATGTCTTCTTATCCGTCCTGGACGCTGATATAGTTGTGCCATAGTAAGATGTGAATGATGAAACATGCGTGCATTGCATAAAAAAGCAACCACCAGCCAGCCACATTTCATCGGCAATATCGGCTCCGGGCCGCTTCTACTAAGCTCTCATCTGTTCTGTTAAGACAAGGGGCCCCGTAAATTAGTAATACTGTGTCATATGAGTAAGTCATTACCTTTATTGATTAAATGAGACTGAGACAAAGTACATACGACCATATCCATTGGAATATACGGGATCCCGTCCGCTCTCCCATAGTCAAGCCAATGAGAGGCAGATTAGTAGTTGGGTGGGTGACCACCAGCGAACACCGGCTGTTGTATGTTTCTTTTTGTTATTTTTGTCCATTTGCCTCTTTACATTTAAGATCATATTATAGCCATCTCCTTTGTGTCATTCATATCCGTCCTCCACACCTCGACGTGTATAAATTAGTGATCCTTATGATTATATACAATATAGTCTCTTGTTAATGTTTGATTGTCTGAGGACAGTGATGTAATTAATTATTGAATCAGGCCTTGGATTCAGGATTAATTATCGGATTCAGCGATTAATTAGCTCCTAGCCAGTTAATAAGCTTTTTTAACTATTTTAATAGCATTAAATTAATTCCTAATATTCTTAGCTATTATTTTTAAATCTCTAATACCTAAGTTAATACTTATTTACTTTTAAAATTATATATAGCTAATCTAAGAGCTTACTCTTAATCCAGTACTTTAAACACTTCGTATATTCTACTATCTATATAAACAATCAACCTTTATCCTAAGAAATTATATATCAGGCTCCGCTAAATACTCGTTTAGTCTTCGCTAATATTGCTAATATAAAGAAAATATTAATTACAAAGCAGTAGAGAAAAGGATAGAAAGTTTATTATATTAGCTTAAACTACTATAAAAGAATAAAAAAAATATTAATTAATAATATTAGGCTTTTAATAAATTAATTAAATTTATTATAAGAAAATAATTTCTAATAGATATATTTTTTATATACCTTATAAGCCAAAAGATTCTTTTTAATTTCTGGTTTTTATAGTAGCTTAAAATTATCCTATAGTTTATATATAGCCTCGACTACTAGCCTAATATATTAGAACTAGTTTTTCTAAGTCTTATTTAGATGTGCTTATTAAAGGCTAGGGTAAAGTAGAATCGTAATTATATATACTAGGGTATTATCTATATAAGTATAGTAATCATTGAACTTATACTAATTGGTTATAATATGATTTACTATTATAATACTATACTGGAATTGCTATATAGTGGCTTTATAATATATAATAAGAAAGTCTATAGAGTAAATTACTTTATTTAATAATATATTATTTTATTAGGTATTTCTAGTAATTTTATAGAAAGGTTATAAAAAGTCATGGATTTTTAAAGCTTTTGCTAGTACTCGGGATAAAGATAATCAAGACTGATATCGCTCTTTGAATAGTAATTGTTTATAAAGCTATTGAGTTTTTTGTGGAGTTTAATAGTAGTATAAATTATTCGATACTAAGAGTTTTACCTTATTAAGTTATCCTATAGGATTATATAGTTAGTAGTCTATAAGAAGGCTTAGTAACATTAGGTTAATAAGCGAATCTATACTATAAGTGTAATAACACCTTATAAGATCACCAGGTAAGCAAGATCAAACGTAGGTATTATTTTATGCATAAGCTTAAGCTTATGCGTTTAACTGTTATGCGAGAGACATGTGACTTATGCAGGATTACCTTGCATCTTTATTATATTATACGTCCGGGTAATCTTCGGGATAGCGTTATAATTTTCCCCTTTTTATAGTAATTATCCCGGTTACTTAAAACATTAATTAAAACCTTATATATTTTAAAATATATCTTAAGTATATATACTTTTTGTATTTTTTTATAATTATTTTTATTATAATTTAATTATAATTTTTTTAATTTTATTATAGTTTAATAATATTTTTTTCAAAGATATTTAATATTAAATTATACTTATTCTATTTTTAGGATAAGTAATAGAATGTCTTAAAGTAGTTTAGTTATAATATAATAGAACTAGTATTTAAATATAGATTACTTAAACAAAATCTTAACTTTAACTTGTAGTATTATTAATACTTTTACGCAAGGAAATATAAGATTATAGGAATATTACTGTATTTCTTAAGGAGGATCTTAAGTAGGTTTATGTGTTGGTTCGGAAAGTAAATGTTTTTTTGTATAGTATATATTTTTTTTGGCTAAGAATTGTTTGTTTTATTTATTTATAATTAATGATCCGGAGAAAGAAATTAATAAAATAGATATTAATAAATTAAATATTAATAATATAAAGTTTATTAGTATTTATTCTATAAGTTTTATTAAATACTTTAAGTTTTTTTTAGTTAAGAGTAAACTAGCTTTTAAGGAAACGTTTAGCTCTATGAGTAATAAGATTAGAGTTTATGATGTTTTATTAATGTTATATAGTTTAATCTTAGTGTATTTACTTACGATTTATGTTTTTTTTTATTATAATTTAGATTTTAAGGAGATAAATAATTTAGATAAAAAGATGGATTTTTTTTAATACTTAAGATATAAATTGCTTATAGTGTATATATTGTCTATGATTATAAGTATATAATTAGACTATATATTATAAAAACATAAAATATTCTTTTAAGTTTTTTCTTATATATTATATTTTTATAAAATAAGTATAGTTTTATTATATATTTTACTATATTAATAAATAAATATATAAAACTATAAGTATCTTTGATTTTTATACGATTTGCTTATGTTCTTGGTATTTTTAATAGTTTTTTTAGGCTATTATTATAATGTCTAGAGATTAGGATAATTTTTTTCTTTTATTAAGTTTTGTTTATAAGTTTTATAATTTCTGGTAGGACGATGAAAATAATAATAAGATTATTAAATATATTTTAGAAAATAATAAATAAAGCTTATTATTAAAGGAATTTAATCTAAAGTAAATCTTTTATATTTTCTTTTAGTTTACTAAAACGTTTTTTAATACTAAAACCTAATATTATTACCATTAGAATATTATTAGTAATAAAAAAAATTAAATAATATATTATTTTTTTACTTAATTATTTTATAATTTATTAATAATAAAATTTAAAATACCTAGATTATATATAATTAAGCCTATAAATTTTATTAATAAGGGTTAAATACTTAAGTCTAATTATTTTCTTATAATATTATATATATTTTTAAATTAATTATATAATTATCGTTAATAAACCCTTAAACTACTTTTTATTATAGAATAATATAAATCTTTTTTATATTTTTATCTTTGCTTTAATAATATTAATTATACTTTTTAATAAAATACTATAATTTTTTTTAAGTAAGATATTATATAGGCTTTAATAAAAGATTCTTATAATAAAAATAATAAAAAAAGATAAAAGAATAATAGATAAAAATAATTTAAGGTTATATAAATAAGTTTTTAATTATTTTATTTTAATATTAAGGAGAATTATAGGTATATTACTATAGTATCTTAGAGTTTTGTTTCTATAAATGAGATTTTTATTTTATTTATATATATATATATATTTTTCTATTATAATTTTTTTATTTAAAATTTTTAATATTTTTTAATAATTTTTTATATATTTTCTATATATTCTTTATAAATCTATTTATTATATTCTACTAGCTATTTCTTTTATTTTATTAAGTAAAATATTTTAGATTTTTTTTTAATTCTTAATTAATTTAATTTTTTATTTATTAAAGTTATTTAATTTTAGTATTAGTAATTAGTTTTTTTATTTGAAAGTCACTGGGTTTATGGTTTTAATAAACTAATATAGAAAATATTATATAGATTATTATACTTTAAGAATAGAGTTATTTTATATATTTAGTTTTTAATTTGTTTAAGTATTTATAATAGTTTTAAATAGTAAGGTGTTAATTTTTATTGTTTTTTTTAAACCTGAAATTTTTTGTAAATAATTTTATTAAATTGTTTATTTTGAAATATTATTTTTTATGATATAAATTATAATTTCTTATTTATTTTTTAATTATAATGCTTTAGTGATTTTATAGTTTTTGTTTAAGTTAATATAATTTTTCTATATAAGTTTTTATATCTAAGACCTTTTTTTAAAGGGTATTATCTTTGATGTCTAGATAGAATTCTAGAATATAACTTATTAATACTTTAAAAAAAGATATACTTATTATTGTATTTTTAATAGTATTTATAATATATTATACTTTTATTAATAATTATAGTTATATTAATAGTATATTACTTATAAAATATTATAAATAATATTTAATAGATTGATTTATTTTTTTTGTTTATTTATTTATTTAAGGATAAAAAATAATTAATAAATGTTTTTAAATTTTTATATAAAAATAAATTAATAATTAAAATTTATTTATAAATAAAGATTTTTTATTAGATATAATTTTTTATAAAGATTTTAAAAATTATAGTTTAATTTTAGTATAAAATAATTTAATTAGTTTATTTATTATAATTATTATAAAAACTAGAAAAAAGAGTATATATTTAGTATATTAATTAATAATTACTAGTATAGTATTGATTTTTCTATTATTAAACAAGACTATTAGAAGTCCTATTATAAAATCTATTATTAGTTTTTTTATTAGTTAACTAGAAAGCGAGAGTAATTCAAGTTTTTCTTATAGTTTATACCTTTTAATCGTGACTTTTATATAAATTAGATATTCTTGAATATATTTTTTAATATTCTTTTTTATATTCTTTTAGTAGAATTTCTTTTATAATAATTCTTTTATTTGTAACTCTTTAAAATGATTTACTAGGGGATTATTGTAATAAAGAGATAATAATTCTTAACGAATTGTTATTTTTTCTAGGATATAAATGTGATTCTAGTAGGTAATTAGATTATTATATCTTATAGCCTACTTTAGGTTTTTTATAAGGAAATTAGGGTTTTTTTAATATTAGAGTTTAGGTTTTTTTTTAATCTTACTATAATAATTTTAGTAATGGTTTTTTTATATTATTATTAAAAGAAGTGTTAATAAAGATAGTTTTATAGGCTTTTTACTTTAATATTTGCTATTCTTTTATAATAAGGTTTTATAAATATATTATCTTTTTGAAAGGATTATTTTCTTAATCTATTATTAGATTTTATAGTTTATTTTATAATAAAATAAAAAGTTTTTAATTCAAAGATAATCTTTTTTTATAATTGGGTTATTTTAATAATCTATTAATAGGATTAGTTTTTTTACTTAATATTTAATTATAAAATTATAAAGAGTTAGGTAAATATATTATCTAGTTTATCTATTATTTAATTTTAGTTATTTTATAAAAGATTAAAGATTCTAATAGTTACTTTAGACTTTAGTTTAACCTTAGGTACCTTTTATATAGTATCTTTAATATTTAAATACTATTATAATTGCTAGTATTTCTTAGTCTGGTGTGCTATAATTAAACTTAGTGTCGCAAAACGCCCGCGACTAAAAGGCTACTAGATGCCACTTTTTTTCTTTATCTAGTTAGGATAATATAGTAATAGCAGTAAACTTTAAAGCATTGGTCTTTATATGAATAGGCTTTTTTAGATTATAATATTATAGTAAAAGAGTGTTCTAGAAAGCTTAAATAAGCTAATAAAAAGTAGCTTTTTAATGTTTCTTAAGTATTATTTAATCTAGTTTTTATTTATTTTTTATATTTTTTAATAGTTTATATAATAGATAGGTAATTATTAAATATTCTTTAATAAATTAATAATAAAAGTTATAAAACCTTAGAAAAACTTAGATTTTTTAATATATAGTAGGTTTTTGTTATATTAAGATTATTTTTATTTGTTTTGGATTTATTATAATTCTTTTATCTAATACTATAAATCTTAAAAATTTAATTTTATTTTAAATAAAAGAATATTTATTAGGTTAAGTATATAGTTTAGTTTTTTTTAGTTATTCTAAGACTTTTTGTATATAAGAAATATAAAATTCACGATTTAAAGAAAAAATTAAAATATTATTAAAATAAGTAATATATATATAATTTAATAAATTATTTAATATTTAATAAATATAATTCTAAAATATAATTAGAGTATTAGTTAATTTTATAGGTATAATTAAAAATTTATAATAATTATAATAAATATGAAATATAGTTTTTTATTTATTGCTTTTTTGATATATATACGATAATATGTATTTTTAATATTAATTTTAGTAAAGTAATTTAAACTTTTAACTCGATTTATAATTTTAATAATAAAAGAGAGAGAATAATGATTTTTAATTATAATTTAATTTAATCTTTAATAGTTTATATATAAATAAAGACTTTTGTTTTTTTTTAGTATAAATAAAATAAGTGTGTTTGCTAGATTTTTTGAAGGGTGAATTTGTTTTTTTATTAGGTTTTTTTTAAATATTCTTGTAATGTTTTTAATTTAGTAGGGGATAGTGGATAAATTGGATTATAAGGAGGAAAGGCTTTTTTAGTTAGTTTAATTGTATAATCTGTTTGTTTAAAATAAAAAAGAATCCTTGTATTATTGATTAAAAAGATATTTTTTTACTTTTAAAAAGGTATTAGGATTTGTGAAAGATTTGATATAATTTTTTTTGTTTTATTTAAAAGGTATAAAAGATTAAGATTTATAGAAATAAATAAAATATATATATGATTTGTATACTTTTTCTAAAATTAGTACTTGGAAATTTTTTTTAGATTTTTTTAATTATATTTAAACTATTAGCTTTAATTATAAAAGTATAAATAAATATAAAACTTAAATAATATAATTATAGATAATAATATAGGATTATCTTATTCTTAAGGGTTTTAATTAATATCTATATATAATCTTATAAAGGTCTTAATAGTTCTTTAAGTATCCATAAGTTAAAGCGGGATTTCCTAGATTTTATAAGTCTTTATGTTTTTTTTTATATTTTATAAATAAAATAAAATAACTATTAAGCTTTTTATTAATTTATATTTTTTTGTAAAAGTTATATTAATAATATTAATTTTTATATTATTATTTAAATTAGTATATGTATTATAAGAAAATGGTTTATGAATTTTAACTAGAATATGAAAACGTGTGTGAATTGTAATTGGGATTTTAGGAATTACTTTAATAAATACTTAAAGGGCTATATAAGGGGATTTTAGTCTAATTTTTTTTTTATTTTTTTTATTTTTTAAGAGGTAGAGGTAATTTATTAGTTTTAATTTCTTAAACTTTTATAAAGAGTTGATTATATTGATTTTTTAAATATATATTACTTTTGTAATTATAATATTATTTTATATTTTTATTAATATTAAGTGTATTTTTTTAAGAATTCTTTTTAAGTAAAAGGTCTAAGAGATATTTATTTTAGTTTATTTTTTTTAATAATTATTTATAAAGTTAATAAAGTTTATTTATATAGTTTTTTTTTTTAGGAGAGTAGTATAAAATTTAATATGTTTTTGTTAGAATTGATTTTTTTTTTCTTTTAGTGTTTTATATTTTTTTATAGATTATAAAATCTTTTAATAGTATATAGTTAATATAATTATTTTTTTACGGTTCTTTAAAAAAAGGTTTTTTCTTATAATAATTTAATATTATAGGTTTTTTTATAGTTTTATATAAAAGCTATAAGTATACTGTGATTTTAAGGCTATTAGGAATTAACTCTTTAATAAGTTTAAGTATATATAAAAGTCTTAAGGAGATTAGTGTTCCTGTTATTTTATTTTTTTAATGGCTTATATAATATATAGCTTATAGATATCTGTATCCTTTAATAATAATATAGTTTAATTTTTAAAGTATTTTTAATTATTTTTTAATTTCTATTAAGTCTTAGGTAATTCTTAGTGCTTTAAATAAAATTCCTATTAGGTTTAGTATTTAGTATTTATATAATTAACTTTAAAAAGAACCTTTAAATAATCTTTATAATACTTTTTTTTACCTTAAAAATGCTTAATATAGATTATAGAGCTATTCCTTTTTTATTTAAAAAAAGGCATTTATAGTAAGTATAGTAAGATTCTTGATTTTTATACTATTACTTTTTTTAAATTATTTAATAAGCTATTAGAATGATCGCCTTGATGTTATAATGACTTTCTAAGGTCTTTCCTTAATTAGCCTATTATTTTATTTAACTTCTAATACTCTTTTAGTTAAGTGATTTTATTATAAAATATAATATTATTATTCTTTAATTATTATTCTAGAATATTAGGTTTTTATAATAAATTTAAAAGTAATAATCATTAAATTGATCTTATATAACCTATTACTTACTATTATAGTAATTTATTTTTAAAAAATCTTTTTATATGTATTATCTATAAGGTTTCTTAAAGAAGATCTGAAAGGTCTATAGATCTTTGAGAATAGGTATATAAAGCTATTTTACTTAAGTAGTAATACTAAGAAGCTTAAGAATTATAATAATACCTTATAAAATTACTAGGTAAGTAAGATTAAACGTAGGTATTATTTTATGCATAAGCTTAAGCTTATGCGTTTAACTGTTGTGCGAGAGACGCGCGACTTATGCAGGATTACCCCGCATCTCTATTACGTCACGCGTCCGGGTAATCTTCGGGACAGCGTTACAATAAGGTTATAAAGTATACTAAGCGCGCTATATTACTGTTAGGCAGTTGCTGTTTCTGCTCTTTTAATAGCCCCCTCCTGTTCTTTATAGGATAACTATAATACTTAACGCAGGGCCTTATTAGAAGTATTTTTGTTTTTGCTAAATAGGAATGCTTATACTATTAGATTTATAATATGATTATTATAGTAAAATTATTAATAGATAGAATTAAAGCTATAGGTCTTTGTAATAGTTTATAATATTGTATTATTATTATAAGTATTATTAAGAGTAAAGTATTTAATCTTATTATATACTCTATACGAATTAACTACCTGGAAAAAAGCCTCTATAATAGCTTTACTGCTGTGTATACCTTTAAGCTCTCGAAGAGTAAGCAAAGCCTTTTATAACTGCCTACTGCTTAGATTAATAAAGTGAGCTATGATAGTAAGGAAGCTATAATAGTTTAGAGAAGACTAGATATTAATGCTAAAGTGTATTTGCGTAGGCGAAGCGTTAAGCCTTAATATTAAACTCTTTGCGATATATAAAAAAGTTTACCTTTAATAGTTTTAGAACTTACCTATGATTTTATATAATGACTCTTGGGGCTATATAGTTGATTGTGTGGAATAAGGTATATTATTCTGGCTATTTAATAAGGCTATAAGGAAGACTATATATAGTAATAAGATTTACTAATGCTTAGTTATATATATTTTTATTAATAGAGGTACAAAGATGTTTCTTTTGCTTGATATTATACTCTTTTTGTTTTATAGCTTGTTGCCGAAATAGTCTATTAATCGCGAGTTCCTGCCTAAGCTTTTTGGCTATTTAATGCTTTAAAATCAAGATATAATACTTATCTTAGAGATAGTCCTATACTCTATTATAAGTGGCCTAAGAGTAAGAATAACGTTTGTAATATTATATCTTTTAACTGTGCTTATTGCGTTCAGGCTCTTAGTGATTTAGTGGATAACTTTTCGCCTAAATGTTAAGTATAGTAAAGGTCTGGGTGTGTTTTTTGTATACTATAGAAGAAGATGATTCTAAGAATTAAAAAGATTCTTTAGTAGTGTCTATATTCTTGATAGGATTCTTTATTAAGGTAAAGTAATCGTCGTTAATAGAGATAGTAAGTGGGTTTATATTAGAGGCTATAATGTTTAATAGTCTGACGTTAGGTGATCAGTTAGGATATATATAACAATGGTTAATAAGGGTTAAATTTAATGCTATATTAACTAATTATATTTATAGTTTAGTAGTTAACTTTACTTTAATTAATTATTGAAACTTAATTAATCTTGATGAGCGTGATTTAGATAATTAATCCTAGCCTTAGATTCAGATTCAATGAATCGCTAATTAATCGCCCCGATTAATTACATTACTGTCTGAGGATCAGCGCTGCTTCCCAACCAAATACTTAATTAAATCTAATAAATTAAATAATCAAATATAAATATAACGACCCGACGCACTTATATTATCTATAGAACTAGACCTACTTTTAATAATATTTGTATAAGCTATTAATTAGAAATATAATTATAGTAAAACCTTAGGTAATATAATTAATTATAATTAACTTAAATAAGATTAACTTAAGTATATTTAATAGCTTAAATAAAATTAATTCGAGTATATACAATAGTTTAAATAGAATTAATTTAATTTATTATAATTATTAGATTATTAGTTTATTCCTATTAAAATAAAACCTTATATTTATTTAAATTATAATAAACTTAATTATTATATATATTAACTTATATTTTTTTATATATTTAATTAATTATTAATATAATTATTTATTATTAATAATTTAATACTTAAATTATAATATATTAAACTTATTATTTAATTTTACTTTAATTTATTATGAATATTAATTATAATTTAAATTATTTTTATTAAAAAATATGTAAAATATTATATATTAATAACTTTTATTTAATAAATTATTATAACTTTAAGTAATATTAAATATTATAATTAATAAAAAATAATAATTATCTTAAGTATTTATTTTAATATAATTAATTATATTATTTAATAAAATTAAAAAAAGAATAAGATACTTTTAATTATAAATTAATAATTTAAAAAAAGAATAAATAAAAAATAAAAAAAATATTAAAAAGATTTTTAGACTAAAAGATCTAAGATTATTTTCTAGAAAACCTAAAATAATGTTTTTTTAGGCTTTTATTATAGACTTAAAAACTTATTATAATTATTATTTTTAATATTTTAAAAAGAACTATATAAAAATAGTTTAAATTTATTATAAAAAACCACTATAATAACTTAAAAAATAAAATAAATAAATAAATAAAATAAATCTTTAAAAACTTTAATAAATTTATTAAAAAATTTAAAAAAAAATTTAAAACTATTAATAAAAAAAAATAATTACTTTAAAACTTTTATTAAAAAGAATTAGCCTTAGATTATATTATTATATTTAAATAAACTATTTTAAAACTTAATTAGGATAATAAATTATTAATAGATTAGTTTTATTAAAGATTAAAAAAAATATTAAAAATAAACTTTTTAAAAAAAACCTATTAAATACTTTTATAAAATATATTAAAATAGTTATTAAAATCAATAATTAATAATATACCTATTATAGATAAAGACAAAAAAACAAAACTTACTAAAAACCTAAAAATAATTATATTATTAAAAACAATAATAGTAAGCTAGATTAAATAAACCTTAATATAACCTAAAAGAAAAAAAAGATAAAATACTATAACTATAATAAAATAAAACACTTCTTTAAAAATTATAAATCTCTTAAAAAAATAAAAAAAAGGTATATAAAAGCTAGCCTTTAAGCTAAAAAAAAATAAGTTAATACTATTATTAAATAATAATTAATTATAGACTATGCCTTAATAAGCTAGATAATATATTTTAAAGATAAATATTTAATTTACTAGAGTTTAAAAGATAATATAAACTAATACCTAAAGCTCTTTTAATAAATTAATATACTTAAATAAGAATATAATAAAAAAAACTAATAAAATTTATTAAAAAAAACTTAATAATATTATTTAATATTTATAAACTAATTATTAATATAAATATAATATTTTATAAAAATAATTATTAATTAAAAAACCTTTATTAATAATATTAATAGTTTATTTATTTAAAAAAAAAACTTATAATAAAAGAAATCTTAAAATACTAAAATAACCTATAATATAATAGATTTTTATAAATTAATTATTAAAATATATATTATTAAAATTATATTAAACTTATATATAAAAAATATTAAAAAGCTAAGCTTATAGATTAGTATTAATAAATATTTAAACTAATAGTAATTATATAAGAATATTTTATTATAAAAATTACCTAAAAACTATTTAAATAAAGCTTTAACTTTTAAACTTATAAAAAAAACCTAAAAGATTAATAAAAATAATATAAATTATAAAATATATTAGATATTAAAAATAATATAATAATTTATAAAATCTATAATTTAAAAGTAAAAAATAAGATTATTTATTTATAAAAGGGTTATAGGATAATTATTAAGTAAGGTTTTTTAACTTTATAAATAGAAGTTATTATAAATAGTTTTATTTAATAGTAGAATTATAAATTAAAGAATATTATCTTATTATATTAATAAATAATAAAATAATAAATAATTATATATTTTTTAAAGCTATAGATTATTTATAATTATTTTAAAAAAAAAGTTAAAATATAAATTATATTTATTTTATTATATTAAAAAAAGAATTTTTTTTATAATAAAAAATAGATTAATATAAAGATTAATTATTTTTTTATTGAAATCTAAAGATATAAAAAACTTGTTTTTTATAATTTAATAGACTTTAATAAATATAATATAATTTTAGGATATTTTTAACTATAAAATAATAATCCTTTTATTAATTAAAAAACTAATTAATTTTATTAAAATAAAAATAAAAACCTTAGTTAAAAATAAATATAAAATAGAAGATTTTATAAGGATTTAATAATAAAATAATAAACTTAAAAAAAGAATCTTTAAGTAAAATATTAAAAAAAATATAAAATATTTTACCTAATTAATTATTAAAAAAAATAAGACTTATATAAAAAAAGATTAAGAATAGAAAATCTATAGAATTATTATTTTTTTATAAAAGATATTTAAAAAATTTAATAAGTTTTTAAAAAAAATTACTTTTAAATAAAAAAAAAACTCTTATTAAAAGACTTAAAAATATTTTTAATAAATATAAATATTATAAAAAACTATTCTAAAAGACTTTTAATATAGGATTATTAAAATATAATTAATAGGATTATAAGATTATTTTAAAAGATAAAACTAACCTTATATTTTATAAGATCTATAACCTTAATAAGAAAAAACTTATAGTACTTTAAAAATAAATTAATAAAATGCTAGTTAAAGGTTTTATTAAACTATTAATATTAAAAGCAGGATATTTTATAATATTTATCTTAAAAAAAAATAGAAAATTATAGTTAATTATAGATTATTAATAATTTAATAAAATTATACTTAAAGACTATATTTTATTACCTTTAATTATAGAATTATAAAACTATTTTTAAGATAAGAAATAATTTATTATATTTAATCTAAAAAAATATATATAACCTTATTTATATAAAAAAAATAAAATAAATAATAGCTTTTTATATTAAATTTAAACTATTTAAATATTTTATTATATCTTTTAAATTAATAAATACCCTTATAATATTTTAAAAAATAATTAATAATATACTTAAAGAATATTTTAATATTTTTATAATAGTTTATTTTAATAATATTTTAATTTTTTTAGATATATTTAAAAAATATAAGTAATATATATATTAAATATTTACTAAACTCTAGGAAATAAAGCTTTTAATTAAACTAAAAAAATATAAATTCTATACCTAATAGATTATCTTTCTTAAATATATTATTATATTAAATAAAATATATATAGACTTTACTAAAATTAAAATAATATAAAATTAGCTTAAATTAAATATTATTAAAAAAGTTTAAAGTTTTTTAAGTTTTATTAATTATTATTAATATTTTATAAAAAACTATAATAAGATTATATACTTATTCTATAAATTAATTAAAAAAAACTAAATATTTAAGTAAATAAAAAAAATATAATAAGCCTTTAAATAAATTAAAGCTTTAATTATAGAAAATCTAATACTTATAATATTTAATTTAAAAGAAAAATAAAACTTAAAATAAACTTTTTTAATTTTAGATTAAAAGCTTAACTTAAATAATAAAATAAAAATAATAAACTATAACTAATTATATTTTATTTATAAACTTTATATAATACTAAATTAAATTATTTTATTTATAATAAAAAATTCCTAATAATTATTTTAACCTTTAAAAAATAAAAATATTATTTTTTTAAAAATAAACATTAAGTTAAAGTCTATATAAATTATAATAATATCATTTATTTTACTATAATCTAATAATTAAATAAACATTAAATTAAATATATTAAATATTTATTAAAATTTAATTATATTTTTATTTATTAAAAAAAATTAAAAAATAATAAAATTAATACTTTAAATAAATAAATAAATTATAATTAAAATAAAATAATTATAATAAAACTAATCTTAAATATTACTTTAAAAGAATATTATATATAATATATATTAAATACTATATTTTAAATTAAAAATAATAATATCTAGATCTATTATATTAAAGAATATTATAAAACCTAAAAAAAAGATTTTTTTTAAAAGATTTATTATAAATAATAAAAACCTATAATAATATAAAAATAAAATCTAAATTCTTTTAAAACTTTAAAAAAACTTTATTAAAAAAATCTATTAATATCTTTTATATAAATATAAAAAAATATAAAAAATATTTAAATAAATTAAATAAAACTTTAATTTTTATAAAATAAAATAATATATTTAAAAGATTATTTTAATATATATTATATATAATTAAGTAAAAGCCTTAAAATATAAATTATATAAATAAACCTAATTATTATTAATATTTTAAAAACTATAAAAAATAATTATATTAAATTTTATTATAAAACTATTTATATTAATTAAACCTATTATAAAAATTAAATATAATAATATTTTTATAATTATTAATAAACTTATAAAATAAGCTTATTTTTTATTATATTAAAAAACTATAAATATAAAAGAATTTATATATATATTTTTATATATAATTATAAGTATTTATTTTTTATTTAAAAAAATTATCTTAAACTAAGGATTAGTTTTTATATTTAAATTCTAATAAGAATTAATTAAATAATTAGATATTAACTATAAGCTTAATATAGTTTATTACTTATAAATTAATAAATAAATTAAATAAATTAATTAAATTATTAAAAAGTATTTATATTATTATATTAATTTTAAATAAACTAATTAAATAAAATTATTATTATTAATATAAATTACTTATAATACTAATATATTAAAATCTATAAGCTTAAGTTTTATATATACTAATTTTAATTATAACCTAGAGATATATAAAACACTTAAAAACAAAATAATTATAAATAAAGCTATAATTAAAATAAATAAAATAAAAAACTTATATTAAATAATAAAAGTATAATTTATATTAACTTATAAAAAAATAAAAAAATATATAAATAAAAATAAATTAAAAAATTTAATTTTTAAAAAAAATATAATTTATTTATTTTATTATATATTAAATAAAAAAAATATAAATATTAAAATAATATAATTAAATAATAAATTAAATTTTATTTAATTAAAATTTTATTTAATTAAAAAAATTATTTTAAATATTAATTATAAACTTTTATTATTAAAAAAAATATAAATATATTTAATCTTTTATATTTTTTTATTTAAAAAAATATTAATTAATAAAAATATTAAAGAAATTATTTATAATTTTATAAAAATACTTTTAATAAAAAAAATATAAAATTAAATTAATCTTAATTATATATTATAAAAATAAAAAATATTAATATTTAATAAAATAAAAAAATTATATAAAAATAAAAAATACTTAAAAGCTTATTAAATATTTAGCCTACTCCTAGACAATTCTATAATAATTCTACTAGAATCTAGGCTTAAAAGATTAGTAAAAAATAATTATTAATTAAACCCGATTAATAGGTCAACCATAGGATTAACTATAAGACTAACTAAAAAAGTACTAAAAATAAATTCTACCTTATAATATTTTTTCTTTTTTAATTTATTAAAAGTATTTATTTTATATATAATTATATTTATTACCTTAGTATATAATAACTTTTTTTATTTATTAATTTTTTATAACTTAATTATTATAATAATAAAATTTTATTTTATAGCCTTATATTAAAAAACCAAATTATTTTTAATATAAATAATATAATTATTTAAAAAGATATTAAAATATATTAAAAAAAATTTTATTTATAAATAAAAATATTATTATTATTAATATTATATCTAATATAATATTTTTTAATATAAGCCTTATAATAAGCCTTACCTTTAATAATAATATACTTTTATTTATTAATAATATAAAAAAATAAAAAAATATCTTAAAACTAATTAATATAATAAATCTTATAAGATTCCAAATATCTATTTCTTTTTAAACAAAATTAACTATTTTTATTACTTATTTTAATATTATAAAACTAAAAAGAATAAAACTTATAAAAAAAAGAATAAGCTTAAAAAAAAAATATAAATATTTATATAAAAACTAATAAATCTTAAAAATAAAACTATAAGAAAAAGAATAATATATAATAACCTAATATACTTATATTATTTATAAAACTAGACTTACTTTTAATAATATTTATATAAACTATTAATTAAAAATATAATTATAGTAAAACTTTAAGTAATATAATTAATTATAATTAACTTAAATAAAATTAACTTAAATATATTTAATAACTTAAATAAAATTAATTTAAGTATATATAATAATTTAAATAAAATTAATTTAATCTATTATAATTACTAGATTATTAGTTTATTTTTATTAAAATAGAATTTTATATTTATTTAAATTATAATAAACTTAATTATTATATATATTAAATTATATTTTTTTTATATATTTAATTAATTATTAATATAATTATTTACTATTAATAACCTAATACCTAAACTATAATACATTAAACCTATTGCTTAACCTTGCCTTAATCTACTACTAATATTAACCATAATTTAGGTTATTTTTATTAGGAAACACCCGGAATATTACAATAAAGCTATTTGTAGATTTAAATAAATAAATACTAAAGGTTATATATTTAATATATTTAATAAATATAAAATATATTTAATAAATATAAAATATATTTAATAAATATAAAATATATTTAATAAATATAAAATATATTTAATAAAATATTAAAAAATTATATAATTAGTTAAAAGATAATTAATTTATAAAAAAAGAATTTTTTTATATAATATTAAAAGTATTATATAGAAAATATAATATTTATAATAAAATTTAAACTTATAATTTTTAATATATAAAATTAAATATTTTATTTATTAAATTATATAAGTTATTTATTATATATAATATTAGGTTTTTAATATATAATATATAATTTAAGTATTTTATATATTTTATAATATATTATAAAATATTTATATTTAATAATATAACTTTAATTATATAATTTTAATATTAATTTATAATAAATTTTATAATATTTAATACTTTTTATTTTTAAAAGCTTATTTTATAACTTTTTATTATATTAAATATTTTATCTTTTATAAAATTTAATTTTAATAACCTTAATTTAATCTTTAATTTTTTTATAATTATATTTAATAATAAATATTTTATTTTTAATAATATAATCTTAAAGAAAAATACTTATAGATATAAAAGTTAAATTTAAAATAAAAAAATTTATATATATAAAGTTTTTTTTAAATATTTTAAATAAAGTTTTTTAGGTTTATAAATATTATAATAAATATAATAATACTATTAATTCTTTTAAAATAATAATTATAATATTAATAATAATATATTTTTAATAATAATATTATATATTTAAATTTTTTTAAAATTAAATTTTTATAAGTTTATTAAATAAATTATTAGTTTATAAATAAACTTAATTAAAAGTTTTATATTTAAGATTTTATATAGATTAATTTTAAAAAGATTATATTAGATTTATTTTTAATTTAATTTAATTTTTTATTAGTTTTAAAAATAAATATTTTTAATATATTTTTAAAAATTTAAATTTTAATTTATATAATTAGATTTAATAAAACTAGAATAATTAATAATAGTTTTTTAATAATTCTTTTAATTAATATAAAATATAATTTAAAAAGAATTTTTAGAATATTTTTATAAAGATTTATTTTAGTTTTAATTTTTAGATTTTATTAAATAAATTAATAATAATAAAAATAATTATTTATTTTTTAAATTTATTAAAAAAATAATAATAATATTTTCTTATTTTTTAATAATAATTTAATATTTATATAAAAAAAATCTTATTTATATAATAAAATAGATTATATAAGATTAGAATATTTTAAATTAGTTTAGTATAGTAATATTAAATAATATTATATTTAATAATATATACATATAATATCTTTTTTAAAAGCTATTTTTTAATATAATAAGAACTAATACTATTAAGTAATGAATATAATACTATGGTTATATTTTTAATCTTATTAGTCGGGGTTTTTTTTATAGAAAGAATAATAAAACCTTTAAATAAAAGTCTTAATTTTTTAATAAAAAAATATTTTAATAATAATTTTATTTATTAAAAAATATAAAAATTAATTAAAAAACTTTATAATATTATTAAATTTATTTAAAGCTTTTTTTAATAAAATTAATAATTTAAATAAATTATTAATAAGAATAAAATTAATAATAAATATATTATTTATTAATAATTAAACTAAGAGTTTAAAATTATTTTTAATAATAATATTTAATAAAACTTTATATATATAATAATTAAATATATTTTTATTAAATAAATATATTTTTATATTTTCTTTTTAAAATATAAATTAATAAAAAACTTTTAAATTAAATATTTTTTAAGAATATTCTTATATTAAAAAATTAATATATTTTAATAAAAATTAAAAGAATTTTTTATTTTTTTTATTATTAAATAATATAATATTAAGATTAAAATAAAAATAATAATTATAAGTAATTATAAAAAATTATAATTAATATTAAATATTTTTTTAATAAATTATTTAATTATAATAAAAATAAAAATTTTTATAAAATAATAAAATAAAAAATAAAAAAATATAATTATTAAATTTTTTAAATATATATAAATTAAATATATAATTTTAAACTAATTATAATAATTATATAATTTTTATAAAGATTTATAAGTTTATTTATAATTTTTAATTATAAATATTTAATAAATATTAAATAAATATTATATAAAATTTAAAAAAAATTATTTTATTATTATTATTATTTTTTATTTAAATTAAAATATTTAATAATTAAAATAATATTAATATAATAAAAGATAATTTATATAATTTTATAATATAAAAAATATTTTAATTAATTATTTAAAATATTAATATTTAATTAATAAAAATAAAAAAATTAAAAATATTTTTTTTAAAATTTTATTTATTAAAATTATTAAATTAAAAATAATAAATATAATTAATAATTAAATAATATAATAAATAAATTATTTAATAATAATTTAAAATTTAATAAATTTTATTATTTTAATTTTTTATAATTAATTAATAATTTAATTTAATAATAATTATTTTAAAAAAAATATTTAATTTTTAATAGTTTTATTTTAAATTTTTTTATTATTTTAATAATAATTATAAATTATAAAATTTTTTTTAATTAAATTAAATTAATTTTATTATTATAAAAATTATTAATATTATTAAAAACTTTTAAAAAAATAAAATATTTAAAAAATTAAATATAAAAAAATAATTTTATAATTAATAAATAATTTAATTATTATATATAAAAAAAATTAATATTAATAATTAAAAAAACTTTAATATTAAAAATATAATTATAAATAATATTTTAAGATTTTTAAAACTATTAAATATTATTAATTAAATTAAATATATAAATTAAACTATAAAAAATAAGTTAAATAGTTAAGTTTATTTCTTATATTTTATTTGTTTGGTTAGGAAGTAGCGCTGCCGAACGGGTCGACGTGGGTGATTAGGTTTGACAATATTCGTGAGCCTTTATCAACATTTGTTCCATTCTGCCTTATTATACAAAGGTTTCTACAACAAGAGGGCTATGGGGTAGCAAGAAGACACAACGTAGGAAGAGATGAATGCAAATACAACAGCTGGTAGGCGTCGAGCAACTGTGTCCAGGTCCGGAAGCGCAGAGACAGTCCAGTTGCGCAGTGACCGCCGGAGATGGATAGACAGCACTGAACGGCGGGGGTAGAGACTGAGCGCATGAAAACGAAAAGGCGACAGGATCTTTGAAGCACACGTTCATCAACCAAGAGACAACGGCTGAAGATACAGTTCTAATCTTAAGCCGTACCGCATTTCACTATACTAAGCCTATTTAACGAGCGAGCGTGGTGATAAGAATACCATGTGGATATGTCGATCACAGGCGGATGAGCTATCCTGAGAACCAAGATAAGACCTCAGCACATCATCATAGTAGATATGATCATATATACTTGGAGATGGCTTCATTCATCCACTTCATAAACATAGAGGGACAAGAGAGCATACGAGATCCTATGCTCACTGACCTCGGCTGCTAATGTGTGAGGTACACAGACACTCCAATGGCATGACCACGTGGAATGGGTATTGTTCACCTTGACAGGGTGCAACATGTGTGGGGTCCAGGATCCTTCATATTCGACATCCTCTTCTGTTGTGATTCATGTAGAGCCACTTCAAATGCCGCACACCAGACTGAATCCTCCAAGGGCACCAGCAGAGAGATGTGGCAACTTGTCAAGTGTAGCCCAATTTGAAAGTTTTATTCCGTCATCGATCATCATTAGTAGCTTAGCTAGAAAGACTCGACATCAGCCCTTGGGTCTCATTACAGCCTCTGCTAGTCGGCATTTGGATTTAGTTCTCTGAATAGGGCGTAGATTCTCCCTGATATGTCGTCTTGAGCTTCACCGCTACTTGGAACATCGCACCTACCGCTCTAAAAGGTCCGGCAGTCCATCTTTCCGACACCATGTTGCAATTTTCAATGGATGGGAGAACAAGAAAAAAGCGACAGGTGATGAATGATGCGCTCCTGCAACTTTTTTGAAGACCGCGGAGATGGTAGCTGAGAATCGATAGAAACAAAGGCCAGCAGTGTTCGAGTGTGGCCAGTTTTCTCAACTTGAAATACCCAAGTCTACCCTCTTAATTCCTAGAATCTTTGTACTATTAAACTGGTTCCATCTGTCTCTGTTGACCATACATATCATGGCACTCTCAACACCCTACGTAGTGGAAGTACCAAACCATTTGAAGATTTGGACTTCTTGCCCACTCCGAGTCAGTGCCCATGAACCTTTGGCTTATCAGGCTACTTTGGACATGCTTCAAGAGTGGAAAGATCACAACCTTCCCACAATCCCCGACGTCCATCTGAAGTTGAGCGCCAGCAGATATGGCCACCTGATTGCGTGCATGTCGCCGGAAGCACTCCCTGACAGGATCGGCCCCTTCACCAAGATAATTGACTTATTTCTGCTAGCGGATGGTAGGTAATAGTGACAACCGTGAAGAGATGCGTATATACTAATCCCCGAATCTAGAGATTATGGAAGGTCCCGATACGGCTAAAACTGAAGCTGCCATGGAAGACCTAAGCTCTGCAGCGCCTGTTGGCCCTGATGCGAGTGGCCTGAAGGTCAACCTTGCATATGTGGAAAAGGAGATATTGGAAAGTGACCCTGTGTTGGGGGGCAACTACATGCACGAGATGAAGAATTACTGGCATTTGCACAAGACGTTCTCTTTGGAGATATATCAACACACACACAGCTTTTCAGCCTTCATACCGTTCCGATATTGTAATTTCGCGGGCCCGTAAGTAGTCAAGGTCAACAACAAATCGTGAGTATGCATCCGCTCACCCTTCTGGTAGAACCCTCCGGCATATGCTTTGCTTCAGCGCCGGACAGAACCTAACGGAATACGACATCAGGGCTCTTGAGCTTCCCATTTTTGCGGCCACCATCGCTGCGATCCTGTGGAACGACTTGTACAGCTAGCCAAAGGAAGCCTACGAATACCAGCAAAATACTGCGTTATACCCCGCCAATGCGGTGCAAGCCCTCATGAACGAGCACTCGATCAGTAGTGGGGAGGCAATCCGAAATTGCCGGCAACTGATCCTCAAATATGAGATGAAGTGCCTAGAGTCTACGGAACAGACACTTAGCAGTGCTTCCTAGTTGTCACTAGCTGGGATAGCCATGGTTCAAGGTTGCCCTACCTTTATTGCTGGCAACGCCATGTGGAGCTGCACTAGTGATCGCTTTCAATCTACAGAAGTTCTAGAGTACGAGGTCTTGCATAGGGTTTTATCAACAGAACTGCCGCATGTTGAGCTCGACCGGGATTTTGAAGCGCAGTTTACTAACATCTTCGAAACCACCCGTGAGTTAGTGAACCAACGTTGGGAGAGGCGTGTGGAGGACGACGAGACATATCTTTGAGCAGCAACTACATGCATTGTGATCTCTTCCTATAGAGTGTCAGGGACGTTGTTGTTTGCAGCGGACTCTACGGATATCTGGATTTGGTTACACATGTTCATATCCGCAACCCGAGAGTAGGCATTTACATATCCTCAGCAGCGCTGCTTCCTAACCAAACAAATAAAATATAAGAGGTAAACTTAACTATTTGATTTATTTTTTGTAGTTTGATTAATATATTTAATTTAATTAATAATATTTAATAGCTTTAAGAATCTTAAAATATTATTTATAATTATATTCTTAATATTAAAGTTTTTTTTAATTATTAATATTAATTTTTTTTATATATAATAATTAAATTATTTATTAATTATAAAATTATTTTTTTATATTTAATTTTTTAAATATTTTATTTTTTTAAAAGTTTTTAATAATATTAATAATTTTTATAATAATAAAATTAATTTAATTTAATTAAAAAAAAATTTATAATTTATAATTATTATTAAAATAATAAAAAAATTTAAAATAAAACTATTAAAAATTAAATATTTTTTTAAAATAATTATTATTAAATTAAATTATTAATTAATTATAAAAAATTAAAATAATAAAATTTATTAAATTTTAAATTATTATTAAATAATTTATTTATTATATTATTTAATTATTAATTATATTTATTATTTTTAATTTAATAGTTTTAATAAATAAAATTTTAAAAAAAAATAATATTTTTAATTTTCTTATTTTTATTAATTAAATACTAATATTTTAAATAATTAATTAAATTATTTTTTATATTATAAAACTATATAAATTATTTTTTATTATATTAATATTATTTTAATTATTAAATATTTTAATTTAAATAAAAAATAATAATAATAATAAAAAAAGTTTTTAAATTTTATATAATACTTATTTAATTTTTATTAAATATTTATAATTAAGAGTTATAGGTAAGCTTATAAATTCTTATAAAAATTATATAATTATTATAATTAATTTAAAGTTATATATTTAACTTATATATACTTAAGAAACTTAATAATTATATTTTTTTATTTTCTTTTTCTATTATTCTATAAGATCTTTTGCTTTTATTATAATTAAATAGTCTATTAAAAAGATATTTAACTTTAAGTCTATTTAATTTACTTATTAGTTAAAAAAAATACTCTTTAATACTTTAATTAATTAAAAAGATATTTAATATTAGTTATAACCTTTTATAATTACTTATAATTATTACTTTTACTCTAATTTTAATATTATATTATTTAATAATAAAAAGAATAAAGAATTTTCTTAATCTTTACTAAAATATACTAGTCCTTTAGTATAAAAATATCCTTAAAGGGTATTTAACTTAAGAGCTCCTTATTAACTTATACCTTAAAAAGGAAGGTTTAGAGATATGTTTATTTAGCAAGAGCACGTTTGATCATTATATATATAACGTAATCCACAAGCGAGCGGACCATACAAGCAAGCGGACCACGCATTTAAATCAGAATAAAACCACTTTCTTATAGCCCTTTTCTTTTATACCTATATTAAAAAAATACTAAATAACTATTATATTAATAATAAAATAAAAAATATTTTTTTATTTTATTATATTTATTTATAAGTTTATATATTATAGCCTATCTTATTACATTTACTATAATATATAGCCTTTATACAAGACCCTCCTCGCTACTTTTCTTACTCTATCTACGTATTTATATCCCTTTAATCTAATTAACCTATCCCTTTTTTAATAGTAAGAGTACTTTTAAATTATATATATACTTTCTTTACTTTATAGTACTTACTTATAGCCTTATTTACTATACAAAGGTCTTAAACCTTTATATATAAAAGTATTATTTAATATATTATTATTATTATTTTTTTTATAAATTAATTAATTATATTTAATATTATAGTTAAAAAACTATTTTAATAAATAATAATATAATTCTTTATATACTCTAATTATAAATTAATCTTATATATGTTTTTTAATATTTTTAAGACCTAAGGTTATATAAGCCTAATTAGTATTTCTAAAGGTATTAATATTTATAATTCTATATAAAACTTTAAAAGAATATTTTATAAATTAAATAATAATAAACTAAATCCTAAAAAGCCTTTTTTAATATTTTTCTTATTAATTATAATAAAAAATATTATATAAAAAGCATAAAGAAAATCAAGCTTATTAATATATATAATATATATATATATTAATTTTTTAATTTATTAATTATATATTTACTTTAATAACCTAAAATAATTAATATCTAATAGTTAAAATAAATATAAGGAATAAAAAGATATATAAACTATAATAATTTTATATTTTTTATAATAAAGCTTAAATACTATTAAATAATAGCTCTTATAACTATTAAAAATAAATATTTAATAAATTCTTTTTATATAAAAAACTATATAATAATTAAAATATTTAATCTAATCTAAGCTAATCTTATTAATAATCTAACTATTTTTTATTATTATAATATACTAATTTACTAAAAGATTATACTTTTAATATTAATTCTTAAAATCATATTATATAATAAGAATAATAAGTAATAATATTACTTAACCTATTGTATTAATGCTTTAAATTATAATTACTTATTTTTAGTTATTAGGCTAAGATAATTTAGCCTTTATAAGGCCTTCTGAAGTTATAATAACTATACCTAAAAAAATAATACCTATTATAAAACCAGTCTTATTAAAATTATAAAGATTATTATTAAAAACCTTATATTTAGTTTTTATATTTTATATAAAAATAAATTAATTATTAATAAACTTTAGATTTTTATATTTAGTTTTTTAATAATTATATTTATAAGCCTAGTATATATAAAGCTTTAATTAGTATTTAATAAAGTTTAATACCTAATTTTTATTAACTAATAGTATATTATATATACATAATAAATAATTAACTATTTCTTTAATATTAAATAATCTAGATAAAAATAATTATATAAATAAATTAATTATATATTTAATTATAGCCTTTTCTTTTAATTTTATAGGATTTATTAAATTAGTAATTATATTATATTATAAAAATATACTAATATAATATTAAAGAATTATTATATAATTAATATTATAGATCTTAGCTATAATTTTAAGACTTAAATTTAGGTTTTATTTAAAAATTTAAAGAATAAATAGTATTTTATTTTTATTTAAAGATTTTGCTATAAAGGATTATAAAGGAATTTAATATATAGATGTAAAGGTAGATATTGTTATAAAGGGTGGTCCGCTCGTTTGTGTGGTCCGCTCGCTTATGGATTACATTAGAATTCCATTGAATATCGTTATTAAGGATAACTTTAAGCTTTCGGTTTGATTATTAGTAAATAGTATACTTATTATTAATTTTATTCTTGTTAGTAGTCTGTTTAAATTGTTGATTTTATTAAAAAGAGCTTTAAATAAATTTAATAATATTATAAAGCTTTTTAATTAGCTTTTATATTCTTTAATAAATAAGATTATTATTAAAACACCCTATTTTATTAAGGAATTAAGACTTTTATTTAAAAGTCTTATTATTCTTTTTATAAAAAAGCCCGGCTAATAAGATTAAGAATATAATTATAGTATTATATTTATTACTTAATAATATTAGTTTTTATTATATTAAAAAATAACTCTTAAAAAATACTATATATATATATTATTAAATATAGTATTATCTAATATTACTATACTAAGCTAGTTTAAAATATCCTAATCTTATATAATCTATTTTATTATATAAATAAGATTTTCTTTTATATAAATACTAGGTTATTATTAAAAGGCAAGAAAGTATTATTATTGTTTTTTTAATAAATCTAAGAAATAAACAATTACTTTTATTATTACTAATCTATTCAATGAAATCTAAAGATTAAAACTAAAATAAATTTTTATAAAAGTATTTTAAAAATTTTCCTTAAATTATATTTTATACTAATTAAAAAGATTATTAAAAAACTATTATTAATTACTTTAGTTTTATTAAATCTAACTATATAAATTAAAATTTAAGTTTTTAAGAATATATTAAAAATATTTATTTTTAAAAATAATAAAAAATTAAATTAAATTAAAAATAAATCTAATATAATCTTTTTAAAATTAATCTATATAAAATCTTAAATATAAAACTTTTAATTAAGTTTATTTATAAACTAATAATTTATTTAATAAGCTTATAAAAATTAAATTTTAAAAGAATTTAAATATATAATACTATTATTAAAAATATATTATTATTAATATTATAGTTATTACTTTAAAAAGATTAATAATATTATTATATTTATTATAGTATTTATAAACCTAAAAAACCTTATCTAAAGTATTTAAAAAAATCTTATATATATAAATCCTTTTATTTCAAATCTAACTCTTATACTTATAAGTATTTTTCTTTAAGATTATATTATTAAAAATAAAATATTTATTATTAAATATAATTATAAGAAAATTAAAGATTAAATTAAAATTATTAAAATTAAGTTTTATAAAAAATAAAATATTTAAAGTAATAGAAAACTATAAAATAAGCCTTTAAAAGTAAAAAATATTAAATATTATAAAACTTATTATAAATTAATATTAAAATTATATAATTAAAGTTATATTATTAAATATAAATACTTTATAATATATTATAAAATATATAAAATACTTAGGTTATATATTATATATTAAAAACCTAATACTATATATAATAAATAACTTATATAATTTAATAAGTAAAATACTTAATTTTATATATTAAAAATTATAAGTTTAAATCTTATTATAAGTATTATACTTTTTATATAATACTTTTAGTATTATATAAAAAATATTTTTTTATAAATTAACTATTTTCTAACCAATTATATAACTTTTCAATATTTTACTAAATATATCTTATATTTATTAAATATATCAAATACATAACCTTTAGTATTTGTTTGTTTAAATCTACGAATAGCTTTATATTTGATTATTTGATTTATTAGATTTGATCAAGTATTTGGTTGGGAAGCAGCGCTGCCGTTCGGAAGACTGTCAAGGTAATGTGTTCATATCTATCTAACTGACCTATGGTGCTACTTGTTTGGGGTTTCTTATGTAGCACGCTTTGCAGAGCGGACAAGTTTCATGCCGTTTGAGGTACCATTTATTCAGGCAGCTTGAGTGGAATACATGGCCGCATGGTAAATGCCGAACCATGTCCTCATCACCCAGAACCTCCAGGCAAATAGCGCTACCATATCTCGTTAGAGGAGTACACTCCGAGACGGCCTGAGGTTGGAGTGCATACCAGATCAGATAGTTGCTTGTCCTCTGGGAAAGCTTGGCAGCATGCTCAGTTTCCTCTTTCCATTGTTTGTAGGAGCGGCTTGCTGCCACCTTGTCGAGTCGCTGTGTTGTGGGTTTATTTTGGGCAGCTTCCAAGTCACCACGCCCTCTCGTTTTCCTGATCCCAAAACTAGATGCCAATCAATGAAGTGTAAATTTGGACTGGTGACTGAATGGAACTTACTAGGCCAAACCGAGGCAAAAAAAGATGACGGTTATGAGGCAGCCTGCTACAATCAACGAAACATATCCGTGTGTCGAACCTGCATTAGCTTCGCCGGCTGCGGGAGAAGGTGTTGGCATGGGCATTACTTCAGCAGCCATCTCTCCATCAACTGAAGATCAGAAGATGAAAGAAGGGACCGACTGGGAGATGGTATCTATTCCACTACATCTAAACGGGAGGCTGCAACTCGCAAGTCAAGGAAGGCTCGTAGTTGAGACCTAGAATCTCACATGGATCCTTCACGCAGTCGTATGCATATGTTTGGATATGATGTTTGCTTTATAAAGTCCTGATGATCTGATCGTGGCTTGCTCTCAATTCTCCGACACCTGCTGACCAAAAATAGCATGTTAGCAAACACTAGACTGACGAGGCAAGGTTCGATAACAGACTGGATCGTCATTTGAGACTTCATCAGGTCGCCACATGTTGATACAACTGAAGGCAAATTGCCAGATATGATTGAAGGTTCTCGTTAACCCATTTTCTACTTGCACAGAATCTCAATAGACTGTTTAATTATCACAACGCCATAAAACTAGCGAAGAAGCAGTCATGCCACTCTTGAACTTCTGGAAAGAGTCTGACGTAGTAACACCGTGACCATGATGAGCCTCCATACAACGAGGGCGACGCCACGCGACGCCACCTGACCAGCTCTTCTGTAATAAACTCACGGCGGAACAGGTCAGGCCATTCGAGACTTTTGGGCTCTGCGGGGAAGACTATCAAGATTGAAAATAACTTGGAGCAGAAATGTTGGAGACTCTGGCAGGGTCCCTGAGATATAACTTTGCAATTGTTTGAACTGTTCAAGTGCGTGCATCTTTCGATAAACATTGTTTCTATCTGGAGACAATCGACCTGTTGCCCAGCATGAATCACTCTTCTACCATCACAGTAAAATCTCACACGACGTACCATGGCGTAACATGTGATGTGACAATCATCAAAGACGAAGAGCTGACGTTTGATGGCAAACCGTTGCGCTATTGGCACGAAGAAGGGCGACGTCGAATAATTGCCCGATACGCCACTTCATCTCATTCTTCCGAACATTTTCCAATCCGAAGATGGTAAGAAGCTCACTTCCGCTCATAAATACGCTGCTAAGCGAAGACCCCCGATGCTCCTGGGACTAGATTAGCGATCATCACATCTTGTATTGCAACTGGAAGTGGGTAATGGGTGTTCATCGATTTATCTGTAAATAACTTCATTGCTGTAAAAATACAAAGCTACACATCTATAGTTCGCCGTGTAAAATGTGAACATTGAACTGTGCTGCCTTGAAACCTGCAACGTGCTTTGTGTCCCTTTTCTTCCGCCACTCTGTTGTTAGTATTATGCCACCTGCCATGGTGCAGTAGACAACAATTTTGATGATGAGACTTTCTAAGAATCATGTTGTTTGCGTGGTAAGTAGTTTTAGGTATGGTGTGCTGCCCTCGCCGTGTCTCGTCGGTGTATTGACCGAATTAGTGACAATCTCGTACGACTCTGGGCATGACACAAGCAGATTATGATATATAATACGCTTGATTGACTCGCAATAGCATTCACACATGAAAAGTAGTATCGCTACCTTATTATTCATCAATTGAGACAATTTACTCCAGACTACAAGTACGTATGAGAGCTTTCACTACGGAGGGATGCTGTACTGACTATGGGATGGGTCGCAACTATAGCATTTCGATCATAATGGACCACTCTGTTGCAAAGCAAATACGGAACAACATCGCAGCCAACATAGTCACGCAAAACGAACGACAAAGTTTGGCGGGCAACGTTGACCCCGTGAATTGCGCAGCACCACACCGCGCCAACTCCCACCCCAGGCACACTCTCGTCTGCTTTGCTTTGGAACCTGAAACGACGTGGAGTCCAGCTGAAGGCAGAAAGTGCTGTTTCAGCAGGGAAGACTTTAAGCACAAAATGCAGACTGAGCTCTTTGACGATGTGCAGACGGGGTTTAGATTCACCGAAACGTTTTGCAGAGAGCAGCAGACTCGGCGATCTACGATGTAGAGTTGCTCCGTCAAGAACTTGGAATGGTGAAATTCCATTCAGTTGGTCGTGAGCGAATACCTACGCGTACATAACATTAAAAGTGACTTCTTACTTGGCTTGTTCCACATTGATCTACTCAGATTGGAAATAGTGCATCCATGACCTTCATTATTCACTGAAACTAAGAGGGTTGGGGCTCGAACTCGAGGTGTCAACGTCTGTGCAATCATTTAGACAGAATCATAACCACTTATTATAAAGATCTAGTGACTCTATGGCCTTATTAGAATTACTCTTGATGCTCATGTATGCAGTAAACGCTCATAAACCCTGCAGTGTAAGCAAGTCGGCATAATATCCCTTGCGCCTGACCAGCTCCTCATGCGTCCCTCTCTCAACGACCCTCCCCCGTCCAGCACATAAATAACATCTGCAGCCCTCACTGTGCTCAGACGATGCGCGATGGCAAGGGTTGTCCTTGATTTAACCACCTTCTGCAGCGCTTCTTGCACCAGTTTTTCGGATTCTGAATCTAGGGCCGAGGTCGCCTCGTCGAGTAGGAGGATTTGGGGATTGCGAAGCAGTGCTCGAGCGATGGAGATGCGCTGCTTTTGACCGCCGCTTAACATTGTGCCACTGGATCCGACGGCTGTATCAAAGCCTTGCCTAAGACTTGTTAGTTTTTGCCATTTTGTAATAGGCATAATGTACTTACGGGAGGGAGATGATGAAGTCGTAGATGTTGGCATCTCGACAGGCACGATCAATGTCCCCTTGAGAGACTTCATCGCTTTTCCCAAGCAACAGGTTTTGTCGGATTGTGCCGGAGTAAATGGCTGGGTCTTGGCTAACTAAAGAGAACAACTGTCTGTAATTGTTGATATTCAGTTGAGAAATGTCTTGGCCATCCAAGCATATCGTACCCGAGTCTGGGTTATAAAACCTCTCAATCAGGGACACAATCGTGCTCTTACCACACCCACTCGCACCTACTAGGGCCACAAATTTACCACTTGGTATGTCTATGCTGCAGTTGCGGAGAACCTGGTGTCCTGCTCGGTTCGGATACGTAAAGTTGACGTTGCGCAGAGAGATGTGTCCCTGAATCTGTGTCTTCTCGACTGGAATGCCGGTATTGCTCCAAGTGTCAATTACGGGCTGCCTGTCGAACAGCTGTTTCAGCTCTGCGGCAGCATACATGGCCTTGCCAACATCTGGAGCAAAGGTGAACAGGGTCCCCGCAATCGATGCACCCCAGATCAATGTGAGAAAGCAAATAAAGAACTGGGAGACGGTGTACTCATGACTCTCAAGCAGCCTGCAGCCGTACCAGAATGCGAGGGCAGCGGCCAGAAACATGACGCCTTGCGATGTCGCATAGAGCACCGATGCGCGTAAAATTGGAGGTAGGGATTTTGCGGCTTGTTTCTGCTGGACTTGGCGATATTGCTCAAGAACATGATCCTCAAGCCCTGATGCGGCGACGGTGCGGATCGCAGAAACGGCCTCGCTTGCATATGTAGCAGCTTGCTGTCCGCTGAGACGAACCTTGTTGTCAAACACGGATGTGAATTGCAAGCGGACCCATCCGAGCATGGCCGTCAATGGGATCGTCGCTGTGCAGACGAGGCCTAGCTTCCACCCAATGGCTACTGACAGGATGATTCCCGTCACGATGGTGGATATAAAAGTCAAGATGCTGCCAATAACGGCTCCACCCAAGCCTGCCAGGTCTGATGCGCTCGACGACAGCATGGAACTCATGGCACCTGTGGAATGGCCCTCTTCGTCAAAGAACTTGATGTCCTGACGGAGGACGTACTCCAAACATCGATAGCGCACACGCCGAGATAGTCTTTCTGTGGTGTACGCGAAGAAAACACCACTGGCTGACCAAATGATGAAGATGTAGATACCAATCACGGTGAATATCAGAGACCAGAGATTGACAGTGCTTTGAAGCTTACCGCTCTCTGTAGCTGCTTGGATGGAAAAGGCGCCCAACGTCTTTGCAAAGGGAATGGACTGGCCAGGTAGACTAAAACCGGCAAGGATGGCGAAGACGAGACCGAGAAGTAGAAAGACCCATTCGGGTTTGTTAAGCTCGACAATCAATCTGACGGCCATCATGAATGTTGCTTGGGGTTTGGACTCGGGAGCAGGCTCTCTCTCTCTGTTGACAATCACGGCAGAGTTCCTGGAACTAACCTCTCTGATCGTCGATTCATCAGAAGCCAGATCTGGAAGACTGTTCTTGTGCTTCTTTTCTCCCTCGACAAGCCCGCCCAGTGTCTCATCTACGGCATCGGTCACATCAACCTGCTGAGCGTCCACGAGCTGCGAGTATGTTCCCTGTAAAGCTATGAGGTCCTCGTGTGTACCCTCTTCGACTACTTGCCCGGCTGCCATGACGACTATCTTGTCTGCGTTCCGTATAGTTGACAAGCGATGCGCGATAATAATTGTCGTTCGGCCGCGCGACGCAGCCTCCAATGCCTCCTGCACGATGCGCTCAGACTTGGTATCTAGGGCAGAAGTTGCCTCATCCAGCAGCAGAATCTTGGGGTCCGCCACGATGGCTCTGGCAATGGCGATGCGTTGTCGCTGTCCACCCGACAGCATGGTGCCCTTTTCTCCCACCTCGGTCTCATACCCTCGAGGCAAACTTGAGATGAAGTCGTGCGCTCCGACCAGCTTGGCAGCTTGGATAACGCGCTCGCGGGTACGTTGTACATCTTCACTGAGGTCTGACTTTGCAAGACCGTGTCGAATGTTCTCATAAACCGAGGTACTGAAGAGCACAGGGTTCTGACCAACGTAGCCGATCTGGTTTCGCAGCCAGCGTAGATTGAGGGCGTGCAGATCGTGTCCGTCGACTGTAATAGTGCCAGCTACCGGCTCATAGAAGCGCTCCAGCAATCCAAAGATGCTGGTCTTGCCACAACCAGAGAGGCCAACGAGAGCTGTCGTCTTCAGGGAAGGGATATCAATGTTGACACCTTTGAGCACCGACACCTCTGGTCGTGAAGGGTAGACAAGCTGGACATTCTCAAGCTTAAAGTGCCCAACGAGGCCATTATTGGGGACGGACCCTTCTTCAGAGAGCGGGTCTTGGGGGACTTTCTACCAATTGTCTCAAACACCGCGCTCGCGCTAGCTATGCCATTTATGAAGGCCTGCGCGGTTGGGATTACGCGCACAATGGCAAACGCCCCGTTTACCACTACTAAGGTTGCCGTTGTCAAGCCGGAGAAACTCACGTCCTTGGCAATCAGGAAGCGTGCACCCGCATAGAAGCCGAGCGCGTATCCGAAGCAAGGCATGGCATTGGCCCATCCAATGGACAAGGCTACGACAGTGCGCGCTTTGATACCGGCCTTCTCAGCACCCTTGAGAAGCTCTTTATAGATGCGGGAAAGCTGCGTCTGGCTACCGGATGCGGTCACGTCCTTGATAGAGCTAATGGCCTCTTGCGCAATGGTAGTTCCCGAGTTGTAGTAACCCATGGACTTGATTGTGTATTTTATCGCATATGGAGTAGTGGCATAAGCTACAAGGAGCATGGCGATGAAGACGCTGCAGAGCACCAGCGCAAGCTTCCAGCTCATGATGAAGGAAATGACAAAGGCCGAGCCAAAGTTGGCAGCGGCCATCAATGCTATTGACAACTTGCTGGTGATGCTTTCTTGTATCTGATTCATATCCGAGGCTATGTGGTTCGTCACGGTACCGATGCCTCTTGTGTCGAAGAAGGCCATGTTCTGTCGGATCGTGGCTTTGAGGTAGGCATGTCGTATTCTCTGGGTGACTCGCTCGCCCGAGTAGTAAAACCCAACCGTGCTGATGAATACCAGAGTAAACTGTGCCACGGCCAGGTAGACGTAGTATAGGGTGACTTGATTAGTTTTCTCGCGCAGCTTCTCTCCCGAGATTGCATCTTGCGAAAAATCTCTAAACGTTCCAGCCAGTTGACTGAAGATGACTGTCAAGAGAGGATACGCCGCCCCTGCTGACACGGCCAAGATTGAACTCAAAGAAAGGACGAAAATGTCCCATGGCTCTGCAAAGGACAGTGGTGTAAGACGGCTGTTTTTACTTGCTGTCTCCCTAGTTTCAAGTCCGTGTAGCTGGCGGTGCAGCACCTGATTGGCTTGCTCATCCAGCGTGACATTGCTCGTCTTTTCCATGGCTGAGTATGCCATTGGTCCGGAAGACGGGTGTCTGAATGAGTGAAAAAGCAAAGTGGTAGCTCATGGGAATTATTTTAACCAAGGGCAAGAGATCGATAGGAGAGGCATGTTAAACTTGACTTTCCAAACTGACTCAACATGACGCTGTATTTGGTAACTTTTCTATCGTTTTACTATGAGGCTCTGTCTGTCAGAAATATCCTTGAGATTCTGAATCATCTGAATCGTAGCATGCCTGGAAAATGCGACAAATCAGCTGGGCAGTTTTTGTTGAGCAAAGATCCCCGATGCGAACTTGGGTCACGTGTTGGTCAGCCAAACGGCAATTTCCCCCTTGCAGCAGTTGGTTGCAGAGATTTCCTTCCTTAATCAACAATATCTACGACAACCGCTTCTTTTCCGAACAGGGAGTTATTCCCATGCGGGCTGCAGGTAGGGCTGACAGGCCTTTCAATAAGGATGTCTCATTATAGTAAAATTGATCAGTGATAGTAAAAAGGTACAGGGGACATACTCATTTCAACTTTCTCACTCGGCTGGAAGATCCTTGTCCATTGCTTGTACGCCCTTCCGGCGACAAGACCGGTAGATGGCATGATGAGTTCCTTGCTCATGTTCAAGCTCCTTACTCGTTGCCAGACAGCTGGATAAGATTTGACTAGCAGTAAATGTGATAAATGATGCAAACAGGTGCCTAAAAGGAGAAGAATCTTCAACAAAACCCTGTTCCTTAACTACTTGTATATCCGGGGAGCTACCCGAGTTATGGGGATGCAATCTTAGCGTAGCTCCACAATGCGATGTATCTGACGTATCTCGGCATTTGATCGTCGTATTAACCCTGTGATGCGCAATTCTTGGGTGATGCTAATGACTCGCGTGCATCCTCGGGGCTTCAGTTGCCGATCAACTTTCCCAAGCATCGGGCCGTGTAAGTCTCTGTTCACGAGAGAGCTTCACTTCATTGGATGCAGAGTTTCGGTTCAGCGGCACATCTAACAACACCTTCAACTGTATCTGACGTGAGATATGAATCATCATATTGAGGAAAGGAATTAATGTGATGGGAAGTAGGATAGTGGGAGATGGAGGATTGAGAAGTGAGGATGGAATAGTGATCGATTTAAAGTAGAGACTATAGATGGTTAAGCTGTATATAAAGCACTAAGAAGTTGTTGATTCTAACAGTTCAAAAAATTCCAGAGTTAGGCATCATCCTCTGATTACAAGAGCCCATCTTTGCTCTATCAAGTGGTCTTCTAGCCTATTGCCTCATCATTGAAGAATTCAGTCTACTACGGTATGTTGGAAATTCAGAGCCACTTGATTAATCACCATATCGCTGAACAAATTTCCAGATCTTCACTATCTTGAACTGTCTTTGAACCGTCAACCTCAGACACATTGAGCCCATCTCAACTCTGAGACAGCTCTCGTTCACATTCTAGAGCCTTTTCGACGTGTGTCCAGAAGATTTCTACACTCACTACACCATGCACGTCTCTCCGGTTAACACTCACCAACCAGAGGGCCAAAGAGCTCGATTCATGGTGATTGGTGTTGGCCCCCATGCCAAGCGCACGTTTATCAAACATCTTCGCGTCCTCAAAGACGAGGGCAAGGGTGAATTAGCCGCCGCAGTTGATATCATACCCAATCGGGAATCCATAGAAAGCTATGCCGAAACAGCCATGCTCGGAGCTGAACTCTTCTTTGTCCCTATGTTCCGGGAGGAGATGCCAAAGGCCGTGGCCAGTCAGCTCGACTCGGCGGTGAAACGACTTGCGATTGACTGCGCCATCATCAGCACTGAACCAGAGTGCCACAAGGCTTACGGCCTGTGGGCCATGAGATTGGGACTTCATGTCATCATGGATAAGCCTGTGACTACTCGCAGGGATGCCGTCACAGACATCAAGCAGGCGGCAGCCATCATGACCGACTTTGATGAGTTGTTGGAAGCCTACACGGAGCTGCAGACGAGAAAGGAGACATTCTTCCTGATAAACAGCCATCGAAGATACCACCCTGGCTTCTTTGGAGCCAATGACATGATTTCAGAGATTCAAAACAAAACGGGCTGTCCAGTCACCAACATTGTGTCGACACACTGCGACGGGTTGTGGAGGCTCCCAGGGGAAATTGTCGATCAGCACTACCACCCCTTCAAGTACGGTTATGGAAAAGTCTCACACAGTGGATACCACTTCCTTGACACGACATACAGATTCATGAAGGCTGGCTGGGCCAAGGGACGCAGGCCAGACGAGATTGAAGTCGTATCTTCATTCCTCATGCCGAATGGCTTCATGAAGGCAACAACACGCAAGGAGTACCAGAAAATCTTCGGGGCCGGAGAATATGACGCCACAACAGGCTACTCGGATGAACAGCTGACTGAGGCCATGAGATCGATGGGTGAATACGACGCGATGATTCAGTTTACCTTTAAGCAGCAGGGCGAGGTCATTGCAACCGCACACATCAATCTCCTACACACTGGGTTTTCGCGCCGTTCTTGGCTCGAGCATGGCAAAAACCCTGCTTTTGATGATTTGTATAAAGGTGTGGGTCGGGTTAAGCACGAGGCTCATGAAGTACGCTCAGGGCCTTTCCAAACCCTGGTCATCGATTCAAGGCAGGCAAACGACAAGCATGACCGTAGTAAGCCAAGCACTGCGGAGCTGGGCACTGACAACCACTTTGAGGTGCAGAGCTGGCGCAACTGCAGCGTCCTCGGTGAGAGCGAGCCGCTCAAGGTGTACTCTGTTGCGGATCTTGATAAGCGCTACGATACGACGCTGCCTGGCATCTACTCGGAGAATATTAAGCGCGGCATCTTGTGGGAGGCGATTGATTACTTGCAGTCCAAGAAGTCGTTGGACCAGATGAGCTCCAACATCTGGGATCACAGCGTGCCGGTTGCCTTCATGAGCGCCGCATATGCATCTCATGTGCGTCGGTCCCTGGGACTGAGCCCCGTGACAAGAATTGATCTTACATACGCTTCGGATGAGCCTTTCAGTAAGTTCCGTCCCATGTAACGACATGCTTCCTCATGTGGGTAGTACTAATCTGTGAATAGGTCACGCACTGGCAGCGCTTCGTCGACAGGATCTTGTCATCCCATCACCTCGCATGTTTCCCCTGGCCATCAAACGAATCATCAAGTCTCGACGATTGGCCAAGCTGTACATGCAAAAGATTGGAGGCGCCCCAAAAGAAATGAGGAAAGACGTGATTTGATAATAATGAAAAAGCAAACAATGACTGATGGAGATTTAAAGAAAAAAACGGCGATTGAGAAACGGCGAATGGAAAATGTTCGTATAGATTGAATTTAATGATTGCTTATCTGCGGAGATTCCTCCTATTATTTTTTAACCTTGTCTCCGCATTCCGCTCTGCACCCCACTTCATGATGCCCTCCACTTGTGCACAGACAAACATGTTTACTGTCCCACCGTGTCAGGGGGCTGGGGTTGGCCAAGCCATGTCGTTAAGCGTGAGAGAGCGTCAGCACGATACCGATTCTGACAGATCGGGTGGGCTGTCTGTGCTGGGGGTGTGTCATTCAAAGAAGATTCTGTCAGTGCTTCCATCATTGCCGGATTGCCAACAAGGAGCCGGTACCGAGCCGGCAACGAAACCAAACGAAATCAGGTCGCGGCCACCTTTAGAAATTTAAAAGGTGTCGTATAAGGGGGCGGGTCCGGTATATAATTGGCCAGCGCCACATACGGCAAGATTTCATCAAGGGACCCGTCCTGATACGCTGGGACCGTTTGAAGAATGTCAAGACGGCCCACGTCAGTCTGGTCAGCATAGAGATATATACCATCGGCTCCTCGATCCTCTGCCATGACAAAGAACCAGCCTCGCACGATAACGCCACTCTGATTCAACATCAAGATGCCCTCAAAGCCTGACTGAAAATACGTGATGGCTGGGAACAAATCCCCGGGCGTGTCATCAGAGGAGGGGAAGCGCGTCACCAAGCGTCCTACGCAATTGATATTGTATAGTGCGCTGTCGGCGACGTTTGGCACGAGGTCAAATGTCGCCAGTTCCGTCCCACCAAGTGCAATGGGCGTTTGTGTGGCAAACAGTGAGTTGAACTTGTCAGTACTTGTTGGAACGAGGTTTGACACCTGCATGTGGAAGGACGGGGCTGGGCTTGTTCCAGCGCAAGTTGTAAGAGTATAGCTAAATGTTTCAGTGGGAGAAACCTAGTAAATGGATTGATGGTTAGCGAAAGGGATGGGTATTTCCAAGGGCATTGTGGAACCAGCTTACAGTTTTATAGCTATACGTGGTACTCGTTATCGTGGTTGTTTTTGTAACATAGACATATTTGTAACTTGTGTCTGTCTCTGTGGTTGTCGTTTGCACAGTTTGCGTGTTGCTGCGCGTGGCTGTGCTCGTGATCCTGCTGGTCTTTGGTGTTGGCAACGGAACGAGGCATGAGCACGCCGTGGAAAGAATCGATTTTGCAATGCCGTTGATGATTGGATCTGGCGTCGCTCAAGCCTCTAGGTCACGCTTCCCGTTGTTGCCGTTGCCGTAAGTACTTGTGATTGTTTCATACGTACTTCAAGTATGCATTAGTTCTCTTACGCTTTGATTTCTGTACCATGGCGTGAAAGGCTCACAATGCAAATACCGTACTCGTTACGGTGTTGGTGCCACCAAAAACAGTCTTGCGATATACTGTACTGTAAGCGGTCTCGGTCTCGGTCTCGGTCTCCACCTTCTGCTTCGTCTTTGCGACAGTGTTGGTCACTTTGCTGGGAGACACGGTTTGTGTGGTCGTGATAGTCTTGGTCGTAGATGGTATCGCTGGTGTACCAAACACCGAGTTACACACAGACGAGATGCCTGCAGCTCCGTGATACCTAGACAAGACTGACTGTGCAGCATCGCATGGTGCCGGGGCTCTGCCGACTGCCACGGCCTCAGCAGCGGCCACTAGGAATGCGAATCTAACGTGCTAATGCATTTTGAAGATGGTGGCCTACCAAGTGAATGAAAGGCTTGGCATAGAAGGGAGAGGCTTTATTTAATGGCATCGCGTTTTTCTCCGACAATTTGACAAGAGCTGTGCTGAATATTGGGCTGCAGTCTACGGATGACTAGCCAGACGCCGTGTCTGAACAATCCCCTGACTTGCCCTATAGTGACTTTCTGGGGCTTCAGCTTAACCATTTCTAAACCAATAATTTGGACTGCCATTACAGATGCATTCTAATGTTTTAATTTTAGTGGAGTCCGGCATTTGGCTATTGCTTTCTTCAAGATCTACCGTACGTATTATTCTTTTATATGAGACATGCGTCTGATGTGGCCATGCTTAACTCGTTTAGAGGGCGAATGTCATGAGAGCCTGATGCCTGCATCAGGGTGGGCGGGAATAAAAATAATTCAAATAATATTCAGAATAATTCGTATTCCAAATAAGATTATTCAGCCAAATAATTTAAAATACTAGCAAAGGTATTAATACAGGGTACTCTTCCTTTTTTTCTAATAATTCCATTTAATTAACTAATTTTTCTAACTTTTTTCTAAGGTTATTATATTTCTTTTATTTTAGTTTATAATATCTATTTAATACCTTATATACTATAATAATTATATATAAAATAAAGGAGCTAAACGCCTTATTTTTTAAGTTATTTTTTAGATTAGTACTAAATTCTATTAATTTATATTAATATACCTTATTAAAAAAAATACTTTTAAAACTTCTATTTATATACTATAAGAAAATAAACCAAAAAAAGATTTAAAAAATAAAAAACTAATAATTTATTATTATTACTATAAATATTTTATTTTAATAACTATTAACTTTAGGCGTTTATATTTTTATATAAAATATAATATTAATACTAAGAATTGCCTTTCTTTTCTTTAAACTACTATTAAAATATAATTATTCTAGCTATTTAGTTATACTAAAGAAACTAAAAAAATAAAAAGCTTATTTTAAAGATCTTATTTAAAACGCTTAATAAAAAAATAATCTAATAAGCTTTAATTATAATAGTTATTATATAGAATTTATTATATTAGATTATAGAATAACTAGAATTTTATATTTTTTATATAACCCTTAACCTTTAATTAAATAAATCTTTTTTTTACTCTTATTTAAATATATTAATCTTAATTAAAAAATCTTTTATTAAGTTTTAAAATATTATATAAAAGTAATTTTAATTAGTTTTTTTTAATATTTATCTTTTATTAGATATTTAGACCTTCTTAAACTATTATTTTTTTTAAAATCTATACTTATTTTACTAACTAGTACTATAAATTCTAAAAAATATTATTTAACTTTTATATAATTATAAACTACTTTAAAAAAAACAATTTAATACTTTAAGATTAATCTTAAAAAAATATAATATTATATAAAAGCTTAATACTATTATAAATAATAATTCTATAATTAATAATATATTTTATTATTATATTAATAATTATTTTATAAAAGATTATATTATTAATTAATCTTTAATTTAAAATAAACTCTATTGCTTTAATTATATCATTAATCTTACTATATAAATATTCCTTTTTTAAGATCTTATTTTTATAAAAACCTTGAAAGTAATAGATATATATATAAAAATAGAAATACTAGATTTTAGCAAAAATAAGCTTAATATAATACAAACTATTATAACTTTTACTTATACTATAGAGTTTTAGCTTCTTAAACCTTTTAGTAAACTATATAATATTATTATTTATATTTAAAGCTTAATCTTTTATATAAAAGCATTTAAAAATTATATTAAACGAATAATTTTATTAAATAATCAGACTTAATAAAATAACTAATATATAATAATTATAGTTATTTTAGAACTTAAGTCTATTATTAATTCTTACTATAAAGAATTTCTTTCTTAACTTAAGAATAATTTCTTTATATAACAACCCGATACACTTATATTATCCATAGAACTAGACCTACTTTTAATAATACTTATATAAGTTATTAATTAAAAATATAATTATAATAAAACCCTAGGTAATATAGTTAATTATAATTAACTTAAACAAAATTAACTCGAGTATATTTAATAACTTAAATAAGATTAATTTAAGTATATATAATAATTTAAATAGGATCGACTTGATTTATTATAATTATTAGATTATTGGTTTATTTCTATTAGAATAAAACCTTATATTTATTTAGATCGTAAAAAACTTAATTATTATATATATTAGTTTATATTTTTTTTATATATTTAATTAGTTATTAATATAATTATTTATTATTAATAATTTAATACTTGAATTATAATATATTAAACCTATTACTTAACCTTGCCCTAATCTACTACTAATATTAACCATAATCCAGGTTATCCTTGTTAGGAAACGCCCGGAACGTCACACTTTACCCTTAAAAATTAAACATAGCTTTATATAGTTAAAAATATTCTAAAACCATTTACAAAAATAATACTTAAGACTAAAAATAATAATATAATTATTTCTAATATTTTATTTTATATAAATATTATAATTAAATATTTAAATAATTTTTTAATAAGTTTTTTTATAATTATTATTATTATTATATTTATTTAATTAATTACTAATATTAATATAATAAAAGATTCATATATAAAATAAATATTTAGTTTTACAATTAAATATAATATAAATAGTCTTTAATAAGTAACGTATTCTATAAGCGAGTATGCCATATAAGCGAGTATGCCACTCTTTACCACTATATTTACCTCTATTACAATATGTTAAATTCCTTAATAATCTTAAGTAGTATTACTTTTATATAAAAGTAAAGTTATTATAATTTTTAAAGCTTTTAAAAAAGACCTAGATTTAAGTTTTAAAATTATAGAAAAGATTTATAATATTAATTGTATAACTTTAAGTTAATGTTATATTAAATAACTTTTATGATATAATATAAAAACCAATTTAATAAATCTTATAAAATTAGAAAAAAAGACTATATTTAAGTATATAATTAATTTATTTATATAATCATTTTCTTCTAAATTATATAATATTAAAAAAATAGCTAATTATTTATTATATATATATAATATATTATTAGTTAATAAAAATTAAATATTAAATTTTATTAAACGTTAACTAAAGCTTTATATATACTAGACTTATAAATATAATTATTAAAAAATTAAATACAAAAACCTAATACTTATTAATACTTAGTTTAAGCTTATATAAAATATTAAAGTTAAATATAAAATCTTTAATAATAATCTTTATAACTTTAATAAGACTAGCTTTATAATAAGTATTATCTTTTTAAATATAATAATTATAATTTTAAAAGACTATATAAAAGTTAAATTATTTTAGTCTAGTAATTAAAAATAAATAACTATAATCTAAAATATTAATAAAATAGGTTAAATAATACTATTATTTATTATTTTTATTATATAATATTATTTTAAGAATTAATATTAAAAATATAATCTTTTAATAAATTAATATATTATAATAATAAAAAATAATTAAACTATTAATAAAATTAGTTTAAATTAAATTAAATATTTTAATTATTATATAACTTTTTATATAAAAAGGATTTATTAAATACTTATTTTTAATAACTATAAAAACTATTATTTAATAGTATTTAAGTTTTATTATAAAAAATATAAGATTATTATAGTTTATATACTTTTTTATTTCTTATATTTTTTTTAATTATTAGATCTTAGTTATTTTAGGCTATTAAAATAAATATATAATTAATAAATTAAAAAGTTAATATATATATATATATTATATATTAGTAAGTTTAAGTTTTTTTATATTTTTTATATAGTATCTTTTATTATAATTAATAAGAAAAATATTAAAAAAGGTTTTAAAAGAGTTAGTTTATTATTATTTAATTTATAAAGTATTTTTTTAATGTTTAATATAAAGTTATAAATATTAATACTTTTAGAAATATTATCTTAACTTATATAATCTTAGGTTTTTAAAATATTAAAGAATATATATAAGATTATCTTATAGTTAAAATATATAAAAAATTATATCTTTATTTATTAAAATAGTTTTTTAACTATAATATTAATTATAATTAATTAATTTATAAAAAGTATAATAGTAATTATATATTAAATAATACTTTTACGCAAAAAGGTCTTTAAGTTTTATATAGTAAATAAGGTATTAAATAAGTATTATAAAGTAAAAAAGATTTATATATAACTTAAAGGTATATTTACTATTTAAAAAGGAATCGATTAATTGGATTAAAGGGATATAAATAAGTAAATTAAGTAAGAAAGGCGGTAAAAAGGGTTTGCTTATACGAAAGCTTTATGCTATAGTAAGTGTAATAAGATTAGCTATAATGTATAAACCTATAAAAAAATATAATTAAATAAAAGATATAATTATTTTTTTTAATACTATTATAATAATTAGATATTTAATATAAATTAAGAAGTGTTAAGGGCTAACTTTGTTTTTTTTCTACACAAGGTGGTGAGGGGTGGTATACTTGCTTGTGTGGCACACTTGCTTATGGAATACGTTATTATAGTTTAATAAACTTATTTATTTACTATATTATTAGTCTAATCTTTTACCTAAGTCTTTATATAAAATATATATAATATATTTAAAAACTAAAGTAAAAACAAATAACCCTTAAAGCTATAAAAGCTTTTTAAATAGTATATTATAAAATACTATTACCCTTAACCTAATTATAGACTTTATATAAAAAAACTAGTTTTTTATTAAGGTTAATAAAAATATTACCTATTTTACTAAAGTAGCTCTAGATATAAGGTCTTAGATAATTTATTTCTTAAGTAAAAATAAATATAAGGATTATATCTTAAAAGAATTATATAATATTAAAAAGTAATTATTAATAGTATAATAATATAAATCAAACTAAAAACAATAATATTCTAGACTTTTTTACTTAGCTATTAAAATCTTTTTTATACTAGTAATAAGTATTAAGCTAAAGAGAATCTTTTTAGTTATATATTGTATAATCTTTTAAAAAAGGTTCTAACTATTATTAAATATAATTAAAAAAAGAAATACTTAAAGTATTAGTATTAGTTTAATATCTTACTTACTAAAAATTAGTTATATTTTTAAATAGGTTTAATTAATTATATTTTTAAATTAAAAAAAATAAAAAAATTTATATTTTTTTTATATTTATATAAATATATTTATTTAATTAAAGACTATATAAATAAAAATAGAATGTATTACTAGCTTAGGAGTAGAATAGTGCATGGACCATTTAATTTATTCGGAATACTGAATAATTCAGAATAACCTGGATTATTCAGCAGTATTCATTCAGAATCCGAATACCGTATTCTAGCCCACCCTGGCCTGCATGCCTCTGAAGAACCATGTAATGAATTGCCGATGTGCCGCGGTGGCGGTGGGAGGTCAAGGAGAGATGAAAAGCCTCCTTGTTTGCATTTCCGAAAGTGACCCGAGAAGAAACGATATTCTTAAACATGTGCATACAACTAGGTTATCATTAAATCAATTCTTCTTCTTGCTGTAGGTTGATCGGCTCTCTGGTGGTGGGTTGTCTCAACTCGGCATTACCCTAAACGAGAACGAATCCTTTTCTACTTGTACTTGACGATCCTCGTGAACAGATCTTCTTGCAAGGAATACAGTGATTATGGAGCCAGTCAATCTTGAAATACCAATTAAACGACATGTCAGCATTCCATCCCTCGGAGAATAACGCGCAGATGATGAGTCGACGTCAACCCCGCTGAACCCCGCATTCTCCTCCATGAGCATATATTGTCTTGCTTCTCATTCATGTTTTGTTTCTTCAACTCTCTTGCGTTGACCTAAGAAATAGAGTGCACGATATTAATCATGGCATCTATCGCATTCCCTTCACATGCCAAGAAGGCAAAGCTGAGTGATGGGACTCAGTATGGTTATGTGTATGTGCCAGCTGAGCCAGGCAAGCCAACGCTGCTCCTCTTGCACGGCTTCCCAAGCTCGAGTTATGATTGGCGATATCAAATCAACCATCTACCTAAATCCGGTTATGGCGTGCTAGTGCCAGATCTGCTCGGATATGGAGATACGGATAAGCCATCTGATGTGGAGTCTTATACATTGAAGAAGATTGGCGTCCATTTGGATGAATTGTTGACAATTGAGAAGCTGGACAAGGTCATTGGCGTGGGACATGATTTGTGAGTGATTGGAGTATCAAGAGTCTTGACATGATGAATGTTAATAAAATACCTACACAGCGGCTCTATGCTTCTGACTCATCTCACCATCTACTGGAAGTCTCGTCTCTCAGCAGCTGCCTTTGTTGCAGTCGGCTTCATGGACCCAAGCGTTAGACTTGACGTTGGTATGAAACCCGTTTACTCAAAGTTTATATCCTTGACAATATGATGATGTCTAACTCATAACGATATCATCATCAGCTGCCGTCAATGCATACACCAAAGAAGTTACTGGAGAAAGTGCTTTAGGCTACATCGCGTATTTCATGACAGATGATGCCGTCGCCACAGTCAACTCAGCTCCCAAGACTATAGATTCCATCCTGTACGCGGCCGACGCCAAGGACTTCCGACACTACCTTGGCGCCGAGGGAGCTCTTGAAACGGCTCTTAAGAATGGGACGATCGTGAAAGTCGGTGACTTTGTATCGCCAGAGGAGCTGGAAACTCATAGCAAGATTCTGGGCTTGGGGGCTATCAAGGGCCGCTAAACTGGTGAGTGCTCAACAGATGATCGTGAGCATTGATCAGCGCACTGACACAATGAAATAGGTACAGAGTGCTTGTCAACCTTACCCCATCAGAGGATGACAAGGTCCTCACGGAAGAGCAAAAGGAATTCTCTTTCCCGACCTTGTTTGTCATGACGCAAAAGGACCATGTCATTGATCCCGAAAACCAGCTCCAAACCACCTCGCGATACGCAAGGAATATTCATGTTGAACGACTTGATACAGGACATTGGGCTCATTTGGAGAAGAAGGATGAGTTTGAGAAACTATTTGATCAATGGCTTGAAAAGTTGTGATTTAGTGATCACGGCTACAGCCAGTCGCTTCAAGCTTTGACGGGTAATCAATCATTAGGGTGAATACGATGCTATTCATGTAGTCATTCATTTCGTTAAGTGATCAAAATTAAATACAAACGCTAACCACCCACCTTTCATGTATCCCAAGTTCGTTATTTGTCTCCCTCCTTTGTCTGCAATTGTGTCAACGTACTGGCACTCGCAATTTTGAGTGCCAGCGAAGCAATGCTGGCCGTCCCCGTGATGTCAAGCAGCGCAATGTCAGCACCAAGATCCTTTACAAAATATGTCCTCAGCTCCAAGGCCACTAGACTGTCCACCCCATGGGAGCTCATAGATTTGTTGGTATTGATGTTGTCGAGTGGAGTGGCCAACAGGCTGGCAAGTTTGTTGCGCACTCCTTCGAGCACCACAGCTGATGCCTCCTCAATGGTAGTGGCAGCCATCAACTGTGACTGTAGCATGAACAATGGATCAGATCCAGATCCAGAACCAGCGGAGCCACTGTTATTCTTGATGGCGCGAAGGTGTGTGAATAATGGGTATGATAGATATGTTGGTGCAGGGACTCCAACTTGTTTGAACGTAGCCGCTGTTGTCAGTCCAGTCACAAGTTGGCAATTGGACTCGTCAATCTGAGAACGAGGATCCATCAGACTTTCGATGAGTAGCTGGATCTCTTCCTCTCTCAGCACCTCAAGCACGGAGCCTGGCCGCTTGCCCATCATGGTACGCTCCCAGTTCTCTGCGACATAACCGACAGAAAGGACCGTACCAAGATCGATTGTTGAACAAGGGAGCCCCAAAGAGAGACGGTGCCGTGCCAGAGCGTCTTGGAACGTGTTTCCGGCGGCATAGTTGCCTTGGGCTCTATTGCCGATAATGCCGGTTGCGGACGAAAGAAGGACGAAAAAGTCCATGTTCCTTGGCAGCATTCGGTGTAAATTCCATGACCCTGTCACCTTTGGCTTAATCGCTGACGTATAGGCCTCATGACTCATGTTCTCAAACATGCCATCTACGAGTACCATGGAACCCTGTATGCAACCCTTGATCGGCGGTAATGCCCTTGCACATTCGTCAAGGACTTCTTTCATTCGACCCGGGTCGCTGACATCGCATGCAAAGACATGGACCCCGCATTCCTTTTGCTCCAGCTCTTGCGCCATCTTGAGGGCATCGCCGGTGAGCTTTCCGCTTCTAGAGAGGAAAATAAGATGTCTCGCGCCTTTAGAAGCCATCCAGCGCGCCATACTTCGACCGATACCTCCAAGACCACCAGCCAGCACATACGTGGCATTAGAGTCCAACTTGTACTCGGCTGGCTGTGGCGGGACAACTGGAACAACATCGGTAGGCGATGGAACAAAGACCATCTTGCCCATGCCCTTGCCAGATTGCAGGATACGCAAGCCTTCCTCGATTTGCGCAAAGGACATGACCGCGGTTGGCTTCGCCTCTCTAATATGACCCTGCTCAAACAGCTCAAGAGTCCTGACCATGAGATCATGCACAAGTTGAGGGCGGTAGCGCATCATGGTGGGAAGCTCGACACTCGACATGGTGACGTTGCGCAAAAACGGTTGAAGATCGACTTTACCGTTGAGTTGGGCGTCTTTCTTACCGATTTCTATGAACCTCCCAAAGGGTGCGATGATATCCCAAGATGCACGGAGCAGCTCGCCAGCGAGGGAGTTGAGAACCACGTCAACGCCTCTGTTGTTGGTCATGCGCATGATGCCCTTGACAAATGACGCATCTCGGCTGCTAAATATGTGGTCCTCGGGAATGTTATAGTCATTCATAAGCAACTGCAAACTTGTTGTTAGCATCTGGAAACTCTAAGCTCATTCATCCATAGCCACTCACCTCTCTCTTTTCCGGCGACGATACTGTGGCATAGATCTCGGCACCTATATACTTTGCATAGTGAATCGCAGCCTGCCCAACACCGCCCGCTGCTGCGTGGATGAGAATGGTCTCCCCTTTCTGCAGTCTTGCCGCATTTTCTAACCCATAAATGACCGTTGCATATACACAAGGCAGACCAGCGACGCTCTCGAAGCTCGCGCTGTCAGGTATCTTGACGACGACGCCTTGGTCGACCCGCCCATAGGACTGGAAACAGCCGGCTTCTTCCAGTCCGGATAAGAACGCAACTCGGTCACCGGGTGCTAGTCGCTTGACATTGCCTCCAATCCTGGTAATGACACCAGCTGCCTCGCCACCAATGCTGATTGCATTATGCTCTCCGATGGCAATCATCAAGTCTCTGAAGTTGAGGCCTACCGCTTTGATCTCGATTTCCACCTCCGTCTCCCCAAGTGGCTGCAGGTACATTTCATCTGTCACGAATTGGAGCATATTAAGCTGCCCTGGTGAAGCAGTCACCAGCTTCACGGGACGGCCTGCCTCACCCAGTGGCCGAAGCTCCGCTTGAGGACTGCTCAACCGCGATGTCAAATATCCGTTGGCGAAATCTGCATCAACTAGACGGGAGGTGAGGAAAGCTCCATTTGGAAGAAGCGTAAACTCGCCATTGATCTTGTCGAGAGGGAGATTCCGCACAAACTGCTGCTCAAACAACCGAGTAATTGATGCGAGTAGTGATTCACCACCGGGTTGCGGCTCCTGGACCGACAAAAACACCAGATTGGCTTCATCAACATCCCGTTCCCATCTTACTGTGCGCATCAATCCCGAGGCGAGATTGAGATGTGGATTGGACGTAGTATCCCCGGTGATCCATAGCAGAGCCCCACAAGTCGCAATAAGTTGTCGAAGGTTATCAAACTCATGCTTAGCTGCTGACGCAAGGCTCTCTCCGCGTTCCAGTTCTACCACAGAGACGCAAACAGATCGACTGACATCTGTGCTAGCAATCTCCAAGTAGTGTAGAAGCTTACAGTTGGGAATGTCCAACTTCCTCTCGAGGTAGTGCTTGAGCGACTTAGCCAGGTCACTCCCATGTTCAACTGCAGTGATGATGATGGTGTCTTGCCAGGTAGTTGATGAAGCGACTGGCGTGCCATTGTCCACTGCCTCCGCAATCAATAGTGACTGAGCATGTAGATCAGTATCGGCGCGGTCTTCAAGATTCAACGAAATGCCCGAGAATCCAGCATCCCTTAAAACTCCGTCCCATTGTGGCACGGAGATCCATGGGCTCCATTTCCGCTCAGGTTCGATGCTTAACCACCATCCAGTCAACTGCCCAAATGCGATGCTAGACCACAGATTATCTTGTCTTACACCTTCTTGGAGAACAAGACGTCCTCCAGGCTTTAAGAGACGTCTGATATTGCCCAGCGTCTTACGCAAGTCCGCGGTAGCGTGAACGACGTTGCCCGCGAAGATGTAGTCATACGAGGCCAGCTCCAGACCTTGCCCCGCGGCGTCCTTTTCTGCATTGAATGCCTTGTACTCCATGATGGATCCATATGCCTTGAATTTCTCGCGAGCTTTCTCAAAGAATCCTGCCGAGATATCCGTAAATGTGTACTTGCTGACGTGGGACTCGACGTCACTCGATCCATCTTGTTTCTCAATCGTCGGCGCCAGTATCTCTAGCACGGAGGCCGTTGAACTTCCCACTCCAGCACCAACTTCGAGAATGCGAATGTTGTTGGAACTCTTGCGCACAACGTCCAAATAGGCAGCTGTGTAAGCTGGCAGGTCACCAAGGCCGACCAAGGAAGCGTAGACGCGATCTAGAAGATCATCTATACCGAACATCAGGTGCAGTGGGTCTTCCTCCTTTCGCACCACCTTGGCAATGTTGGACCCCATCCGCATGGCAAGTTCGCCTTCAGCATTGAAATCAGCCACATACTTGTACAGATCAGTTTTCTTATCCGCATTTCCATTCACATCTAGCCACTCGCTGAGCTTTATCGCGCGAATCTGGTCGTTATCTAGTAAAGACTTGACGTGTTGCATCCAGTCATAGTACTTGGCGAAATGTCCTTCCAGTCGAGATGCGTCAAATCCAGACTGATCAAGCTCCTGCAAGGCGTCCGTGACACGCAGCACGGTAGCAAGTTGGAGCTTATTGATCCAAGTCCTATAATTATCGTTCTCCGCCTCTTCCGTTAACTGGACAGAGAGATCTGTCTTGGTGAGCAACTCGGGAGAAATGACATCCTCAATTTGGTGGCAGATGCTCCGCTTGTTATATGAAGCGGTATCAGCTGTCTCCAATGGCGTGCCGCGGATACCCTTGATGGAAAGCAGGGCTGCTTCCGAAGACCCATCCCAAACCGTGATGTCACTTTGAAACTTGTCAAAGGCCAATAGGGTAGATCGACCATGTCCGATATATGTATCCTTGGGGTTCTTTTTGATGGATGCTGATATCCAGACTTCCTTCATGAATGTTGGGACCATGGCGCGGTCGAGGGTTTTCCGACCCATGCCGTCCATGACAGATGCAAGGAACAGATGCAAAAAGCTGTCCATGGTGGCTGGGTGAATTAGATGGTCATGAGTAAAATTCTTGGGCATCACCTGCTCAACATCCGGGACCGTGACCGTCGCCAGCGCCTCACCTCCACGATTACCTGTACCGAGGACCCCAGACAGGTTCTTGAAAAGGGGGCCAAAGTTAAGGCCAGCTGTGACTAACTCTTCATACGTTCGGTCAATGTCAACGGGCGCGAGGCACCGCTCACGAGCATCTGTCAAGGCTTTCGCGAACCGGTTCGCCTCCTCTCGTTCCTCCCTCCCTGCATCAATCGGATTGTTGGGCTCGGCATAATCTGTAGCCACGTAGCCGGTACAGTGCTCAGCCCAGTCATCCGACAATGGATCATAGCTCGTGATGGAGAAGCGCTTCCATATCGCTGACCCTTGCAGACTGGCCTCGTCTTTCCTTGTTAGCGACACTGCTATCTCCACTCCTTCTTTAGTTTCGGGTATGATGAGTGCACGCTTCAGCGAAATGTCTCTCATTCTGAAGCCGGTAATCGTCTGATCCGCATCTGCAATCTGCCGCGATGCCTCTAATATGGCAGCTAGATAGCCCACGCCCGGATAGATGATGAGATTGGTGACGACATGATCTTTCAGCCAAGGCTGTTCAGAGACACGAATGATGTGTCGCCAGCGTGGGGTTTCCTTGTTCCAATCGGGAACGGGTGCACCAAGAAGATCATGGCGAGGATGGCGTCGCAGGCGGAAATTCTTGCTGAGACGGCTTTCGAAGCAGTTTCTTTCAGAATGGTTGAAGACATAGGGAGGCAGATCGGTTAAAACTCTCAACTTTTGTGGCTGCAGATCGCTGCGATAATAGTTGACAGCCCCAATATTGACGGGCAATCCCAGGGACATAATAGAGCCAATGGTATCAAGAACGTTGTGCAGGCCTGGACTGGTCCGACTCAACGGCGACAAGTAATGGTAAAGCGAAGTACTAATCTTGCCAGAAAGAGTTTCCTTAATGGCACTTCTGAGAGCTGAGTGAGGCCCGATTTCCAAGATTGTGTCTGCAAAGATGTTTTCTGCATTGGCATTCATCTTGAGGGAGGCCTGACCATCAGCGGTTCTGCTGAAGCACATGGCCGATAACGCTTCGTGGAATCTCACTGGAGAGACCATGTTATCGACCCAATACTGAGCGCCGAGATGCCTCTCTGTGACGCGTGCGCCGGTCACACTCGAGAACAACTCAACCGCGTTCACCGTGTCTAGCAAAGCCTCATCCTCTTCACCGAATACCAAGAAGCCCAAGTTTGACAGATACTCATCAGCCACCTCGAGCATATGAGAAGAGTGATAGGCGTTGCTCAAGTTGAGCTTTTTACTAAAGACGCCGCCGATGGCTTCCAGTTTAAAATGCAATGCATCCACCTTGGCCTCATCCCCAGCAACTGTATGGTTCGATGGGCTGTTGTAGCATGCAATCACGAGCTCTCCAGGGATCTCGGCGTTGATCTCATTAATAAGAGGCTGTAGCTTCTCTGCTGTCATCCCCACAGCCATCATGGCTCCCTTGACACCCAACTGCCTCTGCGAAACAACGCCTCGAAAGTACGCCGCCTTCCACGCCGCCTTTTGCGTGAGTCTACCAGCCGCATACGCTGCTGCGATTTCGCCCGAAGAGTGACCTACCACTCGAGAGGGGGTAATATTCCAGGCACGCAACAAGTCAACCAAAGCCATTTGTACCGAGACACATGCCGGGTGAGATAGCCAGGGCTGATTGACTTGAGAAGTAGCCTGATCGCGGGATAATTCTTCGATCAGAGACCACTCTGCGCCAATAGAAGACATGTATTCTGTCGCGTCTTCAAGACGCCTGCGGAAAGCTGGATAAACCATGAGCTCCCGTCCCATAGCATGCCATTGTGCGCCTTGTCCGGTAAACACGAAGCCGACCTTTGGTGGAGAGCGCACACGAACGGCCTTTGGCTCGCTTTTTAGTGATGTGGACAAATCTTTGAGAGAAGAGCCAATTGCGTGGCTTCGCCATGGGAAGACATCTCGCTTGGCGGATAATGTGTAGGCCAGATTGGCTAAGTAGTCGGATGTATGTTCCTGTGTGAGTGAAGGGTATCGTTTTATAGTAAGGTCATCGAGGTGCGCAGCCAGGATCTCAGCATTACGCTGGATGCCTGCCTCATCAAATGAAGATAAGCTGAAGAGAAATGGTGACTTGGCAGCTTCTGAATCAAAGGCTTGGCCATTTTCGTTCGTCTTGTCATTCACATCGACACCATCGATGCCATTGGCAACACGGTCCCTCTCGGCTTGCTCAGATTCTGTCAATGTCTTGATTTGCTGTTCAATATCTTCTGGTGCCGGTGGAACAGACACTGTGTTATGCGTCCCATTAAGGCCACGCGAATCCATGTAATTGAATGCATCATCAAGAATGATGTGCGCATTTGTGCCGCCTACACCAAACGAATTTATGCTGATTCGTCGCAGTCCCTGAGCGGGCCATGGCATGGATTGGAGTGGGAAAGTGAGGTTCCATTTCTTGATGGGGATTTTAGGGTTGACTTTCTCAAAATTATTGTTCGGCGGGATGATGCCACTTTCCAAGATCATCACGCCCTTGATGATGCTAATTTGGATGTTAGCGACTCATCCGACTCACTACAGGGGGTGAACATGAAGGAGACAAAATTCGACTCACCTTGCAACTCCAGCACCGCCTTCCAAATGGCCAATACTGGACTTGAGAGCACCGACAATGAGTGGTTCTTTCTGTGATCGTGATGGTGCAAAGACTTTGGCCAGCGCCGCAGCCTCTATCGGATCCCCGGCTGCAGTACCTGTACCGTGAGACTCGACCATGCGTGTGTCCTTGAAGTCAAGTTTTGTGCGCTCATAGATACTTCTGATGAGGGATTCTTGAGCCTGGCCACTGGGCAACGAAACTCCTGGAGTTCGACCATCCTGATTGACAGCTGTCCCTCGAACCACGGCCCGAATGACATCGCCATCTTTCAGCGCATCGCGAAGTCGCTTGACAACGATTGTCCCAACACCTTCACCTCTCGAATAACCATTTGCGCGGTGATCAAACGTAAAGCACCTACCGTCCTGGCCTAGGAAACCATGATTTCCCATGTTTATAATGTCAGTCGGAAAGCCAATGAGCGTGACACCGCTCACGATGGCAATCTGGCTTTCACTACATGCTAGACTTTGGCAAGCGAGGTGCATGGCAACCATACTGCTTGAGCAAGCGGTATCTAGGGTCATACTGGGCCCGCGAAGATTAAAGAACCATGAAACTCGATTGGACAAGAGCGAGTTTGTGGTTCCCGTTGGTTTGTATTTCATGGTTGCTTCCACATCCATGTTCAGATTCGCCAAATGATCATGGTTAAAGCCAGAAACATAGACGGATGTAGCAGAGCCATTTACCGTGGCCATAGGGATGCCAGCTATGAACAAGAATGAGGTTTTTGATCGCACTCTAGTGTGGGTGGAAATACTCACCATTTTCCAAGGCATGATAAACGTTTTCTAGCACTATTCTTTGCTGGGGGTCCATTGTGAGGACCTCACTTCGCGTGATGCTGAAGAATGGCGCATCAAAGAAGGCTGGATCATCCTTGAGAAAATGACCTCCTTTGACAGCGAACTGATGGTTCACGGTTAGCGAAAAACTCATGCTCAGTCTCATAAGATGTCTTCTTCAGTCCCAACTTCTGTCCTCCTTTATCATTTTACCACCTCTCTTCATTCAATCATCAAATAGAAGGAATGTTGTACTTACAGTTCCTCCATGTTCCGGATCCGGATGATAGTGACCCTCGCCTATCCGGTCTTCTGGAAATGGACTCCATGCCGACCTCCCTTTTAGTAATAGTTCCCAAAGGTTTCCCGTAGTTGTTGCATCTTGTGGAAACCGAGTGGCCAGACCAATAATGGCCATTGGCTCGGTAGCATCTCCAAAGTCGTAGACATCGTCGGTGGTTTGGATGTGTGCATTTCCATTAATCTGGCTGTTTGTATGGTCATTCAAAGATGCGCCAGCGCCATTCTCAGGACCATTTGAATCGATAGCCATCTGTGAAACCCTACAGCATAGGTAGAAAGCACTACCTATTGGGGGAGGAGAGTGATGTAAAGCTGTAGATCGCACCGGATTGGAACTTCTGTCGTTCTCGAGTCTAGGCAAAGGAACAAGGTCTAGTTAAGAGAAGGGAAAATGCAAATGTGCCAAGATGAGCTAAATTGAATGCTGGAGAAACACTACATTGGCAATTATAGCAAGTCTTCCAAACTACCATGGAACAAACACCCCGAGCTGGCAATCCATAACGGACGGGATTCCCCGCAAGCGTTCCTGACTCGTTCGTCAAACCTTTTGTTAAATCCAATCTCCGCCATCAATCTGTCACTTAGATAGACTCTGCTTTACCACCACCCTAGATGAGAAAATTACGTAGCTGGTGAGCGTTGCCCCAGATTCACGGTGGATATCGTCTACGCATGTATGTTAGCCCCCCATCCACACCATAAGCATGCTTATTTGACTCTTCTGGCTTGTGCAGATCACCGATGGTGGGGAATGAGGGAATGATGGATCCGTTTTTGCAACTCAAGCCAAACTCGGCACACGGCATACCGCTACATACACAAGTAGTGGTACTTTTCAAGAGACCAGGGGATAAGAGTCTGACACACGCTTTACTAAATCAGTGTCTTCTCTTCAAAATCCTAGCGTATCAGCAGATACGCGAACTAAAATCAGACGGCCCGGTTCATGATTCATGACGGTCTCACTAACTCCATCTAGCAAGACACAAGATCCTCTTTGTGATACCCTGCAGATGCTCATTTATCACAGATATATCGTTTCAAAGTGATTCGCTAAGGTACACATCCTTCAAGTATCAATATTAATTGCAATTTATTGACAGGATCAAGAGTGGCTATACGCTGATCCTGCAATTGAGCCTATGAAAAGACTGGAGTGAGTTCTATGAAGGATGGGTTGGGTTAACAAAGGATCCATACATGCACATTCTCTATTGAATTGCATCCTTTGTGGCTTGTATCACAAAAGTTGAGGTGCGATAGGAGCCATCGGCTGGATAATGTCTCATTACACAACGTTACGTAGGCTTCTGCGCCGTCTAATCTTTGCCTTTGTATCCCCCTGGGGCTCATTACCCCAAGGCTCCTAGGATTGAGCCTAATAACTGGTTCAATCGAGCCATCATCCGGTGCCTTGACTGCACCTACATCCTTGATATCAAAGTCAAACAACAGGAGTAGCGTAGAGACCAGGCTCAATACTTCCTTCTCGGCAATATGTCGCCCAGAACACAGTGAGGTGCCACCACCAAATGCTCGAAGGCTGGCCTGCTGTTTGCGCTGGCTTTCCAGAAACCTAGCCTTTTTTTCGTCCAACTCATCATGAGATACGTCTTCACTCGAGAATATCCATCTCTCGGGCATGAATTTATTTGCCGAGGGAAAGACATCCTCATCAAAATGTAGCAGACGGACCGGCAACAGTATGACACTGCCCTTGCGCAAGACGTAGCCCTCCAGCTCAGTATCCTCTGTTACCACGCGCGCAGCAGCAGACTGACTTCCAAGTCTGATGGCTTCGTTCCACACACCATGCACAAACTGATTTGTTCGGAGGCCCTCGAGGTCAAAACGCAGATCGTCTGGCTGCCGTCTTGGATCTGTAGGCAGCAGATAGGAGTGAATCTCCTTTCGAAAGCGTGCGAGGCGTGTTGGCGACACAATGATCGAAAGCAATAGCCAGGTGGCCATTGGGGCAGAATTAGTGATAATACTGATTACGTTAGTTGTGGCGATGCAAGGACGCGGAAGAGACCTACACGAATAGGAATGCGGCGTGAAATGATGCCTGCCCGCGCACTGTAAAACCATATTTTTCTGCCAGCTTCTGTCTGTCAACATTGAGTCTAAATCCCCATTCTTCTGTCCAAGGTGTCTCTGTTTGCTCGTTGGCGGGCAGGTTGCCATCAGTGACCCATTCTTCAAACGCTTTGAACATTCGTTCCCTTCCTCTGCCCGCCTTTGGGAGCAAATTCCAGATGGGTCCAAATCGCATGCCAACGTACGTTGTATCATTAAACGCTTTGAAGTCCTCCCACATGCTTTCTCCCCATATCTGACGGAGGCGTGGCCCAAAAAAGTAACCACCGAGGCCTCAAAGATGATGCGTTGCATAGCTTCATGTAGGTCAATATCTATCCAGTTGTCGCTAGAGAGCTGATCCAAGCCTATGACTTCACCTAGAATAGATCCTAGATGTGAGATGTAAACATCCATCGCATCGTCAAGCCATTTTCCACTGAGATACTTGACCCAAAGCCTGTGATTACCTTCAACGAACGCTCGGGGGTTAAGCTCAGTGTCATGCTTCTGTTTCCCGGCCAGGCTCGACTTTTTCTCCACAGGAACCTTGAACCAGCGCATATCTTCAGCAGGAAGTGACATTCCGTTATCGAACATGCTCTCCATGACAGGCTCGAAAATAAAGTCTCTTGATCGGCCAAATACAGTTTGCGCCGTTGCTGCTGAGCCAAACACATGAAATTTGGTGTTCATCATCATGAGAGAAAATGGCTTCGAGCCATAGCGATCCCTTGACGTTTGTTAATCGACAAGACTTAGTAGGCGCACCAAGCAAACATTGTAAACTGACCTCATCTTCTTGTATAGCGCATCAGGATTGCTCAAAAAGGCAATCATATGCTGAAAGTAAGGCAAAGTATACGGAGCCACTGGAGGCTCTTTGTCCTGGCCGGCCGCCACTTGTCGAGAGTTGATCGTCGATAGACACCATGTTGCTACTGGAATGAGAATGCAGCTTACAATCAATGCAAAGAGTGTTGGAATAGCATGTGGCGAAACAGTGTTTGAGAAGACCGCGAATTCAGCGTCAAATGCCATTGCGTCTCTACAGCAGCTTGGATTTGGTTATTGCTGAAGTGGCGGATAGTCAATACCATGCAATTCTACATCCAAACAGTCTGGGATTGTGCACCTGTCTGGTGGGGCCATTCAACACCCCTCAGAAAATATCACGAATACCAAAAGTAGGTATTTCAAATGCTGGAAAAGTCTGATCTCAACCAAGCTAGGACTTCCCTGCAGATGTAAACGTGGGGATGTCAGCTCTCTCCTAGTTCTGGGCTCAATTGCCGACGGAACCCTCATATTCTACCAGTCTGAGCTTACGGACATCAGTCGATCTCGGCCGGGAGACGCTGGACATTTGTTCCCCTATTCCTTCATCTGTCTGTTTCGGTTAGGACCAAGTAATGCTGACCTGCATGATGAATACAGGGGTTGCTATGGCTTGTTAGACCCATACGAACCTTCCACGCTTGTAGAGGATCAAAAATCCTCTAGTTAATTTATATAAAAAAGAAACGGTCCGAATCTGGCAACCTAACTGACGACACCCCCAAAAAGACCCAGTGCTATGGTTGGGCGAAACCAGGATCAGCTTGCTAACGTCACTTTAATGATACACGGACAGGCTAAACTGAATCGACAGTGGGTCTGTAAGCCTTAATTGTTCGCTTGTACCTCTACATTCCTCGAGAAACAGTTGCATAATTACTGATCACACACATAAACATGCCCCAATATGGTAGTATTGCCGAGAAAGTTATCAGATTTCGGTGTGCTCCGTACTCGCTGTCATTACGCTATAGAAACCGCGTTTTCATTGGGTTTCTTGACGATACTGTAACCAGATTGGTAGGCTTGTACAGTGTGGTACGGACAAGCTGAGCCATTAATCCTTCATGTAAATACGTACGAAAGCAATGTAACTTGCAGGCAATGGGGGCCATAGCACCGGTCGCTAAAGTAGTGGTAGCTGATCCCGAGGGCTACACTCTCAAGGGGTGGGGAATTCAAGCTGAACACGCACAATGAGATCGCCCAACGGGGGTACAGAAAGAGCCTGACATTAGTAGACGATCTATACGGGGATGTGTACATTGTTTTTTGTCCTTCACTTGACAATCTTAGAAATTGTGGTCGGCTTAAATTCTTCACCCCTTGACTTTGTACAAGGAACTGAAACAGCGACAAATATGATGACACTGTACATGATGAATGATGTAATATCAGGCGAGAGTGCTTGCGCTGTCACCAACTTAAATCTATGTGTATAGCTTTCTAGCCAATTCCTCTGTAAAAGACAATTTCTGGGAACATCCACTAGATACGTGCAACCATATGCAAAGATGAGGGTGCTATGCTTACATGGACGGGGTTCCAACAATGAGGTGAGAGGTCAAGCTTGCAGGTCGACAGTGTTGTTGTCCCTATGGCCTTACTGACAAATATGCAATTAGATCTTTCAGATGCAGACTGGTAGGATATATCCTTCCACTTATATGAGCTTTACCACTGCATTGCGATGCAACATCAAGATGCTCCTTTTTAGTCAATGGTGAACTGACCTGATGACCATACAGCGGCCATTCGGGCTGAGCTTGATGATTTCGAATGGGAGTTTGTGCAGGGCACTGTGAGGCACACAGAAGGTATGCATTTATTGTTTCACACAACCGATTCACAGCAAGTTACTAACAGATGGGAATCTTTCTAATGCGCCATAGGCAACTGGTCCCTTTACACCACCAGCTTCTCAAATCTGCCGCTCTACACATACTACAACCCTCTTTTACCGGCGTCTATACTACAGACCGAAGATGAACTGCGCCATATCATCGAGACTGAGGGCCCGTTCGATGGCGTCCTTGGCTATTCAGGTGGAGGTGGACTTGCCGCCCAGCTAATCATCAAAGACTGTCTGGCGAACCCATTTGCATTACCTCACGAGCGTCCATTTCGCTTTGCCATCTTCATCAATGCCGCTTCACCATTGAATTGTTTCGACATGGAGACTGTTGATGGGACAGTCAGCGAAGATACCGGCGTCACCGCAGCAATCATGAAGGAGGCATCTAGCATGTTCCTAAGACCCTCTGCCGTGCGAAAGAAAGCGGGCGTCGACGAAGCAGATCAACCAGACCTGGAAAGCCTACAGAATGCACTCCAACGCCTGCGGGGAGTCGTCCTTCCGGACGGGACGCCAGCATTTACCGATGGCGTTCACGGATTGACGCGCTTCAACGAGGGTTGCGACGACATCCTTATCGATATCCCCACACTGCACATTCGATGCAAGCAAGAGGAGGATCGGCACCATGGGAAGCACTTGTACGAAATGAGCGAACCGTCAACGGCAAAGGAGTTTCATCACGGTTATGGACATGACTTTCCGCGAGGAAGAATAGAGATTAAGAAGATTGCGCAGCTCATTCGAGACACTGCTGAGCTTGCTTAGACTTCGTTTAGTTAGAGGCTTTGATGAATTCATTAAATATGATGATTTATGTTCTGCGAAAACAGTTTTACTCTATCCTCTATCCTCTACTCTGTATGTCTGATGATGGCAATTTCCGCTACAGTCGCGCCAACCTTCTGATCATTACCCTGTGTACCAAAAACGGTAAACCGAAACCTCTTCACATCCCAGGGTTGATCAAATGTGACCCTGGTAACATTTGAACCGGGCAGAGCGATGCGCTTCACGGCCTCCGAATCGTAAGGCGCTGAGATCTCGACAGAGTCTGCCTTGAACATGTCGTTCCAGTCCTCACTGCCGTCTTCACTCTGCCCTTCTAGACTAAATCTCAGAGCAGGCGAAGCTGCCCAGTTGACTAGCAGCCCATCCACTCGCTTAGATTCGCCCAAGTCGATGATTATAGAAGCCTCGTGGTCCGGCAACAGCGGCTGCCAAGCCGTGTCAGCAGATCCATCCACTGCGGCGACAGGATGCCTTCCTGCGACCCAAGCTTCGACCTGAGTGGAAGAGGCAGATAATGCTGGGCGCACCGACGCGCATTGAGCCAGGTTGCCTGGAACCGCTGTGCCGTTTAAATCCGCCCTCCGCGTCGCCACGACAATCTGCTCCGCTGGGCGTAGGACGAAATCTCCAGTCTTGGCAGCTTTGCTACCCATACGGATTGTAATGGGAGCATTTCTTGCTTCCGGGGATCCTGAAGATCTTCGTGAAATTATTGTTTCTGTGAGACCAATGTCAAAGTCGAGAACAGTGCCCTGAAACTTGATGCCCTTGACCTGCAGTCCCTGTGGTAGCTGAGGGACCATGACTGGGTCGACCACCAAGACTGCCTGATCGGTAGTCTGGTCCAACTCTGCTCGCATGCCGGTGAATCCATGAGTGAAAATCTGCAGATAGCCTCCGTATCCGGTGAGAAAAGGGAACGCAGCATTAGTGTGGTTCGTATCACCAAAGAAATCGTCCAATTCCGTTGCTGCCTTTCCGGTTCCGGCAGCTTCTGCCCAAGACCAAGAGTCTGTCTGCTGTTCGCTGAATTGATAGTACGGACCTCGAAGATAGGGCTGGTAGGACTGAAGTAGATATGTGTATCCAGCGCACCCAGTAGGATGTAATTGCAAGGCATTGACGGCGTGAATGGCCCATGTCATGGCGGGACCATTTGCTGTCGTGGCTCTCGCATACTGGCTTCCAGGTCAGTGATAGGTCGACTACATCAGATCCATAGACTTACAAATGCCATGTCGTTCAAAGACTGCTGTTCGCTGATCCTCCACCCAAGCGGATATGAAATGAGTGCCACGTCCGCCTGCTTAATCTTAACCTCAGGATCCATGCCGTCATACTCAATTATTATCTCCGCATCTTTATCGTACGGTATCTTAATTTTGTCCGAGATGGTAGACCAGTTCGCGGGAACATCGCCAGCGCCAATCAGTCTCGCAACGGCTGGTGCCCATTCCCCCAGCAGGACCTTGATCCCCGCATTAGTATATGCACCGTTATTTATCGAGTAAGCAAATTCATCCTGTTCACAGTCAGTCGACCAAGCCATCTCCTATTGGTAAAGGTGAAGTTCGTACCGGCTCTCCCAAAAGAATGGTATCGTACTGTCCCGTTGTGCCATTTAGGACAACGTAGGCAGCAAACATGTCAGCGACACTTTTAATCAACGGCCATGCTTTAGTTTGAAGCCAGTTCTTGTCCCCATTGTAGAGATAATGGTTCCAATGTGACAGCGCGATGTCCGTGTTCAAGTGATACTGATACCACACGCAGAGCCCCGTTCCAGTGCAGTTACCGTACCGCCCACTTGTCCACGGGTACAGCGCGCCAGGCCGGCCCCATTCCCGTGCATTGTCCTCAGCCTGACCCAGCAAACGCTGCCTGTAGTCGAGAATTGGTCGTGCTCGGGATGGATGCAACGCCATCAATGGAGGGTACATCCAGAGATCGCTATCCCAGAAGACGAGTCCAGCGTACGAGTCGCTGCTCAGACCGCCAACAGGGATGGAGTTTTCAGTCATTCCACTTGGGCTGTCGGCAGTAACCGTGTTGGTGAGCAAATGGAAGAGCGCCGCGCGAGTTGTTCTCTGTAGTTCGCCATCTCCTGGGATGATGATGTCTGCGTCGTTCCAGATGTCGCTCCATGATGAATGATGCTCAGCCATAAGCTTGTCCCATGAAGTAGTGGAAGCCTCGGTAACAGTTTTGATTGCCGTAGTATACGCGCGACGAGGGAAGGCATCGGTTGAAGCGATCCCGGCGTATTTTATGATTGTAATTGTGCGTTCCCCATGACTGCTCAAATCGATGTTCCAGCTCTGCGCCATGGAGCTCATGTTTTGTGAGACAACGTGGGCGTTATTCGTAGCATCTTTCCGTGACTTCTCCACAGAGGCAGCCTCGTGCGAACTGAGGCCAGAAAATTTGACTCTGGAGGCAACATATGCCGTGGTATTCTCGACTCCCCATGGCTTGACAGACGTCCAGATTAGGCCCTCATCGTCGAGGAAGTTTTTATCGCCAAAATTAGCCCGCGTTGCGCCAGCACCGTCAAGCACATCCGTGATTGTAAAGTTTATCGGCACGGTTGTTGTTATGTCGAGCCGTACAAGGCCTAAGGTCAGGCGTTGGTGATGGGCCAAAACGGTAAAGTTAAGCTGGAGCGGGTGCGCAGACAGTTTGGGTTGCCATGTCACATTGGTATGCACAATGCCGTCGTTAATTGACTGTGATTGAGAGTATCTACTGATCTGTTCTGAATTCACACCAGGCTGGTAGCTCTCCCCAGCGTTGGTCGTGACGACGAGACCTGTCCAATCCGGTATTCCGCTGATGACGCTCTCGCCAGGGCGCAAAAGGCTCTCTGGCAGGGTTGGATGCGTAACTCTGTCCTGCAAATTCCAGAACCCAGTGATGGTGCCAAAAGTTGCACGATTCTGGTCCAAGGGCCACCCATTCAAGGCAGGGGAGCCATCGGGCAGTCTCTCAATCCAGTATCCGGTCCCCTCTGCAGGAAGAGTTTGACCAAAATAGCCATTGGATACATATGGCGCTGACTGATAGCGATTCGGAGTAAATGATTCAGTGGTGAGTACCCATGATGCCCCATCACCACCAGATGGGGAAGCTATGTTCTGCAACTTTGCATGGCAGATGATGGCTGTAAAAGCTGAGAAAAGAGAAACTGCCGTCGGTCGCCACATGACGCGTTGCTCTGAGAGTTCAACACAGGAGAGCAACAGAGCCAAAAGAGCAAGAAATGACCCCCACAGCCGATATAACCGTTGGCCGTTATAACGTGTCTCTCCACGGAGGGTTTGCGTTATGCTGACAGCGTCTGGCTTCATCGCCATATTTGCCTACTAGGCTTACCTCCTGCGATATCTAGTTCCATGTCCAAACGTGAGCCAAATATGGAGGTGTAATTCAGATGATTCCCTGTAAGAGGATCCAAGCATCAATTCAAACTTCTAACTGGCAAGTATAGGTACTTGATGCAGTGAGACGGCCTAATCTTAGACAGGCAGGCAACCACTACAGGCCCACTGAACGGATACGATGCAACTGCAACACGTGCACGGAGTAAGCAATGCCCCTCTGCAGAGAGCACTCCATACATCCATGATGCATGCGTATGCACACCCTCCGTTACTCGTAGATCTCCCCACACCCATACAGGGTGGGTACGGGAAATGGCATTTGAAGAGGCTAGAACATGGGGACTTGACGACTCCATGATGTGGAGGATGATGCTAGTCATGTTCTGGAACCAATTGGTGTGCACAGGGCTCGTTGAAGCGCTGCAGTCATCCATCTAGCTTTCGGCCCGTTGTTGGAATGTCGATTCAAGCTTGAGCTATCGTATTCCTATCACCCAGACCTCGTTTCCTCGTCTACAATCGATTGAGGATCCCCGGAGGTGGATCTTACCCCCGGCTGTTCCAACCGAATAACTTCATCCTCTCACTTGGCAGTTGGTGAAACTCCTATTGCAAGAAATAAACTCCGCCCCATGCCCTGGAGGAGTAACAGCATCAACAGTACATGATTATCTCATTGCTCGTGTGATCAAACATAAGCAAAGACAAGTAAAGGGCGTACGACAAATTAGCTTACATCCTAGCATATCTTGGTGAGCTAGATTTGTCGATGCTACTGGCTTGTCTGCGTTTCGTACTGTTTGGTTTTGGCCATCCGCAGCTACCCGTCGGCGAGGAAGTAGTGCGTCCTAATTTGTGCTCAAGGGTATCTGGATAGGCAGTGTCCAGGGTACTGAAATCTTGTATCACAATGAGTGAGAAGAGCTCAATGGCTGATTCACTGGAAGATGGCTTCTACCTCGATATCCTGGGGCAGCAGCCGATGCTGAATAACATATACACGCATGTATGTCTCTGCTTTGAAGTATCTGACTCTTCGTCATACACTGCCATTTTCAGCAGATTGCAAAATGGCCTCGGAGAATTGGCCGCCAGCTTCCCATGGATTGCCGGGCAAGTCATCAATGAGGGTGCTGGTGATGGCAACACGGGCGTCTTCAAAGTAAAGTCGTTCAAAACACCCCAACTTATCATCAATGATCTCAGGCAAGATGCTTCAATGCCTTCAATGTCTGAAATAAAGGCTGCAAGATTTCCATTTCGCATGTTGGACGAAACAGTCCTGGGGCCACGAAAAACCTTGCCTGATAGGATTGCAGATGACTTTCCTGTTCTAATCCTGCAAGCCAATATTATTACCGGCGGTCTTTTGCTTGATATCCTCGGAGAGCATGGGATGATGGACATTGCCGGACAAGACCAGATCATTCATCTGCTTGCCAAGGCCTGTCGAAGTGAGCCTTTCACTAGTGACGAGCTTTCGGCCGGCAATCTTTCCCGACGTACCATTATCCCGATTTTTGAGGACGATTACGCGCCAGGGCCAGAACTGAAGCATCAGATCGTGAAGAAAATCCAGGGAGTGCGATCTTCTGATGAAGAGAAGCAAGCAGCAACACCTCCTCGGTGCAGGTGGGTGTACTTTGGGTTCCATATAAAAGCTCTAGCAGCCATCAAGTCACTCGCCATGAATAACAAGGGGAATTGCACACAATACGTCACCACCAATGATGCTCTCTGTGCCTTTATCTGGCAGTCCATCATTCGCTCCCGAATGTCGCGTTTGGGTCCAGAAATGCTGACGACAACATTCGCCCGAACCGTCGACGTGAGAAGATACCTGGGTATTCCCAAAGAGTATCCAGGCATCTTGCAGAACATGACATATAACAGCTACACCACACAACAACTGGTGCAGGACGAAACGCTCGGCAGCATTGCGTCTGATCTTCGAGCAGCGGTGGATCCCGACACTTGCGATATCTCTTTCCGCACTCGAGCAATGGCGACTCTGCTCGAACGTTCGCCCGACAAGAATGTCATTTCCATGACAGCAAGCTTAGACCAGTCCATGAACATCATCATGAGTTCTTGGGCAAGCATCAAGTGTCCAACAGAAGACTTTGGTCCGGAACTTGGTCAACCAGAGGCCGTGCGTATTCCCAGTTTCCTGCCTGTCGAGGGCATGTTCTATCTGCTGCCCGAGATGGAAAGGTATGGCGGTGGCCTGATAGCTGGGTTATGCATCAGGGATGATGATCTTGAGGACCTGAAAGAAGACGTTGAGTGGACCAAATATGCAACATATATTGGTTAACGACCTGAAACATTGTCCTGCTTCTCCAATCTGGGTCTTTCATACGCATTCCTTGCGTTGAGGTCATGCGCCAGATGGAAATATTTGACTTGAAGGACGTAGACATGATGATGCCCATACTTATACAATGTACTACTAGCATTCCACGTTCAAGTAAAGGGATAAACACGGATGTTCTCTATACAGTCAGTTCAAAGTAACCCAATGATGAACGATGATGTCATTTATATCTACTTCAGTGGCATGTGATTGTAAATAAATGGCCATTGACTGGCTATACGAGCAAAAAGGCTGGTTCACGAATCATCATGTCGTCATTTATGCAAGGGGAATTGAGGCTTCTTGGAGAACATAAATTGCGGTCCGCACAAGCTCAACAATCCCAATTCTTGAATGTATTCCTTTCAAAAGCAGTTATTCCCATTCATTTATTGACGATAAGGCAATTTGTGTTAAGGACAGACAGCATTCTACTACAATGGACGGCAAACCAAAGACGAATGGTAACAAGGAAGCCAAGGTGACCAGCTTCATCCCAGAAGCCCCAGTCACGGAGGAGCGAAAGCCGTTTTTGCAGCCCGATGATGATATCAGGCTGCCTCATATGGGTAATGATCAGATCGATGTTCCTCCATTGGCAGTTTGTAGTTGCTGATGCGAAATACATGCAGGAACTGCGAGGGCCAATCTTGCTGCAACTTATGAATGTCCAAAAGGGACCACGAAAAACGGCTGGGCAGAGAATCATCGCGATCAAACCGTATGCTGGCTTATTCGGTGGAATTGTTTGCAACATTTACTGACTCTCGTGTAGGTCCTTCAACAACACGTCGAATTCTTCGACCAGGTAAGTCGACTCCCTGCCAAAATGAGTCTACTTGCTGACGAAAACAGGATCGCGACGGCATCATCTGGCCTCTAGACACATACAGGGGCCTCCGAGTCGTAGGCTTCAACATATTCCTCGCCATTCTATCCATGGTGATTATCCACTTCAACTTCTCCTACCCAACCGTCCCAGGCTACCTCCCCGACCCCTTCTTCCGGCTCTGGATCAAGAACATCCACAAGGACAAGCACGGCAGTGATAGCGGTACCTATGACACAGAGGGCCGCTTCGTGCCCCAAAGGTTTGAGGACATGTTCTCCAAGTATGCCGAGGGCAGGGACTATGTGACTCTCGAGGACGTCTGGAGACTCCTCAAGGGACAGAGACTGATTGCCGACCCAATCGGCTGGGGCGCGGGCATCTTTGAGTGTAAGTCTCGGTCCCTTGCTAATTGAATATCTTTACTAACTTGTCAAGGGGCTGCGACGTACATTATGCTTTGGCCAGAAGATGGCAGGATGATGAAGGAAGATCTTCGACAGCTTTACGATGGGAGCCTCTTTTTTGAGATTGCCAAGAAGAGACAGAAATCAGCCTGAACAATTCCCGAGCGATGATTCAACTGTGTCATGACAAAAACAACGGATTGTAGCACAATACGACAAATGGTCGATTGCGCAGGATGGCTTTGATCCTCATAGCCGTGTATAAGGGCATTTTCTAGGCTGAATCGAACCTGATAATAAAGCAAGTAGACAGGGCCGGAAACCATGCATTACCCGAGTTGGTGATGTCTACAATTCGGCTTAGAAGGGATGGTCTGGCCTACGATATGCAGAGAATCCCCATATTATCCACACTGATATCGCATCACACTTCACTGCATCTGCTATCCTCGTCTCATTGTGACTTTTGACTGTCATCCTCATGCTCATCCCATTATAGAATCATGGTATCTTAAAATGATGGCTTTATAGAGAATTATTGACGCGGTGATCCTCCGTGATGCCCTCCATTAAGACGGTCAGCTCTTTTACACAAGTTCATTGGCAAGTTGACCAGATTTCAGTATGCGATATTACGATATGTTCTCGTACAGATGTGTTGGACATCCATTCTCAATCCTAATTCACCAACCCAAAACTCCAACGCCTCAAAAAGCATGTTAGCCACCTCAAGACATGCGTTTAAGAGGACCCTCGTAGACCTGCTGGGGATTATTCATCGCAAGCGGCCACAGCTCCGTCAAATACTGCGTCTGCATAGTCAGCAGCGGCCCAACGTCATCCCACAACAGACTGCTGAGGATTCTCAAGCTGCCGTCGTAGCCAGGGGACTCGGCCTCACGCTCCTCGTCCACGTCGGCGGGGTCAAAGTCGGCGGCTACAGCGAGCACGAATCCGCCCTGGTCCGGCGCCGGCTTCAGATACGAGTCGATGACGGGCTTGTCCGCGACCAAAAAGATCTCAGTGCTGGTCTTCGGTGGGAATCCATCTTGAGCTTCGGCCAGTTTCTTAAAGTTCCTACATCCAGTTAGTTAACTTCCAATTTATTCCGTCTAGATATGACACATACTCTTTGAGGGCTTCAATATCTTCATCCGGAACTCCCAGAAACCGAGCATCTCGCCAGTGCACTTTCGAGATAGGCCGAAATTCTTCAACTCCCTTCAGCTCGCTTCCCCAGTTCGACAAATCAGCTTCTAGCTTGGTCTTGAACTCTTCCCACTCCTCGCTGCTGTGGTCATAGCAAGTACGGTAAATAGCATAACTCCAGCCATAGCCATTACTCTCGTGCTCAAACAAGTACCACTTTGCATCCCTCACCCAGAGCTCTTCGTCTGCTAGCTCAGTCTGGCTGCGCAGCTCAAGTCTGGCTTTCTCCTGTGCCAAGACCTGGCTTTGGGCAATCCGTGATGTACTTGACAGCTCACGCAAATTGCGTTGCTGGTAATCGTCACCAAACCATTGCTCGACGCGCGATAGATACTTGAGCCGGCGATAATAATCAGCCTTCCGCACGTTCGTGTTTGCCGAGAAGGAGATTGTGGTTTCCACAAAAGGGTTATTGGGCTCAACTATTGTTGCAGAGTCTTGCAGAGGCAAATCGTCCCCTAGGTATCCATCCATGGGAAGAAAGATGGCCGAGTCCGCCTGCGCTGCATTCTCTAGCAGATCGTGAAGCATGTTGGTGAGAATTCTCTCCTGCTCGCTGGAAGACTCATACACGTCACCACCAGCCGGCATTTGGCCCACTCTAGAGGCTTCTAAGGCTTCGAGAATGGGTCCACGGAGCCGGTCAATGTGATCAATAACCCAGTGGTGAGAACGGTTGGATATGTAGTTGAATAGGGATTTAATGTATTCGTGCCACTGAGCCGCGAGCTGCACTGGCGGTTCATTCTCTTGAGCTTTCTTGATGTTTAGGGCGTCCTCAAACGTCTTTAAATGACTATAGATGAGATTATACGTCTCTCGCAGGAAGGGTTTGATCACCGGATGATTGAGATAGTGAAACACTTGGATAACCATGCAGAGATACCGGCAGGCAAGGTGAAAGTTGTTTGGTGAGTCGAGAGAGAGGTCTTGCCAACGTCTCTCCGACAGCGGCATGACGGCCTCCCAGAGTCTTGACTTCATTGCATGAAGTTCCTTTGAGATGGGTACCAGTCTATCGGCGTCTTGAAAGGAGCCAATGCTTATCATGATCTGTTCCATGGGTATCTCGCCATTTGTATTGAAGGGAGCAGGAGCCCAAGATGACAATGGTTGCTGCATCAACTCAAAGTCGTCGGAATTGAGGACAGGCAGCGTTGACTGCGTGCCGTCTGGGAGCCGGCCACTGGTTGCGGATTCAATAAAGTGAATGATGGTCTGAGACTCCAAGATGCGATCGACGATCCACAGCTTTGCGTCACGCGCTTCGTCGGACATTTCAGGCGAGAGGATGTGCTCATGGATGGGTGACGGTGTGTTGCCTCGCGCGATGCGGCTGTTGAGAAAGTGATTTGACCAAATCGATCCATTCTGGCTCATCGCCAAGTCGAGCTGGAAGAGGAACTGAGTGAGGTTCATGGTGGGCCGTCTTTTTTGAGAGTGGCGAGACAAAGCAGATGGATCTGCCTCGCAGATTGCAAACAGATGCTGATCTTGAGATGGAGATCTCTAGTTGGATCTACGAGTGGATGAGAGGGGTAAGTGAAGATGGATACGATAGAAAGGAGACTGCCAATGACGAATTGAAGATGGAGAGAATACCAAGATGCGCATTGGAGACGGAAAGATGCAATTTATCTTGACAATCTTCATTCAATGGGTGGGTGAATGTCGTGCAAAGCTTTGTCATCCACGCATCCTACGATGGCTGCACCACCATTAGGCAGTAGGCAGACACTGTGGGGTTCTAGTTCATGTCTACTGACTGTCGCTACCCATTTTAGCGGTTCATAGAAGGGCGCGCTCGAGTCGCTGTAACGCCGTCTTTAGAATGGACGGATATGATGCCTAAAGCACTGACACTCTTTCGTAATTGGAGGACGGAATGGTCCTTCATCTGCCTAACGAGTGGGTAATTTTGTGTCTTAGATAACAGGATTAGAGTCAGATCACGAACCATCAATTCCACCAGCACATCTCTCGCCAGCCGTATCAGTAGTCGTTAACAACATCCAACAAGTAATCAATTCCTATAAAAAGAGTTCCAGAAAATAAACTGGAGATACGAAAGGTAAATACAGTAATATGACTGACGAGCCTACGCGGCAATGCCTCGTCACTCATGCTTCCTGAACGAAACATACCACGCGCCACTGCCGGGACCGAAGTATGGCATCAGCTTATCGATTTCCTCTGCAAAGATTTCAGTCGCAGAGGCATCTTGGTGAAGCTGCAATTGCATGTCAGCAAGGGCCATCCATATCAGCATCTGCAAAGACATACCTCGACGCTTTCCCAGCCAAGAAGATACGCTGCCAGTCGACGTTCACCAACCTCAAGGTGCTCCGTCCTTGCCAGTGGAACGCCTGTTGGAGAGTTTGAGTTGAGGGAGTATGCCCAGTGGCCGCCGGTGAATCCCAGCAGTTTGTAGGTATCAGTGTAGGTCTTGTGCATTGACGTCTTGAAGGAGATGTCCGACATTGGCGCATCGTCCACGAGCCGAATGTATGCCTGGATGTATTAGTATCAAGGCAAAAACGTACAAAACAAACGTACGAATTCACAAATGGGTGCTTCAATCGCTTTAGAAAGTTCCTCAAGCTGACTGTCCTCGAAATTGTAAAGCACAGATGTCGCATTTCCGTCTACATCGTTGAGCTCTTCAATGAGCGACGGCTTCACGCTCAGATCCGTTGAGCCTGGCCATTCTATATACATGTCAGCCAGCTGAAACATCATTAACATCCTTCCAAGGACCTACGAATGATCCAGCAAATCTCATGTCTCTTTTTGGATAAAGATAGAGACTTAGTAGACAACATGTATCCGTAGTGCTGGCTGACGGCACCAGCTTCAGAGACATGCTTGCGCAGCCCGAGGAAAGCGGGGGCTGAAATGGTGAGAGAGGGTCTCAGCGTGAGGCGAATGACTTGGAGCAACATGTTGCCAACTTGGTTCAGAAGTTATTTTGAGAGGTGAAAAAAAAGACAGAGAGAGAGAGAGATGGAAGATGGTGAATTCCATTGATAGAAAAGTCTCCCTATGAAAAGGAGACTTTATATAGCACGGTCTTATAACCAGAGTTCGATATCATTTCCTTGGCGGGCAAGTGGAGCTGCGCAGTGAGACACCGCATCGTGCACCGACGCACCCGGAGTTCCGTCCATCAGCCGGAGCAGAGAGTGCAGGGCGCATCACGGATTCACAGCGACAACAAGTTGTCACTCCGTGGCATTCACTAAAGGCCATTAAAGTCAAATCTTTCACACGTGTAAATGAGTAACTTACCCATGGCCATAATCATTATCCCAAACTCATCCGTTTCTGCGAGCCATGCATTCACCCTCTCATCAACCTGCACGCCAGGCGGAATGGCCATCAGCTCTTCCATGCGAAAGAATCCTCGGGGTCGCCATCTGAGCATCCAGCGACTATATCGACGCTCCCATTCCTCCTTTGTTGTTGCCAGCCATAGGAGTTTGGATGTCGGCGCGAGTATAAATCCAATCTCGTGACAGTGGTAGGACAAAAGGTTGTTGTACGCTGAAAATGCCCATTCGAAGCAGAAAAACGCCAGGATCGTGCGGGTCTTTGTTGTGATCCGTATCCAGTCTTCCCACTCCGGCGCGGCCTTGGGTTCTTCCTCGGCAAGCGTCAGACCCGTCTTGGCCAATATGTGTGCGACTTCGTGAAGTTTCATCATCTTCATGTGGCTAAAGCAATTGTTTGGGTCGTTGTCCTTTTCCGGGAGGAAAAAAGCATAATGGCATACATGAGAAGCGATTGCATTGCGGCGAGCAAATCTTCTTCCTCATAGTTTATGTACTGTACTTTGGTCAGCAGAAGCATCTACTACACCAGGCTAATCATACCTCGTCAACGAGCCGCTGCATTTCTTGGTCGATGGTCGACTCGATGATTCCAGCAGACTGTTGGCTATGCCCGTCCCACATTCTTGTTATGACAATGCAGTTGGCCATTGGCAAACGAACCTTGTCCGGTAGCAGCTGGCAAGGGTGAATAATGGGACAGCCAACATCTTCATCCTGGACAAGCATCCGAGGATATGTCCGCAGCACGCGAAACAGAAACTCCATGCTGTGGCCCGCGAGCTTGGAGCTGGGGGCATTGATATCCAACAGCGGGTTCATCCATCTATCACGAATGGGATCCACCGAGTCTGCGGTCAGATCGACAGTCACTGTTTGATCCCCATGCAAAGGTACTTCCGTCAAATCGATTTCATTCGGTATACCTGCGGCCGGTGACTGTTGCGCGAGGGGCGTTGGTGCGGAAACGGGACCTGTGAATTGACTAAAGGTAGAATGATGCTGTGTACCGTCCGCTCCGCTGAAAGCGATGCTCGACTCTATAGTGGACGCTTCGCCAGTGCCAGATGACAGAGGCGACGATGGAGAGAGGGGCATATTGGTGGGTATATCGGCTCCCTGGTCTGGCCACTCGCACGAGACACTTCGCGAAGAACATTTCGAGCAAACAGGCTGAACGAGATCACACCTCACCTTGGTGCGTACGCATTCTCCGCATGCCTTTGCCCTGCGGGGCGCCCCTCTCAACTTGGGGCATTGCTTCACGTGTCGCACCCATGATGACTCTGAGGAGTTCCCAGTCAGGATTGTCTCGACGCGTGCGCTAAGCGAACTGATGATGTCAACTTACTTCTTGTGAATGGAGTTCTGCAAATGTTGCACGCCCAACGAGGAGAGCTCATCATCGCCACGACCAACGGGTTCCCGCTCACGCACGCACGGCGGCACACTAGAGCCTTCATCGAAGACACGCTGCAGAGTAGCTTGGTTTGGACAAGGAGCCATTGCCACATCCGTACTAGACTTACCATTTTAGCCGCGGCTCATTATTAATCCGGCTAATGACGTGATCAGACGGAGCCAATTCACTTTGCCTACCCTAAAGCAGATGCAAATGAACAGAAATCAGCCCGACGCGGAAGAACTGGGCTGGGTTTTGTGCATCGGTAAGTCTGATTAATAGATATTTAGATAACAAATACTTGAAATAACTTATAGCACCAATGGTGACAATTTCCAATGGCTGTTTGTTGTGTCATATTGGCATGTTACTACCACAGTTACATCATTCAACTCACATCCCATCATACGCATATGCGCTGTCAATATTGAAAATGTTGAGCTTGGTCCCTTGTCAAAAATGCCTTTCATGCAAGCCACGCTGATGGATTCCTCCCCATTTGCTGCTCATCCTCGTGAGGGAGCCCACATCTACATGCTCCCCAGTTAAATCGCCAAGACGATGCTACCTCGAGGATCGTGACCGCTGATTCTGGACTGATCGAATGTAAATATTTTTTTTAGATCCTATTCATAACTGCATAAGAAGAATCTTCTCCTGACAAGATAAGATCCTCAATACCTACACGGACTACAATGGTTATCGATTCAGATGAGCCTCGCTACCATTTCTCTGATAATGGTCAAAGTACACGGCGGGTTAATATTGTCGCAAACGCACAACCTTTTGGTGGCGGACCTGGTGCGACTCTGAGAGCAATCGTCCCATTCTTGCGAGACCGTCTCAAGTCTTGGGGGCCCGTGACATTACATTATGTTGGATCAAACATCACGATGGAGCTTCAGACGCTTCGTAAAGGACGAGACTGCATCTACTGGGACAAGCTACATGATGTCGACGTCTCCTCCCATCGGGGCAAGGCGCAGCTCGAGTCTCTCCTTGGCCATCTACAGCCACGCCTTGTTGTGACGGCCATGGACGAGGACTTTGCCGCCACTGCGAGGCAAGCTGGCTGCCGTGTTGTCATCATAGACCTGCTGCTCTGGTGGTGGCCTGGAAAAATCCCTGACCCATGGCGAGAAGCAGAACGAATCATGGCGGCTGATTTTTACGGTGTCCGAGAGCGGGTTGTTCGTGAGAAGCTGACCAATGTGGTGACACTTCCACCTATCGGCCCACCGATCCGGACAAACAGATTGTCGCCGCGCAAGGACGTTCTTCTCAACTTTGGAGGGCTGCTCAACCCGCTCATGTCCAAGGAGGAATGCATTGAATACGCTCAGATGATATACAGGTTGGCGCGGCGGGCTCTCAAGCTGCGGAACGCCGCTCTTCCAGAGGCTGATTCTGCTGAGCTGATGGTCCTGGTCGCGAGTTCTGATGTGGCAAGGGCGATTGATGCCGAGAATCCCCAGGTTGCGCGGATGGTGTTGCCCCATGAAGCGCTTGATTTGATGGCGACGGCCCAATTGGTCTGCTGCACACCAGGGCTCGGTAATCTTTACGCAGCAGCAGCAGTTGCCGAGACTGTATTACTGCTGCCTCCCCTTCACGAGACCCACGGTCTTCAGATCGCTCTAGTGCAGGAGGCAGGGGTTGGCGTCGATGCAGTCGAGTGGCATGATTTGATCGGTGGCAGCCGCATGAATTATGACAGGCCGGGCCCTGAAGTCGTGGCGGATGTGAGCAGGGCGCGGAGGAGGGTCATTGCCAGCCTAGAGATGCAAGAGATCATGGTGAATCGTATGCTCATGGCAATGAATGCCGCAGCCAGAGGATTGGATGGCGAACCTCCGCTGCGGACACTGATTACGACATTTGGGCAGGATAATGGAGATCAGATGGCCGCAGAAATTGTAAATATGTTGGGGACGTATTGAGACATTTCATAATATACGAAGTGACGGGGTAGGCAGCCCGTTTTCATATCCAGGGCATGCGTCACTGTGATCAAGTTGTGTAACGATTAGGTGAAGATAAGCGCTACAGCGCTAGGCTCTGTTGGATGAAGGCGCGGGGCTCAGGAGCCCTTGTGTGTGATGGAACGCTATTTGATTGCATAATTCCTATGCTCCCTATCAGGATCGCGCATTGTGACAAGTTGATATGGAGTATTTGTGGCTGGTGGTGTGGCTGACGGGGCTGGTGTGAACCTCGATACACGCATCTTGGAAAAATACATTGTCAGGGGGCCAGAAAATCAGCAAAACAGTGTAAGTCTACCGTAGGTTAAAGAAATAACAATTAGTTAATAACCTCCCATATTTCATCACCTTTCTTTAACGCTCTTATCCTGAGGGCGTCAATTGATCTGGCTGATTTGGCATGCACTTAGTCTTATGACGTCGTGCCTCCTCAGCCCCCTCCCCTCATCAATTCAACATCCATGGCTCTGTCTCTTTGCCCGTTCTGTCGACCTCAGTTTCTCCACACGTCCATCCCATTCGTATTCCGAATCTATTAACAGGTAATGTAGCTTATTCTCTAGCCACTGGAACTGATAGATAGCTAATGAGAGCTGCAGATCATCGGGGTGAAAGCTCGCCGCCAAAAATGGACGAATCTCAGACATGTACTGTGGTCAAAGAACTTCATAGCGATCTCGCGCGGAAGTACAAGAAGCACCCATGCTTCAATCGAGAGCAGATGGAGATCCTTTCAAAAGGGTCAGCGGGAGAAATGCGTCAAGGCTGGTGTTGCGGGTGGGGTTATGCTTAAACATTCATCTGATGCGTCTCTGGGGAATGTCTTCAAAATCACCCCGGAGTGGAATTTACGCGACATCGCAGAGTCTGGATCCGATTTCCTCCTCGACCTTCTTGAACACCGCGCCACGAAGCCGCTCTTTGAACAGTATGGTGAGGGATTCAATGGGAGAAAGGGAGACCGCGACTTCATCCTAGAAATGGTGCGCACAAAGAACCTCCGCCATGTCAATTCTTTCAGGGATAGTTACACTCTTTTCGTCAACGACGATGAGCAATATGGGTTTTCCTACGAGATTGTTTCTGAGAATGCTTCGATGGAAGCATACTTCAAATCTCTCATGCAACGTGGCTATTGTGTTCCCCAGTCCACCGGAGAATTGATCCTCCAGAGACAAGCCACCTTGCTGCAGAGCCTCAACATCCTGGTTGAAGACATCTTGGATCTGGGCTCGCCGACCATGATCCGGATGAGACGGCCTCAGAAATCCGACAAAGCGGCCACAGAGGCCTTGTCCAAACTATCGATCCAAAACCAGTCAACCAAGCTTGCGCTCCCAGATCTCCTGGCTACCGCGCATGACCAGAGTGAATCACTTCAAGAGTACTTGGGTTTCCTCTCCGTTGAGCCTGTCGTGCTGTCTCACTCAGTCAATATTTTCTTCTTCAGTCGGCCAGAGCTCATCGCCGACGAAAAAGGCCGCCAACTGGCTGTTCACACTGACAAGTACATTAGCGGCGCTTTCTTTGATGCAGTTCACAGCGCAATCAAAGCGGCTGCTATTTGGAATTACATCAACCGCCTCCTACAGCTTCTTGAAACCTTGAAAACTGACAAAGTCTATCGAGCTATCGTTTTGCAAGAGATCTCCAATGTTTGCCATCTTGAATACGGCCGCGCGCAGGCCCTCTTTATGCGCCACGTCCAAACGGGCACGGGTTCTAAGTGGTTCAAGCGGCTTTCTAATAAATACGACAACCTCGGAAACGCAAAGGTGGCCATGAAAGGCAAGCCTGATGAGTTGACGATAGCCGATCCACAGCTCCACTACGTCCTTCGACTTTGCCAATCAGATACCAACGCTACCAAGGCAGCCGACTGGATGGGGAAGCTGGGCGGTCTCCATACGGCTCACCCTACGGAGAGAGAGAAATTGGAAGGGAGGGAAGTAGAGGCCCTATGTGATTTGGCTGTCATCATTGGCTTCATTCGGGATCTTTCCCCGTTGATCTCGATGCCTTCACTCTCTCGCAAAAAGGGTCAAATGTTTGTCGCCAGATCTCAGGAGCTGGAGGCCGAATTGAACCAGCTGAAGTCACAGGTCGATCTCCGTGATTGGGTGGTTCCTATTGACAATCTTCTCGAGCCGGGAGTCGCCTCCACTGCGTTGGGAGCGCTCGACCAGTTTGTTGCTGAGAAAGCCGGCTCGAAAATTGGATTTCTGTATCAGGATTTGGTCGAAGAATGCTTTTCTGATCTCCAGAATCAGTACGAGCAAGTCAAGACCAAATTGGAGCAAAAAGCCGAATGGACACCTTTGCCAGTTCCGCCTCTAGAACCGTTGGAGAAGCGTATAGAACAGAGGAAGCAAAAGGAAAAGACTCGTCCATCGCATTCGTCTGCTTTCGAACTTGCACCGCACGCTGCAGAGTCACCTCCCCAAGAAGAAACCCTTCCCCCCAAACATTTATCGTCAGCGCCTCAATAGCCAATGTTTTCGAGAGCCTGTTTGACAAATCTCAGTCGCGCGGTGCCATTAACTGGACCTCTTTCGAAGCAGCAATGACGGATTTGGGGTTTACCGTCATGCCCAAGTTTGGTTCGGTCTACACCTTCTTCCCTCCAGAGAGAATGAGGGCAACAAAGTCGCTTACGGTGCACCGACCGCACCACTCGCGGATCGAAGGCTATTTAATTCCCATATTCGCGCGCAGGTTGAATCGATTATATAAATGGACTGATGATACTTTTAAGATTAAATAACGGGTAAGAGTTGGGCGTGTAATTAGGCTTTCAGCCGCGGCTCAAGCTGGGGACAAAAGGGGCACTCGAGTGACAATAATGTTTCAGGGTCTACATGAAGGTTTCTTGATCAAGGTGGGCAAAGTACGAGGTGGTCGACGAATTTACTGCATTTCATCATCTGTGGATGAGCAAATTCTTTCTGGAGAGTAGAAGGTCTTATCAGATGTTCACGTCAATTCGGAATTGCCGGGACACCACCTGGGGTGCCACTTTCGTGATGGGTTGATGCCCCTACTAAGCTATGTCTTTTGTGTAGTTTGGCTTGGTCCACGATTGAAAGTTGTCTCCCTAAACTGCATTATCATTATCAGTTTCAAGACTGACCTAACAGCCCAATAACTCAACTAAACATTTGTGAACTACTTTATAAAGTCTCACACCCCTCGGACTGGCCCAATTGGGTATCTAATTTGACCTCCAATATCATCGGGCAGGTTGTCACATCAGAGGCGCTCCACACTCATTACGAGCTCGGTGTCATCATTCTAATAAAGTGGTTCGACTCATCCTTGTACTCAATGTCCAGTGTAAAATTGACAACCGCGGAGTGTATCCAACTAAATCTTCAGGTCGCTCCACCAACAATGGCTTCAACCTGCTACGACTTCCTCGTCGGATGAGACACAGATGACGTCGCTGAAGAAAGACGCCAGTGGTAGTAACAAGTCGAAGGGAACGCCTTTGGCTAACCTACCCAGTCAATGAGACCAGAAGTCAAACCTATCTGCTGTAGTGGTAATAGTCGCCTCCGATGCAAGTTCATTTGTCACTGAGGGTAATGATACAGCTACGGAAGGACATTTGCAATTACTACTCTAGGCTAAAAGTTGTCACTGAATCTATTCGCTTCGTTGAGTCACATTGCGACACAATGGTTTGACAAGATTGACTGGTGGCGATTGAGGGCAAAGAGCCAACAGAACACGAAATTATGCCAAAATTATTCCGTAGCAATAACAAAGCCATGTCTTGATGGCAAATCTGGAAATCCCTGAGCGAATTGCAGAAGTATCCGCCACCCGTTCGGTGCGTTCGGGTAGGTTGCAGCCCGTGCATGAACTTTGTGATCACAAATATGAATGATATATAAAACCGAATTAGAGAATAAGGAGAGGGAAGGAGGAGAAGGGGGATATAATGGAAGGTATAAGAACCGATAGCCACAGACAACGACGCGAAGCAACGAAGAGCGATGTCAAGAATAAAGGGTAATAAGAGGCTATACGTAAAAAGGGGCAACAACGGTAGTAAACAGAAACAACGGTAATGACACAATCTCTCCTCCACATATCTCTTTCTACTTTGATTTGAAGGGAGTCAAATGAATACAAGCAGGGCTTAGCTTATGCCTTGCATGAACGTTGGATCGACACAGCAAGGCTTACCCAACCAATCATGGTATTCGGCCGAGCTCGGCGGAGCAAAAGTGAGGCAAGGCTTCATGCCGTATGAGATTATTAATACCAGCTTATCCTAGGCAAATAGAAATGAGGACTAATGATAATTTGTATTTAGACCGGGACTCGGCCGAAACTGCATTCCCACTGTAGTTCTGTTTGAGACTAAGATACATATAAGAGGATGGGAAAGATGCAGATAATCTTTAGTAGCCTCGATCAAGAGAATCATCTCCTTCCTTCAATAGACCGTTTTCTTCCCACACAAACTATTTCTCTTCCTTTTCTTGAGAACAATGTCGACTCCTTCGCCGCCGCCGCTGTATATGCTGAGTTTCATCAAACGACGACCTGACTTGTCGGAGGAGCAATTTTACGCGTACTGGCGGAACATTCATGCTCCAAAGGTTGTTCCATGGGCCCAGAAGCACAATCTTGTTGGATATACGCAGGTAAGAGATTCAAGATCCAAAGGCAGGAGCCTGCATAGAATATGGACTAATCAACCCGGGCTTCGTTTCGTTTCGTTTAGATCCACACGCCCAGCAATATGCGACAAACTCTGGCTGCGGTGCCTGTTCCGCTTTCCCTCTTGGACTATGACGGGGCCGTGATTTGGGAGATCCCCAGTCTGGAGGTGTTTCTCAATGCCTTTGCTGATCCGTATTATCTCGAGATAATTGCACCCGATGAGGCACACTTTCTTGACAGGAAGGTTGCCACGATGACCCTGGGGCATTGCCACCCCATCATTGCTGGATGCAAGCCTCTTATCGAACTGTCGAATTAAGGGTGCTCTCTGTATATGAAGGAGTAGTGAGAAATGGGCGGAGGATAGTCGGCTAAGCTGGGTCATAAACTCGTGTTGCATAACGCGTTATGTGGTTGGTGGCTGTGGTAACTTCAATTCAATCTTTAAAATATGAAGATGCTTGCTCACGTGAGAATATGTGCCGTGCGTAATTGGAGATGAACGACCAGTATAGATATAGAATATACATGGACTATAGACTCATGAGGTAATGGTTGCCGAGGCATATTCTGGCGGAGGCTGCGCATCGTCGGGTAGTTCTTCAATGTACGGCGGGATGAGAAGCGCACATTGCGCTTCAGACTCTTCCACAAATGCAGTCGCCCTGTCACAGCACTCATGATAGGGAGGCGCCGCCGCTCCGAACCCGACCGTGGTTTCAAACGCACTTTGACGCATCTGCTGCAGCGCCTGTCTCTCATCCTCGAGAGATCTCGCCGTCTGTCTGGTCGCCCGCCGTTCTGCCTCGCTGAGCGCCTTGATCTCCTCAACGTAGCCCTTCTGTGCCTCTAGCGCATCTTCGAGTGCCTTCTTCAGCCCATCGGTGACGGCTACGATTTCCTGTCTGGTCTTGGTGCTTCTTCGTGCCACATCCCTGGAAAACTTGAGCGATTGATCTAGAGGCACAAGGTTCCCCACCGTGAGTTGCTCGCTGAGCTCGATCCCACGGTCGAGGTATCGGATGCAGCGTGCGAGTATCACTCTCACGTAACCTGTGTCTAATAAACTGGATCGACTTTCGAGGCTTGCCCTAGACGCTTCGAATGCGGCGCGTTGGATCGCTACCTTGATGGCCTGGACGATCATCACGCCTCTCACCGTCGCCTTCAATGACACCGTCTTCGTCGAATGAGCTGTCTTGGCCTGTTGATGTCTGCTTTCTTGCTCATCCTCATCCGGAAATCCTGGCGTGGGGCCGTCGAAAATGGTTGCGTACATCTTGTCTATTTCCCCATGAGCTGCAGAGTGCCGCTTGACCTGTTCTTCCAGCGTTTTGGCCTCGTCCAGCAAGGCCGCCCGGGAATCGTTCAGCTCCGCGAGCAGGATTTCCACCTTGCGCCGCCTAGCCAGCGCGTCGTGATATTCCTTTTCCTTTTGCATGACCCTATTGTCGAAGCTGTCCTTTTTGTGTAGCAGCGTGTAGACGAGCTTCTTCCCCACCGAATCGCGGTAGCTCTTATGATTCTTGAACCGAACATTCATCACTTCAATGGCGCCTTGGAGGTCGCTGTTGAGCTCGTTTACGCGCTTCTCGGCGTGATCACGCTTGAGTTCGTTGTTACCTAGCTGTCCTGGGGCGTCTGAAGTGGTTGCTAGTTCGCCCAAGAGCTGTGTATGAAGAGAAGCGGCAGCTTCAATGTCTCGACGGACCTTCCTCTCCGCTTGGGGATCCCGTGGCAAGTGTGCATTGTGAAGTTGGCCAACCAGGATGGGAAGAGAATCATGAACAGCAGGACTCAATCCAAGATCGAGTGGTGTTTTGTGGTCAGCCATTGCTGTGTATGTCGGCCTTTCTCTTAGTTTCAATCATATACTTCCTCTTGAGTGAACCTGCTTCGACTGCCCGTTAAACATCTAGAAGAACATTTATTATCCCTGAAGTGCAGAAAGGGAAGATAATATTATATCTCCCGGGGTTGGAGTCATTTCAGCCGTCTTATGGCATTTGGAATCATCTTTTTCCCCATTCAGCATTAGCGTAGCCACTTGATGATGCGCAGCAAGCAGCAGCTTATGAGATCGCAAGAGTAAGCAGCCACAGGAAGATGGCTATGCGATGGAAGCGATGGTCCAAGACGCTCTGACGGTCCATCACAGCACAGCATTGTGCAAACGTTGTGAAGCACTGCCGTCACTCTCACGTGTGTGATGTTCCGGTTTCATATTATTTGTGTATAACATTGACATTGCTTCATTATTAGCCCCCTCATATGTTTCTTTTTCTCCCCAAATCTGCACCTAATCGAGCCTTTCAATTTCCATAGGACCAGTCATGATCGTCCACGAGCCATTGCTGCAACAGTTCATCGCCGTCAGGCATAATTAGTTGTGACCTGTCAATCGTCGCGATGAATGCCAAGTCATAATCTGACGGCAACTCCGTAGTCGACAGCCCTGCATTTACATCCTGCACTGGCGCCTTTCTCGCGATAGAAATTGTACCAAAATAAGGAATCGTAAAGTCAACATTATCCCCTTGTAGACTTTGCGGGTTTTGCACAGCCATCTGGAGAATTTTCAACACATTCGACGCCTGCGCTGCGACAGCATCTTCAAAGCGCTCAACGTCCTGATCCAGCATTTTCATCACATCTCCCACCAAGTTCCAGTCTGCTTCTTTTTGGGCGGGCAAATTTCCCACTTCAAATGTCGCGTTGGGCAACGACAAATTGTACAGGAGCATCACTGCGGCAGTAAATGCCTGAAAATTCGTCATACAGCACAAGAACATGCCAAAGCTCGTCCGGATCGACAGGTATGTGCTAATGAGTCCTCGTGCGGCAGCGAGGCATGAGAAACGGCTGTATTCGTGTTTGCGCTGCGGGGCTTGATCTAGCATAAAGGGTAGGTGAAGTGCCATGCAAAGTTGATGGTGCCAAAGCTGGATATTGAGACGGTGGTATATCTTGGCTAGAGACTGTGGCTCCATGTTGTCGCTTTTATCGGCGTTGCGCCACCAGGTTTGGGGCATGGAAGAAGCTAGATTCTCGAGTGCGTTGTCTATGCTCTGCGTGGAAGATTGCTCTTTATTAATGATGCGCGCGGCAATACGATGGAGCCCCTTCATATAGAGCACATCCTGTTGCTTCTCCTCGACATTTCCTGGCATTATATGAGGCGCGGAGGACTCGTCGCTTTCCATGGAGCCGCAGGGGAACCCCAGAATCAGGGAGAGATAGCGATCAGAGTGAATGATGTAGGACCATGGCGTGCACTGGCTACCAACACCGTCAACATGTAGGCCCATTATTTGCGCAACAGCCAAGGCCCTTCGATTACTGAGCCATGCTCTTCGAGGTTTCCCGCTGTTAATGAAGAAAATGGTCTGAAGAAACAAGCACTCAATGCCCTCGGGTGTAGCGATTAGTTCGTCATCTGAGGTAATCAACGAGCTTATTGTCGATGTGATAGATTCGACAAGCTCGTCAACATGATGCGTCAAAGGTCCTAATGTTGTAATGTCGAATCCCTTTGGAAGTTGCTGCAAGCAAATAACCACGCACATCAACGATCGCGCGATTACTGTTGGGTGGCTGAGAGACGAAGACCCAAAAGGCATCGTCTTGATGAGCGAGAAGCCATTCGGTTGCTGGAATGACGGAAGAGCCTGCAGTAGTTGATTGATCCAAGCAGAGCTTTCTGCGTCGAGAACCTCAATGGCTTGGCGGGATGGCATCAGTGTTAGGAGGGAGCGGGAGATCTTTTCGAGTTTCGGTACCCTTTTAGGCGTTGAATTGTTGCGCAGCCCTAATTCAGACTGGAACTGCAAATATTCAGCCAGTTGATCTTAGTACTGCAATAACCCTCTAGATAGAATGACACGGCATACCCATGAGTTTTGAAGTATAGAGGCGACAGCGACGTGAGCTGGATGAGCGGACTTGGACACAGCATGGTCAACAACGTCAATGCCAATGTTGTCCACAGCGCTTCTCGTACTTGTCGTAGAATCCGATTTCTCGCGCTCTAGTCTCTCCACAGACTCTGTTTTCTCTATTAGACGCTCCATCAAGGACTCGAGGCGCCCCATTCTCTCCGGCAAGGTCCAGTTATCAACATTGTCTTCTTTGACAGCCTCCGAATACTGTTGACTGATGCACTTTGAGCCACGCCCAAGACACCAATTGCAGATTTCGACATTCTCGGAGCTAAATATGCATCTTATCTTGCGGCGTTTACCTAAAGATCAGGAGCGATGAGAACGCGCAGATTTTAGTAACGGCATATGAGAGTTGGTGGCACTGCTTGCAAAGCCTACATTCCCAACAACTTCGTGTCCCTTTGCGGACTTTGCGTAACTGGCGCTGGGGCGGCGCCTCGTTTGTGTCTTCGGATCTTAGTAGGAGAGACATGTTTTGCCTGTCAGATTAAGAAGTAAAAGCATTAGAGCATGCCACGGTTTGGGCCAACGCTGTCGCTTTCCACTCCACACGGACATGGACTTGGACAGATCACACATCATGTGAGACAGAGAGTGAGTGAGCAGGACTAAGCCTTTTCTGTCCACAAGAGGAATGACAGTGCTGATATTTTTCAGGAAACCCCTAAAACATGACCGCCCCAGAACCAACCCAGCCGGACATTGCCAGTCAGCGCTTCGGTTGATGAAATACTGTGGCAGCAAGATGCAAATGATATGATACGAAAACCAATTAAAATGCACCGTGCTTTTGCCCCTTGCCCACAAGTCTCACATAACTACGCCTTAGCATACATACGGGGCAAATTACTATGGCAAGGTTACATGCACTGATACGTGATGCGAAGAAGGATCCATTGATTGCAATGAGAATTGAATTGTGTACTTTACAGCCAAGGCCACTAAACGCTGGCCCTCATCCTGACAAGCCCGTCGCCTCATCAAGGGACCGCATTGATACAGCAGCCCATTTACTGGATGGTCAGCGAGACGGCCGAACCATACCTTTCCTTGATCGCCTCGATGACCTCATTGGTAGCCCTGGTATTTGTTAACAAAACGTTCTGATGGTTTATATATATATTTCTGTCTTCTTCAAATTTAACGTACTTGAAGTGGTAGACAGGCGGGATACTCGGAAGTGCCATGAGGTTCTGGGTCGCGTGGTTGAGGTAGCTGTATTTAATAGCCAAGTAAGTGGGATTGTCTTTGCGTACAATGCAAGTTTTCTTTTTCTTTTTTCCTTTTTTCTTTTTTCATGTTAATTTCCATAAGTCACAAGCACTTACTTGTCGATTTTACTGAAATCCACCTGACCTGTGATATGGAGGACGACGTCGTTCTATAAAGTTAGAGTTCTTATTAGTATTCGGCTGCTCCTTGACGAGAAGAGGCAGAGCTTACAATAGCCATTGTGATTGATGTAAAGGTAGATTGCTGGCGATGATGAAGAATGAATAATCTTTGGGTAACAAGGCCTATTTATATCCACAGATATATTCAATTTGAGAACCCCCTCTTCCCCTCTTCTCGTCTCTATATCGTCGTCTGCATGTATTACCTCAGATGCCAACTTCATTACTCATAATGTTAGTTCGACGATGCGACGCTGAACTGTGGATTCTTGTATCAGCAGATCCATTTCAGCACAGAATGGATGGCCTTGCAGGTATTAGATTGCATGTAGCCATTTCCCCGCTCCAAGGCCAGCGTAGCTTTTCTATTAGTCCGAAGTCAACTGAGGTTAAGATCTGCGCAGATCATTACCTTACACACCTCACAAGCCCTCAGATGAAGACGATGGGAAAGGCGAAGAGTCGCATCCATCTTAGTCAAACAAATAAGCTAACCAAGCCACCTCTATTCAACTTACTCAGCCCAGGAGCCGTTCCGTCATGGCCGCGCCAGGGCGGAAGCATCATTTTCTATTCACTGAGCAAGATGGACAGACATCTAGGTTCGGCCATGATGACGAACAAAGTCACCACACTGATATCCTAAGTTACAAAGCTCCAGCGAGTTGTTAATAAAGGTAAACAAGAACTGATTATTAGTGGCGACACAAGTCCATCCGACAAATGCGAGATGAAAGAGCGTGAAGGAATTGTTCAACTAGCTGATAGAAATCCATATAACCACTAGATAAGCCCTGACCAAATGTACGTCTGCAGCAACTATAACCGCCATCAGCATCACGATGCCCGTGGGATTTGCCATTTCAAGCTGAAATTTTGCGGAGTCAGCGTGTCAGGGTATGCATACACTTCTACAAATTACATCCCACATCTCCAGAATGAGTAAGATTGCATAGTAACCGTTTTAGCTGTCTCTAGTTTGCTCGGCACCGATGGGCACACCCAACATTGTAAAACCATCTACCAGTGATAATTCAGGCACAGCCCATTATGATCCTGTCAAGCTAGCCTAACGACTCATTAACGGTGGTGCATGTTTCAACCAAGTCTACCTACCCTACACACCCCAGTCACCACCAACACGACATAGCCTGTGTGTTATTGCTGGACTCAGTTTATAGTTATAGTAAGGGGAAACAGCAAAAGAAAGGAAAAGAAGGTAGGAAAAGAAAGAAAAAGAAAGTAAAAAACATACAACAGCCGGTGTTCGCTGGTGGTCACCCACCCAACTACTAATCTGCCTCTCATTGGCTTGACTATGGGAGAGCGGACGGGATCCCGTATATTCCAATGGATATGGTCGTATGTGACAGTTGGATTATTGAGTAAGATTATAACTGAATGCGGCCGTTGGTGAAGACTACGAGATGGATGGTAGCTTATTCTAGATATGAGATCTGGCTCAGTTTGAGACCCGAAGTCAAGCGATAAAAAATGCCACGTATAGGAAAGAGTAATAGCATGGGCTTTTGGTCATTGTATCGACTTCTCTATGAGAGTTTGGGCTCGACTGACCGTTGGTGGGTATTTGTCCATCTTAGTGATCCAAGATAGGAACGACAGCTTGAAAGTGCCAGCCTGGTTATGCGTAGTGTGCGCTGTTGGGAGGATGCTTATGGGACTGACACTGTGCTTACCGCCGTGACTTTTTCGATATACCTTCTCTTATCTCGTGTCTTGTGAGGTGAGGCTAACGACTTGACTTGTTACACCTGAAGCCTGAGTGGTGGAAATATGGTATCGATAATCACTAACACTTGCTCTTGAATACACATGGTGAGAATGCCATCATATGTAGAACTCATGGATGACGAAAAAGGCATGACGACATACTGCATGCAAATCTATTATTTTACTACCCAATGTCGGGAAAATCCATGAACGTTAAATCGCCTGTGATAGAACACATCACCTCCCGTATAATCTTTCCAATGGTTCACCTACCCTTCACGGTTGGTTACTTTCTCTGTCCATTCCCAGAGTGTCTTCATCAATTCGTCATTCCAGCACATGCCGTCGCCACTATTGGCGCTGCCCACGGGCTCGAAGAAGGCCACCTTACCCTTACCCATCTTCTCTTTAACGTCCGGCCCTGTTGCCGCCCATAGCGTATTGTAGCAGCCCTGCCGAGGGGTCAATGGGCCCCATGGCCATGGCCTTAGCATGAACACGAGGGCTCTGTTCCAAAACCCCAAAGTTGTGACGAGATCAGTGCGTACGATCCCGGGGTGAACAGCGACGCTCGTGATCTCGGGGTACCGCTTTCCGAGCTCACGTGCACCGAGTATGTTGGCAAGCTTGGACTGAGCATACCGGCCCCAACCGCCCATGAGCAAGTTTTCCTGCGCGCTGCGGAGTGAGTTGAAATCTATCCCGTGCCAGGGGTGGCCGCGGAAACCTGTGGATGTGAGAGCCACGTAGCGAACGTCGGCACCTGGCAGCTTGGCAGTGCTCAGCATGACAGGTAGGAGACGGAACAACAACGCCATATTGCCGATGTGATTGGTGCCGAACTGGATCTCGAACCCGTCCTTTGTCAGACTAGGGGGAACCACCATGATGCCGGCATTTGCGATGAAGACGTCGAGTCGAGTCGAGGTAAACAAGTCGGCAGCGCGGTGGACACTCTCGAGATCGCCATGGTCGCAGGGCAGGAAAGTGATATTTGCGCCGACTGTCGTGATGATCTCGTCTGCCGCTTGTTGATTACGGCCTGTAAAATAAATGTGCCCCGGACTGTGCTTTGCAAGTTCCAATATTGTGGCTTTGCCGATGCCGCCGGTTCCTAGAATAGAGTGAGCTTTCTGTGCACGCGAGAAACAGGTGCATGTGATGTGGGCAATACCTCCAGTGAGCAGGATGACCTTGCCTGAGAGATCAGGGATGTTCTTGTCAGGGTCATAACCACAGTAGGCCATGGTGGATCTCGAATCCTTTGTTCAAGGCTGTAGGATGGGTTGACCAGATATTGCGCTGCTGGTCGATTCAATGGACGAACGAAATATTAGAGGATTTGGACATGGGCTGGCCTTTAGTGATATGCATCTTATCGTGATTGAAGATGACTTCAGCTTTTGTCTTGGATATACAATGAAGAGTGGTCAAGCTAAGAACCGGATCCTTGCCTTCAAGGGGTAAGCCTAGCAGTTGGAGGACTGAAAACGGTTGAATCAGGATACATGACCCTGGTCATTCAGCTGAGTTGACTGTTTTTTAGCGTGAGCTGTCTTGCGGCAGTTGTGAAATCCTGTCATTTTATTGACGCAGACACGTCTCACTATACACCCATAGGATTGAAATATGGAGTCGATCTGTTGTTTTTGTCAAGTTGGTGTGTTGACGAATGCCGTCTGATGGGATGTGTCCACCAGCCATAATGCGATTAGCTTCAAGGTTAGCCTTAAGCCTATGCCAGAGAGAGATTGTATCTGCATCGACTAACCCTTAGTCTTGAATCGCTGTAAAATGATTGTCTCACACACCAGGGGGTAGGCAGGCTGTCTAAGAACAGATTTAAGACTCTGTTCGAGGTCGTTGTCCGATTCTACAAACACAATTACTTTCTTTTGATTGTATTATGTACGGTGTAGCAAGTGATCCCATGGCGACGAGCAACTTTAAAGTGATCATTGTGGGTGCTGGCCCGGTGGGGCTAACGGCTGCACATGCGATGTCTTTGGCTGGCATCGACTTCGTGATCCTCGAAGGGAGAAATACTGTTGTCCTCGATGGGGGGCAAACTTAACTCTCGGCCCAAACAGCATGCGGGTCATGCACCAACTCGGCCTTCTAGACAGGTTGTTGACGATAGGCCAAGAATTGAGTCACCAGAAGCTATTTACAGTGAATGGATACAAGTTCAAGGATACTACTGCGACTTCAGGACTGTTCAAGAAGAAGTGAGTTTCTTGGAAGAAGCCGTTGCCACGCTCCTCGATGCTAACGACCGATGTCCTAGCCACGGCATTGCTCCTACAGTATTCTCTCGTCCCGAGCTCGTCCAGACTATCTACGACGGTCTTCCCCACGATGCAAAGGCGAAAGTCTTGACCGGGAAGAAGGTTGTGGACATTATTCACGACAAGGATGGTATAATGGTGTCCTGCAGTGATGGTACGGGCTACCAAGGTTCTATGGTACTTGGAGCCGACGGCCTGCAGAGCAGGATGCGCCGTTTAATGCGCAAGATGGCCCTGGAGGCCGACCCCAAGGCTAAGTGGGATCCTGAGCAGCCCTACACGGCAAGTTATAGGGCTCTGTGGTGTAGATTTCCGCGGCCATCTGATGCTGGCGAAGCCTTCGAGACCCAAAAGAAGGGTAGTGCCCTGGTATATTTCACGGGTCGCGAACACGCCTGGATCCTTCTGTTTGAAAAGCTCCCGCGGCCAACTAAAGAGCCTGTCATCTATACCGATGAAGACGTCGCCGCCTTTGCGGATAGGTATTCCCATTTTCCCATCAACGAAACCCTCAAGGTCAAGGATGCGTTTGCCACGCGTCTGGTTGCGGGAATGGCCAACCTTGAAGAGGGGGTTTTGAAGCACTGGAGTTGGGGCCGGGTTGTTCTAGCGGGCGATGCATGCCATAAATTCACTCCCAATTCCGGCTTGGGTTTCAATAACGGCATCCAAGACATCGTAGTGCTTTGCAATCTCTTACGCAATTCTCTTGCTGCGGCGCCCACTGACCCCCTAGCCTTGAAGCACTCACCGAAGTATTCAAAAAATACCAGGCGGAACGATTGAAAGCAGTTCCCGGACACGCCTTCGTATCGACTTGTTTGCCTCGTATTAATAGTTGGGCAAACATACCATGCTTCATCGCGGCGCGTTATATCATGTCATCGAAACACATCGAGTATTATACCCTGAAGTTTCTTGTCTCGCGATATATCAAGAGAGGCCATGTTCTAGACTATGCCTCGGTGGAGGAGCCGTTTCATGCAGTTGTCCAATGGGACCATTCGACCAAGACGTTGTCTGTCTAATCACTATTAGTAGTACGTGTACATCTACCCGAGGTGATCCAGATACAACATAGACATGGGGGTGGCCGAGGTAGCTCTAAACAGTAATAATCCCCCACATCTAGCCATATCCGGTGTTTCGGAAGTGGAGAGATGGAATAGGAGTGAACACAGGGACTTTCATCTCATGCTGAACCGCGAAACATTGGATGACTTGACCAGCTTCCCCACAACACGTGTCTCGGCTGTGAATATGATCAAGCAGGAAGATAGATAATACTACTCAGGCCGTGACTCCACCTTTCCACAACTGACTCTTTGCGTCACCCAAATTTATTCAATCTCTAATATTATTGTGATGTCATCCTACGCGCGCATAAAATCGTCGTTACTCTGCCAGTATAAGAGTGTGATAAAGTCTTTGGAGTCTCTGGTGGAACTATATATCTTATGTGGAAATGCTTAGATATCTCCAGCATTGCAATTTACCACTTCTGACATCAATGCGGAGCCTTGTTTGCGGCTATGGAGTATTCTTTGTATGCTAACAAAGTTGCCATTGCATTTTTTTACCACCAGCGGCCCAGGTCTCTCGAATGCAACTACGGGGTTAAAGAGCGCGCGCATTGATGGAGCCCGAATTGTGTTTATCAGCGGCTTGACTGCGGAAGCGTCATGGCCCCAAGGCCAACGCAAGCTTCAAGAAACAACTCCGATTGAAGTTGAGGAGCTGGCGGGGACTAGCATTAACCAGCCCTTTAGCCGATGCATTATAATTCAACTTCCGGAAGATGTGGTCTCTTTTCAAGACCAATTTCAACAACTCACTCTGGACACAAGGGGCGGTGTCATTTGTGTATTTCTTACACCCGCGCGAGGCAGATCCATGCTACCGAACTCCCTGGATCACGAGTTCGTTATCCGTAGCTTGCTTATATCTGGGAAAACGCAGCAAGACGTTGAAACGCACACTCATTATCTTCGAGATCGGTTGCGATCAGGCAAGTTTATACTTTGGGTGGGATACAGTGTCCGCAGCGCAGCAGCACTTGTTCGCCAGGTCGCAGAGCATTTTGACCTACCCGTTATGTGTACCCCACGGGCCAAGGGTATTTCCCCAGAAAATCATCCCCCGTTCCGGGGATCTACAGGGTTCTTGTCAAGAGTCGATGATAGGATTGGATATACATCCCTCAGGGTGTCTTGGTGCTTGGTTCGCGACTTGGGGAATTTAGTTTCTTCTTTATTCAAACTGGATGGAAGGCTACAGAGATGATACGCGTGGATCTGGATCCATTAGAGGTCCGCCGCAATGTCGCTTCTCATGCCACCATCATTGAGGCTGAAATCGCTGAGCTTCTTCAATCTTTGATAGCAGGAACTATGGCCACAGAAACTCGATATCAACAACTGCCCCCGACTATTCCATGGGAGAATGAGTTGCAAACCAACAGAGTTCACCCTATTACTGTCATGGCCATAGTTCAGGACATTGCAATTAACTAGCACGATTGCTCTATCATTACCGACGCGGGCAATAGCATATGTTGGGCGACGCAATATCTACGCTTCATCAAGCCAAAACGATACCGCACGATGGTGGGCTATGCATCCATGGGTCATGGAGCCTGCGGAGCAGTGGGGATTGGGCTGAGTGGTGCTGCGGTAGTAGCTATCGTCGGCGACGGTGCAATGCTGATGCAGAACGAAGTAAGCACAGCGGTACAATACGGCATGAAGGTGATTTGGATTGTCATGAAAGACAGCAAGTATAATATGTGTCAACAGATACCACACTCATGGGGAGATGTCCCCCCTCCTACGAGATTCCTCAGATAGACTTCGCCATGTACGTCCGATCCATGGGCTGTCAAGGCTTTACCGCCACGTCTGGGGCCCAACTGCAGACGCAGCTGGGAGATGCCATGTTCAGAAAGGGGCCAACTATAGTGGATGTGAAGATTGACTTTAACGCTGTGGCACCATGGGGTGGTCGATCCAAATCACTGTTTGCATATAACAAACCTCACCGTTCAACTTCAAACTTAACTGAATCATTACTATCCTCATTCTGAATGTGTGTTCCTTGGCTGAGATATCATTTCAAGTATTGCTGACTGTTGCTACACCTCTGCTGAACTAGGTTCCTACAGAAAAGCAAACATATGGCCCGCGGTGCCGCTGTCTGCCTATCGTTATTCTTTTTTCAAATGCTACAAGAGTAGGATGCATACCAACGTACAACCTTCTGTCCCCGCCTTATCCTCCATCCCAGCTTTAGCTTTAATAGCAACAGAGAGTAAGGGAAAATGGATAGAACACAATTAACATAGCCATGCCAAATTTGGATCACCGGATCATGCACTGAGCGACTGGCCCTTTGGCCAATAGATACCCACAACTCTATCGAAACACTGCACCGGTTCCAACTTTACAGAAGCCTATGAAATATGTTACTCTACATAAGGAGTTATGATCACAATAGGCTAACTGGTTGATATGAGGTTCGAGGCGGATTTATAAACGAGCGACAAGCCTTTAGCTAAAGGGTGTTCAGAATTAATGATGTTGATTGGGATGCAGAAGCTCTGGTATCGAGACTTATCATGCATGCATTCATTCTATTGGATGTGCTTTTCCAATGCTGACAGCCCTGCGCACGTTAGGCAGCAACACACTTGATCGGGGGGTTCAGGGCAGAATTGACGTGCAGCGTGGCTGGCACAGACGATTCCAGGTCCTTTCCCCGCTCTCTCAACATCCAAAATCTATGTGAGACCCTGAAGAGAATCCACATTGGATCTGGACTTTAACGGTAACACGTTGATTAGTAGGATCACATTCTAATCAAGGTTAAACGATTAGTAAATTATCCCTTTGTGTCCATATTCGCCACACTGGATGGACCTGGTTACACAATTGCTATATTTTGTCTTATTCAACCCGTTCATCTGCATATTCTGCGGTCATGTCTGCTAAACGGTCTAAACGGCCAATTAGTCGCGAAGAATTCGAAGTTGCGATAATCTGCGCCCTCCCCCGCGAGTACGATGCTGTTGCTTTGCTATTCGACGAATTCTGGGATGAAAAGGGAGACCCGTATGGCAGGGCAGCTGGAGACACAAACACCTACACACCAGGACGCATAGCCAACTTTGACGTTGTGCTTGTCTTGTTGTCGAATATTGGAAAGGCCAGCGCTGCTGGAGCTGCAGCCAGCCTTCGATCGAGCTATCCAAACCTGAGCATTGTCATTCTGACTGGAATATGCGGCGCCGTTCCGTATCTCAAACTTGGACAAGAGATTCTTCTGGGAGATGTAATCATTAGCAAGACGGTGGTGCAGTATGACCTCGTTAGGCAATATCCTGACCGCTCAGTCATGAAAGATACTGTTGAAGACATCTTGGGTAGACCGACTAAGAATGTTCGAAACTTGGTGGCACTACTCGAAACGGAACGTGTACGAGAACGCCTCGAGAAGCGCGCATCCGAGCTGCTAAGGCAAATCTATACGGACTCGAAAAAATTGAAGAAGTACCAGTACCCAGGAGCAAAGAATGACAGGCTTTTCCTAGCCAGCTACCGACATAGGCACTACAATTCTTCCAAATGCATATGCTCGCAGTGCCATGCCACCTCAGACCTTGTGTGCGAGGAGTCGTTGAACGTCGCTTGTGATGAACTCGGTTGTAGTGACGAGTTTGTCGTGCAGCGACAACGACTGGAAGATAGACTGGATCTGGAGCGTGAAGACAATGTGAAGGAAGCCCAAGCTTTGTCCATATTTGTTGGTCGTATGGGCTCTGGCGATACGGTACTCAAGTCCGGCGAGGACCGCGATCGAATCTCCAAGGAACATGATCTCATCGCATTTGAGATGGAGGGTGCTGGAGTCTGGGACGAGCTTCCTTGCATCATCGTCAAAGGAGTTTGTGATTATGCTGACAGCCACAGACACAAAAATTGGCCAGACTTTGCGGCAGTCGTCGCGGCGACGGTGGCGAGGGCATTGATTGAACGATATACCAAGACAGATCGATCGCTGGGCACTCAAGTGAACCATTATGCTAAACTTTTGGAAGATGAAGAGACAAAGAGATGCCTGAGGGATCTTTACAAAACTGACCCTCGGGATGACAAGAATCGCATCGAAGATACGAAAGGCGGTCTACTTAGAGACTCATACGTCTGGATTCTTCAGAATTCCGATTTTCGAGAGTGGCGAGACGATCCGCAGAGCCGGCTCCTGTGGATCAGAGGTGATCCGGGCAAAGGGAAAACAATGCTCATATGTGGCATCATCGATGAACTGAGTGCTTCGTCGCGCCGTATATCGTATTTCTTTTGCCAGGCGACAGAAGAAGAATTGAGCAAAGCGACCTTTGTGCTCCGGGGGTTAATCTGGTTTCTTATCATTCAGCAGCCGCCACTCATTTCCTATGTGCTAGAAAAGTATGATCAAGTTGGCAAGAATCTTTTCGAAGATCGAAACGCCTGGCAAGCCCTATCTAAGATTTTGATGGCGATGCTACAGGACGAAAGTTTAGATGAAGAAACGGTGTTGATCGTCGATGCGCTTGACGAATGTCAACACGATTTGCCACTTCTTCTCGATTTCATCTCCAAGGCCTCTGCATCATCCCGAGTCAAATGGATTGTCTCAAGTCGCAACTGGCAAGTTATTGAAGAGAAGCTCGAGAAACATGAGCGGAGGATGAGGCTTATCCTCGAGCTGAATGAAGACTCAATCACAACAGCCGTTGAAATATACATTCATCATCGGGTACATATATTGGCACGAAAACGGGCATACGATGATGCGACACGAGAGGAAGTCGAGGAGTATCTGACTTCAAATTCCGACGTTACCTTTCTCTGGGTTAGTCTAGTGTGTCAAGCACTCGCTGATCCACAAGTGCGAAAAAGACATACGCTTTCAAAGCTCAAGACCTATCCTGCTGGTCTTGATCCCTTGTATCAGCGAATGCTTGAACAAGTCGATGATTCTGCAGACGAAGAAATGTGCCGAAAGGTTCTAGCCATAACATCGATTATCTATCGCCCAATCAGTATGGTTGAATTGAAATGCCTCATCCAGCCCCTGGAACCAATTGATGATGACGAATAGGAAGAAATACTGCAGAATTGTGGTTCCTTCTTGACAATTCGAAAGGGGATCGTCTATTTCGTACACCAATCAGCCAAGGAGTTCCTACTGAATAAAGGCTCTGGGCGCATATTTGCTGTTAGTATCTCACGGCAGCACTACGATATCTTTTCCACATCATTGGAAGCCATGTCGAGAACGTTACGTAGGGATATCTATGGGTTGAGTGCACCGGGATTCCCCATCGATGACGTCTTGGTACCTGACCCTGATCCATTGGCTCCAGTCCGTTACTCTTGTATCTTTTGGCTTGATCATTTGTTTGACTCTGATACTTTACAAACTATTGGACAAAACCTCAGGACTAGTGCACTTCGAGATATCACCGTATTCCTTGAGCGAGCCTATCTATATTGGATAGAGGCATTGAGTTTACTGCACGCATTATCTGACGGTGTCAAAACTGTAACAAAACTTAAGTCTCTCACAGTACGTTTCTGTCTAACATATTCTATGCAATAACTAATGCTCCAGTAGGAGAGGCTAGAGGATCATACATTAGTTGCACTGTTTCAAGACGCTCATCAACTTCTTCTTTATAACAAACGCGGCATAGAATTAGCCCCACTGCAAACCTATGCGGCTGCCCTCCTGTTTGCACCAGTTGGAACCAGATTTAGAGATGTCTTCAGATCTGAGGCTCCAGGCTGGGTCACAATCAAACCACCCCCTACGAAAGATGTTGATGCATGTCTGCTCACATTTGAAGGCCATAAAGACGCGATCAACTTTCTCGTCTTCTCACACGACTCAGAACTCCTCGCGTCAGCTTCCAGTGATCGCACTGTTCGAATATGGCAGGTGAATACGGGCGACTGTTTACACATCCTGAAAGGCCATACCATGTGCGTTTATTCAACTACATTCTCAGACGACTCTACGCTCATAGCCTCCAGCTCTGTAGACATGACAATTAGGCTTTGGCAAGTTAATACGGGAGATTGTCTACTTATCATCTATGATCACGACATCGGATCTCAATCTCAATTGGTCTTTTCTCATGACTCTACTATGATAGCAGATACTAGAGATGATTGTGAGATACGACTATGGTGCCTCAAAACAGGCGGCTTAGTGCAAGTGGTATACATAGACTCAACCATTTTAGCTTTTGCCTTCTCAGCTGACCCAACCCTGTTAGTCACCGCTATATGGGATGAAGGTGTTACAGTCGTTCAATCATGGGATATCGACACAGCCAACTGTATGAGGGAACGAAGAATGGGAGGAGATTATGAACCTCTGTCTGCAGCTTTCTCGTTTGACGCAGCTTTTCTGGTCACAGGGTCAACTTTTACGTATCAAATTTACTCTGTTGACACAGGCGAATGTCTACATAAATGCAAAGAATACCCATTGTACGACATGGAGCAGAACCTTCTCCCATATTTGCAACATCATGTTCATATCTCCAGGAATATGAGACTCTTGGCGACTACATCACAAGATGAAATACGAATTTGGGAGGTAGACACAGGAGAATATAAAAAGAAATTACATTGCCACAGAGGGTTGTTATCATCAGTCGTTTTATCACACAACTCAGATCTGATAGGCGTATCATCAACGACGCGGTGCGAGATCCATATTTGGAGCACGAACGATATTCAGGGCATACCAGTTCTTGAAAGTCAAGGCTTGGCTATCCGCAACGTAGCTTCCTCACCAGACTCAAGTCATTTGGCAACAGTTTCAGACGGCGGGGATATACAATTATGGAGTGTAAATACGGGACAATGCGTATTCGAGCTTGAGGATTATGGTGAAAGCATAGGAACGATCGTTTTCTCACCCAACTCGGAGTTTCTCATATCATCATTTGGAAATATACTCGTTATTTGGAATGTGAACACAGGCCAATGCGAGCACATCCACGAGGCGGAAGATCCCGAGAGCTGTGAAAGAAAAGCATTCGTCGTTTTCTCTCCCGACTCTTCGCTACTAGCATGGCACGCCGAAGTGGGATTTGCCAGAATTTTGCATTTCCAAACTGGCTCAGTAAGAGCTTCCTATACACTTACAGACACTGTGAGAGTAGTAACCGAACAATGTGTAACTTTCTCCGACGACTCGGCTCTCCTTACACGCGGTGGAATGAATGGAAAGGTTCAAATCTGTCGCACTGATAGTGGAGAGTGCGTAAGGGAATATGAATTAGAGAATGAAGATCAAGGAGCTCATGCAGTTGCCTTTTCATCTGACTCTACCTTCATAGCAGTTGGTGAAGGCAGAGGGGTACTTAGGATTTGGAAAGATAATGTAATGAAAGAAGCTAGAGGACATGGTCTATCCGTTACTACACTCAAGTTCTCTCATGACTCGAAGTTTTTAGCTTCATGGTCAAATGATCACACTGTCCGACTTTGGTTTGCCAATACTGGGGCTTGCTTGGGGTTGATAGAATTCTCGGCTTGGGTATCATTGTCCAACTTCGGCCCTGGCGACAAGATCACCACTAACCTAGGCAATCTAACAGTCCATTTTTCGAACAGTCTTTCTGCCGAATCTCAATGCCTACGGCGGTCCGGCTTCACTCTAAGCATAGATGGCTGTTGGATTATGTGGAACAATCAGAATGTGCTCTGGCTACCCCCAGACATTCGGTCAGGCACTACTACTCTGGTATTAGGGAATACCATTGCAATAGGGCACTATACTGGGCAGATGGTGTTTTTGTATTTTTCGACGAAAATGGGGCTTTCAAAACCTCGGAAAAAACGCAAGAGGCTCTCGCTCCATCAACGCATCAGGAGCCGATGAATTCCGTGGTCTCGGATACATAGGTAGCATGAACAATCAGACGAGTCCTTGTACTGGCAACAGTCATAATGCTATATAATGATGTTTCACAAACTCTAACGTCTCAATCAATAAGAACGATTTGGCGTAGTCACTATGATGAAGATCATTATGCGATGTATGTTTAGCAACATTATACATCGCGCTGGCCTCTAGGTTGGGAAAGAGATCAAAGGGGTATTCATAATCGCGAATGTACAAACTATGGATTCCTCTACGAACTACTAAGGTGCTGCCATTGTCACCAATGATGTCCGCCGTGTCTCCTGACTTGCCATGTATCTGTCTACTCTTCACATCCACATCGCTCCCAATTACTCATATTCCGTCCCAATCCCCCCTTTATCGAGCTGTAGCTTCAGCAACAAAAGGGACTAAGAAAAGGGGGTAAAGTATTGACAGTATCGGGTTTGCAGTCGATAACTCTACCCCCGAGACTTGGAGAAAAGTGACAATAGCGTACAGGCGTGAGGGGAAAAGGAGCACTCGTCCTACGGATGGGTTTTTCATGAGCCTCTTCTGGCGGGATGGCAGAAGGTCTAGGCCTGTAACGGTGTTGAATCAATTAGCCTGAAATATGTGAGGCTGATGAGCAGCCAAATTGATGCTCTCAGCAACGAAATTAAGCAGATTCTATGGACAGCTAGGCACCTTTCGAATGCCACGGCCGTTGCTACACTTCAACGTCTATGACACATGACTTTAGCCAGCAACTAGCCATTTTCGTCAAGTCTGTCGATGCGACCACTGTTTGTTCCTAACCACCCCCACAGGACACCCTTCAGTCATACCCCCTGACGAGATCAACTGTAGCACAATGAAACGAGCCGCCAATACTATTCACATGCTGGAATGGACATAGAATCGGTTCCATGTCAAACTTCTCCCTAACCCAGTCCGCGAACTGCGTGTCATTCTCTTCCACAAAAATCCGCTTCTCGTCCAAACTCAGCGCGTTGAGTACAAGCCACGGGGAACACATGTACATCGGGGGAGCAGGGCTCTCGCGTGGCTTGGGCTCGAAGGGGTAGGCGTGCAGCTCCCAGTCGTTCCCTGCAAATACATCATGCCGACGGAGCTCCTCCTCCGTGATGCGGTTTGGGTTGTACAGCAGGACTCCTTTGCGCAGTGGTAGGATGGTCGCATCAATATGCATAGCATGCTCATCCATGGTGTTTAGAATTTCGACTTTGTAGTCCCCGGGGATCATGGCTCGGAGGTACTCCACACCTTTTAAATTGGTCACATGGCTTAGTTGTCCGATTATTGTCTTGCCCAAACGCAGGAAGTCTGCCGTGTCGAATGCCGGGCGGCTATTGTTAATCGCCCACCCCTTGTGGGTTCCGTTGCTGTCCAAGTGTCCATTCCTACTATTGGATACCGTCACACCGTTCAGTTTAGCCTTGACGAACCCATCATATAGTGTATCCTGGCCAACAATGGTCGGCGCTCGACAAATTCTGCTTGGACCGTCGGCATTACTGAGCTGGTCAAGAATGTCCGTATAACCAAGTTTTACCTCGTTTCGACGGCAACGCCATGCAAAGGGAGACTCAATCAGCGTGTTCCCTACTGTCATAAAACAGTCCCGCGGCATAGCCCCCGTGTAGCCACCCTCCTTGAGCCAATCCACTTCTTTCGGCCGGTAAACACGCACGCCGTGTTTCTCCAAGAGAGAGGCAAAGTTGTCGAGCTCCATCTGGGCTTTGGCCAAGGTATCAGCCGGGAATGGGTTGCGTGGCCGAAACTCCCCAGCGTGTTGCTCTGGCATGGTCGCATCTACCATATGTCGTGGTTCGGATGGGAATGCCGAGTGCTCTGCCCGGCCCACGATGACGGCCTTGAGTGGTGACCACTCGTCTTCTGCCGATATGAGAGGTAAGTATTTGGTCATCTTGCGTTTGTCTTTTATAGCTGTAAATAGAGGCGTAGAGAAAAATCAATCTGATGAAATAGAGGTGAGAGAAATGAATCTGCTTCTGGAAATGCCGTTTATAACTAGCTATTTATACTACCCATACTCTCCCTAACATTGAGTTTGTTCGGTCGACCAGCCGTATAAAGGCTCTCCCACTAACTACGTAATACAAAATGGTAGTGGATTGTAATGTCACACTGAACTTACTCATATAGCGCCGCTAGAAAAAGAACGCTTCGACGCGGATATGGGAATGATCACCATCAATTAGGTTTTCCTACACGTGACGGATGTCCCCAAGAACCTAGAGAGTTAATTTGCCATACCGAAAGACATGGCAATGCAATGTTTTTTCACTTGCAAGATGGTAATGATCTCAAACGAGCCGATTCTAGCTTGTGTGAAGCCCAACACATGCACCGAATCTACAGTCTGGTTGGTTGGTTGGTTTAGGGAGAGCCCTTCATGGGCTGAAGACTCTCGGCTGGAATCGGGTTTCTAGAGATCCACGGGCCGCTCCCTTTTCTCCCACCCGAACCGCCTCGCCCCCTCACGAAAGTAACATTTTCCCCCTGAATTGATAGATGAAGCGCACTACTAGAGCCTTGTGGCGTTAATTTTGTCACATACTTTAGTGACGCCTAGAGCAGACTGACCTCTAGCACCTCCTCACCACCTCCCTGGCTCAGCTGTTCACGGCATGGACTGTCTCAGCCGCATCATGCTACAAGTACGCCGCGTTGCTAACCCCTCAATTCAACCCACTTAGTCTCTCGGACTTCTGTCAGAGCTATGATTGCGTCCAATAAACATGCCGACTGAGTAAGAACTGAGAAGCATTACAGTACCGCCAACATATGCAAACGGCGCAAAGACAAGTCCTGAACGATAGATCCCCTTTGTCTAGCTGACTGCTACCCGGCTAAGCCACAGCGCCGTACCCACGGCGACAATCATTCCCATTCTCTTACCCATACGCTGCGCGACCCAATACCATCTTGCCCAAAACAATTCCGTCTCAAGCTGGATCGCATCGCGCGTGCTATTGAGATGCGGGAAATCTCCCTTTGGAGTGGGCATATCCAAAAACTCGCACAGTGGTTCCCAGCCTTGCTTGGGATTGAACTCGAGCAGTCTCTCCTTGGGGACTACGCGACGGACGAGTTCCTGATGCGCATCGAATGATTGAAGGAGGGCGGGGCGGGCGGATTGCTTATACGGGGTCTGGCCTTTGGAGAGGACCCGAGTCGTGCGGTTAAGGAGGGCCAGGTACGGAGCTGTAAACTCGCGATCGAACAGGGAGAGGAAGTCGTAAGATCTCCAGGTTAGTATCTCAATAATGAAGCTACGCATGGACTTGAGCCACGCTTCACTCTCGCGCGTGGTCAGAATGACCTTTGCATCGGGGTATGCGGCGATGAGTTCTTCGACAAAGAGGCAGCACGGGTCATCCGAGACGGCCTAATCACCATGCTGTCAGTAAATACGTCCGTGATGAGCTTGCGGGCAATTGAAGGAGAGCGACGCACATCATAGTTCCAAAGCAATTGATCAAAGTCGTCGCCCTTGAACGGCTCGCCCACCCCGTCATACTTTGCTCGCACCGCTTTCAACCACGTTTCGAAATGTTTGTTCTTGTTATTCTTTGAGATTTCGCTAAAGTGATATGGATTCAACCCCAGCTCTCTCAAGGCAGCACAGATGGCTGTACTCTGTTAGCGGTATAGTTGAGTCGGGATGCACCCCTTCAGCTCACATGATGTGCCTGTCCGCGGTAGGGACAAGACAAGCACTTTCATCGGCTTTGGCCGTGGCATCACCGGCGCAGTCTCGTCGTAAAACTCCATGTTGGCAAATTCAGGGGGCAGATGCAGGAAATGTTGAAAGTTGTTGAGGGTTGAATTGAGTGAATGTTCTAACATGCATTTATGACAGAGATTCCGATTCCATTTGACACCGCTTGCAGCCCCCACCGTCCGAGATGATCAAACAACTTGGAACGGATGCGGCTGAGGTGATGGCAGGGAGGAATAAGCTGGGGCGTAGACTAGTCTCAATCCCCGCGTTTCCGCATCTCATGAGATTTGATCTTTAGAGAAAAGGCAAGACTCCTTGTACTGCTCGCTAGCCATCTTGTTAGACTTGGGTTCGGGAATGTTCATATTGCGTGGCAGCAGGTCGTGCCATCGCTAGAAGGGTCTAACTAAGTTGTCAAGATGAGACATCTTTATGGGGGAGACAGAATAAATCGTTGTTCGCATCAATTACCTCATGATCAACGGCTGAATCCGTATCATGGCTTGTATGGCTTGTACGTAGATATAGATAGGAGACGCGACTGTCCGAACCCCGCTGGAGGTATTTCGGCTCGTCGGTCTCGTCTTACTCATCTAGGGAGGCATGTCGGCTTGTGGCGGCTCATGGTGCATCATGCGATGTGCGTTGAGATGGTTGCACGCTCATTCACAATTAATTAAAACGGAGCTGCACCACTACCGTCTTTATACCCATCAAAGCGTTACGCGCTTTTGGACAAACGTCCTGTGTGGCGAGTATTTGAGCGGACCATTTATGCTGGCAACAGTAAGTTTGATTCACTACAGAGTAGAAGTCTTCATGATATTAGGACTGTTGGACTGCGTGTGGACCACTCATCTCGAGGCTTCTACCTACAATTCTTAGACACACTTTTTTACGCATACAAGCTCATGGAGTTGTTGAGAAGATCATTAACATCTTATAGCGACCAAATGATTCCCCCTCTGTGAAGCCATCACCAATACCCAATCCGGAAAGTGGGGTAGAACTATGGCGGGGTAGCTGTTTATAACGGATGGATATCCATTACGCTGCCGCTCATTGATCTGATATCATATCCTCGTGATCATCCGCGGCAATTGGGTTGATGGCGAAATCAAAGTAGGCCTCTCTCCATCGGTGGCAAAGGACTGCTGTCGCAGCTCATTCGACTCGGGAGGAATGGACAATGTCATAGACTGATAGCTTGGCGAAGCTTGGGTTACATTGAGGGGTTGCACACATGTCAGAGCATTCATTCTACTGGTCCACGACGCGTGAAAAATGAGGGGCAGACGAGCTTTCTCGCGCAAGCTGCATTATCTACCCCTCATGGTGGCCAGGAACCAGCTCTCGGATGTTCTGGTAAATCTGGGTATGCTGGGCTGGACAGGCGGACAAACAGGCTGGGTATGAGCTACACAATAAACCTCAGATGGCCATGAATCAATTCCTCGTCCCATTGGTATATAAATACGCCATCTTCGTCAGTATCAGCTTTCTTTGCCCTTTTGCCACCGTGATATATTGGCAACCTCTCACTCTCACGACCTCTGTTGAGGCCTCCTCGTCAACTCAGCTTGGCTGCATTACCCCTCACCAGTTGCGCCATCCACTTGCCTCGCATCGCCATCAAATGGGGCTGTGTCTATTGAAACCTGCATAATCCACTCACTCGAGCTCCGAATCAGAAGCATAAGCACACCTCCCCGTGACAGCATGCAGCACAACCGCTATTCAATTATATGAGATTTATTACCTTTCCTGCATGCCATTTCCACAATGGAGCCCTGATCGACTCCTCTTCCCTGTCTATATAAAGCGGCACTCTTCCCCTCCCACACCCTCCTTCACGTCTCTTCTCAACACCAAAAACCAATCAAGCACAAATCACTTCAAAATGTCCTTCTCTCAATCCTCTCAGAACTGGCGCCTCGAGGGCTCCAACCTGCACGCCCAGGTCCGCCGGGCTGATGGCTCCTGGGACGATGGCGTGCTCGACATCAACGAGTATGTCGGAAACAATGATGGAGAGTTTGACCTCAACGGCTCAGGCGTCTACAACTCGGCTGATCTGCAGTCGTGGCGTCTTGATGGAACAACCATCATCACTCTGCTGTACAAGGCAGATGGTTCATTCGGAAGCGAGCAGTTCCTTAACTTGGACGACTACGTCTCCAACGAAAATGGCGTACTTGTATTCAAGTATGTACTACAGTATTCCATACCGCCTCCATTCTACATACTAACATAGGGCAGCAAATAAACAGCTTTATGCCGATACGGATCGAGACCTACCTGTCAACAGAGTAGCTGTTAGGGACGAGCCGGTTCTTTTGGAAGGGTGTCATTTGGTTCTGTACTTTCACCATCGATAGCTTCAATTGCACCTTTTTAATTCTTCACTGCTAGACAGCTAGTCGTGTGATTTCCATGTTTTGTCCGTCCTGTAGCATTTCAAGAGCGATTTTGGGAAGAGGTGTCACACATCAACTGGCTGGTAGCGTGGCTCCACGTTCACTACGTGTAAGCTCTTATGCCCTGCTTGATGCCACGCGTAGATGATCACAATTGAATCACAGTAAAGCACGAAAGTCATGACCCCAAATGATGCACGTATTTGCTGCGCTAAACGCGCTTCACAGTAATAAACAGACGTCCCATTGCAATAACGCTCCTCATGGTTAATTAACAGTGGGGACAACCTCCACACCTAAGATGAGATACTTCCACATCCCTCAATCTCAAACCTCTGCCCCAGTAACAACAGTAAACTTTTGCAAGTCATCTCTTCGTTTGTACACATTCCCGTCAGTGCTCCTACTAACGGATTCCCAATCGGACAGCAGCTTCAATTCCCCTTGACGCCTTTGCTTCGCCGAGTCCAAGGAATCCGATCCCAGCACTACCCGGACTGCCCATGTCTTTGACGCAGCTACACCTTCGGCTTTGACAACGTCAAAGATGGTCGATGCTGCTTTAGTGGGGTCTCCAATCATGAGACCCATCGGGTCAGTGGTAAAGACAGACATGAGGTCACCGTAGAGTGGCTTATAATCGTCGATTGCGGGCTCTTGGCTTTCGGTGTCGGCCTTTTGTGACTCTTCACGGGGATGCATGAGACGTGTCGGAAAAGCTCCGCAGTCAAATGCAACGGCCCGGAGTCCCAAGGGAGAGATTTCCCTGTGGAGGGTTTCGGCAAACACATCTAGGGCTGCCTTGGTCATGGCGTAATGCGACATGAAGGGCAACGCCATCCAGCTTGAGCTCGAAGCCGTGAATGCGATGCAGCCATGACCTTGGGCTCTCAGCAGTGGTAAAATGGCCTGGGTGAGATACATTTGCCCAAAGAGATTGACCTGGAACATATTTTGGACATAGTCATCGCTATCAAGACAAATTAGTGCGGTCCTCCCAAGTCATGAAGTTGCTCACTTACCCTGCATCCTCGACAGATCGAGTAGCTGAGATGCCTGCATTGTTCATCAACACATCAATGCGGCCGAATATCTGCCATGCAGCTTGAATTTTCGCCAGCAGCTCCTCCTTTCCTGCTGCAATGTCGAGCTCCAAAAGCGCTGCGTTGGGGTTTGACTTGAGATGTGCGAGACGCTCATTCACTTTCCTGCCAGAGGCAATAACTTGATCACCACGGGAGAGAATGTGGTCCACCAATGCGGCACCGAGTCCGGACGTGGATCCTGTGACGAGCCAAACAGTGGGAGACATTTTGTAAAGATTAAGAGGGTAAGATGTTTGATAAGTGTCTTCTTCTGTTGTTTTGTTGAATTGTCACAAGCTGAATTAACGAAACCACCGGGGGGATTGGTCTTCTTTTAAGCTCCAGGTGCTGAGTGGCTACAGGCATGCTTATTCTACATCACTTCCATTTCTCAAGACCAAGATGACGTTGCTTTGATATGATCCGGAGTTTAGAAATCTCCAGTGCCAGTTTGCTACTCATTCTTGCTTGGGCCAACGGACGAAGCTGGTTGACTGCTACGGCGCCACGTCTGACCAGCGCCCATGATGACGCGACACGGACGAACAAACACTACCTAATCATCATTTTGCACTAGTCAGCATCTTCGTCCGCGGACGAATCCTTCCTGCATTCGTCCGTTGAAATGGCCAAGATGCCGCCGGTAGTGAACCCAGAGACCTTCCACACTCGTCCAGAGTAAATTGATCTCTAGCACAAATTGATCCATCAATATCTTCATCCGATGTCCTCGTCCGAGGCTGTGTTAGGCCGGCCGGGCCAACGGGGTACCCGGAAGATGCGAAAGGGCACACGCAGCTGTACCGAGTGTAAGTCACAATTTACCCACGCTCAAACTTGTCTTCTGTCTTTGACATTCGCCCAGGCCGACGACGGAAAATACGTTGCACATATCCGCCCGGAGGCCCTACCTGTTACTCGTGCACTATTCGTGCTGCCCAATGCATTGAACAAGGTTGGAGCAGCATTGAAAGAGGACGTGGCGACGGCGAGACTACAACACCATCGCTCCCTTTGCCCCGCCCTGCTCAAAATTGCACGGCACCTGAGAAGGAACCAGGTGAACACGACGGCATCGCGGATGACCAGGACATAGTCGTGACAAGTGGAAAAGAGGATGATGCTCCTCTTGTATCTGTTCTTGTTGATGCCGAAGTGAGTGACCAAGGATCTGAACCCCAACGCACAGCACACAGTACTAATCAGATTCTGCAGTTTTCCAGCTCAACAATACCCATGAGGCACAAGCCCACGTTGTCGTCAGGTCAGCCTGTCACGACGGAAGCCCTTTTACCAAATACCAATTACCATCATCGTCCATCTCATTCTCTCCCAAGCCAGTTCCTGTCGGGAAGATCCTTATCCATCTGCAGCACCTTGCGCGCCGCGCTCCCAACCTACGACAAAATATTGTCCGCACTGTCGAGCAACGGAGCTTGGTGGAGTGGCTACCGCAAAAAGGCCTATGCCATCTCTGCGATACCCTATGAAACGATTGAGATATTCGGGCAGCGCACGTATACAAGCAATCACCCCGCCAAGCTCGGTGCTCTTGCAATCGCCTTTGCACGAAGCTCGGGCAAGCACACTTACCTCTACTCCCTGGTGGATCAGCTTGTCCTCTCGGATTTCACGTATACGGCGACGGTGGAGGGGATGGAATGCTTGATCTTGCTTGGTAAATCTTACACTGATGGGGGTCAGCCGAAGAGGGCATGGTTGGTGTGGCGAAAGGGCGTGGCAGCTGTGCAGCTCATGGTACGTTTCGTATTCCCTCGTAGTTAGTTCAGAACTAATATTCTATAGGGTCTATGCCGCGGTAACAAGTTCTCGCCAACAGATATCAGGCTTTGGTCCTCCATATATCACGGAGACCGGTTCTGTAGCCTACTTCTCGGCCTCCCGTACGGGTTAAACGATCGTCATTATGGCATCCTCAATGGCGCTTACAATCCAACCCTCTCGCCGGTCTCACAGTTTGTCTTTCGATGCGCTGTTATTTCTGGTAGGATAATCGATCGGAATCTTGACGCTGGATCACCGTCCTTTGCCAAGGCAATGGAGATAGACGAGGAGCTTGAGTCCATTGCTTCCGCCTTGCCAGAAGATTGGTGGGAGATTCCCGCGACGCTTCCACAACGCAGTTTTGATGAACTAGATGGCTTGAGGGAGACGCTTTTGCAACAGTTTTACTACTTTTGGGTCCAGCTCTACCTCCATCTTCCCTTTCTCATCAAGAATTCGGCCAACTCGCCTCGTTTCGCTAGTAGGGTGAGGTGCATGGAAGCTGCCCGCCAGGTTCTGAAGCGATATGTACTGCTGCGAACCAAAACGACTGGGGGGCCCTGCCTGTTCGAGTGCAAGACGACGGATTTCGCATGCTTCACAGCCGCTGTCATATTACTACTTGGTATCCATCATGGTGCTAGTGCGCCTGGCCCGACTCAGGGTGATGGTGACCTTGGGCTCATTGCAGCGACCGACGGAATCTTGCAAAGGGAGGAGGTGGAAAAGAAGTGCAAAATTGCGTCACAATGCCGCAAGACACTGCGCATGATCTCTTTCAAGCAAGACGATGGCTTGGATCTCGACGATGCCGAGATTGTAATACCATACTTTGGTGCAGTTGTGCGGAGACGTATCAACCCAAAGCATGCTACGTCAGATGCGCCGCGGGCCTCGAGTGATGATGTGCATCTTTCAACTCCTTGCACCTCGGGCCATGACTCGATGGCTGCTTCGATAGCGGGTGATTGCTCTTTTGAGAATATAAATTGGCAACTATTTGACTATGAGTTGGAATACAGTCGTGTAGGGATGGATATCACGTCGTTCCAGGACGAATCGTCTCCGTGGTTGGATACTGCCGGTCTGGGTCTGGATCCGGGCTGGGGTGCAATCGCTGACATGGATTGGGATCTACGACCAGACACTGACCCTTTTTCTTGAACAGTCTTAGCTCCTAATTCTATGAAATGCCCTTGATTAAATCACATTCGCTCGAGACTCCTTGAGAGTAGACCATGCCTCTTGCACAATATTTAGTACATTGTCGGGCAATGGGCCCTTTTGCACAAAGCCAGCCATCTCTACAACCTGGGCCGTCTTGCTAGCCCCGAGAATGATGCCATCCTCATCTCCCAGCGCAGAATGATGGACCGCCCACCGGATTGCCACTTCTGTGGGGAGCAGTCCCAAGGCCTTGACATCGGCATCAAATCTCTTTGTGGCCGCTTGCAAAACCTTTGACGCGTATAAGCCTTGCGTTAGCTTGCCGAGCGGGTTCTTCTCGTCTAACCACGTGTTGGCGTACTCATTGTTGACGAACCGCCCCGATAGGAAACCTGCCTCAACGACACTACACAACTCCCTGGTTAATCGAAAGAAAAGAAAGGACAAGTGATGACATATCAAATTAGGACGCACCGGAAACCATAGTAGGCGATACCGTGAGCTCGGAGTAGCGGGAGAAGCTTTGTCCCCATGGCTCGCGTGAGGATACTGTATTGGCCTTGGTAGCAGCAAGGCTTTCGTAGTCCCTTTTGTTCGCATATCTTCAACACTTCTTCTAGAAGAGCTGGCGAGAAGTTTGACACTCCCCACTGTGCATATCTATTAGATCATTTCAGGTTCACCTTGTATACTGGTGCATAGAGGGACGTACAGCTTTGCAGTGGCCATGGGTAATTTGGTCATTCATTGCCTCGACTTGCTCCTCAAGAGGGGTTGCGGGATCTGGCCGGTGGGCGTAGAGGATGTTTACCTGTACCTCGATTAGAAGGAAGGCTCTGGCATCAATGGCGCCGCAAAATGCCCACTCACCCCATCGCGTTGCATGCGTTCCAAGCTGGAGGCGACGGACTTTTGAACCGAGGCGCCGCTCAGATCGCCGCTTGCATCGGTCTTCGTGTCGGTAAACACCTTGGTGTCAATCACAAAGCCACTGCTGAGTTCCTTCGTGAGTCCAAGAAGTTGCTCTGCACGGCCTTGGTTGAGCGGCGGGTATCTCGCAGCCGTGTCCAGGTGATGAATGTGTAAGTCATTGAGTGTCTTTAGCAGGTTCTTGACAGATTCCTCGTCTTGGAATTCTGTCAAGTCCATGCCGAGCGAGGCGGTGCCGAAAATTAGTTTTGGGGCCATTCTGGGCGATGGAGTGATGTTTTTGATGTCTTGTTTAGAAATGATGATTCACGAGAGCGCTGGTGAGAGGTTGCGATGGGAGACAGTACGGCGGTATTCTGCTGCTGCATGCCCCTCTCTAAAGTTCGGAGAAAGAGAGAAAGAGGCGGGAATTCTGCTATTGTCCTTACCGTTTCTACCCTTGCTAAACTTCGAGTCTGTTGGACCAACGCCAACAAGCCCAATAGAAACCCCCTTCCCCCACTTCATTTCTTCCGGTTTGCTCCTTGATGCCGGAGCCTTGTTGCTCTGGATGATATGGGGTTCGGCTATTGAGGCCTGAGGTTTTGCTTGTTGGTTGTGATTCCCTCGGTGGGGGCTGTGCATATGGCCGGTTTCTAGGCGGCCAAGGTAGCAATTACACTCCCTCGGCTTTGGGGGGTGTCATCAACCCTCGTCCCAGTGTGTCTACCCAGTATACACTCCATGTTTGTATATGTCCATAGAATTCTAGTAAGTGTGTCGATTGCCGCCCTGTCTTGATCCTCAGAGGCAGTTGTGGATGCATCATGCATGGATCGGCAACTTAGGCCGCGCCGGGTTAGGGCAGACAAAAAAGAGAATCCATGGCCCGCCACCAGGGAGGAGTGCATACTAACTAAGAAGATCAGTGCTGTAACAGCTATCTAGTAGCAAAGATAAAGTTCTTACTATCCCGTAGCCCCTCTCCAGAACTATAGATGATATTGAGACTTTTTTTACAAAGCCAAGATGCTGAAGAATTTCTCTCGTTCCAATTCCTATCGTCCTTTAGTAATAGTACGTGAAATGAATTTCTCGGTGCTCCAACGACAATCTTTCCCTCTTTTAGTTTGAGAAAGGCTCGTTGCGTAACCATCCTCCGGGCTAAGTTCTGCCCCCACGCAAAGGTACCGATCTGGTGCCGTAAAATCGAGCCGCATCGAACAAATGTGAGTGGGAACAACGAGAAGAGCCTTGTTAAGACATGGGATGACCCACTTTCGTCACTCACTGAGCTGGGGTCGTGGGAGCGATGATGAAGAAAGCCTTGTGCCATACTACGTTTCTATCCATCTCTAGTCTATATGCTGCAATGTCAGCAGCATGACTATTGTGTCATTTCGTATATGTGAGGAGCAGCTGGTCGTCACCAACGCCATTCGCCTGCGTAAACGAAAGATTAACCAGTTGAAGAGAGGGTGTCTCCGTAGAGTCTACACCTTATTTCATCTAAAGCCCTACCGTTGGCCTAGACTGACCCCGGCTTAATAGATAAGTATGTGGACTCATGTAAATAGAAGTGGGGACTCGTAATGCATCAAGTAGATAGTCTACATGGGGAGTACTTGGAGAACCTTGGCTAGAAAGTGCCCGATTGCGAGACGATTGCGAGACATTGTTTGGGGGATAGATCTACTGGGTTATATTCATCATAGGCGCATATTTGTACCGGTGCATGAATCCTCTAAGAATACACTTCCACTGCTTACTGGCCACTGTCCGCTGGCCACCACTTGCCAATGTCACCCTTCTTTCCGCAAGTCGACAGTACTTTCACCCTGACCAACAAAAACAACAACAATTTATGCAACCTCTTTTAGGGTCCACTTTGACTGCTCCTCTCGCACCTTGAATTCTATTCCGGCCTCAGGATCAGGAAATACGTACTCGTGAAGATGGATGTTGGATGGCCTCTGCGTCGTGCCGTGCGAGAACCTGAAATCATACCCGAGTAGAAGATTGGACAGAACCATTTTGGTGGAGTTTGCAGCAAGGAACCTCCCGGGGCATGCATATTTTCTGTGCCCAAAGTGCAAATTGTTGTCACTCGTCGTGGCAAACTGGTGCCGAGTGCTTTGGCCAGGTTTTTGCCGATTACTGAAGTGCCAGTATCCGTCAAAAAAGTATGGATCCGGCGTGACTTCTGGATCAACAACAATCGGATAGATAGGCATCATCAAACGCACACCCTCAGGGAGAAATGTTCCATCTGACAGCGTGAGGGATTGACGGACTGCACGCTTGAAGCCCACTGAGAATTGTGTTAGTAAACAACGAAATCCATGTCTTGCAATAATTCGGGTCAAATCTCACGTAAACTAGGCGGATTCAGGCGTTGCGACTCTCGCATGAAACTGTCGAGCTTCTTGAAGTTGGTCAGTGTTTGCTTGGTGTAGCCACCTTCTTCATCCAGCACCTCCATAATCTCCCGGCGTAGTGGCTCAATATATTCGGGGTGGGCACAGAGGTCAAACAAGGTTTGTGTGGCTGCCATGGACGTTGTATGAACGGCCGCAAGGGTGAGGATCAGGAGTCTGTGTGCAAGCTTCTCGGGATCGCCATCGGAATTACTCGCGCCATCCATTATGTATTGCAAAAAGTCTTCTGGCCTCTCGTAATTTGGGTCGGTCTCTTGTCGGCGGTGCCGTTCCACAATCAGCGGAATGACAATTCGCTTTGCTTTTCTCAATGCCCAGCTGACTTGGTATGAAAAGGGGATAAACCATGCTACCAGAGGTTTCATAAAGTCGGGGAAAATTCTCAAGAGAATGATTGTCTTGAAGGCGTTCTCAGTGTAAGCCAAGGCCATGGAAAGCCACCCTTCATCCTCACAAAGTGGCGAACCGACAAAATGGCGTGCTGCAATGAAAGAGACCAAACGAAGAACAAGATGGAATGCTTTCACTGAATGGTATTTTTCTAGTGGTCATCTCAGTGGACGGAATTCTCCGCAAGGTATTGCCGACTTGACTCACCTTTCGTTGCCGGAAGCTCCGTCGGAAGATGGGATCCTAGAACTTCCTGAACCACTGGGACATGGTCTGGGTGTTAGTCTCTCAAGCCCTCTCTTGGGCACCAATCCTTCGTCCATCAACAACCAGCTCTGTACCCCTCCGTCCCATCCTTGCCCGCATAACCAAGACCTTGCCCGTGTCTTCCTCTAGATCTCGCTCGACCAAGAATCGGCTATGCGTGATCACCACTATCCAATCGACCATCGTCTGCGACATGAGCCCGCACCACCTGACTACAGCTGCTTGGCCTGCCTCGTCTAGACTATCAAACACCTCGTCGACGAGCACATAGTGCGCGCGGTGCGCACTCCTAGCCCACGCCAGCTGCAGCAGTGCGAAGAAGAGCGCTAGGTCGATGCGCTTGCGCTCGCCACCCGAGCGCTTGCCGTAGGCGAGCGAGGGGTGGACAGCAAGGGTGCGATCGAGAACGGAGCTGGAGGAGGAGAAGGATGTATTCATCATGGCGTCGACAGAGTCAGAGTCGAACAGCGAACGCAGCATTCCCGTTGTCATGACGCGCGCGTGGCGCGTGTCATCGTACAGCACTGTAAGGACCTGCGCGAGGATCACGTTGAGCTCCGACAGCGACTTCACGAGGACGTGCTCGCGGAAGTTGGCCGTTGCTTTCGCCGTGCATCTGGTTGAGGAAGATGAAGAGGCGCGACGGGTACGCTTCGCCAGGGCGGAGGACCAAAAGGCGAAGAGCTCGCGATCGGCGGCAAGCTCTTCAAGTTTGGTGGCCAGCGCGTCATGTTCTGAGCGTAGCGAGCGCAGGGACGACTGCTCGGTTTCAACTAAGCGCGTGTACGTAGCTACATCACGCTGCTTGAGCGTGACCTGCTGCCGCAGAGCTTCGCATGCGTTTTGAGCTTGGATGGCCTTCGCGAGCCGCGCCTTGATCATGACTGCGTGGTTGGTAGCGAGCTTTTCTAGGGCGATGATTCTGTTCACTTCGTGCTTCAGATTCTGTAGCCGCGACGTGCTGTTTTCGACGTCCTTGCGGAGATTGTTGATGGCTGCCTCTTGGTTGTGGTCTTGGGCGCTGGTTCCCTCAGAGCCGTCCCTTAGAATCCCGGATATGCGCAAGAGGCCCCTGACGGCCATCAAGCGGAAGCAGAGGATGGAGGTCTTCAAGGCGTGTAAGAGCTTGCGCAGGCCTGTGGGGTGAGCCGCAGCCATAGCCTCAAGTCTTTGACTTATTTGCCGCTGTAGCTGGCCAAGCCATGACGCCGGCTCAGCATGCTTCTGTTCCTGTATCCGAGCATATGAGTTCCCCAGCCGTTGCAAATTTTCCTGCTCAATGTAGATTTGATCCTGCAACGTCGAAATCTTAACGTGGAAGCCCATGCTGAGCTCGGCGGGCTGGGCCAATCTCAGCAAGCCCTGGACTCCCTTGCTTGCAGCCGAGATTTGCCGCTCGCAATCTATAATGTCTGTGATAATCTCGGGATATTTATGTCTAAATTGTAAGTACTCTTCGCTAAAAGGTCCTTGTCCATTAATTTGTAATTCGGCAGCTGCATGCTCTTGAATAGCCGCCTCCAAAGATGTGACAGCCTCCCCCGCCTCCTTTTCGAATCGCTTCTGTGTCCGGTCCAGATCCTCGCATCGTCGTTCGATGTACTCTATCTTCCGGAGCAAGCCTTCCAGCTTGCCCTTCACCTCATCCACGTCGTTGTCGACGTCCCTGAGCAGCAGCCTTGACACCTGCCCGCACTGATCCAGCATCGACAGCCCGAGCGATGCCTCGATCAGGTCGCGCCGCTGCGCTAGTGTCGAGTTCAGAAAGCTTACTGCGCTCTCGTGACCCAGCACGACCGCCCTGACATACGTCTCGTAGTCGGTGCCAAGCAGCTCGTTGATGGCCCCCTGCGTCGTGCGTGTGTCTGGGTGCTCAAGCTGCGGCTGCGGCTCGCCGCGCAGCGAGATGATGACGCGGTTGCTGTGGCTCTTGTGCTTGCGATGCCGCGCGATGGTGTATCCGTTGGCGAACTCCAGCATGACGGAGCAGTTCTTGCCAACATTGTCGTTGACGACATCGTTGGCCGCCAGCCCGCTGCGGATGCACCGCCCGAACTGGCACCAAACCATGGCCTCAACGAGCGTGCTCTTACCGGAGCCATTGTCGCCGACCAGGAATGTCAATCCGCGCGGAAGGTCCTTTCGGAAGTCGATGGTGATGGTGCCCTGCACGCTAAGGAAGTTGGTGATTGTGAGCGTGCGCGGCTCGGCGACGAAGACGTGGGTTGAGGGCCCTGCCAGCTCAGTGGCGGTCCTTGTGCCGATAGCTTGAGATGACCCGTCGAGGAAGTCTCGGTGCTTAATCTCGGCCTCGCAATCCTGGTCTGCGACCTCGCGGGAGACTTGGATCATTCGCTGGCCAACCCGCACCAACTCATCTTGTCGCAAGAGAAGAGACTCGTCCAGCTCCAGCGACTTGACATACTCGCGAGCTTCCAAGGCGAGATTAAGTGTTGCAGTCCAAGGTTCAGCGCCAGAGTTTGAACCCGAAACACCGTCACTCGTTGCGTCTGGACCTGTCTTATCCTTGGCGGGCACCTCCGAGGGCTGGACAGCGGCATCGCTCGCCGGCACCGATGCGCCGAGGCCACCGAATGACGGGCGGTCGGCGTGCAAGGCAAAGCCCATGGGAGTCCAGTTCCGCACGCTTCGCACGCCTAGCGAGAGAAGCCTGTCGCGAGCCGTGACGTACTTAAGATGGGTAAGTTCGCCGATGAGCATGACATGCTTGTCCGTCACGACACCCTCATCGACCTGGCCGTCGAGAACTTGCCGCAGGTCGGCCGTTGTGTAGCCGACGGCATGCGGGTTAATGAGCATTTCGTGCTCAAGTGTTTCCGGATCGAACAAGATGACGCCCCGCTGCTCGTCGTAGAGATCGGCCCAGCTCAGCTGCAAGGGCGAGCCCAGGTACGTGACGCTGCCTCGCAGATGGACTTTGTTGCGGCCGAATTGTTCCTGGGTAATGGTCTGGTGACTATGGAAATGTCCCGTGAACGTTCGGGCCAGCGAGGCAAACCGATCCGGGCCCATCAAGCCGCGGTGCGTGATGGAGTTCTCCGCGCGGAGCTTGTCGACGCCAGCACCGACCACATACCGCTGCATGATGGCCTTGTTGATGGCGAGATGGGCAAAGGCAACCGTCTTACTCGCCTCATTGGGGTCCAGAGTAGCCACAGCCTCCGTCAGCTCGTCCTGCTCCTCGCGAAACGGCAGTAGCAAAACGCGCCGGCCGTCCCATTCGTGGTGGGCGATGCCGCTATGCAGCGATACGTATGGAGCCAAGCGGTTGATATTGAGGGCGTCAAGCGCGGTGGTCTGGTAGTCGCGGCGGTAGGCAAGGTCATGGTTGCCGAGCACGATATGGACTCGCGGCACGGCCTCGCTGAGGAGGCCGATGAAGCGGTAACACGCAGACAGCACATGCGTCGGCTGCATCGTGCGGCTCGTCAGCAGGTCGCCGCACACCACCACCCGCCTGACTTGGTTTCGCTCTGCCTCCGCAACGATCCACTGCGCCGTCTGCCGCACCCGGTCCAGGTCATGGTGCTTAAAGTGGAGGTCGCTGAGGAGCAGCCATCGCACCGTTCCGGCCGACGGCCCTCGCATGGCTCTTGGTGGTAAGCAAAGAGTGAAATATGGGGGGCAAGAACCCAAAGGGTTGAAGAGGAGGGTGTAGCCAAGGACGACTAAATGATCATCTTAGCTCCAGCATAGATACTAGTGAACGAATTCCGTCAGGATTTGGTATCGAACATGTACTAATTACGAGTTTTAATCGAGTATGACATAATAATGGTTTATAATCCACATAATAGAGGGATCATTGAACTCAATGACTAAGGCCAGAGTTAATAGTAATCCAGCATTAACAAATTTAGTATAAAAATCAACATCATGGTTATTATACAGAATAAACAGTAAAACAACTTAATAGTTCATACTTGTAGAAGAAGTATTTCAATTAATTCAAGAGACACCATATATATCATTTTTTCAGAATACATAACAAGGCTTTGGGAAACGTACATATAACTAGCTAAAGTTGCCCTTCGGCCAAAACCGCCGGGCGATGATAAATAAATTGTAATTGTAATTGTAATTTGTACTATGCTAATTGAATCCTCACCTAATGTCAGGCGGTTTTTTCTCTCCTCTTGCTCTCTTGCGGAAAACCACATCGCAACACACCTCGATCTGCGCCATAGAGGACAAGGCCACATGAAGCAATTATGATTGAGCAGTGATATCACCAAGTATAGTTGCGCCTGCAAGAAAAGATGGATGGTCGCGTATTTAGGGTTTTAAATACTAATAAACCATAATCAGGTCGGTGTTATTTTTAAAATAAAAAAAGAGTTTCCAACGAAACATCGTCAGAGATGCCATGAAGAAATACGCTAAGCTAGATGATAATTGATATATATATAAGTGTTATGTGTTTATATGGTTTATTTATAACATATATAGTAACTTAAGCTGTCGTGGCTATTGTTACATTCTTATTTTTTGGGATCAAGCGATTGAATCTGGATTGCTAATAGCAGCGCAATTTGAAACTCATCAATGACTGATGACCAATTCACTATGGCCCCAAAGCTGTGGCATCAACAATCACCACCTCCGTCGGCGATCGGCGCAATCATCTTGACGTTTCTCACAATGAAGGAAAGTGAAGAGGTCTACCGACAGTTGCGGCACAGTTGGTTGCCGAACCGTCAGGTGTTGTGGAGCGGCGTGCAGTACGGAACCGCCCAGCGTTGGGCTTCCAAACATGGAATGCAGACACTGACAGCAGCGATGGGACCTCTCATGGATTCGGAAAATCCGCGATGTCATAAAAAGGAAAAGACGCCGAATGCCTGGTCCAAATATGTTCACGGTGCCTCAGCCGTGTTTGCCTGGTACATTGCTGGAGGTGATCTGGTGACCGTGTTGTCGCGTCCTCCTCCCCAACGATTCCACCCATCCGGGCAAACCTACTACCAAGTGATTGAGGAGCCTATCATAAAGGGTGATGTGGGAAACCGGCATGTTAATCGAATTAACGTAGCCCACCCGAACGCGACGGAAGCTGTTGATCACATATACGAAATGTGGCCTGACGACCAATGCTTGGACTGGAAATCTCGTTTTGGAGACCAGCCTACCACTGCTCAATGGAGGAGCACGGGGATAATCCGGCTGAATGAGCATCCTGGCATTCAAAATGTGCATGCCGAGATTTGATTGAGTAATACCAGGTAGTACGTCGACTAACCAACTTACAGCAGCTACAGAAGGCTTCCGTTACTCCTCCAGGACCACAATCCATGCCTGCTAATGCTGAAGAGAATCGAAAGCAGTCTTGCAGGAATATTAAGACTATGGAAATAGTGAAGAAAATCAGGAAGAGCAAAAAGGTGAAGAAAAAATAACGTTCTGGTCTATTTCCGGAGGGGTAGTTACGATTTAAATACTTCAATGTTTATTAGTTGAATACGTATTAACTACTGCTATGATACTCAGAGTAATGAACGTGTGTATACAAGCGGGATATTCTCTAACTACGTAGTTGGATAAGACTCGAGTGCAGGATGAGTAGCCATGAAGAAGCAAGTATGATTGGGATCGATGGACGAATACTGCCCGGTAAGCGGGATTACCATATCTCCAAACTAAAACCACCACAAAGAATAAGAAATTCCTTCCATGATACTGACGTTTACCCGATCTGGTCCAGCGCATTTCCCTATTGGCCTAGGTAGGTATGAAGAAGTATATCTCCCCTATTTATCCAAAGATTGACCAGATCGGGTATCTATTGGGGAGGATGATATTATCGTTTGGAACCATCTCTGGGAGTTTCGGGGCATGGGCAGATGCAGCAAATGTCGGGTTTTTGGGAGCTTGGGGAGCAGGCTTGATTTGATTGAATTTATTTACGACCCATTTAAAGACTACTTAAGTATTTGGTATGTCAGAGCTATACTAGGTACGTTCTGAGCGTTTCACCGGACAAATGAAACCTGTGTAGGGTAATTATTTACATGTGTATGTTAGGCACTATGGTAAGTTGCATGCGTGGTACTAAAAGTGGGTCCAATCTAGTCAGTATTGTATGGTTTGGTGCTGTCGATGGACATCTGGAAATCAGATGTTCCTGACGGTCCGAGCAGGTAAGTGTCTGGGCTAGTGCCTGGGGGAGTGTCAGGGAGGAAAGGCCTTGTGTGTCTGCACTTGGTAAAGTGCCCTTGTTCGTGGTGCTCTCCGCATCTGCAGATACTAGTTGTGTCGTGGTTAAATCTCTCGTGGTATGCTTAGAAATATCTATGCCCAGATCTCTCCGCTAGCAGCCTGTGCATAGTATGTCTAGGAAGTTGAAGCTCCGGAGGGTTGGCAAGGGCTGGAAGTCCCCATCCGGAGTAGTATGGGGGCAATTCTTTGCCCAGTACTCAACTAGTAGATCTTCGGTCCTTCCCCAAAGGGAGCGGCACTAATAGAGATAATATCGCTGTGCTGCCCTGACTTGTTTTGCATTTCGTTGGCTGCGCTCCTACCGTACTGAGTATTGCAAATAGGAACTAGTATTTGGTAATATAGTCGTAGACACCGTGTTACTTGCTCTCTATTACAGCATCTCTTGATAGACTCCTATACTCTCGCCGAATTTCTCTTTTAGAAAATTCAATACCTGCTCATTTCCCCTGAACTGACGTAGTTGAGCTAGGTTGCCTTCTACTATTAAGTTCTCTGGCAATCTTACTCGCGACAGAGCCACATAAACTTGTCCCTGTTCAAATGCTTGTGTCCGATTAACAGCTACTCTGTCTAATGTCATTCCCTGGGATTTATAGACACTCAGCGCCCAAGCTAGCGCGAGTGGAATCTGGGTCCAAGCTATTACCGAGTATTGACTGATATCCCCCAATAGTTGCATGTGGCAATCCAGGCAAATTGTACACTTTATACCGTTGTGAAACTGCACAATAGGCCAGTTCTGTGTTTCCATACAGTTCTTGACGTATTCGGTAAGTTGCGCTTCCTTGAGCGATCTACGCGAGTCCGGCCAGTAAATTGGGAGATCGTCTGACGTGGCTGTACGAGGAATTTTGGAAATATCACATGCTTCAGATCTAATGATAGTACCTTGGGCACTGTTGTATAAGGCTCTTCTCAAGTCAACATTTAGCTAACATGACAACCGGCATTCCCTCCTTAAGCTCAAGCCAACGTTCAAAGCTATGATCCTCAAGGGCCCGGAGAGATCCGTCTAAATTCTTTTGGCTGGCATATTTCAGATAAGGATGGAGATCCTTGTTCCATAAGAATAAGTCGAGACACCGGTATTTCCAGGGCAAAGTTCAAAGGCGCTGCGACTCCATGTCATTGGCCTATCGCACCTCCTCCCGCATACAGTAAAACTTAACCATATGGCTAGTATTTAGCGGGTTATAATGCGTCAGTAGATTTATATCAGAGCTATCGAACAGAAAGCCTAGTCAGCACTTCTCTAATAACTAGATAAATCGTGGACTTTTCTGCCAGTAAACTATCTTAAGTTGTACATAATAAAATTTGCATTCCTTCCATGCCTTGCTAAAGAAAGCTCATTTATCATCATCGCAGTACAAAGCACCGCAATCTTTAACAGGACATGTATAGTTTTGCTTCGTTGTATCTGATATAAGGTCGCTGCCGCATCTGATGCAATGGCGAAAAGGTTTAACTGGGGGTAACTGACAGAAATCGCCCGTTGTAATCACTTGTGCCCCGCCGAAAGGGAGGAGAGACGTGCGTGCCGCTTTCATAACTTCGTTCAACCGCTCAAAATGCAGATTTTCAACCATGCTTATTTCGTCGGGGATGATGGTATCGGCCGCTCTCAGCCGCCTGCGAACGTGTGCTTTTCTTACCTGCTTTAGCTCTGACAATGGCCTCTTGTGGGAGTTTGGTGTCCACCCTGCAAAAGCCCAGGTCGTTGTACCGCCGTTGGCTATTGCAACTCTGCCTGTCGGTGCCATAACATAGACCTTTTTTCCCAGATCCAAAAGATGTTTATGGATAACATGTAACACAGTAGATTTGCCGCAGCCCGCAGAACCGGTATAAAATATGTTCTGGCCCATTGTAGCAAGCGCCACCACACGTTCTTGATCGGCCGAAAGCTTGAGTTCCTCGCAGCGAGGAGGAAGGGAGAGTAAGGGATCAAGAGGAGTATATCTCTCCCGATGAATTTCCCGAGATTTTTCTGAGGAATTAAAGTCTGGTCTATGATTCCATCGACTGTAGATGTTGTCCGTTGTGGATTCATGAGCAAAGTTGAGACGATGCGTAAGAAAGGAATCTCTGGCGGCGAAGTCGACGTTGCTGCTTTCTTTAAGATACTCGCCACTTGATGACGCACGAGTACTGTTTGGGCTTGACAGTATTGGCAGTAACCTGGCGTTCCTGTTGTTACCACTTGGTGCCGGACCTTTCACTCCTAAAGAAGGCATAGATTCCGCAGAGATATTGCTAGTAGAAGAACCAGCCGGAAAGGTAGACGAAGTAAGACTAGGTAATAGACCGTTGAGATACGCTAGCGCTTGCTTTGCAGCATACTGCTTGGCCATCTACATGGGCAGCATGGTGAGTTTTACGCCTTCTCTTTGAAAGATATATGTGAATGCCAACAAACCTTCTCTGTTTTGAATATTGGCGTTATCTGGCCGTGTCTGAGACCGAAGCCCACGCAGGGGAACCGCTTATTTCGACTGGATGGCAGGATACACATCGTTCTCCACACCTGCGAGTAAACGCCGTTGGTAGGAACATCTATCTGTTCCAGATCCTGGTAGACGGGAGATGAGACTTTTTTTAATCCAAATAGTTAAGCATTATTACCTACTACATAAACATCTCCTAAGCCACAATAACTGTTAAGCCCCATAGTATTATAGCTAGAGAAAAGAGAAAAATATTATGTACTATCCGCTGCTTTATTATTAAGTTCTCCGCTCGCGTTGCCTTCAACGAGATCAAGAACAGGGATATAATAAATCAAGGAATAGACGTATCTTAGTAGATAGATTCTAGACAATCTTCTTTTTGAGAAGGTAGTAATTTTCAGGAAAAATCTCGACAATAGCGTCACTTGCTTTTATCCGTCTCTATACTAGAGAGGGCTAGTATTCACTGACGCAATATAAGCCTACGTTAGACCTGAATTAACCCTTCGAGACTGGACTCCCACATGCGTGTGGCAAACTTTTCGAGACGTATGACACCGTGTGTCGTCATAGAGAGAATTTCATGGGACAAAGCGGGGGAAATAAGAAGGTCATTAACTCTATTTATTACAACCCCTTAGAAGACAGAACTTCATATGTGTCAGGTATGGGATAATACGGCGATCAACTGGTCTTGGTTAGGCATTCCTACATATAAAGTCAGCTGATGAAATAAGAAGGCCTCTGAGCGCTTCCAACTTTGTTGAGCTGCATCTGATCTATTGCACTTCACCTGCAATTGTAGTTTGATAACGTGACGCATTTTTACTGGGAAAATAGCAGCATTATCAGACTTGGTTATTAAAAAAAGAAGAAAAACCTTTGCGCCATCCTATTTAGTTTATTTTCTTGTACGATACTTGCAAAGCTTATTGCCACAGCGGTAAATGACTGATGCCATGCCCTCTTTATACTGACATCTCCATATAATTTTAAGGTCACTGCTAGGTATCTCGTATTCGGTAGCGATGCGTAAGTGGCATTGAGCTAGGACGCTCCCCTCGACCGAAAAGGTTATATTTCATTCTGCAATGCATCTAACAAGAGTAGGTAGGGTCAGTTATAGCCCACGCTGTCGGCTTCAATGCCATACCAGTGAATCATCTAGCAGAAGACAAGCAAACTGTATATAAATGGCAAAGCTTCCTCTAGCCTCAGGTATTCATTCCTCCCCCTCTCTGTCTTTTCCTAATGTATTATAAATTATAATAAACTGACTAAGCTCAGGCTAACAGTAAACATGTTCCCTCGACTTATAACCATTGATCCCGATGGGGATGTGTTAATTATCCTTCAATCTACCGAAGAAGTTCAGTTCAAAGTTTCTATGAAGCATCTCGCAATGGCTTCTCGCCGTGCCAAGGTTATGTTTGAGGGATCTTATACAGAATCAGTGCCGCAAATGTCCGACGGCCTTCGTCATTGGAGGTTCGAGCCAATATTCAATCCCGAGGCCTTCGAAATTATTATGAATATTATACACGCACAAAACCATAAGCTCCCTGACAAGCCGACCCTAGATATGCTCGCGCACATTGCAGCTATTGTTGATGATTTGGCATGTCAGAACGCAGTTGTACATTTTGCAACCCTATGGCTCCATCAAATCAATCCACGGCCGCCCTCCTATCCATGTCTCAAACTGTCACAGTTGATCCTGATTAGTTCGGTTTTCCGTAACTCTGATCTCTTCCGAAGCTCAACTGCTGAAGCAATACTGAGTTACACAGGCCACATGTCTACTTATGAGCTCCCCATTCGTCCTGAAATACTAAGTATGTTAACTGGTAAGCAAGAGCTCTCGGTCGAGGCTAACATGATCCATAGGTATGATAGAATTTAGACGGAACATGTGCTTAGGGAGCTTAATTGAAAAATTACATGAGCTTGGAGAAACCCTAGGCAATGGGAAGCAATGTGATTTTGACTGTTCATCAATGATGCTCGGCTCCTTAATATCACATGCACGTAAACAAAAGCTCTGGTCACCAAAGCCATCAAAACCATTTGCCGGTTTCAGTGTGTCTTCTCTTAAGAAAACACTCAGAACGTTTGATTCACCGACATTGTATCGCGCTCAAAAAGAGGTTCGACCGGGAGAAAGAAAGATCTTTTGGCGCCGTACCAACGAGTATGTTGGGTGGAGTCATCCATCAACGAAAGAAAACGCCCTGCCTGAGCACCTTGAAGCTCATGATCATACGTTAAAAAGTTTTATCCAACCACTTCTTAACTCGGATACGTGGGGACTCAGTGGCCTAGAGCTCTCCTGCTTTACATTCGATGCTAGCAAAAGCTGTTAGAAATGAACGATTGCTAATGCCTATTGATGCTTTTACCGTCAGTATAAGATCTCTAGGGCCAGCCTATATAACATCAGGCATTGCAATGGGAAGAGATACACATATATATATATATATATATTGTGGGTTTGTAGTTTAACGAGATTGTGGTCTAATCTTTTGCCTATTAGCGTGATAGTATGACGGTTCGTCACAGGGAATGGCCTGTGAGCTGACATAGAGCGAGGCCAAGAAATATCATAAAAAGTGAAAGTAGAGTAAGTCTAAGATGGCCAAGAAGAGAACCGTGGGCCAGCTTAAATATTAACTCAGACAATGAAATGGCTCATTATACAGCCTGGACGGTTAGAAATGGCCCTTGGCAAACATAGCCCTTTACCTCACGTTGTTATTTATACTCCTCCTGGCTATGAGGTATGACTGAGCAATGCCTGAGGTCCCTGAGCTAAGGATAAGTAGTCCATGAGTAGCGCCGGAGCTGGCATCCACAAAAGCAGTGATAAATTCGTGAAAGTGAATGTTAGGATTCGGATGGAATAACAGATAGAAATGGTGAGAGTGTTTTATTGGGAGGATGTAACTACACCAAACTGAACGAACATAAAATCCAGGCAGTGAAGGCGTAATCCAGTATTCAACAGCATATTACTCTTACATTCAACACACACACACACATATATATATATATTTAGGCCGCCTTCATTTTGTAGACCAAGTCCATTCAATACACTAATTACGTGACTTATTGATGAAGCAGTTTCCGTGATTCAAAAAGACAGCTTTCGGCTCAGCAGCCAACCCCCATGTTGAAGTTTTTGAAAGACGCCATGGGGATCATACATGCGAGTAACCCTTCACAGCCTCTGAATGTTTTTAATGACGTAACTAGAGAGAACATTTTGTCCATCATATGCATCATTCATGAACCGATATGAGAGGTTCGAGCCGTGGCTGGACGAGATGTTGGCGATTCGATCACCAATGTTATGGATGATTGATTTGGCAATTCGATCACTTGAGGCAGATTTCCACTGAATTGTAGCATGTAAAACTGTTTTATGTACACAATTAGCATAGGCATGGAGCTGCCAAGGCGTTCGTTAATCGTGACAAGAGAAAACCTACAGTCTTGATCCGCCCTCACAAGTCCGAGTGGGGTGTCAGAACTTGCTTCCACCCCAGCCTGATATATAGGTTGAGAGCCATACGCCATACTTAGCCCTGATTTCAACGCCTCTTTGGCGATTTCTGCAAAAGCTTTATAGCTCTCTTGATACGTTGTACGGTCAAGCTTATGTGGAAGGCTGACGACATAGTTTCTGTAATGAATGAAAAAAAAAAAAAATAGTCGGCAAGGAGGAACTAACAGGACCCACTTTTAAAAGGACCTACTGAAAATAGCTAAAGTTAGAGGATATAGAAGTCTAATGGGCTATCTTCTTATTAGCTAGTAAGAAGGCCCTAGGCCTTAATATAATTAACATTCTTCTAATATAAAAGACTTACTCGACGATATTAACCCTATTAAATAAAGCTTACTAAGCCTTATTTACAGTAGGGTACTAACTAGCTAGCTGGAGAGAAATAATTGGAATTATCCTGCTAAAGGCTAATAAGCTAGACTATAGTAACCTAAAGGCATATAAAGTCATTGTATTATTTAACTGCCTAGGGAAGGTCTTAGAAAAGATAGTTACAAGCAGGCTAAGCTATCTAGCAGTTACATAAAACCTCTTAAACCTAAGCTAGCTTAGTGGCTAGAAACAGAGGTTAGCTGTTAATATAGTTTTTTTATTTATGAACTATATCGAAAGTCAGTAGTTATTAAGAAAAGCTATTAACCAGATAGTAATTATAACCCTATTCCTGGATATTAAGAGCGCCTTTAATCATGTATCAAAGCCAAAGCTATTAAAGATACTAAAGAGGCTAAACCTTTTTAAAACCCTTATTAGCTGGGTAGATTCCTTTTTATCAAACAGAAAAATCTAGTTAGACTTTAATAACTAAATATAACAGCTAACAGATATAGTTATAGGGATCCTACAAGAATCACTTATATTTTCTATCTTGTTTTTAATCTATATTAGAGATATAATAGTAGATTGGGTTTTTTAGCTTAGTTATATTAATAACTTTAGTCTATCTGTATCATTAAGATCAGCCTATTAGAACTGTAGGGCTTTAGAGACTATAGTAGCTAAGCTTATCAAAGAAGTAGGACCGCAAGGGGTCCAGTTTGACCTAGACAAAACCAAGCTTATCCATTTTGCAAGATACCACTGGCTAATAATAAAAAGGCTTGTTATAGCTAACCTAGCTATTAAGCCTAAACCACTGGTTAAATGGCTAGGGATCTGGCTAGACTATTAACTTAACTTTAAACACTATGTAATAAAAAAGCTTAAACAGGTTACCAAAGCCTTCCAAGGCCTTCAAAGACTAGGCAATATGCAATACAGGCTACCTGTATAAGCCCTACGTCTGCTCTATATAGTCTATATAAGTTCTATAGTAGATTATAAAGTCCCCTTTTAGTATAAAAGACCAGGACAAAAGAACCTCATCTATTAAATCCAATAACTATAGAACCTCGCCCTAACTAGGATTCTAGGGGCTTTTAAAAGGTCCCTATACAGGGCATTAGAACTGGAAGTAGCTATCCCCCGGTTGAAGTTAGGCTTTAAAAAACCTGCCTCAAGTATAGCCTCTTAGGGCTGCAGCCGGTTCAAATAAATCAAATATAGGGGTATGACTTGATTACTTGGTTTATCCGACTGGGTCGATTTGCTTGTTTAATAAGTACTTAAAGTATTTGACTGAATTAAAGTTAAAGCTATCACTATATACTAAAATATATATTTCTTTTTCTTTTAATATTTTATTATTTTTTATACCTTATTCCTATTATCTAATATAATAGACTTTTTACTAATTATAATAGTTTTATACTATAACTAATTTTTTATATATTATATTTTTTTAAAATCTTTAGTTTTATTAATAGCCTTTACGATAATAATATTAACTTTATAAGACTAAATATCTTTTTATAGTTAGCTAATATAGCTAGGATAATTAAGATATCTAATACTAGTCTATATAAGATTAGAAAATTATTTTTTTGATATCCATTAAGTAATTAGATTATAAAACTATATTAGGCCAAGGTTTTTTTTTTTTTTTTCATTCATTACGCTTATGGAGGCCGAAGGCCTATGAAGCGGCTATCTATCTATCTAAAAGCTTACTGTACAGTGACTTTCTAGAATAGTAGCTAGCTGGCTAGCTTTCAAGCTAACAGTATAAGGCATTGTGTTTTCCAGTTGGTGGTTTTCTTTCTCCTAGTTCCAAGCGTTATGTATGTCCCTTAGCCTCTAGGCTGACTAGCTAACTAATCAGCCTATATCTACTCTTCTAAAAACCAGCTTCGCGTACAGATCTTCGTGCTAGTAAGGAAGCCTATTAGGGCTTCCTTTCCTAGTTTTGTTGTGAAGAGCTTCTGTAACGTTAGCTGGGCTCCTGGCCCTAAGGCCTTCTGCAGGGCCTTTCTAGGCCCTTGGTATCTGCTACAGCGTAGCAGCAGGTGTTGCGTTGTGTGTCGTTGGCTACATCTACAGCGGTCGTCAGGGAGGTTCTTTATGGCTTTTTGATAGCTTTTAAGATACCCTATCCCTAGTTTTAGCTGGATATAGGCTGACTGGGTTGGTCTCGGTCCCTTGACTAGGTTAGCTTTTAGCGAAAAGCTAAGGTTATCTTGAGCTATCCTGCGGTATTGGGTGCCTAGGCCTCTCGCTCTCTGGCCTGTCTCCTCTCTCATCTCTTCACTGGCCCAGCTAGTCTGCCACTGCTGTACTATGACTTTTCTTATCTTCCGGTTTAGGTAGCTAAGAGAGGCGTATGGGCGGCCTCTATACGAGGCTTCTAGCCCTTTCTTAGCTAACTGATCAGCTATTTCATTCCCTGGGATCCCTGTGTGGCTGGGTACCCAGGCAACTGTAATGGCTATGCTTTGCTGTGATAGGAGGTGCAGCTGAGCCCGGATTCTGTAACTAATCTCTCCAGGGCCTTTGATCTTCATTATAGCTGCTTGGCTGTCAACAAAGATATAGGCTGTTGGTTGGTTTGTCCTGGATAATAGTAGGGCATCTAGGACCTTAGAGATTGCTATAAGCTCGGCATCAGCTACTTCTATGTAAGGTCCTAGGTTCCAGAATCTTGCTACTCTCGCTGTTTTCGCTGCTTCAGTTTGCCGGCTTGGGCTGTCTTCATAGTATGCACATGAGTTAGTGCTAGTACCTTTATGAGTACCCTGCGAGCCGTCTGTATAGAAGGCTCGGTAGTTATCAAAGGTAAGGTCTTCTAGTAACTGTAGGTGTTGCTTTTTGGCTTCCTTCTTGGAGGCTTGGCTGATTAGGATAGTAGCTTTAGGTTCCTTATTCCAAGGGGCCTGCCTAGGCCAAGGTTATAGTATTTCTTTAGTTTAATAGCTCTATTAGTTAATACTATTACTATAGTCTTAAGCTATTGTATATAATTACTTTTTTCTGGTTTTTTTCTTAGAGGCCTATAAGATATTAAAAGACTCTTTAAAATAATGTGGCTTCGGTAGGGCCTTTTTTATGTTAATTCTTATACTAATAAGCCTAGTAATCTGCAAGACTTTCCTTTATATCATAAAATCAAACCAACTATTCCTTACTATTCTAATAGTCCTTAAGCTAATGATAGCCAAAGCTAGGATATAGGATAATTAATACTATATATAACAATAAGTCTCTAAGCTAGATATAGTATTTGTTAAGTTTTTGCTATATATTTATAATAAAAACCCATAGATACTGCTTTAAATCCCCTTAAAGGTAATTAATCTATTAAGCCTATATAGTATATTCCTTTTTTATATACTCTAGAAGGCTATTAATAAAATCTGATTATATTAATTAAAAAGATTATAAGCTTAGCCGGTTATATTACAAAGATCGAGTTCATCTTAATTAGGTAGAAATTAAAGATTATATTTATAATTAAGTTTATTTAATTTTTTTGTTTATAGGGAATATAAAATATACCTTCTAATACTTAAAATACATAAAAAGAAATTTAAAGCCAGTTATAATTTCCTAAAGCCGGCTATAGTTACTATTCTTTTCCTATCTTTAATAATATATACTCTATTCCTAAAGTAATTTTAAAACCTCTCTAATCTTAATTAAAAGCCTTTAATCTTTAATTATAAGAATATTATTTTTAGGAATTTATATAAAGAGATTATAATAGAGTTAATTTTAATTAAGAAAGGTTTAAAGCTATTATTACTTAACTAAAGCACGTTCAATTATAAGATATATAGAATTCCAATATGTTTTATTATTAATAATAAACTTAAGCTTCCTATCCGATTTATTAATAAATATAAAATCACTATTATTATAGTCTTTTAGCATAGACTTCTTAAATTCCTTTATACATTAAAGCAAAGCCTTAATAAATTTGATAATATTATAAAGCTTATTAATTAGGCTTTTTTCCTTTAATACTTAAGATCATCGTTTAAGTAATCTATAAGTATATAAAATTATAATTCCTGTTTAAACGACTCGCTATCTTGACTATAAAAGTAAGTATAGGCAATAAGGTTAAGTATATAACTATAATATTATATTTAATACTTTTTTATATTTTTTTAGTTATCAATAGGTTTAATATATTAAAAAGATATAATAAATATATTATATTATTTAATGTATTATTTAAGACTATAGTTCCAAGCTAATCTTAAATACTTTAATTATAGATAATCTTTTTGAGTATTATTATAAGCTTTTTTTAGAATAAGCCCCAGGGTGTTATTTTAATGCGAGGAGGTGTTATTATTAACTGCTGTTATTACTAAAAAAGTGGTCAGTTACTCTTAGTATAGCTAATCGATTTAGTAAGGTCTATAGATCAAAGCCAAGATAGATTTGTATAAGAGCTTTATAGAACTCACTCTGAATCTCTCTCTTTTTATTATTGAATATACAATTAAATTACTTACATTAACTATCTTAGCTCTAATTAATTTACTTTAAAAACCCTGGATTAAACCTAATAAATATTTCCTATAGATAATTATTATTAAAAGCTAAAAAAAGCTAATTAGAATCAATAATAAAAATAAGCATAAGCTCATAGATCTAATCGATCTAAATATATAATATTACTATATAATACTATAGTCTTTTGCTTAAAAGGAGGGTATTATTAAATTCAAAGACTAAAGGCATATCTCTATTAGAATTAGTCGGTTTCTTAAGCCGATGCTTATTCTAAAGATAGAATCATAGGGATAATATTATAATAGTATTAAATATTACTATTTTGCCTTATTAATTACAAATATTATATACCTAATAAATACTATTAAATTAATTATTACTAATAAGCTAATATATAAAAGACTTGTGTTTTAATATTTATATTATACAGCCGCGCGAGCTCTTCTTTGTAATATGTTTCTCGAGAACGTAATGTTTACTACTGTATATCGTGAATAGCAGAGATTTAAAACCATCACGACTAGTAAGATTAGACTTAAAGGCAAAGGTAACATTAATTATATTTTAAAGCTATGAAATAAAACCTAATCGCCGCCACTTATTAAATATTATAAAACTTATTATATTTAAGTAAAAATAAAAGAAATAATACATTAAATTAATCTTTTAATGTTTATTATATAATATTATTAAAAGAAAGGTTATTATATTCTTAACTAATTAAATAATATACTTACTTTTTTAACCAAGAATAACCTAAAATAACCCTTTTCTATATAAAAATCTACCCTATTTTACTTACCAAATACTTTAAATATTACAGTAACCTTATTTACTTACTTGGCTATTTTAAAGCCTTCAATTTGATTGATTGATTGAAAGATTTGATCAAGTTACTTGAACCGGCTGCTGCGCTGCGCAGTCTATGCTATTTACCTAGTGGTTACCCATACAATTGGCGCATTTAGGTTCCTGGTATTAGTAGCTAGAGCTGGCCTTACAGCTAAGGCAGCTGTGATTCTTTGTGCTATAACTACCAGCACATATAGCACATTTATAGGCCTTTCGGCAGTTCCCAGGGTCATAGTTAAAGCCTAGGCAATAGAAGCACTAGGTCTTGGCTATATAGGCTTTATACAGGACTACCTTAGTTCTAACCCTAACTATATAAAGTCCTTCTTTTTTGCTATATATATTATATACTTCTATTAGTATTGCAAATACTACTAAGCTAGTTTTTTATTCTTCGAATAGTGTTTTAAGCCATCTAGGTTAGCCTATAATCTTAATCGGGTTAAAGGTCTCTATTTCTTCCTAAAAGATACTAAGAATGTCTATTTCTTCTAGGATTAGTACCCTATAAGCTATTAGTTTGATCTATCTAGTAGGGGCCTTGGCTAGTTTAATTGGGTATTCTTGAAAGGTCTTTTCTAAAAGGTCTTATTGGGTAAGAAGGTTATTGGTTAGTTGAGCTAATATGGTTGTGATAATTATATTATTTTTAGCTGATTGCTGTATACTAGCTATACTCTTGGCTCTTAGAGCTTGGTTTAGTTTGTTCCTTAGTGTGATTGAGGGTAGTGGTTTTTGGAAGCTATATCCAGTTTCTAGCTTAAGAATAACTTATAGGTTTGTTTTTCTAGGCTTTTAAGATACTGTTTTAGCTACTATAGGTTCCTTAGCTATAGGTTCCTTAGCTATTATAGTTCTTTCTAGGGTTTATTCTGCCTATCGGCTATCTTCTAGGCCTTTCTTAGCTATAAAGCTATATAAAGGTATTCTTAGTTATTCCTGTTATTTTAGTTTAATTACCTTTTTTAGCTAGTTAATAAGATCCTTATAGAAAGGTTAGATAGCTTAGGCTTTAGTTATAGCCTTAAGAGTAGCCTGGATGTGTTATATAGTATTTAAGGTTTTTTATTATTATTAGGCCTTTTAGGCCTTTTTGTTTAATTACTTATTTAGGTTAATGTCTAAATTTATCTCTATTACATCTATGGTTTCTAGGTTAGTAATTTTTAGGCTAGTGGTTTTAGCTACTATAGCTTAGGCTTAAGCTAGGGCTATTTATACTATAGCCTTAGCAGTGGCTCTGGTTATAGCTGTGATCGTCGCGTGTTTATCACGTCTACCGCGTCGGGTAAGCTTTTTTAAGCTTTTGTATAAGCTATTTCTAGGGACTGCTATCCCTTTCATATTTGCGTGCAGAGAGGTGTAAGTTTAATAGATAGATAGACCTAGGAATAGAGAAGTCGAGGAAACAGAGAGCGGGTTCGTTCGGATAGGAATGAGGTGTAATCAGACATTTACTTATTATATGGTTCTATAGTTTTACAGTCTATCATACTATATTATAATCGTAAGCCTTTTTCACCTTATCTTAGGCTTTAGTAATATTAGGAATATAAGTAAAGGTTTTATTAAAGTTATAATTAATGGTTTTATGATTAAATAGCTTTTTAGAAGTAATTTAGGCTTTTAAATAGGTATTTTTATACTCTAAGCTCGCGATTATACTATTCTTATAGTTAAGTTCTTTCTTTGTTTTTCTTATAATAGTCTATAAGCCTTATAGACTGTGATTTATATAATCTAAATCTTTATAAACGAGGTCTAATTACTCTTTAATCTTTTTAAAGCTCTAAAATATATACTAGACCTTATTTTTATTAATTCTAGATCTTTTTAGTATTATAAAAGGGTTTAGCGTTAAAAGAAACCGCTTAGGCTTAACTATACCCTTTAAAGCTTATTTAATATTTATAGGATAGATACTAGTAGTATAAAACTTTAATTTAATATTTATTTTAATAAAAGCTTTTTTAATTATAGAAAAATATATATATAGGAAATGCTATTTTTATATAGGGGGTAAGGTTTAAAAGAAAATAAACTTTTAAGTATTCTAGTAGAAATATATTTTTAAAAGACTAAAAATATTAATATTAAATAATTATATAATATATAAGTTATATAATAGTAAATAAAGGAATTATATATAATTAATTTAAGTTAAATATATAAAATTAAAAAAGATATAAGTTGTATAGTTATTTAAGATTAAGATTTTTTATAAAGATTAAACTTTTAGTATTATTTTAAAAAAAATACTTATTTTAGCTATTTTTTTAATATCCTTATATTCGTTTAGCCCGTAAAGCTTAAGTTATATACCTAATTAAGGATTTTATTAATAAACCATTACTAAACCGTTTTGCCTGTATAGATCATATAGGGCTTAATACAGCGGCTATCGGTACTAATATACTCTATAATAATAACCTATTTACAAAAATCACTCTCTATAATAATTATTACTATTATCAAGCTTATTCCTATTACTTTTCCTGCCCTAGTTTCCCTCTCTATAAGCCTAGTCTTATTAAAATTATAAATTCAGGTTATTCTAATAGACTTAGCCTTAATCTAATTATCTAAACAACCATAGAATTCTTATATAACCTCCTCGGTTATACTAATTATTCAGATGGCCTTAACTCCTTTAAAAACCTTTATTTTAACCTTACTATTGTATTCAAAGAACTTATTAACCTAATAATATTCTAGTTATTTATCCTAGCTACTATAATCTAGGATAAGCTAGGTAAAGGATTATATTTGCTTACGGCTAAAGGCCTGGTTATAGGATTCCTTAAATATAATCAGTCTATAAAGTCTTTTTCTTAAACTTATAATAGTTTTTAAGCGTTTTCTTTAGTTTCTTAAATTAATTTTATACTTTAATATTAATCGTATAAAATTATTTAATAAATTCTATAATATTAACTTATAACCATAACAAAAAGATTATTTTATATCTTTTTTAAAGCCTTATTAATAAAAGTTTCTTTATCTTTATTTATCTTTATTATAATAAAAGAATAGCTTTAATTAGATTTAATTTAATAATATTATTGCTATGTAAAAGTGTGGTGTTGAAAATGTGGCACTTATCGTTTATATTACGGTCTTAGGATGGTCACGGTGTTATGGTGGGGCACTCTATATGGTTAAAATTTTTAATAGCTATCTAAACTATCTAATTCCTATGATTAGGTAATGGGATTCTTTGTTTCCCTAATTAGTAGCTTATAAAGTTCACTAATATTTTTACACTTATCTAGATTCAGGATAAGATCCTTTATTTTCTGCCTTTTCTTATCGTCAATAATCTTAATAATAATATTTCTCTATTTCTTTACGATCTTTTTATTTGGCATTTATAGCATAACACCTTTTATCGCGGGCCGGTCACTAATAATTAACTCGGCTTTATCCTTAAGCCAGATGCTTACTCTAGTTTTTATTATATAACTAAAATTATCCCTTAGCTTATAAATTATTTTTTTAATTAACTCCTAAACCTCGTCTCGATCTAGTATTTAAGCAATAAATTATACTACTAGAATAATATTATTAATAATATAAGTTACGGTAGTATATAAATTATTTATCTAAGCGCTAATAACTATTATAGATTACTTAGCCATCTATCCTCTATACTTATAAACAGGCTTATTTAGTTTAATAACTATACAATTAATATTTTAAGAATTACTTAACACTTTAAAATAAGCCTTTTATATATCTATTAAATAGTCTATAATATTATATATACTAGCTATAGTTATATATAACTTAATAGCAATACTATTTATTTATTACTCTTAACTAAGTTCCTTAAAAATTTCTTTAGGCTTATACTATAGTTCCATACTATTACTACCACTAAATTACTTTAAGAAACCACTATACTTACGCTTAAAGACTTATTTAATGCCTATATAGCCTATACGCGTAAGTATAGCATTAAGTAAACTATTTTATACAACAAATCTATACTATATACGCTTAGCCTTAGACTTAAATTACATAAATATAAGCTCTCTAGTTTAAGTATAGGTAATTTTAAAGGCGTCTTTAATAGCGCCCGTAGATAGACTAAGTAACTTACTTACTAAAGCAGCGGCGATAAAAAGTCTAAAGACAATACTAGAGTACTATCCTATAGATAGTATATACATTCTATAAAAAGCTAAGCTTACTTAAGGTCTAACCTTAAAACCTATAATATATACTAGAATAAATTCCTGGCCTAAGGTTAAAGCGCGGGACGCTTTAGTCAAGCTTAGAGCGATATGTTTAGATGTTATCAGTAAAGTAAATAAGATAAGGCTATTAAAGTACAGTAAAGCCCTAAAATACTAGTTATTAAGTTCAAAGCCTTAAGTAAAGGAACTATTAAAGATAGCGGTATTAAGGGTACTGATTTTACGATTATATCTAATTACTATAGAAGGTCCTTCGCTAAGCTCTAGATTAAATAGAGCTCTTGCTGTCTTCTTAGACTATAGCAGATAAACACTAATAAGTCTATAAATAATACTATCTAGGATAAGATACTTAGCGTAAGTATAAAGATCCTTGGGAATTAAATCTAAAATAAAAAACACAATCTATTAGCAAAGCTAGCCTATTAGGCTTACTAGGTTAAAGACCTTACTAGAGTTTTCACTTACGTAAAGCTAAGTCATAATAATTATTATAAAAATCTAGAACAAAAAAATAAAGATTTATCTAAATGCAATAGAACCTGCCTCTCCTTTTGCAAGATCAGGCGGTCTATTAGCTTTTATATCGAGGTAGACCCTAAAACATGCATACTATTAGCTTCATCAGCCTTAACCCATTAGAGTGCCGCCCCACAACACCGTGTTCCCCCCATAACCGTGACGCAAACGATAAGTGCCACATTTTCAACACTACACTTTCACATAGCAACAACATCATCAAATTAAATCCAATTAAAGCCATTCTTTTACCATAACAAAAACAAATAAAGATAGAGAAGCCCTCATTAATAAGGCTTTAAAGAGATATAAAATAGTCTTTTTATCGCAGTCGCAAGTTAATACTATAGAATTTATTAGATAACTTTATATAACTAACATTAAGGTACAAAACTAATTCAAGAAGCTAAAAAAAACACTCAAAAACTATTACAAATTTAAGAAAAAGACCTTATAGACTGGTTATAGCCGAGGAATCCTATAGCCAGGCCCCTAGCCGCAAGCAAATACGATCCTTTACCTAGCTTATCCTAGATTATAGTAGCCGGGATAAATAACTAGAATATTATTAGGTTAATAAATTCTTTGAACGCAATAGTAAGGTTAAAATAAAGGTTTCTAAGAGAGTTAAGGCCGTCCGAACGATTAGTATAACCAAAAAGGTTATACAAGAATTCTATGGCCGTCTAGATAACTAAATTAAGGCTAAGTCTATTAAAATAACCTAAATCTATAACTTTAATAAAACTAGGCTTATAAAAAGAAAAATTAAAGTAGGAAAAATAATAAAAATAAGCTTAATAATAATAATAACCGTTATAAAAAATAATTTTTATAAATAGGTTACTATTATAGAGTATATTAGCGCTAATAGTCACCGTATTAAGCCCTATATAATCTATACAGGCAAAACAGTCTAGCAGTAGTAGTTTACTAATAAAATCTTTAACTAGGCATATAATTTAAGCCCTACAGGCTAGGCGAATATAAAGATACTAGAAAAGTGACTAGAATAAGTGTTTCTTTCTAAGATAACGCTAGAAATCTAGTCTTTATAAAGGATTTTAATTCTAAATAACTATATAACTTATATCTCCTTTAATTTTATATATCTAGCTTAGATTAATTATATATAGCTCCTTTACTTACTATTATATAGCTTATATATTATACAATCGTTTAATATTAGTATCTTTAGCCTTTTAAAGATATATTTCTATTAAAACACTTAAAAATTTATCTTTTTTAAACCTTAATCCTTATATAACAATAGTATTTCCTATATATATATTTTTCTATAATTAAAAAAAGCCTTTACTAAAATAAATATTAAATTAGAGTTTTATACTACTAATATCTATTCTACGAATATTAAATAAGCCTTAATAGATATAGTTAAGCATAAACAGCCCCCTTAATACTAAACCCTCTTATAGTACTAAAAAGACCTAGAATTAATAAAAATAAGGTTTAGTATATGTCTTAGAGCTTTAAGGAGGTTAGGGAATAGTTAAACCTCGTTTACAAAGATCTAGATTATATAAATTATAGTCTATAAGGCCTATAGACTATCGTAAGAAAAATAAGAAAAAAACTTAACTATAAGAATAGTATAATTATAAGCTTAAAGCATAAAAATACTTATTTAAAGGCTTAAATTACTTTTAAAAAGCTATTTAACCATAAAGCCATTAATTATAACCCTAATAAGACCTTTACTTGTATTCCTAATATTACTAAAGCCTAAGACAAGGCCAAAAAGGCTTGCGATTATAATACAATGCGATAGACTGTAAAACTATAAAAGACTTTCTTAGAAATTACTAAAAAGAATATAAAAGAATTAACTAATAAATTTATATTATAATTTATTTTTTAATAATTTATTTTATAAAGAAATAAAATAGTAATATGATATGTTATTTTATGGTGATGTCTATGGTCTTGGGATGGTCACGGTGTTGTGGGGCGGCACTCTAGGTCCTCGATTACCTCTCGACGTAAGAGCGCCCTCTCAATCATATAATATTAAGATAACCATTGTATGGTGTTATCCGGTATAAGATGCAAGACCTTCCGCCTATTAGCTGGATGCTTATCATTCTATTCTTCTTAAAGCTTTAAGAATGATTGGGTTAATGAATCCGAACGGCGAATCTAAGTAACTAAATTATAAAGCTTTTTAACAGGACTGGTTTTTAACTATAGTATATAAGCCTTCTTTTTAAATACTTTTAACTCAGGGATATTATCGTTAAATTTATTACTATTATTACTAAAAAGGAATACCTTTACCATAAGGTTAAGAATATAACCAAAATAACAAATTTATCTATCGCTTTTTTTATTTATTTACTTATACTTAGTTACTAACAAAGATATTATAGTATTATTATTTAAAGTATTATTAAAAGAGAAATATCTAATTTTATCGTTTATATTATACTTATCGAGGATATTTGTAATTTTATTAGTAATATTCACGCTGGTATGACTATCATGAAGTTTAAGTAAACCGAGAATAAGCTTTTAGAGATAAAAAGCAGGATCCAAATAACAATAGGTAATACTAAACAGAATATATTAATTTCTTAAGCGCTATCCATTAAAAGTAATATATATTAGTCTAGAGGACTTCCTTAATGTCTGTTTAATTATATTCTTATTGCTATTAAACTCGGCGATTAGTTGATTTTGAATAATAATGTGATTTATTATTGTATTGCTATTTTTTACTAGAGGATTAGTATATTTAAAAGCTTAATAAAGGCAAGGATGTTTAAGGGTATGGAAAGGAAGGTTGGTATTAATAATCCAATTAATAAGATATTATTGGAATGTCTTTTTTATAAAGTTTGTCTTTAATGTGTTAATTATAGCCTGATCTCTCGGGAAATAGGCATTAAGGTTAAATATTATATCGATTGTCTATTGCTTAACGAGGAGAAAAGGGCTTTTTTTATGTTTTTTTCGCTTTTGCTTCCCTGTTGGATTGTCTAGGCTATAAGCCTCGTGGAGATAGTGTTTGGCGTTTGTAATACTATAAGTATTAAAAGAAATTAGCTCCTATTTCTTTATATAGTACTAGTATACCTATTTCTTTTACTTAAGGTTTATTTATAATTTAATATTAAAACTATATTGCTATATCTATAATATAAAAACTCTTAAGTATATTGTTTTTGTATACCCTAGGAACTTTATCCAAGGAAAGTCTTTTTATGCTTTATTATTGGTTTATAGAAGAGGAGATAAAGAAGATTCTTTAGAAAAGCTAGATAAATCGTTTATTTAGAGTTAGGGACTTGATGTAAGATCTATGTTCGGTAAACTAATAAAATTCCTACTCTATAATTATTCTATAATAGCGAGGAAGTATATATAATGCTTATTTTTATTATTTATTATATTATTACGCGTAACGTATTGTTTGTTTATTTTTAATTGATTTATATTCTAGTGCTGGCTGCTAGTATAAGGCTTATTTGGCTAATTGCGATGGTTTCCTTTAGAGTAAAATAGCACTCTCTAAGGTAATATAACCTACTCGTTAATATCGTTAATTCTTTTAATCAACGGGACTTCTATATTGATTACATTGATAGTTAACGGGGGCCGACATTGAATTGATTGAATTAACCGTCATCAATCAATTCAATCAATTTCGTTGACGTCGTTGAATTGTTGACCACTCTGGTTAGTATAAGTTCAACGATTACTATACCCGTACAGATAATACCCTAGTATACACAGCTACGATTCTACTCCACCTTAGCCTTTAACGGGCATATCTAAATAAGGCTTAGAAAGACCAGTCCCAATATATCAGGCCAGTAGTCAAGGCTATGCGCAAGCTATAGGATGGTTTTAAGCCGCTACAAGAACCAGAAATTAAAAAGAATCTTTTAGCTTATAAGGCATATAAAAAACATATCTATTAAATATTATCTTTTTATAATAAATTTAACTGATTTATCAAAGGCCTAATACTATTAATTAGTGCTTTTTCTGCCCTTTTATAGTGGCTTAAGCCAATACAATAAACTTCCTATCCTTCTTTTTACCGCCTCGCAATTAATATTTTTTCTATACCAGTAATATTAGTAAAGACTAAACGAGTATTTAGTAAAGCCTGATATACAATTTCTTAGGATAAAAGTCAATTATCTACGCAAATAGTAAAGTATATAAAGTATTTAAAGTACTAGATTAAAAGTAAGCTCTTAAACCAGCCATATATAACTCTAGAAATAAATAAATATTAACTTAAGTATTAGAGATTTAAAAATAATAGCTAAGAATACTAGGAATTAATTTAGTACTATTAAAATAGTTAAAAAAGCTTATTAACTGGCTAAGAGCTAATTAATCGCTAAATCCGATAATTAATCCTGAATCCAAGGCCTGATTCAATAATTAATCTGAATCCGACCCTGGATTCACATTAATTGATTAATTACATCACTGGATTGAGCAATGGGTTAAAATGTCACAGTTTTGGTATTAGGTGCTGATAATGAACAATATTATTAACGACTCGCTGCCTATCTACCTAGATAGTAATGATTGTGGGTTATATATAAATAGAATATATGGTGATCACTGGTGTTTGTTGTGGTGATTGTTTTTCTGATTGGTTGACTTTTCTGAGCTTTTCCCGGAACGGTGCTAGCCGGTAGGTCGCACTTGTGACGCTAAAGGTGGATCTGACCTGTTATCTGTCCTAACAGGGCCAGGTCGTCACATCCCGCAAGCTAATTAATGTAAGGCGGCTCGGTAAGCACGGATATTCTTCGAGTTTGCTGCACTCTGGCTGCTTCTTGGCCGAAATAACGCTTGCAGTTGAAACTGTGTTTTTCATTAGTAAATTATGATTTACTATTACAGGTTGTATACTTACCAGCATCGTATGTTTGCCCGGCCCATGTTACGGACGCCCTCAATGTAACGTTCTAGCTGGGGGTCAACTTTACTCCCCACGATGGTAATTCCTTAATTTTATTGTCCCAGATCAGGAGTTGCTCATCAAGCAAAGCACCTACAGCATCAAAGGCGTCTTGTGCTGAAAAGCCATGTATCCGGCATATAGCAACCATATTGTGGCGCACACCATTCGCTTCCTCTTTGCTATACGAGACAATATCATTGACACTAATACATAAATGCAAATCGTTAGTAAAGTATAAAAAAGATGTTTAAGGAAAACTAACATAGCAATGATTTTAAAAACAATAACCTCAAGCTCCTTGATAACCGGGTGATCAAAGACTTTTGACGGAATGTCTAGGCCATGGGCGTATTCAATCATGACATACATTGCCCATCCAGCAATAGAGCGACTGCGAACTTCAAGCATATCGTAAAGTTGAGGAGTAATATCTTGAGAGATACTATCAACCTGCTTAAGAACATTATCACAATAGTCCTTCATAGCTTTGATAAATCGCTGGATAGTCTCTGGAGATGATTTCTGCTTAAAGTTAGCTTTTGCATTGGTCAAGCTGCACAATGATCGAGTGGATTTACCTGGCAAAGTTGATCAAATATCATATCAAATGCCTGTACCAACTTTGGTTTCTCACCATGGTAAGGCAAACCAAGCATCTTGCTCATTAAGCAGTCCATCATCTCATGTGCGGCTTCCGGATTATCGCGGAGCTCGCCTTCGTCGAACACTGTAAGATGTTGAGTGTTTGTACAAGCAGATTTGGTTCAAGAGACGTACTCTCATCAAACGGAAAGACCCAGTTGCCCCAATCACTCACAACCCTAAACTCTTCTAGTGGAGCATCTGGGTAGACAATGGCGCAGTAGTATGTAAAGTCACATTGCCTAACTATCTCAATATCTTGAGGAGAAAGAGAACAGAATCTAGAAATTTTCATTGTATAATGTTTAGTTTATTTGTTATTAAAAGTATTAAAACTAGGAACATACTTAATAACCCAGGCTTCAGAACTAGCCTTAACTTTTGCGTAGTCTGGATGAATTCGTGGTTCATCTTTCAAGAAGGACTTGAACATGTCGGGAAGCAGTACCTCTATGGTTTTTGGTACTTGACCCTTGAGAAAGTGTGTGTTCGGCTGAGCCGTGGTAGTTGTTGCTTCTGCAGACAAAGCCATGATTTGTTGGTGGTTTTTGGCGAAAAGCCTAGCTAAGATAAGGAGGTTAATAGACAACAGAGTGCTTGCCAAATAATAAAGCTTGATAATTGGTCTCTGTTATGTAAAGAAGTGTTATTATGTGGATGGCTACAGAGCAAGCGGATTTCTAAGTTACGGAAAAGGAGTTTAGTTATATACCGTGTAAGTCAAGGCCACGGAGCGCCAAATCAAATTTTACAAGGAATTGATTGAAATTCCGAACAAGCTAAAGTAGGAATAGGGGACGTTTCTAGATACTCAATCATTGGGCAACAGCGGGATTTAGAATTTCAATTACCGCCTGATTTACCGAGATATGAGAGAATAACTCTAAAACACTGACTATTGACGCCACTGTCGTCAGTGTGTAAGAAAAAGATAATAACTCTGTTTTGTTTTGTTGATAGTTGGCCTTACGTTAGACTCTTAAGGTCTTAGACAGCAAAGATTCTAGAAAAAGGCCCGTCTCGAAAAAAGTTAAAGACGCCGGATTTCCGCCACTAATAGCAGATAGTCTCGGAAACTCTAAAAAGCAAAATACTCTTAAGAGAGGGTTGTTGAGAATTCACACTAGGCTAAAGGTCTATAAAGCAGCAAATCAACGTCTCGACGTCTCGTGTTTCGTGCTTTTCGTTCAGCCTATCATACCTTGTGGAGTTTTATTTTACTAAGTTACATCTTTACCACCGATTAGATCTAAGATAATAATAAGTAAGTAAGATATTGTTGATATGATGGCCTGATTACAAATGGAAAATCACACAATTTTATCCCCCGAACCTTTCTACAAATCATCCAACTTTTCATCCAGCTCCTGATCGGCAGTGTTGCTAATAGTATGACAATAAAACAATATATTGCAATACGTATAATATGATATGCTACTCGGCCGTTTTTTGACAATATAATATAGACGTTACTATATTATAACGGTATGATATAGAAATTGCTATATTGTAACCATATCATATAGCAATAGCTATATTGGTAGTATATTGTTTATATTGGTAAGTTACTTTTGCTAATATGCAATGACGCGTATAAGAACTTAACTGGCGATTTATTCCATTTCCGTCACACTCTAAATTAGCGCTTACTTAAATAAAAAAAGTACTTTTTATGGATAAAATCAGACTAGAATAATTAGCCTAATGGCTTCAGAGATATATACCCCTTGCCTATCTAAGTAAGCTTCCACCTAAGCGGAAAATGAAAATGGAATGGATTGCTAGCCTAGTAAAAACGCGTACTGGAGGGGTCAATCTTTACGAATTTATAGGGTAATATTTATATACATGAGAACTAGAAGATGGAGTGGGTTGAATCTTCCAAGAGATTGATGGAGGCGCTATGGGATGAATATAAGCCCGTGGAGTTACTTTTTCCTTTCTATGAGACGCCACTAACTATAACAAACGAGTTCGTGAATTAAAGGAATAAACACCTCTAGCCATCTCTCCTGATAGATGAGTATAAGCGTTATTATAAATCTAAGAGAGTATATAGATTTATAAGCGCCCTTGCGTAGTGGCTAGAAGAAACGCAGCTGAAGAATTACCCTAGCCTAAGCAAGATGGCCGTGGATATATTGTCGATTCCTGCAATGTCTGCGGAGCCTGAACGACTTTTCTCTAAAGCCAAGATTACCATTACAGACCGCTGAAATCGGCTAGGAAGCGATGTAATCGAAGCGTTAGAGCAGTGATGTAATTAATCGGGGCGATTAATTAGCGATTCATTGAATCTGAATCCGAGGCTAGGATTAATTATCTAAATCACCCTCGCCAGGATTAATTAAGTTTCAACGATTAATTAAAGTAAAGTCATACGTTATAATAGGAACATCATTGGTTAGTGGCATACCCAATTTAGCACTACCCAAGCACCTGATGCCTATTTGGCATCCCACGCCTTGACCACTGGCAACTCAATCGCCAGACATAGCAACCCGTTGATCCACCAATTGGCCGACCAGCAAGCAAATGGCGCTCGCTTTGAGAAAAGCGATGCCTTAGATGTCACCGAATAAGTCGAGAAAAATAAAAAGAACAACTATTATAACATAAACAATTCTTCAAAGGGCTTATCAACCGTCAGAAGCTAATTAATCGCTGAATCCGATAATTAATCCTGAATCCAAGGCCTGATTCAATAATTAATCTGAATCCAGGGTCGGATTCAGATTAATTGATTAATTACATCACTGCGTTAGAGTGCCTGAAGTCATGGTTCGGGATTCATGACTTCCAAGGAAGCGATATTTCGGGGACGTAGGTTAAATAAAAATGATCACGTACAATATACAGGATATATGGCCGTACTGACGATATATTAGCCTCTTAGCAATACGATATAATATAAGCCCTTTTCATATTGTACCATACAATACGCGCTTTACTTATATCGTGTAATATAATATACATCCTCTAATAATACGGACCTTATTTAGACACGGAAATAATTATATGGATTAGATGCCCCTGACCCTAGTGGTCCTAAGAGTAGTTTTCGTTTATGCTACTTATATATCGTATACTATTATTACGCTGTTAACTTAAATAATAATCTTCCTGCTATTTACCTTTGCTAGTTATTGTTTAATAGTCCTTAGAGACTTTATTACTGTGATTTGGTTATATTATAAATACTTATATATTTTATTCTTTTTTTATTTAATAATAATATAGCTAAGTATAATAATTTTTTATTTTTATTATAGTAGGTTTATTGTGTAATGTTAAATGGATTAAAGTCTTAAAGGTACTGATTATAGGGCAGAAAATTACTAACGTCTAGTATAAAATTATAATAAGATTAGAAACAAAAACTTAAAGATATATTATTACTATTAAAAGTATACTATAGTTTATCTTATAGTCTTTTATAGCCTTTAGGGACTAAATTAGTTTTATATTACTTATATTTATTTAAAATATCTTAAGCTCCTGACTTTAAGTGATTTAGGTATATAATAGTTAATCGATGTAATTCTTTAGACGATAAGTAGTGTGTATAGAATTCTAGGATATCTAGTAACCTCCTGTATAAATTAAATAATATTTTATGTATTGTTTTTTCTATTTTATTTATAAGATTACTAATAAAATATTCTACCTTTACTTTTTAAAAAGACTAAATATTATTAATAATAAATGCATAAAAAGAATAATAGAACATAGAGTAGAGAGTACTGGCAAGAACTGCTAGTATCTTAGCTAAAATAATCTATTAATATAAGATACTAGTAATTATTATTAATTTTTATTTAAACGTTTTATATACTTTACTAATAACTTTATAAATCTAGATACTAGTACTAATTCTTCTTAAAACTCGCTCTACTAGTAACCTTATATTCTAAGTATTAATTTCTTAAATCTTATTTTAAACCATTTTTTAACTTATTAATAATATATTATATTAATTAGCAATAACTAAACCAGTATATATTAAATATACTAGTATCTATTATAGGTTAATTGCTAGTAATAGTAAAGTACTAGTAATAACTATAAAGCAACTACCAGGCCTTTATAACTATCATTAACTTTTATTATTTAATTATTAGTAAATTAAAACTATTTTTTATAATTACTAATAATCCTAGACTTAAATTACTAATATAAATATATAGTGCTTTTTAAGTTATTAATTTTTAATATTCTATAATATATTTTTACTAATATTATCTTCTATGTGTCTTCTATTTACTAGTATAAATTAGTACTTTAGGCAATTGAATAGATTATTAGTAAATATATCTATAGGTATATTATAAGTTAGTGGTTTAAAAAACCCTAATTTTTAGTCTTTATAACTTGAGATTTCGCCCGCCAGGAAAAAACCAGTTTAAGGCTACCGAATTAAGCTTAAAACACCAGAAAAACATAATATAAGTTAACTAAAAGAAATAAATTCTATCTATTAACACTATACCCTTCCGTAAGCGATTATAGAAAGGATATTAGCCTTTATAAATAGCTTTTATAAGAGTATAGAAAAAGCTTACTCAACGCAACAAACATAATAAACACGCCACAATCAAAGCCACAGCTATAGCTATAGCTAAAGCTATAATATAATTAGCCTTAGCTTAAGCCTAAGCTATAACTAGTAAAATTACTAATCTAAAGGCCATAGATATAATAGAAATAACCTTAGATAATAGTCTAAACAAACAACTAGCCAAAAAGGCCTAAAAAGCCTAAGAGGCCTAATAACAATAACAACTAGAGGCCCCAAATATATTATAGCATATTCAAACAGCCCTAGAGACTATAAACAAAACTCAAGTCATCTAACTATTCTATACTAATCTTATTAATTAACTAAAGAAAGCTATTAGACTAAAATAACAAAAACAACCAAGAACACCTTTATATAGCTCTATACCTAAAAAAAACATAAAACAAAGCCAATAGGCAGAATAAACCCTAAAAAGAACCATAGCAGCTAAGGAATCTATAGCAGCTAAAACAGCACCTTAGAAGCCTAGAAAAACAAACCTATAAGTTATTCTTAAGCTAGAAACCGGATATAACTTCTAAAAACCACTGCCCTTAATCATATTAAGAAACAAGCTAAACCAAGCTCTAGGAGCCAAGAGTATAACTAATATATAGTAATCAGCTAGAAATAATATAATTATTATAGCTATATTAACTTAATTAGCCAATAACCTCTTTACCTAATAAGACCTTTTAGAAAAAACCTTTTAAGAATACCTAATTAAACTAATCAAAGCCTTTACTAAATGAATTAAACTAGTAACTTATAGGGTACTAATTCTAAAAGAAACAAATATTCTTAATATCTTCTAAAAAAATAAAAACTTTTAACCTAATCAAGACTATAAACTAACTTAAATAGCTTAAAACACTATCCGCGGAACAAAAAGCTAGCTTAATAATATTTATAATATTAATAAAAGTATATAGTAAGTATAGTAAAAAACAAAGACTCTATATAATTAGGGTTAGAACTAAGGTAGTCCCGTATAAAGCCTATATAACTAAAACCTAGTACTTCTATTACTTAGGCTTTAACCATAACACTAAGAACTACCGTAAGGCTTATAAATATACTATATATACTGGTAGCTATAACACAAAGAATCATAGCTACTCTAACTATAAGGCTAAGTCTAGCTGCTAATATTAAGAACCTAAATGTACTAATTGTATAAATAACCACTAAGCAAATAGTATAGACTATAAGACTTATAAAACTATTTTATATTAAAAAACTATTTTAAGATCTTTTAATATAATATACATAAAACCAATATAATATATTATATAGCTTTACAGCTAGCCTTAAAGGCTAAGGCTAATATTATTATACTTTAAGAACCTTATTACTTTAATAATAAAAAAACAAATACCTAAAGTATACTAAAACACATAGTATATAACCTTATTATACTATAACCTAGCCCTAGCCCTTTAAATATAAAAATTAGACTTAGAGTCTTATTATATATTAAAAAAACTAATTAACTAAAGTTTACACCCCGCTATAACCTTTTTAATAATCCTAATATCTTAGCTATTAAAATACTAAACATTAAACTATTCCTCCTAATTAACCTATATAATAAACAGCCTTAATAAGCTAGCCAATAGGCTAATCAGACAGCCTAAGCAGCTAATTAAGCAACTAGTCAATAAGGCCTATATATAATTAAACGATTACTTTTCTTAATAAGCAGGCTTAAATAACCTTTTATCTTAGCAAAAGACCTTAACTTTTATTATACTTACTAGAACACTTAAGCTAAGCTAATAACCATAGCCCAAGCTAATAGCCTAGTCCAGTGACTAAATAACCAGTAAGCTACCTTACTAATTAATACTAGTAAGACTATAGAGCTTAGCGGTACCTATTATAGAAAAAACTTATAAAGATTTTCTATAATAGATCTAGCTTTTAGTATAGGTTTCTAAGCCTTTAGCTAGGGTAATTAATAAGCTATACTAGTAATTAACTCTAATCATAAGATTCTTACCTTTAAAGCCTATATATTAAGGCCTTTAAAAACAAGTCGTTTATATTAAATATAATAACTATTGTTTAACTATAAGAAAGCTAACTGGAAGGCTTATAGTAAATTATTAATTAGAGTAAAGCCTAAAGCTCTTACCCAGCTAGATTAACTAATCGGTACCTCTAGCTAGGATAAGATAGTTAATCTTCTTAGAGATATTATCCTAAAAGCAGCTAAACTAGCTATAGCTAAGCAAAGACCCTTTGAACGCTCTAAGCCCTGGTGGAACAATAAGCTAAAAGACCTATAGAAAGCTTTAAATAGAGCTATACGATTATATAAGGCAGGCCTAATAGCAATAACCCTAATAATCTAAAAAAAGCTTATAATAGCTATAACCTAGCCCTATAAACTATAAAAAAAATCTACTAGAATAGCTTTCTTAAGGAAGCTATAATCATAGATATTTATAAAATATACAAATACACTAAAGCATACTAGAATAATAGTCTTCCTAATATTATATATACTAAAAAAGATTAACAATAATAGGCTCAAACCTTTAAGAAAAAATATATAGCTTTTTTACAAATACTATTCCTTACCTTTACTATTAGCTACTCTAAATTAACTAAAAGGTCTAAAATAAAGGTTTAAATTCCTAGCCGGCTAAGATCCAAATTAGCAGACTGGCTAGACTTATAGTCTATAGCTAATACAATACTAAAATTAACTATAAGACTAACTATAAGATTAACTAGGACCTTAAGATATTAACTATAGTAATTAAAAAATAACTTTTAAAAGCTATCTATAGCCAGTTAAAAAGAACTAATAAGACTTATACCCGAAAGGATTTATTAGAAATAGCCAAAGCTAGAGGATATAGAGGTTTAACGGGTTATTTTTTTATTCTTTAATAAGAAAATCTTAGGCCCTAATACAATTAATTTCCTTCTAATATAAAAGACTTACTTAGCGGTACTAACCCTATTAAATAAAGCTTATTAGGCCTTATTTATAGTAGGGTATTAGCTAGTTAGTTAGAGAGAAGTAATTAGAATTATTCTTCTAAAAGCTAATAAGCTAGATTATAGTAGCTTAAAGGCGTATAGAGTTATAGCTTTACTTAATTATCTAAGAAAGATCTTAGAAAAGATAGTTATAAGTAAACTAAGCTATTTAGTTTCTATACAAAACCTTCTAAACCTAACCTAACTTAATAGCTAGAAACAGAGATTAACTATTAATATAATTCTTTTACTTATAAATTACATTGAAAACTAGTAATTATTAAAAAAAACTATTAACCAGACAGTAGTTATAACCCTATTCCTAGATATTAAAAGCGCCTTTAATTATATATTAAAGCTAAAACTATTAGGGATACTAAAAAAGCTAAACCTTTCTAAAACCCTTATTAACTAGGTTAATTCCTTTTTATTAAATAAGAAAATCCAGCTAGCCTTTAATAACCAAATACAACAGCTAATAAACATAACTATAGGAATCCCATAAGAATCACCTTTATCTCCTATTTTATTTCTAATCTATATTAGAGATATAATAGTAAATCAGGCCTTTTAGCTTAATTATATCAATAACTTTAGCCTGTCTATATCATTAAGATCAGCCTATCAAAACTATAGGGCTTTAAAAACTATAGTAGCCAAGCTTATCAAAAAAGCAAAACCTTAAAAGGTCTAGTTTAACCTAGGCAAAACCAAGCTTATCCACTTTGCAAGACAATACTGACCAATAACAGAAAAACTTATTATAACTAATTTAACGGTTAAGCCTAAACTATTAATTAAATGATTAAGGGTTTAACTAGATTACTAACTTAACTTTAAACACCACGTAATAAAAAAGCTCGAATAGGCTACTAAAGCCTTCTAGGGCTTTTAGAGGTTAGGTAATATATAACACAGGCTACCTATATAAGCCCTATGGCTACTATATATAGCTTATATAAGCTTTATAGTAGATTATAGAGTTTTTTTTAGTATAAGGGACTAGGATAAAAAAATCTTATTTATTAACTCTAATAGTTATAGAACCTTACCCTAGCCAGGATATTAGGGGCTTTTAAAAGATTCTTTTATAAGGTACTAGAACTAAAAGTAATTATCCCTTTGGTTAAAGTTAGGCTTTAAAAAGCCTACCTTAAGTATAGCCTTTATACTTAAACCCTTTTAGAAACCCACCTAATCTAATTAGCTATAACTAATATAACTATACCAATACAACTTATTAGGTTATTAACTAGTTTTAATAAAGCTATTAGAAAGTATAAGAGAATAGAAAGATAAGATTTAGTTTAGTAGGCCTCTTAAAATAAGAAACCTAAAGCTACTATTCTAATTAGCTAAGCCTTTAAGAAAAAAGCTAAAAAGTAATACTTATAGCTATTAAAAGATTTTATTTTTAATAATTACTAAGCTTTTTATATAGACGGCTTATAGAGTATTTATAAAAGTACTATTACTAATTTATATATATACTATAAAAACAGCCTAAACCAATAAAACAAAATAGCAAAAACAGTAAGAGTAATAAGATTCTAGAACCTAGGATTATATATAAAAGTAACTAATACCGAGTTTATAATAATCTCTAAGGTCTTAAATACCTTACTATTATCTAAGACAAACTAACCAATAGTCTATATCTTTATTAATAACCAAGTAGCTATAATAAAAATCAAAGGCCCTAAAGAGATTAATTATAGAATCCAGGCTTAGCTATACCTCCTATTATAGTAAAACATAATTATTATAATTACTTAAGTACCTAGCCACACAAGGATCCCAGGGAATAAAATAGTTAATCAGTTAGCTAAGAAAAGGCTAGAAGCCTTATATAAAGGCCGCCCGTACGCCTCTCTTAATTACCTAAACCAGAAGATAAAAAAAAACCATAGTATAGCAATAGCAGACTAATTAGACTAGTAAAAAGATAAGAGAGAAAATAGGCCAAAGAGTAAGAGGCCTAGGCACTTAATACTATAGGATAGCTTAAAATAACCTTAGCTTTTCGCTAAAAGCTAACCTAATTAAAGGACCAAGATTAACCCAGTTAGCCTATATCTAGCTAAAACTAAGGATAGGGTATCTTAAAAACTATTAAAAAGCTATAAAAAACCTCCCTGACGACCGCTATAAATATAACCAATAATATACAATGCAATACCTACTACTATACTATAACAGATACCAAAGGCCCTGCAGAAGGCCTTAAGGCCAGGAGCCTAGCTAATATTACAGAAGCTTTTTATAATAAAACTAGGAAAGGAAGCCTTAATAGGTTTCCTTACTAACACAAAGATCTATACGTGAAGCTGGTTTTTAAAAGAGTAGATATAGGCTAATTAGTTAGTTAGTCAGCCTAGAGGCTAAGGGATATATATAACGCTTAGAACTAGGAAAAAGAAAACCACTAACTGGAACACATAAGGCCTTATATTATTAGCTTAAAAGCTAGCCAGCTAGCTACTATTCTAGAAAGTTACTGTACAGTAAGCTTTTAGATAGATAGATAGCCGCTTTATAGGCCTTCGGCCTCCATAAGCGTAATAAATAAAAAAATAAAAAATAAAAAAAAGGTATTAATAGAATAGGTTAGGTAATACTATTATTTATTATTCTTATTATATAATATTATCTTAAGAATTAGTATTAAAAATATAATCTTTTAGTAGATTAATATATTATAATAATAGAAAATAGTTAGACTATTAATAAGGTTGGCTTAGATTGGATTAAGTATTTTGATTATTATATAGCTTTTTTTATAAAAGGGATTTATTGAATGTTTATCTTTAATGGTTATAAGAGCTATTACTTAATAGTATTTAAACTCTATTATAAAGAGTATAAAATTATTATAGTCTATATATCTCTTTATTTTTTATATCTTTTTTAACTATTAGATATTGGTTATTTTAGGCTATTAAAGTAAATATACGGTTAATAAATTAAGAAGTTAATGTATATATATATTATATATATTAGTAAGCTTAAATTCTTTTATACCTTTTATATAATATTTTTTATTATAATTAACAAGAAGAATATTAAAAAAGTTTTAAAGGAGTTAGTTTATTATTATTTAATCCGTAAAATGTTCTTTTAATGTTTAATATAGAGTTATAAATATTAATATCTTTAGAAATACTATTTTAATTTATATAGCCTTAGGTCTTTAAAATGCTAAAAAATGTGTATAAGGTTATTTTATAGTTAAAGTATATAAAGAATTATATTTTTATTTATTAAAATAGCTTTTTAACTATAATATTAACTATAATTAACTAATTTATAAAAAGTATAATAGTAATTATATATTAAGTAATATTTTTATATAAAAAGGTCTTTAAGTTTTATATAGTAAATAAGATATTAAATAAGTATTATAAAGTAAAAAAACTTATATATGATTTAAAGGTATATTTACTGTTTAAAAAAGAATCGATTAATTGGATCAAAGGGATATAAATAAGCAAATTAAGCAGAAAGGGCGGTAAAGAGGGTTTGCTTATATAAAGGCTTTGTGCTGTAGTAAGTATAATAAGACTGGCCATAATATATAAACCTGTAAGAAAATATAATTAAATAAAAGATATAATTATTTTCTTTTAATACTATTATAATAATTAAATATTTAATATAGATTAAGAAATATTAAGAGCTGGTTTTGTTTTTTTTCTACACAAGGTGGTGAGGGGTGGCACACTCGCTTGTGTGGCATACTCGCTTATGGATTATGTTATTTAAATTATAAATACCTGGTTTTAAATCTTTTACTCCTCTCCTTTGTTACACATACAATTTATTACACCCGGTGGCTAAGTTAATAAAGTAATTATAAGTAATTATACTACTTGCACATTTCTTAAGCATTTTCTTAATCTCTTTAAGCTTATATAATGTTTATATTTAGTTTCTGTTTTTATACTTATTATCTTTGTAGAGGCATAGTAAAAAACGAAATAGGTATCGCGGGTTTAGTCAAATAACAATTATAATTAAGTCTATTATTAACTCTATAATTAGCTTATACCTTTAAAGTACTATTACTAAATGTCTTAGCAAGGTAACTTAAGCTACTTTATACTCTTTTATATTTGCTCTTAAGTTTATAAGTAAAGTTATATTTAGACTTTTAAAAATTACTATTATCACCCTAATTCTCTCCTTAGATAACGTTTTATCTATATCACCTTAGATATTCTTTTTTTAGGTAATTAGGTAGTTTTTAGGCTAATAGTAACTAAATCATGTAATCTTTTTAAACAACGGCCTATATACATTAGCGATAGATAACATTATATTAGTATAATAAGCTATATCTCTAAGTATCCTCTACTTATAAATCATACATTAAATATAATATATAAAGCTTTTTACTATTATAAAAATATAGTTTTATTAAGATAATTTAAAAGTAAACTTATTAAACTCTAGCTAATAGCAACGGGATAGAACATAGTATAATTAATATATTAGCTAGTTATCTAGGTCGCAGAAATACCCGTGAATATTAGTAATCTTAATTACTATAGCGCTAGACCTTTAATTTCTTAAACAGTATTTAAGCAAATATTAGTCTATGGCTAATCATATGTTAAAAGAATATCAATTAAGGCATTAATAAGTTATCTATTTAATCTATAACTTTCTAAATTCTCTCTTAGATTAGTAACTACCCGTAGGCAACCCCTCATGGGGGCCAACTAAGGTGCACGCCCCTTAGTTAGGCACAAAAAGCCAGGACAGCTACAAAAGTCCGGGACAGCCGTTCTCGCCCCACCACCACAAATAGCGCGTTTTTGTATGTAAAAACACCACTTTTGAGGTTTAACACCGTGTTTGCCTGTCGTTCAAGATGGTTTATTCCGCTAAGGTTATGAAGGCCGCTCGTGCCGTTATTCAATCTCGTGATAATATTTCTCATAGATCTCGTCGGCCAGGTACCGTAGTGCCCGTCGCTCTTTCTATAAAAAAGTCTGCAGAAAAGTATCGCGTTAGTAAGTCTTATATGGACAGGGCAATCCAGTTACTCATCTATACAAGGATTCCTGCCCTATTGGGCCGGCCTTTGCTGCTTAATAAGGCTGAAGATAATACCCTTATTGCCTATGTCACCTGGATGTAACAGGAAGGGTTTCCTGCTACCAAATTGCAGCTTGAGGGCGCTGCAAACGCTCTTCTTCGTCGCCGTAATCCTAACTCGCCGCCAGTATCACGAATATGGTATCGCCGTTAGATTAACGCCTATCTATACCTTAAGATCATACACGTCAAGGCCATTGAGAGGTCCCGAGGCTCCTTTAAGTAAAGTGACATTAAGATGATAGAAAATTTCTTTACGAAGCTAGAGATGATCGTTAGCAAATATAATATAGGCCCCTCAGAGTATTAGAACGAGGATAAGTGTGGAATTCGAATAGGAAGCATACGAGAACGAGTTAAGGTTATTGTTACCCGTATAACACGTCACGAGTGGCCTAAGGTCATAGACCTAGGTAATAGGGAATCCTGTACTCTCTTAGGCACTGTTAATGCTATAGGGGATTCGATGATCCCCTGGCTAATATTCTAGGTATATCCTACCGAGAGCTAGGCAGAAATAGAGGGCAAGGATAACCTGCGATTCTGCCGTATAGATATAGGCTTTAGTAATAGTGACATTGCGTTTAAATGGCTTTATTTTTTTAATCGTTATTCCTGGGAAAAGTCAGTAAGGGCACAAAGGACAGGGAAATTATTTATTAAGTGGTTTGGCTGTGATGAGTGGTGTAGAGATCCTATGACCGGCGAGGAAAAGGAAGGCATCTCTCGCCTAAAGGCTGATCGCATTTTTCGACTGCTTGTTATCAATGGCTTCACAGGGCACATAACCCTTGAATTTATTGAATATTATATAGAATTCGATATTATTGTCGCGGTATTTCCTCCTTATTCTACTTATATTCTTTAGCCTCTTGATATTGGTGTTTTTTAGCCGCTAAAGAATTCGTAATAGAAAGTCCTTAGGGCCTTGTTATAGAGCTCTCTTCTCAACTTCTTACGGCTTGATTTTCTTACCTCGTTTAAAAGAATATACAATAAGGGCTTTATAAAGTATAATATTATAACTGGCTTTGAGAAATCGGGAATCTATCCGCCCTTGAGTGGTCCTGCGATCCGCGCTCTTCTTGATTAGTAAAGGAAGCAAAGAAAAGCGATTAACCCGGCCTATGCCTCGCTTCTGCCCCAAGAATTCCGTTTCTAGCTCGCCGCCGATACAATAGAGGATATGACTCACCGGTATCATGATATCTTGAGCTCGCCAACGCGAGAGGGGTTTCGTTTGGCTCGTTAAGTCATGATAGAGGCATCAGTGCTAGAGTCAAATGTAAAGTATTTTATCGAGGATCGCCAATAACGGCTAGAAAGGTTGAATAACCGCATACGAAAAGGTAAAATGATCAAGCCTTTAGGCGAGTTTTTTACTAACTCTATTAGCCTAGGAAGAATCCGTTAACAAGCCGTTAAATCTGCCGAAAAAGAAGCTAAAGCTGAACATCACCGTCATCTTCGTGCGATGAAGAAATTCGTTACCGATAATATTAAGGCCTTAAGAGAAGAATACAGGCAGAATAAGAAGCAAGAGATTAATGGGAAGGTGAAGACCTTAAGCTACCAGAAGTGGCTTGAGCACACAGGAAAGGCAGATGTCTTCCTCGAGATGGATACCTAAAATAAGGAATTCTAATAATGCTTTAAGTAACTGTGATTTTTCTATGATACTAAGCGTAATCCTCTCCTTCAAGAAGCGATTCAAGAAGCCTCACGAGCCCCGAGACTGTTGCTTGCATTCAATTTCCCTCCCAGCGATGCCTCTGTGAATATCATCACAGCCCGCGAAGACGAGGATAAAGAAGAGTATTCTGATAGTCTTTTTGGCCTTAATTCCTATGAAGAATATAAAGATCTTGAGCTTCAAGATAACACATTCGAAGAAACGCAATTTGAATCCATTTTTGATGCTGCTGACGAGCAAAGACTGCCCTCTTTACCGCCGGCATTATTACCACCTTCCTCGCCGCCTGCCACACCGCTTTCTACGCCCTGCCGTATCGTTAAAAGCTTCAAGATGCATATTACAGATAATCTACGTACACCGCGATCGAATTCTATATACAATACCTATAAGGGCGCTGAGAAAAAGAAGAAATAGTTATTGATCTAGCCTGGGGTACTGTGCGGCTTCAACGCCAAAAATAGCTATTTTTATGCATTTTCTAGACTTATAATAGCTTTAATCAATCCATACGTATCATAAGCTTCATTTTCATATAAAAAAATCCATTTAGACATACGTAAAATGTAGATTTGTTGATTTACTGGGAAACACAGGGGAAAATGCACTGGACCGGCTGTCCCGGACTTTTGTAGCTGTCCCGGCTTTTTGTGCCCAACTAAGGGGCGTGCACCTTAGTTGGCCCCCATGAGGGGTTGCCTACGGGTAATGCAATAAATGTCTATAACTAAAATCCTACCTAACCCTACCCTTACCTAGTTTAACCTAATACTAAACAAGGTCATAACAGCCAGTCTTATTTCTTTCTTTCTAAGGTTTTTATGTTTTGTTTTTATTATCTATAGGAAGAGTTAAATAGTTAATATTTTTTAAGGCGCATTACTTAAACCTTTTGCTGTTTTAGAATAGTGCAAGTTGACCTAAACAAATCGCCATTGATAAAACCCCGACCCGTAAACAAAAATGTTAAACCACAAAGACTATACTATTAGGTAAATCTGCGCTATTAGTATAGAGCGCATTACCGTAGAAGCCTTTCTTAACGAGGAACACGAGCCACCTGAATATGTCTTTTCCTATAATAATAATAATTATACGCTAGGTAAGATTAAGAAATATAATATAGTTATTACCGTCTTGCCCGATAGTAAGTATAGAATAGCTTCTGTAGCTAGTATCGCGAGAGATATGCTATATAGCTTTCCTAATGTCTAAATCACTCTAATAGTAGGTATCGGCGGCGGTGCGCCAAGCGCTAAGCATGATATTCGTCTAGGCGACACTATTGTCAGTGCTTCTTGCGATGGGAAAGGAGGTGTGTTCTAATATGACTTTAGTAAAACAATATAGGATCAAAGCTTCTAATAGACTGGTTTCTTAGACTAACCACTAACGTCCTTAAGAATTACTATAAACGGAATTAAGGCCTAGTATAAGAGGAAAGGATATTAGCTCGAAGAGAAAATTATTAATATTTTTTAAAAGAACCTAAGATTACAGCGGGAGTATAAACAGCTAGACCTAAGTAACGATAAGCTATATAGAAGTAGGGTCGTTTATCTAACGGGTAAGATAAGTTATGTAGCCGTCTGTAGTAATGATCTTTTAATCTTATTACCTTGAATTAAACGGATAGAAAACAATAATAATCCGGCTATTTACTATAGCATAATTACTTTAGTGAATTAGTTAATAAAAGATACTATAATAAAGGATAGACTTATTATAGAGAAGAATATTCTGTGTTTCGAAATGAAAACGGTAGGGCTAATAAACCACTTCCCCTATCTAATTATTCGCGGTATTTGCGACTACTTGGATTTATATAAGAATAAAAAGTAATAAGGGTATATAACAATAATAGCTATTATATATATAAAAAATCTTTTTACTTGAATCCTTTTTAATAGAGTTAAGGCTAAAAAGAAATTAATAGCTTACTTAGTGAAAATTAATTCCTAGCTTTTTTATTTTATATATTATAATATTAAATAAGCCTTTAAAATTAATTAAAAGATAGATACTATTAGCTAGAGTCTTTTATTCATTAAAATTCCAGTTATAGAGGAGGTAGCTTTTAACTCTTATACTAAGGAACAGAACCTAATCTATTTATTAAAAACCCGAATTAAACTTCTTTATTAAATATTAGAATAGGCCAAGAACCCGAGTACTAAGTTAATTTTCTAGCTAAATAGTATAATAAAGATTAGAAAATTAACCATATTCTATACTATCGCCTAATCCTTTGCTAATACTGGCTATCTAGGCGTTAGTTTTTTTTAAGAGAGAAGAGGGTGACCGGGGAGCTCTACGAGATTTTTTATAATAATAGCCATTTAGTTAATAATAAGAAAACCTACTATTGCTTTTTATATTAAGAGTATAATTAATATTAACTCTACTATTAGTAATAGAGGACTAAAGGAATAGTTTAATAAGCTTATTTTATAGTTTTTAACTATGATTTTACTAAATGCTAAAAAAGGCGAATTCTTTATTATAATTATCAATACCCTAGATAAGTGTAAGTTAGAAGATAAAATAAAACTTATTATTTATCTCTTTGGTAGTGCTAAGGGCTTAGGGTTAAAAATCTTTATTACTAGCCGACCAGAGCTTCTAATCCGTCTTGGTTTTTATTCTATTATAGGCAAATATAAAAATATCGTTCTGCATAAGATACCTGAACCTATAATCAAGTATAATATATTTACCTTTCTTAAACATAAGCTAGCGAGAATCTAGACAGTGTATAATATTTTAATACTAAAAGAGAGACGGCTGCCTATAGATTAGCCCGGGAAATCTAATATTCAGTGTCTTGTAAAAATAGCAATTCCCCTTTTTATTTTTGCTGCTACTGTTTATTGCTTTTTTACTGATCGTAGGTACGGGAACCCCAATAACCAGTTACAAGAGGTTCTATAACTTCGAATAAAAAGCTAAGAATTACAACTAGATATAATATACCTGCCTATATTAAACCAGTTAATTATAGGGTTATCTATTAAAAAAAAACAAAGCTCTTTAATATTTCTAAACTATTATTAAATCTATAGTAGTACTTATAAGTCTTTTTTTAATAATTACCCTAGCTTAGATTATATCTATCTCTTAAAGAATTCTTAATAACCAATTAAATATACTTTATTCTATTCTAAATATCCTATAATCAATAGGGTCTCCTATTAAACTATTGTATCTATCTTTCCGCGATTTTCTATTAGATCCCGAGCAGTAGAGGGAAAATCTTTTTTAGGTCAATGAGATATTAGCTTATAGTTAAATAATAGTTAACTATTTATATACTATAAAACAATTCCTCCGAGAAGATATTTATAATTTATAGAAGTTAAGACTAGAGGGTTTTATATTTAATAGTTAAAAGGTTAATGCAAATATTCCTACTAAACTCTAATATACTTGCCTAAACTAGGTATTTTACCTCTAAGATATACAAAATTATAATAATTATAAAAAAGTTTTTTAATTCCTAAAATAATATTTTTTATATTAAATTAAAATATTAAGTTTAATACAATAAGTACTAGAAAGTATTAAAATAATTAAAAGTTTATAAGCTTTTTTATAAATAAGTTTATATAATAATCTATTAAATAAGATTATTAACTCTATAATAGGAAAAAAGTATTAATTTATTGTTTAACTTTTTAAACGATTTTCTATAGCTTTTTTATATTAATTTATTAATTATTTATACTATACCTTTTTAAATATATTTCTTAATCCTTTTATTTACTTTATATAAAAGTATTATTAAGAACTTATTTAACAGTATAATACTTAATTAGATATATTTTAAGTTAAAGACAGAGAGTAATTAGGCTTAATATATATAGAAACTCGAGGGCTATAGTAGCTCGGTTCAGTCGGTAGCCTTCTTATACGACTCATCGCTCGTAGCATTGGCTTTAGGTGACCGCACGGCCTGGCTATGGCGCGCTGATACAGGCGAGTATATTCAGAAACTTAAGGGCCATAGTGACTAGGTTTAGTCGATAGTCTTCTCGCATGACTCATTGCTTGTGGCATTGGTCTTAGAAGATAAGACGGTCTGGCTATAGTGCGCCGGTACGGGCGAGTACGTTTAGAAACTCGAGGACTATAGTAGCTCGGTTGAGTCGGTAGTCTTCTCGTACGACTTATTGCTCGTGGCATTGGCCTTAAGCGACCACACGGTCCGGCTATGGCGCGCCGACACGGGTAAGTGCTTTTAGATACTCGAGGACTATAGCGACTAGGGTCTATTAGTAGTCTTCTTGCACGACTTATCGCTCGTAGTATTGGCCTTAGAAGACGAGACGGTCTGGCTATGGCGCGCTGATACGGGCGAGTGTGTCTAGAAACTTGAGGGCCATAGCGACTCGGTTCAGTCAGTAGCCTTCTCGCACGACTTATCGCTCGTGGCATTGGCCTTAGAAGACAAGACGGTCCGGCTATGGCGCGCCGATACGGGCGAGTGTTTTTAGAAACTCGAGGGCTATAGTAACTGGGTTCTATCGGTAGCCTTCTCGTATAACTTATCGCTCGTAGTATCGGCCTTAGAAGACTACACGGTCCGGCTATAGCGCGCCGATATGGGCGAGTACATTTAGAAACTTAAAGGCTATAGTAGCTTAGTTTAGTCGGTAATCTTTTCGCATGACTTATTGCTTATAGCATTGGCTTTAGGCGACCGCACAGCCCGGCTATAGCGCACTAATATAAATAAGTATATCTAGACATTTAATATTAGTGTTATATTTTATTTATTATTTAAATTTAATAATTTATACTTTTTTATAAATATTAAAATATTTATTATAATAGAAACTAAATATAGTTTTTATACTATTAGCTATGGATTTAGTAAAGACTACTATTAGATTATATAAAATAAAAATGACTTACTCTAGCTACCAGTAAAATATTAGTTATCTTATATAATAATTAGTAAATTAATATTAGTGATTGGTTATTACTTAAGGAGAGTTTTAGTAATTATATTTTCTATGAAATTCAGGCCTTAAAGTGTATAAACCTAAGCTTATTTTTTTTATAATAACTTTAACTTTATAAAGAAGGGTTAAAGGGGACTGGGTTAATTTATACCCCGCAGGTCTTGTTCTTTAACTTTTATAGAGTAGAATCTTTTAGATTTTAGAGTTATAGTAATAATATAAAGTAAGATTATAATATATACTATATAAGTATTATAAATATATACAATAAGACATACTAGGATATCTTATTAAAAGCTTACCTTTATATTACTTATTATAATTTTTTAAATTATATTTAAAATTAACTTTTATAGTTTATTTTAGAACAGGATATACTATAGAATTATTAGTAAAAAAATATAAAATAGATAGTATAAAACTTAAATAATAAAGTTAAGATAATAAGTTAGGATAGTGGAATTAGAACGATAGATTAGATGATAAAATTGGGATAATAGGACTAGGCTGATAGCTGATAGGATTAGTATAGTGTAATTTGGGATAATAAAAGTCGGGAAAGCGGAATTAGTATTAGAATATTTTTAAATATAAGAATATTTATCCTAATGTTAAGCGTATATTAATGTACAAATAGTTACAAGCACCTAACTATCTAAATTTTATATCTACTAAAAATATTATAGTTATATACAATTATTAAATGGTTCTTAAAGGCATCGGAAGTTATATAGGTAAACGCTTTTTTCTTATACTATGGCTTAGGATAAGTAACAGGATGTTAACTAAGATTTTTAAAGTATTTTACTTTAATATAGCATTGTGTACTATATTTATTAGAATATTTAATACATTGGTTATTTAATAATATATTTTTATTTTAAAAACATAAAGAATATTATTAGATGTTATATTTTATAGGTTTTTTTATTTTTAATTATATAATTAACTTAATGGAAGGAGAAGTAGTTTTTTTTATTAGAATTTCTTTCTTTTTTTAAGCGTTATCATCACATGCAGCGTATATATCCTATATCTTAATAGCATCTTGGTTTTTAGATTACTTATATTAGCATAGATAAACTCAACGAGGGTCTTTCGCTTAGGCAAAGTATAAGAAAACTATAATAATAAACTTAGAGTCTCTGATTTGATAAATAAGCTTTTTTCTCTTATAATTACCGATTAATCTCCTTAGTACTGGATTCTTTAAAATATATTTTTTTTGTTTTATAGTCTTATACTTTAGGAGCTTTTTTTAACAATTAATAAGCTTATGCTTTATAATATTATATTATGTCTATAGCTTAGGGTTTATTTTTTTATTTTTCTAATTATACTATACTTAAAATAAATTACTTTTTTAAGATTATTTTAATTCTTTATAAATATAATAATTACCCTTTTTGTTTTAATATTAGTAAAGATGGCTTTAATGGGTATACTTAGATCAGTATCTTGATTTATATAGGTTATTATTTTTAATAATCTTTGGTTTAGGGGTTATTTAAGGAAAATAGCTATAGTATTTACCTGAATATATAGGTTTATATATGTTTAATAGGTCAGGTTGTTTATATAGTTTATAACTTGTTAAAACTAACCTTATGTTTTAATTTTTGTTTAAAGTTAGTTACTTAATTTAATAAGTAGTATTAGTTTTTTATTTTTAATAGCTTTACTTTTATTTTATTAGATAGTATATAGTTTTAGAACCTACTAGAAGCCTATAATTATATTAAGCCTTTTAAGATCTTTTTAATATATATTATAATAGAGTACTTTAGTTTTTGATATATAATATATTCTATTTTTTTACTTCATTAGCTACTAGAAAATTAGAATATTAAAGATATTTTTGCATTAATAAAAGTCTTTTAATTCTTTTAATACCCTGACCCTAGTTAAGTAAATATTAGAGATAGATTTAATATTTAACTTAAAGGTATTATTAAGAAATATAAGAGTTAGAAAAGGAATTATTATATTAAATAATAGATTATTAACTTTAGATATAGTAAATGTTTTTTTAGTTATATATTATTAATAATTGTTTTTAGAGTATACTAATGTAACTTATAAAAATAGTTTATGATTTTATCTGTTTATATATCTTAGCATTACTTTTATCATTAACCTATCCTGCTTATTATTATTACTTTTAATAAAATATAATTTAATATCCTTATAATAAAAAGTCTTAAACTTGTTCTCTATGTGTTTTTTTTATTTAATTTCTTTAATTTATTATAGTTTAGATTTATAGATTTATTATTCTCTGATTTTATAAGTTTATTGTTTTTTAGTTTTATAGGCTTATCCTTGTCTATGTCTTATATAGTTTTCTTTTTATCTTATTAATAATAATAATTCTTAATGGTAATTTTATTTAGCTTTCTATAAATTAAAATATAGAGTTATATTATTATATATACCTAAATTAGAATAAAAAGTATTAGTTATATTTATTAATACTTATTAATAAAAGTAATTTAATCAAAGACTTAATAAATATATTATATTTTATATAGATTATTTATATTTATAATAGACTTTTTTCTTTAGATTTATTAAGATTATATCTCTTTGTGAGGAATTACTTAATGTACTAGTGTTAGGTAAGTAAGTGATAGTTAATTATATTTTAAGAGACTTATATTAGTAATAGTCTTTTTTTTATTTATTAAAAAGTCTTCTCTCGTTGATTCTTGGTAAAGTATAAAAAAATCTTTTATATAAAAATATAATAGTTTTTTTTATATATTTAGGTATATATTAATTATTTATTTAAGGAAATTATAAATTTTATTTTTGTTTAATTCTTTTAAAAGCTTTTTATTATTTTTATTTATATAAATAAAGTATTCTATAATTATTAATTAGGTAATACCTAAGTGTATATTTATATATTATATTTATTTACTTTTTATTTAATATATATCTTTTATAGTTATAATTATATAGAGTTTTAACTTTAAAAGTCTATTAATTTATTAATATTTTTGTTTATAATATTTAAGACTATACTAATATTATACTATCTTTTTTATAATTATTATTATAAATATAGATTAAATTAAAAGAATAGTATATAGGTTTACTATTATATATACTTAAGTAAAAGATAAAAGAAAAGATAAATATAAATTAATAAAATATTCTTTAGTATAAGTTTAGTAATTAATATCTTTTGTTTTTTTACTATATATAAAAATAGTTTATATATTTATATTTTTTTTAAAGTTACTAAAAATATTATATATAGTAGAATCATATAGGGCTATTATGTTTTAAAAATAAAGGCTTATATACCTAGCGCTTAATAAAACCTTCTTTAAAAGCAGTATTAGATTTACTAAAAATAAAAACTATCTATCCCGAGAAAAGATACCAAATTACCATAACTTGCATTTATGCTGTATAGCAGGAAGGTTGGTTAGTCCCGTATACTATCATGATCAGGCATTGGAGATTCATAGTACGACTTTTGAGAATTTCAGAGAAAGAAAAGGGAATATGTGTATAACCAACATGTCTTGATGGAGGTATGCCGGGATCGGGATACTGTGGGGAATTGTAACTGAGTGACAAATCTGATAGTGTCCCGATGGTTGACTTAATCATTATTTTATCTGATGGAATGTCATAAAACGGAGCGAAGACGTCGGGAGGTTCGATGGGGTCCATATAGGTGAGCCCGATAAAGGATTTGGGGGCAGACTTGTCTTCTGACAGTGAGAATGTGATTGTCGCCTTGGGGTCTTGGCTTGCTACCTTGTGGTATTCCACAAGGGCATCAAGAAGCTGCTGGTTCTTCTCGGCTGTGAAAAGCCGCGCTTCAAACCACATCTTGTCAATAGGCAATGTTCTGTACGTGAAAGAGGTCACAATGCCGTAGTTTGGCCCGCCACCCCTCAACGCCCAGAGGAGATCACGGTGGCTTTGGCCAACACGTGTGACAGAAGTATTTGCCAAGACAATCTCAGCGCCGACTACGCTCGCTGCCGTCACTCCGGCAATGCTGTTGAACCAACCAAACCCACCTCCGAGAGTTTGGCCGATTATACCAGGGTTTGGGCTTCTTGCACCGTTGACAGAGACACCTTTGCCCTGAAGTGCTTTGTACACATCGCCCCAGACCGCACCAGCTCCAACTGTTACGGTGCTTTTGTCAGGGCTTAGGAAAATAGCCTTGAAGCTAACCATATCAATGAGGACGCCGCTGGCATCCACACTGCTATGGTTGACGCTGAAGTTGTGCCCACCGCCACGCACAGAAAAGGGCGACTGTGTTAATGTAATAATGCCTATCAACTTGGCAATATCTTCGGAAGTGCTAGGAGAAACGATGCAGGATGCATTTTGCCAGCAGTTATTCGACCTGAAAGAACAGATGAGCGCCGAGATCACAAAACTTGGATTGGATGTTGTACGTGCCATGGAACCCGAATGCAATCCGTGTAAGATGATGAATCCGGGATAATATACTCTGAGACTGCGTCTTGAGTGTGATTTCTTTCAGGAAAAGCAGCTCGTAACATTCTGCACGCCTGGTGAACCTTTATGGCAGGGTCTTCGTTCCCAAATTGTATAAGAGGTTTGGCGCTGACGCCGACCTCGGCCCACAAGTGGACGCATGCAGATTGAAGCAGAGGAAGAAGCAGGTTAAGCAGCTTCATCTTTGTTTGCCATAGAACAAGAATGATACGATGAGTTTAGAAGTGAGAATACACACACTATGATGGGCATGGTTGCCTTATTGTTTGATCCTCCACCCTAAGACTAGTCTTAATCTATCACAAGCCTCACAAATTCCTCCTCCTTTCTCGCTGTGGTTGCGTGCGAGCCCTTGTGCCACCAGCCCACGCTTGTAATTCGTGACGATAAAACCCCACGAGCCTACTTACTGAATCCTTTACTGGAATCCCCCTGTCTGGTTTTCTTCTTCACTTCTTGAGCGCAAGGATCACTTAATGTGTTGCACGGAGTGGTGCGTGTAGATGCCGCCGCCCCAAATAGTGGGGAGCAGAGCTCCGGGAGTGCGCCAATCTCTCCACAACAAGCCGCCCTATCTAAGCTGAGTCTTGAGATGAGACAATCAGGTTGTCATCAGCTTCCTTGGATAAGTTGGTTGTATTGGAATGGCCCAGGGGGTTGGCATATTACCATGTCAGGTCCTTGCTACAGTACAACCTGTGCAAGTAAAATTAGGGGGCAGAACGTAACCCCGGCATAACACGTATTTCTCCTTGACCTTGTACTCGATACTTTCCAAAGTAAAGACTCCTCCAGGAATATAATGCAACAGTACCTCTGTGATTGTATTACTATCCGCGGCAGCATTTAGCCAATGTAAAGGTAGAACCAAGCAGAAGTCAACCTGGGGGAGTGGGGATACGAGCACTGCGACAATTTTGACCGCAGTGCATGCCAGCCGGGATTACGGTGGCTATGAAGTAACCTGATCCTCACTCACCCCCTGTGCAGAACGAACGCACACCCCCACCCCACATCCATCCCATCCACAACTACCCCAGTCAGTATTCGTTGGTGATGATCCAACCGCCGACACAAGTACATTCTTCTACAACAGCAGGAGGGTGGTGCTCGGGCCGTCACCACTCGATGTTGGTTGTGCCAATGTGTCAATCATTCCGAGGATTACGGAAATCCTGTCAATGTTACCATTTCCCTCAATACTGCGGGGGTGCTAACAATCAACTACTTCACCTTGAAACGAGCTCCTCTGAGGCTGCAACTTTTTTTGCTTTGCCTCAAATCCTTGTACTTCACTTTACCCTACAGCAGACGCATTTACTCGGTTCTATCATCACATCAGACGAAAGTATGGATTTGGTACGTTCTATTCTCTCTGGCAGAGATGAGTTACATGATGTTATGAACATCGTCCTCAGCCAACCCCGACTCTTTGCGGCACTATTACTATTTTCAGGCCTCATATTACTCCTCCTTCGTCCTGGAGAAAAGCTTCCCAACGCTCCCGTCTATGGCTATCGATCCATATTCGACCCAACGCTGTTCCTACGGTTTCGTTTCATTACTAGTGCCTACGACATCATCAAGGCCGGTTATAAAGAGGTATGGCAAGGTTGTGACGAGCGCCTTGATGCTTTTCTAATTCTTCCCTTTCATAGATGAAAGATCGGCCATTCGTCCTCCTCGGCTACGACGCCCACTTCTTGGTTCTACCGAACAAGTATTTGGAGGAAATTCGCCTCGTCCCCGTCTCGAAGCTCGGTGGCATTGGAGCGCAGGCCTCTGTGGGTCCTTTCTTCGAGTTTTTCTCCTTGTCTGCTGACCATTCTATCAGAATCTTGCTCCAAAATGGACGTCAATGGAGTTTGTTTTGCGCTCCAGGCTTCATGTCGATGTGATACGCAAGAAGATGACACCCGAATTGTTCAAGTATGTCGACATGGCCTATGAGGAGCTAGCATATGGCTGGGGAATCGATGTCCCCATTGCTGATAGTGGGTTTATCTCACTCTGAAGTGGTAGACTGAGAAAAGTGCTAACAAATCGCAGATTGGACTGAGGCTTCCATAGAAGACGTCGTCCGCATGCTTGTTGCCTGCGTTTCAGCCAGGGTGTTCATGGGTCAGCCAGCCTGTCGTGATCCAGCTTGGCTGAATCTCTCGATAAACTTCACTATCGACTTGTTCATGACGGCCATGACGCTCAGGATGTTCCCCTCTTGGTCATACTGGCTGATCGTTTGGCTCATTCCTGGCAGATACCGAATTCGGAATCAATTGACCACAGCCAGGAAATATGTTGGTGAGCTATCCTGACTGCATGCAGAAGCCAACGAAAAGAGAAGCCGGGGCGAAAAGGCTGAGGAGCAAGACATTCTCATGCACTGGATGCTCGATAACGGCACACCAACTGAATGTGCGGTGGAGGAAATGACATCCCGCCAGTGCATCTTAGCCATTGCGGTATCCATACGACCGCATCCAGCATTTCCAACATCCTCTATGACCTCTGCGCGTACTCAGAGTGGTTCCCCGTATTACGCCAAGAAATCGACGAAATTGCCCAAGATCTAGGTCCCCCGGCCAGGATCTGCTCGCCGCGAAAGTGTGGTGCAACAGACTGGACAAGCTTGACAGCTTCATCGTGGAAAGCCAGCGGCACAACCCCGTCACTCTTCGTAAGTGACATGTCCCCAACTACAGAACCACAGCTAACGCAAAAACAGTCAACCCCCAGAGAAAGGCCTATGAACCCCTCACCCTCAAAGATGGGACTCATATCCCCGCCGGAACCAGACTTGCATTCACCAACTTTGAGCCACCAGATGGATCCCGAGACCTTTGAAGACTCCGAGGCTTTTGACCCGATGCGAAGCTTTAGGAAGCGCCAATCGGCGCCTGATCAGAAGGACCTACACAAGGCTGGGCTGACGCACCCTAACAACCTCGTGTTTGGGTACGGCAACCAGGCATGCACTGGCCGACACTTTGCCGTTGCCGAAGTGAAGCTCATAGTGTTTCGACTGCTGTATGAGTTTGAGTTCAAGTTCCCGGATGGTAAGAGCAAACCGAAGCGACAAACCATTAATGAGAATGTTTTTACGGATCCAACGGCGAAGCTCATGATGAGGAAGAGGAGAGTTTAGGACGCCATCTCAGGGCTGCGTGGTTCTGCAATACACTACTATCTAGAACAGATCTAGATATGTCTACAGACTTTGATAGAAAATTATACGTATCCCCGCATGAGGTGATCATTATCGGGTGTGCGGCAGGACTATCAATTCGTAGTCACATAGTGATGAGCCTGAGCACACGGAGCATCATCCCACCATCACTCATAATGACTCTATATTAACTTGTAGTATTGATGCCTTTTTATACAGCAACATTAATGCAGATCTTCACGTCCAGGGACGATCGTTGATAAAGCTTCATACTCTGCTGTTGACGCACAGCCTGCCCCTCCTCATAAGCTAATGAACCTGTACGTTAACCAGAACTTGCCATGCATTGCATTGATGGACAGTAAATACTGGGTAGGTGAAATGCAACTGTCTTATCGTCGTTTGATGTCGATTAAATACTGCCCGATAGAGACGTGATTATTTATTATCCAAAGTTCTCGTCAAAGATTAATAATTGCTTCCGTATTTGTTTTAGTTGGAATTGCGCAATCCGTGGCGTGACTTGTGGCTCATCAGCTTAAGAATGTGAAATCATTTCCTTCTCAGCAACATCCTGAAGCGACAGTCCGGAGAGTGTTTTCATTCCAACTCGCAACAACACCATCAACAGACCCAATTCAATCTCTCAATATCTGCTACATCTTCTCACCGAGACTGTATTTGGCTCTTTCACAAGACTCACAGCTTCGTGCCATGTCCTTACTATCCAGGGTAGCCCGCAACAGTGTGCGTTCAGTACAGACTGTGCCGACGGCCCGAACTCTTGCAACAGCATCACCAGTCAATTCTGCGGCTCGGAGTCACAGGACTGTAATCATTGGAGGTGGTACTGCTGGATTGGCCATAAGCCATCAGCTTCTTCGATCCGGTCACTTTGTTCAAGATGATATCGCCATTGTCGACCCCGCGGAATGGCATCACTACCAGCCTGGATGGACTCTTGTCGGCAGTGGCCTCAAGACTAAGCAGGAGTTGCGGCGGCCTCTGAAAAGCCTCATTGATCCCAAGATTAAATTCTACAACGACGGCGTCAGCCAATTCGTGCCGGAACAGAATGCCGTCAAGCTGGCGAATGGTGATCTGACGTACGAGCACCTCATTGTGGCACCCGGCATCAAGGTCAACTTCGAGAGCATCAAGGGCCTACCCGAAGCTCTAGCCAACCCCGACGCTCTCGTCTCCTCAATCTATGGGTACGACAGCGTCGACAAGGTGTTCCCAACGATTCAAAAACTCAAAAGGGGGCTGCCGTATTTACTCAACCGGCTGGCGTTGTCAAATGTGCTGGCGCTCCCCAGAAAATTATGTGGCTCGCATTGGACCATTGGAAGAAGACAGGTTTGTATAAATATGCCAATTCCGCCTCCTCGGACATCCGAATCAGCTTTGCTACCGGTCTGGGGGGCATGTTTGCTGTGCCCAAGTACAGTGCCAAGCTCGAGGAGCTGCGACAGGAGAGAGGCGTTGAGGGCTTATTCCAGCATGACCTTGTCGCTATTGAAGGAAACACGGCGATATTTGCTCGCCCCGATGGACAAGAGCAAGTCAAGAAGCATTTTGACCTTTTGCATGCTGTGCCCAAGATGGGCCCGCACGAGTTTGTGAAGAGCAGCCCATTGGCCAACGAAGCTGGCTTTGTCGACGTCAACGAGGGAACAACACGTCACAAGAAATTTGCCAATGTCTGGTCCGCTGGCGATGCGTCAAGTCTGCCAACATCGAAGACGGGAGCGGCCATTACAGCGGAAGCGCCGGTACTAGTACGCAATGTGATCCGAGCTTTGGAGGGCAAAGAACCGGATGCAATCTATGATGGGTATGCTTCGTGCCCGCTGCTGACAGAGTACGGAAAGGTGCTTCTCGCAGAGTTCAAATATGGTGGAGTGCCCAAGGAGACGTTTGGCTTCCTGGGGATCGACCAGGCGGTTCCTCGTCGGGAATTTTATTACATGAAGAAGGACTTTTTCCCATGGGTCTATTACAAGTCTCTGGTAAAGGGAACCTGGGGTGGGCCAAAGGGTTGGATTAACCCAGGCAAAGCTTGAACATTGTACGTCCAAGGAAAAAATGCATTACAGCGAAACGTCAGCGCAACAGAAGCCATGGATCTAGTAAGACACCGTTTTTGCAAAATTTTATAATAGTTGAAGATGACATTATCAAGCAAAAACTGCTATTTGCTTTCAAATACAAGATCATTACCATTTGCTGATTCATATCCCCTCCAACAAACTCATGACTCGAAGCTTTATGATCTGCCCTCATCTCCTACTAAGAGCATCAAGTTCTTGATACGGTTGATAATCAGATGATCTGATAGCGCAGGAACTATTGTACTGTACCGCACCGGCGTCGCATTCTTTCTGCTTATCCCATAACATCCGCAGCAAACGCGCGGGTAACACCAAACATCTCCCCCGCTCGGCACCAAGTGGGATGAATGAAACTCATCAGGGCTGACTAAATGTGGCTTTTCTAATCGCTCAAAGAATGACACACAGCACGCCATCCGCACTGCTATATAAAGGCCGGGCACGGGCTTACCTAAAAATCACTCTGTCTTTGTTCACTCCAAAAAAGCACTAATCAACCAAGTTTTGCAACTACCTACAGTCTCAAAGATGGCCAATCCCTTTACATACAAGTATCCCGAGCTGTTGGCGGGGTTCGAAGATGCCCCTCCTCTGTCCGAGGAGAAGGCGGAAGATGGAAAGAGTCTGATTAACCCCAAGCGCGAGGGGTTGAGTGATGCTTATGAGCGCTTCACTGCTCCGTTGGAGAGGGGGAGAGAGGTGGCTTGTAAGTATACGAATGGTTCTTCCAACTCTTTGCAGACATTAACACACGTCAAAGTGACATTCACATTTATTACTTCAAAGACAACCAGGCGCAAGCCAAGTATGCGCGCGACTTGTGGGAGCGCATCAGACGAGAGTGTAAAGTCTTCCAAGTCACCCTTTGCTCTACCTCTTCGTTTGCTAACTACAGCTCCAGTCCCCGAGTTGAGAGTCTACCGCTTCTGGGACCGACCTATTGGCCCGCACCCCATTGCCATGTTTGAGGTTAACGTCTTTACGCCCTTGCAGTTTGGAGCCTTTGTCGCCTGGCTGGCCATCTGGCGGGGGCCCCTGTCTGCCCTCGTCCACCCCAACACGGTTCCGGCAGAGGGCGAGACGCTGCGTGAGGCTGAACTGCGGAATCATACGGAGCAGGCCATTTGGATGGGCGAGAGGGTGCCGCTTGATCTTAGGATATTTGCGCCTTCTGTGAACGGTAGCTCTTAGATAAATGATATTGGTTTTCCAATTTTATAATAAATGAGTGAAAGCTACAGCTATGAACTTTTCAAATCATAAATATTTTAACCCTCTCCATTTGGGGATTAGGTATATGCGATTAAATGAGTGGAGCATAGATGAAAAAGTCGTCCTCAACGGACGAGACTGAGACATCTAAATGCCTTCCCAACTTAGCAGACCTTGATAAACTCGAATGAAGTTATTCCATGCAGCCTCAACATAAGACTGACCCCATCCTCATCAACACAAACCCTCCTTAGATAATGAGGGCCATAGTGAAATAGCAGCTCGTATCCCCCGTCCGGTTTCTTCCTTGGTATAACATACTCTGATTCCCCGACACCATTTCCCCAGCAGCCCAGGCCAAACTTGTCATCACGACACAAGTAGAAGCCTGTCTGAATATTCACAAACCCAAAGTTACCAAGCTCTTCAACACACATCCAGCGGTGGCGTGGGCTTGGATCGTCGCCAATGTCCTGTAGGGAGATGTAGCGATGTTCATTGATGACCATGGCGCGACCGGAGGATCTCTCGATGATGTTATAGGTACCGCCCGGCCATGGAATTGAAATGCAGCGGCCATCCCATGCATCATTCGGTTTGTACGTCCCTTCGGTAGCACTGTTTGTCACGCTGGCTGCTGACGTGTTCGGAGTGAGCATATCTTGGGACTTTGGAGACTCCATCGCTGCTGTTATTGCTGTTGATTTGGGCTCGGAAGAGCTGTGGTTTATAATGAAAGACATAGAATTTTACGCTCTAGGCAACGAGCCTGTGGACAATTTGGGCAGAAAAATAAAGACAAACGGTTCATTCAGACTTGAAATTTATACATAAAAGCTACCCCGCAGAACATCAGGCCATACAGGAGGCCGACCCTCGACCAATGTTAGGACGCCAAATGAGCTGCGGGCTGACATGATTTATCCCCCCAGTGCGACCAGTTTTACCATGTCAATTTCATGAATGAAAAAGTTCCGCAAAATTCTGTGAACGATAGCTGTTAGATAATTGATGTTGGGTTTCTAATGCCACAACAAACGAGCCAAAGCTGCAGGTATGAATATTTCAAATCATGAATATCTCAACTCTATCCATGAGTGAGGATTAGCTAATGTGATCGCACCGCATCAGTGGAACACAGATGAAAAGGCCACCCCCAACGAAAGAGACTGAGACGTCTAATCACCTCCCCAACTCATCAGACCTTGATAAATTCCCACATGGTTATCCCGTGCAGTCTCAACTGAAGACTGGTCCCATCCTCATGTACGCAAATTCTCCTTAGTAGATTAGGCTCAAAAAGTAACAGTAACTCGTATCCCCCATCTGGGTTCTTCCTCGGTATGACAAATTCCCATACGCCCACATCGACTCCCCAGCAGCGTAGACCGAACTTCCCATCGCGGCCCATGTAATCCCCAGTATTCACGTTGACGAATCCAAAATACCCATTCTTTTCGACGCACTGCCAGTGGTTCCGTGAGCGCTGGTCATCACCGACTTCTTCGAGGCAGATGTAGCGATCCTTGTTGAGGGCCATGGCGCGACCAGAGGATTTCTCAATGATCTTGTAGACGCCGCCGGGCCAGGGGGCGACGTAACAGTGGCCATCCCATGCATCGTTTGGCTTGTGTGTTGATTCAGTGGCATTGTCAGTGACACTGGCTGCTGACATTTATGGGGTCAGTATGTCTTGGGACTCTGAAGACCCCATGATTACTGTTGTTGCTGATTCGTGGCTGGGGATACCGTGGGCAGGTGGAGAATTTTATGCTCGAGGCAACGGGCCAGTAGATATTGGGATGGATAAATAAAGCACAAGCAGGTCACCTAGACGTAAGTTTATACGTAGAGCTACCCCGCATATTATCTAGTTATGCAGGAGGCCGACCCTCGACTAATGCTGGTGCGCCATAAGAGGTGGAGGGCGTCATGATTTGTCTTTCGTGCTAACAGCTTTGCCAGCCTCTCCATTTCACGAATGCAAATGCCACAGAACTTTGGCACTCATTCTTCTATAAATGCTAATGTATGTGTTGTTATCTGAAAGCTCCATCAATTCCACTTCTACCAACTGATCTGGGAAACTACAGAGTCAAGCCATATACAAACTCTACCACACCAAAACTCTATCAAAATGTATCAGGAATCTTGAACCCACCAGGGACACGGTGCGTGAAGAACCCAGTAGGATCCACGCTTTCACGGACCCTCTTCAAGTGCTCCACACTCTTCTCCCCATAACTTCGAATGGGATCCTGCGATGGTGCAGCATAGTTGAGGTACACGAATGGATCGTATTCGCCAAGCCTCTTTGCATCTGCCTCCAGATCATCAAACATTTTGCTGGCTGCCTGTTGCACTTTGTCGTCGTCTTTTTTGTCTGTCCACATGCCGGTTAACAAAGTAATCACCAAGGCCTTTGAGCGGTCGCCAAGTCCCAAGCTATTATCTGTGGTTGCGCGCTTGTAGATGGCCGGAGGTAGAGGTTCAAGTGACATGGACCAGACAATGTTGGGGACATTTTCAATCTCCGGGAGGCTCTGGTTCCAACGAAGAAAGGTTGCGTTCAGCATTTCCAACGTAGAACCATGTGTTATCACATGGGCAAGCTGTCTGTGAGTCTGTCAGCATTTGCTAGAATATCAGAGGGTTTTCTCCGTTCTCTCAGGATGATACTGACCGCTTGCCGTCGGGAGAAAATGAACCTTGTTCCTTGGAAATGTCTGACATGTTGGAGATACGCATTGTGCTCATCAATGATGGTATCTCCAAGAGGTGTTTAAAAGCGGGTGGATTCTCCACTGGCTTGGTGTACTCGAGGCTATTGACAATCGCCGCTCCTTGCCCAGCTGCAAAGCCGAAGCTTGTAATGAGACTCGCGTACTCGTCGTAGTCGGTTGCTGAATTGAAGGCTCCAAACGCCTTCAAGTTATCGTCAATGGTATCAAGAGAATGATACACAGACCCTCCCCATAGTTTGCCCTGCTCAAAGGCATTCATGTCGAAGCGAGTGACGATACCGAAATTGTTTGAGCCGCCACGTAGAGCGACATGTAGGTCAGGGTTACACTCAGCATTAGCATTGACAATGGAGCCATCAGCAAGTACAACTTGGTAGTTGGAAACGGTGTCGCAAGCCCAGCCATATCTTGGAGAGAAATACGACACACCTCCGCCAGTAGTGAGTCCCCCAACACCAACAGGAGCTGCTCTACCACCAGCTACCGAGAGACCAAGACCATCGAGTTTTGAGTACACATCTCCCCATGTGGCACCAGGGCCAATTGAGACTGTCTTTCTGTCATGGCTGACTTCAATTCCGTTTAGACGACGAAGGTCAACGGTCACCCCGTTTTCTATGTTGGCCGCCCCGGCATGAGCAGCATGACCACCAGATCGGATCGCAATGTTGATGCATTTGCCAGAAGGATCTGCGGTAGTAGAAAGAGACCGCAAAACCGTCGCGACATCCTCTGCAGCGGTTGGTGATACGATGCAAGCGGGGTAGAGTTCAGATTCTTGTTGAGAAAAATACGAGGACAAGGATGACGAGTACGAATCTGTCCCTTTGAAAAAGATCTTGTCCGATTCTAATCCAGAGGACAGCTCATGGCACTAAATAATAATGCAGTTAATACACTTACTGTGCCATATGTATGACCCGTGGCGACTTTGTTCACACTGATCAGACGACGTACCTGAGAAGTCAACGCCGCCGGTTGCCCCATTTTCTGAGATTCAACCGTAGTAAAATAATGCGCAAATAATAGGGGGATGGGTCGCATTATGGAATTGAGCTGCCAATTTGTGGCAGACTACAAAGCTCAAATAGTCAACAAAAAGAGAGCCAGCTCAGCTGCTGCGTTCAAAGGTTGTTGATTGATCCGAGAGTTGGGCACCCCCTCAAGCTCTTGATATTGTTTGCATATTTACTCCTTCGGGCTTAGCCCCTGTTGATCTCCTTTATTTTAGAGGCATTCTATGAGTTCATCGGTCACAGAACACACACGATACCTCGGTCTTTTTGAAGGATTCAGGCGACATGGTGGCGGTGGCTTGCCCCAATGTGTATCCTCTCCTACGATGCTTTGCATTAGTCTTGAAAGCAGAGGCGCCTATTGGCGTACGGTTAGTTGGTCTGATGATACTGGTACAAGGAATTGCCAGAAACGGACCAGCCCGGATTTATGTAAGCTCTTGGTCGTTGAACTAAGCCATGTCGATTGCTTAGCTCGGGAAGCATAGTAAAAGTTGGTCCCGAATGTGGTTCTTGGAACGATGTGAACGCTGCATTTTTCCTGATCAGTACTGTCAGGTCTGTTGGTTCAGTATGCTAGTAGAATACCGGAATCAAGGTATAGACTCTGATGCGCGGAGCTGCATGCCATGGATGTCATTTACCCTGGTCGTGCCAGGGGCAAGGATTGACTCAGATCTTGAGTGAGACGATGTGGGGCTGGAATTAGAGAGAGGGCATCTACATCATCGGATCATCACAATGGGGATTTGCTGGGCTATGCGCAAAGATGTAAGATGTGTCAGCAAGGGAATACATGGTTCGGTTGCAGTGAGATTCTTGACTCATTTATTCGTAAACTATGACCAGATATCCACCCCCGCATACTATATACAACATTTTAGGATCCATTAACTTCAAGATTAGGCGTTCTGGAACTTTCTCGGAACGCGATGGTAGACAACCACATTTGTTCCATCTGCCAGGGGCTCATTGTGTGGCTCCAGGGTGTAACCGCCGATAGCTGGTGCTGCAATCCAATAGATGAACCAATAAAGAACCGACGCCACCAGGATGCCAATGCCAACAACACAGTACAACCAGTATGGCAGAGGAGGGGTATCTCCCTTGCCTCCGGGCGGACGCAAGAATGGTGCTACAAGCTGGAAGGCCTGTCCGATCATGAAAAAGACGGCAATGGGCCACCAGACCTTGAATGGGCGATGCGCCTTGGGCTCACTGTATCGCAGATAGAACAGGCCTGCGACGACGAGGAAGTTGATGACGGAACCAGGATATCCCTCCAAATCGAGAATGAAGTTGTATGCGTTTCCGAATGGGATGGCGACGATGATGATGAAGGATGGGATAAAGTGCAGAAACAGACCGGCGGATGGAGAGTTGAAAGGCCAAGCAGACGCCCAGAACCGGGGGTAGGGAATGACGCCTTCTTTCGCAAGTTCCTGGTTGACACGCGCCTGAGCAAAGGTGACGGTCAAGACGTTTCCAAATGCTGAGAGGGCGACAAGAACACTAGAAGGATGTTAGCATATGAGGGAGCAGGAATGCATCAGGAAGAACTTACCTCAAAGCTCTCTTGGCAGCTGTGCCAAAGACTTTCCCCATAAAGTATGCAGCGACAGTAGTACCACTGGCTGCAATTTCTTTCGGTGTAGCCGCCGCAAAGTAGGCTACGTTTGCCATGAGGTAGAGAACACCACAGATGGATAGACCCAGAGGGCCAGCGATCTTGATGGTGCGCACCGGGTTCTTAATCTCATTCATAACGTACATGGCGTTTGACCATCTAGACACATGTTAGATGCTTCATACCGTATAGCACAAAAGGTTTACGTACCCAGCGTATGAATTGAGCACCTTGAAGAGTCCTGTCGCATACGGATTGCCCGAGGTGGCAGAGTGAGCAAATGAATCCCGGAAACTGGCATGGGGGTCTGGGACGCTGGAAACACCGCCGCCTAGTACGACCCATCCCGTAACGACGATGAACAGGAGAAGAACGACCTTGAGGACGGTGAAAAAGTTCATGCCGTGGACTCCAACTTTGGGGAAGAAGGTATGGATTAGGGTGACGAAGACAATGACTCCGATGGCGATACCGCGCTTCTCCCATTCAGATGCGACATGGCCCGCTGCGACGACAATATTTGATGCAAATACGATGCATCCGGAGGCTGTATACTTGGATTAGATGGCTCACCATGGAATTAAATGCGTGGGATAGTCTCACCTGTGAAGCCCAGAGCAATGGCCTGAACCGCAAAAACAGTAGTGATGAGCATCTTTGGGCGACGGTATGCCGCCTCGAGATAGACCTTTTCACCACCACTTCGGGGAATCATGCAGGCGAATTCGAGCCATACGCAAAGCCCAGAAATAGCCAAGAAGAGACCCAAAACCCAGAGAAGCATGGATGCCCCGACACTCCCAACGCTAGACACGATGGACGAGGGCGTAGAAAAGATGCCTGTACCAATGATGCGCCCGATGCTAAAAAGACCGGTTAATACAGAGTGAATAATAATGATGCAGTGATATGCATGGGCAAGACATACACGAGAGACGTGGTACTGAAGATGCCCAAATGGCGACCCAGGCCACCAGCAGTGTACTGGTCGAATGTGAGGTTGCCTACATCCTCCTTGAGCTCCTCATTAGAGCCAACATCGTGATCATCTCCATGAGACTGAAAGAGATGTTTATTCCCGGAATCACTGGCGTCCATCTTTTTCGGTTTTTACTCAGCCTGACCCAATAACAGTCAAGGGGTTCAAGACAAGGAGTGGAAAAAAGACAAGATCGAGAAAAAGAAAAGCAGTCACACGCGACAGGGCGGGCCATTATGAAGTGTTTTGTTGTTTTCTGACCCCAAACTGTCTTACATCCTGCTGGCCCGTTCTTGTCGCTCCTCTCCCTCCCAGGTTTGTGGCACGGACATGCCGAGGGGATAGCGCGCTGACATACTTGCATCGGTGTGATGGCGTGATTGTGGGATGAATGGAATCTAGAATTCCGGGTGTAATCTTAAAAAGCTGAGACAATAAGATAAGATAGAGAGGGATTGGGGACAAACAGTCCGGAGAGAAATAAGCATTGTAAAGACTGATACATTACTCAATGGAGCTGGATCGATCTTGGCGTATCTGACATTCCATGAGGTTGAGAATGTGATGTAGAATAATCCTGAAATGGAACGGCCCGAAAATGAAATCCATTTTCATAACAAAGGTCTTGTGTTACCCGTCACAATCGGCATTCAGCGGTCTCGTCTCTTCTTCTTCAACAATCGCCACCAACACTCGACGCAAAGACCCCGATATGACAGCTTTGACCACTATTCATGAAGCTGGAAGTGCTGACCAACAGCACCACCCGACAAAGTCCTATGGAGATTAGATAAATGCCACCACCATTCACTTGCAAAGTCGACTCTACGATTGGTCAGACCCCCTGACTCTCCAAGAAGTCGGGTGGGCACTAGGCATCGTCGTGCCGAACATACCCATGCGAAGATAGTCAAAATCGATGCCCATCGCGGGAGAGGTAACGTACACAAGCTTGGCAAGGTCCATAAAAATAAAGTGAACCAGCTGTTTTCTACGGCTCTTGGTTCCGATCCTGCACATGGCGTTGATGGCGTTATTTCCACCATGAAAGGCGAACAATAAGAGGAACCTCTCCCCCTCCCCCAGGGTAGGTAGTAAAGGTGGGATTTGGAACTCGACAGTGAGCTGCCACTTTGGTATAAATCAGCTCAGTTCCACCGCAAACATGCTTCTAGAAACAGAAGCTCACTGTGGTTCCCGGTGCCTTGCATGAACCATTCCATCTGCAATATCATGCCAGTATTATTATTGCGCGCCCTTACTTGGACGTAACCCTTGGTCGCAGCTGTCTCGCGTGGCACGTAGATGATAGATCTTAGGGCTGCATCACACTCGATCGCCGTGGTGGGATGGTGCTATAGCATTCTTGGCACCAAGGTGAGCCATCTGACTAGAATGACGCCCCCGAGTCCGCGCCCGCCCGCCATGATCTACGAGCCTTAAGAGATTCCCTTGCAATGCCGTGGCTTCTCTTTCGACAAGGTTGCCAAGAAAATTCTTCCGCCTTGACAGTGCTGTTGCCATCGACGTAAATGATTGTCCGTCTGGCTTTCTTCCCTTTCTAGAATACCAGAAGCCGTGTTCAATACACGTTGATTAGCCAGGCGTGCAATGTGTGAGCCAAATGCGTCTGTAATTGCAACGTCCAACAGGCCACTGAATGCCTTGGGACAGACCTGAGTTTTTGGTCCCTCTGGTTACATCGTTACTGTTACACTTAGTTGGATTTTTGTCAACCCCTCATTTTGTGCTTCACTGTCAAATGGGTCACAAAAGAATGGATATCTTGAAGCTGAAGCACGGGGACACGAATGGCAGAATATGCTGGCAATGTATCTCCTCTGACTGCATTGCTATATACCTGTGTGTCATCTCTATTATCTGTGATTAAGGTTGAAGGCCATCTGCTTGATTTAGCAGTCCGACTACCATAGCCAACTACAGACAAAAATTTGACGTAGGGTAGTACAAGAAAAGCATGCCAATGAAGGTAGAGGAGGAATATTACAAGCTTTGCGACAAGAACCGATCACTTCGCTGTGTCAGCCTGTATTAATCTATATGATTTCTAGGCGTTTACCTGAACAACATTGCTCTCCCTCACAACTAGATCCACGATGGACGAAAGTGTCTTACCCATGGTCTCGAAAACAGCGACGTCCGCTTAGCAGTCTTTGAGAAGCCAGTTCCGAAGCTCGACCGCCATCAATAAGTCAACACCGTGATCTAGGAGTATCTCCATTGACTTAATTTCACTGCCTGATATGAACAGCGCCCGCGCCAGTCGCGTCATCAGTGTCATAACCACTGTATCAGCACGCTCATCGTCCGTCATGTCTGTCGGGAATTGTGTCACATCATCAGGAACGCGTTATTTCTCACTCCCTATTTTGCTTGTCTTCATAGCCTGCGTTCTCCATGCCATCTTTGAGTCGACCAAGCGTGGTGAAAAGATCGCGGAAGCTTAGATCCATGCCTTGCACTCAAATTGAACTTGGTTAGGATTCAAGTCGATCGGATGTGCGCGGTCTTCAACGAAAACGGAGGGTATCTGAAAATTCCCTGTCTTCGTGGATATTCATAGCGGTAGTCCTAAAAGCCATGCCGCTCTCTTAGGTCGCGGGGAGATGATTGAGCGTATGGTAGAGTCTAAGGAATCTTCTTCAGCAATTCGACTGGACCGTTGCGGTCCCAATGTTCAATTTCGGAACCGTCGAGCTCGACAAATGCATAAATAATATCGGCAATTGGTTCAAGAAAACCTTTTTATTCACCGTCGGGAGACTCAATAGAGAGGGTGATGGCGCTTTTTTTCGAATGCTTCTGAACGCATGGCCTTTGGGGATCATAGTTCAAGATAATACTCGAGACACTATTAGCAATTGGCACCCATCTCCTCTATCTGTCACCGAAAGTGTATAAAACTGCGCCTGTCATTATATGTAAAACTTGCCCGTGGTTGTGAGCTCTGGGGATGTTTGTGCTCAGACTTGAATGATATGGTTTGTTGATTAATAGAGGACAAACAAGTATCAATGTGTAGGTACATTCAATCTTTTTATACGTAGGTGTAGTCTTGACCCTTTCAATATCCATGCTGAGGTTCTGCTGCGAAATACGGCTGCATCAAAGACTCATCGATTTTCCGCCGTCATAGAAAACATCGCTCTCATCAGCCGCAAGATGCAAGAATTGACTCTCTCCGCCATTACTTTTAAAAAAGGTATCATTGGCAAGCTCACCTCGCTTTTCTTAATTTCGACGAACAGGCAAATAACGAAGGATAAGCACACAATTATATGGTGGCTATGAACCACGCAAGGCATCTAATCACTATCCTAGATTCGTAACAAACTGCCGAGCTTCAAGGCTAAATGGGATCATGCTCCGAATTTGGGGGGGGCGATTGTGCCATAGCTTAAATCGTCCTATCATCTTGCTCGTCTGATGCATCGATGCAACGTCAATGCTGCCATTTCAGTGGGTAGATTGAAGGATTCGGCAGCCACATATTGGACGAAGTGGGACAGGAACGGGCCGGTATTAGTGGACGAGGAATGTGAGTCGATGTGCCATGGTCTGTCGTATCCTGCATGCCAAAATCCTGCAAGGATGCCCGAGGGGGCGGGAATGCGACAGGGAGCAGAATGACTGCTGACCGGTAAGTCGGGAACTCATGATGTGAATCACCACTCGTCTCCAAGACCGGGGCAGGCCAAACTAACATTATTGTGTGTTATTAAATCTCACAGAGTCATCGGGTGGCCCAAGTCTACCGCATTCCAAGCCCTTACGCCAGGTATACCTTTCGATATTGAAGAATTCCATTCAATACGAGGCAGTTGTACGGGAGATTTTCGTGCTGCTACTGGCGACCGGCGGTGCCGTAATAGGTATTCGCCGAGTGCCATTTGTACTCCACTAGGCTATATGGTTGCATTATCAACGTCACGGTAGGATTACTTTGGTAAGGCATTACTACATAGTGCCTCATAGGAATTAACTGCCGGATCTGGTAGCCAATGGTCCTACCAATACTGTTTTTGTAGGCTCTTATAAGACGATGGATGACTTTGGCCGGCAAATCTGTAAAGATCAACGCGTCTCCGGCTCCATGACCCATGGTATTAATGATTGCCAACCCTAGCAAAATATGTGCCGCCTTCTCATCATGCCCACCCGGCTTCCTGCGAACGTTTTCTCTCGTTGACGAAGAGAGCGAAAGTCAAACAAAGAGAAGAAGGCATGTCGACTACGATATTTTCCGACCTCACGCCTGCTCAGCAGGAGGCTACCATGAATGGACCAGCTCTTACGCCGCCACATGGCGTTGAGCCTAATTTTGATCACCCTTCCAACATGAATGCTGGTGCCCAGGCTATCATCTCCATTTGTTTTATTGTAACCACGCTCTTGGTCGTTATTCGCTTTTGGGTTCGCATCCTGATGAACAAGCATCTAAAAGACTGGCGTGTGGAAGACTGTGAGTATGCAACAGCATGCGGGTATGCAGTCTTGCAAGAGCTAAGAAGGCGTTCTAGTTCTGATGTTTTTTGCATACGTATGTTCTCAACCGGTACAATATTGCTTCTCGCTTCTAGCGCTTACCGAAATCATTCATGCAAGGGCCTCTATGTTGGTATTGTCTACATCTTATACCGAATGACAATAAATCTTGGCTTCTTTGTTCACCAGTGGGACGTCCAGTGGAAGAACATGTCAGAGTACCTATATGTGAGTCTGAGAAGCCGGCAACATCCCAGGGAAAGTGTCATATTGTGCTTACCATCAGGTCAGCTGATCCATGTCATGTCAAACCTATATATCGGCGTCGTCATGAGCCTCAAGGCCGCCATCATACTGGAATGGGTCAGTGTCTTTGTACCCAAGGGGGTTCGAAATACCTTCTTCTGGGTCTACCACGGGCTCTTGTCGTTCAACGTCCTCTTCTACCTGTCTGTTCTCGTCGCCATCAACCTCCGCTGTCGACCGTTTAGACGTATATGGGAATTGACGATTGAGGGCAAATGCTACGATATTAAGTACTTTGAACTGACCTCCGCCACCATCAACCTGGTATCAGACATGCTCATGCTGCTGCTCCCACAGCGTGTCATCTGGCGCCTGCAGATGTCCAAACCCAAAAAGATCGGCGTTTCCATTGTGTTTGCTATTGGTTTATTGTGGGTTTCAAATCCTCTTGGGCTGGTCAAAGCCCACTGTGAGCTAACATCAAGCTTATAGAGCTGTGGTCTCTGGTGCACTCCGCCTGTACAGCGCCGTCATGTTCTACAAATCTCCAGATTCTACATATTTGTCCAGCTCATTTTCCCTCTGGACGCTGGCTGAGATGACTCTGATTTTTGTCATTCTCTGTGTTCCCTCACTGGTGAAATTCTGGAACAATGTCTGGGCTGTATCTACCATCAATCAAATCATCTGCTCCTGGGTCCGCCTGGCGCCGTGTGAATCAGCACACTTGCCCAACATATCATCTGGCCGTACTAAATCGCCTTGGCCATGTAAAAACCGCAAAGCATCAGGCAACATATATCACCGCCAAACTAATAATCCAGAGGTTGTTTGTGCAGGGCGACCCGTGGCGCTGGAGAGCATCTCCAAAACACGCATCCTCCAAGATACTGATGAGGAGGCGCTTGCCGAATAAACTTTCTACAAACAAATATTAGATCTACGTCGGGGGCAGGTGATCTTTGAAGCGACCACGTTACCAAGGTCTTGAGAAAATAATGTTGAAATCGATTGATGATTGTTGAGGAGTATAGAGGGGATGAATATAGACGAATGGTCATTTAGAATCTCTTTAACACTCAAACCCCACATTATCTTGTTCCTTGGTGATAATAAGTTAATTATCAATATCCATCCTCAGATGTCTATCATTCTAGTTTCGCTGTGCATTGAATGGACTGGGGGATTGCTTCGACACATCTCTCACTGCGAACTCACGTAGGGTAGTAATAATTGAGGGCGCAAACGGACTACAGTATCTAATTAGACACGTAACCAAAAGAAAAATAGAAATTTCGTCATACAAACGCACACAATTGCCTCTCACCAAAGCAGGTCTTATTTAGGGGGCCGCCATCACCGCCGTTGTGGGATCCAGTCAAGTACAATCAACCCTCCGGACCGAGAAAAGGATTTTGATCATTGTATATCATAGCTTCTCATCCTACCCTATATATTGTCTGACTTGTTCCGCGCAACAGGGCTCGGAGTCCCGGACAACCCTGCTTGGGTTTCACGACATCGCCACGGTTTCCCTTCACTTTTGCTACCCTAAACCCGGACTCGAGTCAAGCCAAAGACAGAAGGGTAGAGTGATAGTGAGTGTCTTGGTAGGGAGTTCTACAATATACAGTCGGTAAGATCAAGTAGGAATGTTTGCGACCTAGTTATATATACACTTTAGGCAAGGCAAGGCAGGTTGGAGCAATGTACTCTGTGACAGCTGGAGACCTCCAAGAATTTATTATCTCACCCTACTATCGGATCCAGCCAGGAATGCCCATGTGGAAAATTGGTTGGCCTCGGCGTGCTGCTGGAATGTTCAAATGCAACAGATCACGTTGCTAACAAACTGCACAACCAACAACAATTATCACGTGCGGACTAGAATGATGCGTTGGGTTGATGAGTAGGTTATCTACCCCCCTTCCCCCCAATCTTTGTCCCAAACCGTCATAACCATCTCTTCCCAGTTTCTTGAATCAGCAAAACTACCATTTTGACAGTAAACACACATACGATAGCTACGTTATAGGCATTGCTCATCAAAATGAGCCATGTTGGCAACACGCTTCTCATAGCCAAGTATGCCTTTGTGGTGCTCATTCTCTATGTAGGTTGACGTCTTTGTAAACAAACTGCGGGGATATTCCTACTCACAAATCTGTGCCTATAGTATCTTCTACTTTCCGCCTACCGCATCTTTGCTCATCCCCTGAAAAAGTATCCAGGGCCCTGGCTGGCACGAATCTCGGATGCTTATGGGGGTTGGTATGCTCTACGCCGGCGGCTTCATCTGCAGACATATCAGGATCATTTGAAATATGGTAGGCCAAACACAAAAAATGCCATTTACCTATGATTCTATCGATTTCTAATGCACACGAACACTCCAGGACCTGTGATAAGACAGGGTCCAAACAAACTCGTCTTCAACTCGGCAACTGCTTTACAGGGTAAGTCAACTCTTGCCATGCAGTCCAATCTTTTGCTCACATCATTCATCAGACATCTATCTCAACCACAGTGTTTCCAAGGCGGGAAACTACAATGCAGGCAATGTCACGTATCCGAATAGTAACGTATTCAACGTTGTAAGAAGATCTCTACATCGCATGAAGCGCCAGCGGGTTGGTCCAATCGCCTCGGAGCGTTCCATGCGCACCTTTGAACCTCAAATGGCGCAGCAGATCGACATTTTCTTGCAGCAGCTTTTAACTTCCTGCCAGAATACCCTGGCAGCTCCCATCAATATGGCAGAGCGTTGCAGATGGATGGCGCTCGACATTGTTGCTAGGCTGTCCTTTGGATATGACCTCAATATGCAGACAGACTTGATGCACCGATACCTTGTGCGCACAATGATAAATGGAAGCTGGTACATCAACGTATCTATGCAGTTCCCGTTTACGAGGCGATTAAAATTTGGAATCTTGCTTCGTGTTGTTGCCGTCGCCCGAGGAGTAAGCTTCCTTAAAACGCTCACCAAGATGCTCAAGGCTCGTCTTGCCCAAGACAAGCATGCTAAGCACGACTTGTACTCTTTTATGATTGATGCACCGATTGGGCCAGAAGGAAAGAAGGTTACGGAAAAAGAGATATGGACAGAGGCTATCAATTTTGTGGCCGCAGGAGGTGATACAACATCTACAGCAATGAGCAGTGCCTTTTTTTACTTGGCACGCAACCCACGGTGCAAGGAGAAGCTTCTTCAGGAGATACAAACGACATTCGAATCCAGTGCGGATATACATTCCGGGTCAAAGCTCTCAAGCTGTGTGTACCTGCGCGCTTGCATTGATGAGGCACTGCGTATGTCGCCTCCCGTTCCTGGTACCATGTGGCGCGAGCAGCTTCTCGAGGATATAAACACGGATAAGCCATTCACTGTGGATGGGCACATCATTCCGCCAGGTGTACATGTTGGAGTCAATGCCTATTCCATCCACCACAACGAGGAATACTTCCCAGATCCATTCGTCTACAAGCCCGAGAGATGGTTGCCAGCCGAGGAAGGGTCAGAGCTTACCGAGGCCAAGCGCGCCGCCTTTGTGCCGTTCTCCATTGGTGCGCGAGGTTGTCTGGGGAAGCCAATGGCCTACCAAGAGGCCAGCTTGACGATAGCAAAGACAATCTGGTTCTTTGACTTCGAGCTGGCGGCGGAGTCAATCTCGGGCCCTGATGAGTTTGAAGTGCAGGATGTTTTCACGACGACACATGACGGCCCATATCTTCACTTTCATCCTAGAGAGGGCCGCTTGGGGGAATTGGTAGATGTAGAAAAATAAGAATGTTTTAGTCTAAGAAAAGGTCTAAACTTGGCGTATGAGTTGTGTATATAACAAGGCGTGGCTACAGTAAGATGCCGCACAAATGGTTACTAGCCATCACTGTCACACTTTCTCTAGTTATCTCAGCAAGATCTTTTTACGCAGCACTCTCTGTTAGCGCTTTGCAACTCTTCAAGTACTTTGTTGTTGCATCAGAGTACGCTTCCCATGCTGTCTTCAGCCCTGCCTTCTGATAGCTCTGCGTAGCAACTAAATGAGGCTGAATCCCTAGTGTTTGGTATATTTTGGCGCGCTCTTCCTCCTTGGTTCCTTTAAATTCGCCTTCGTCAAGTAGATTCACCACAAGCCAGCGTACAAGATTTTCTTTTTCCTTCATTCTTCTAATGTCATTAGAATTGACTGGGTAACACTGATTAGCATCGGACTATAGCTGCTTCAAAGCCTCCCTCTGATGTGAGTCGAGGGTAGACCTCAGACCTACCTTCATCTATCATTTTGCACTGTTTGGAATTGATAGCCCGCATATGATTGCAAACACCGGCTGTCATAGCTCCTCCACCACCTATGCAACCCGCTGCAAGGAGATGACTACTAAGCCACGCCGCACCAAGGAGCAAACCAGGAGGTGACGCCATAAGACATGCCATGATGGTGTATACAGTTACGCATCCACCAACCCCGGCAGCGAGGGTATGCAATGTCTTCTTTTCCCTGGAGTACGTTTTTTCGAGCAGGGGAGCGAGTTGGTTTAGTGCGTCCTTGTTTGCCACTCCCGGATCGGACGAGTTCGTTATGAGCTGTATGAGCTCTAAACAATCCTGATGTGATATCTTATCTATAGTAATGTTCAATTAGCCTGCTGATAGTGGACTCTGTCTTGCGCATGGCGATGTTTGTTGTGAAACCTCTGGATACTCATTCATATACCTAGGGGGAGGGGGCGGCGAGACATATTCAAGCATGGGGCATGGTCACTGAAGCCCGAGACTGAAGAACCACCTCGAGCACAATAGGAACCTAATTCCCTAACCACAAAGGAATAGTGTTCTGACTTACCATGACTGTTTGATGAGGTTATGGCACTCATTCTGGTGTTCAACTCATCCCATTTCTCCTTGACTTGCAAGATAGTTTTTTTGAGCTCGCCCCTCCCTTCTGCAATTCGTTCGGTTCTCCTCTGATCCCAAGGGGGAATTGATAATTTCTCACTAAAGTTTCCCTTGATTTCCGGTTAGGAAGGCAGTTCGAGGGGAAGGTGATATGGGCGGGAATTTCCTACCGATCCTGATGTTGTTTCAGCCTGGTTATTGCTTCCTTTGGCTATATTTTCTTCATCTTTGTTCTGTCCAGGTTCAATTGGGGGTGGAGATTCTTGGGAGCTGATTGAAGGATCAGTTGCAGCACTTTTTCCATTGAACTTCTTTATCCCGACGTAGACGATATATGCGGCTACCCCGATAGCACCAACAGTGAAGAGGCTGAAATGGAGCATCCATAACGTCAGTAAGATCTTAATATATACTTGTAGTGCAAATAGAAGACGTGAAGGAGTTTAAGGACTTTACTTTTCCGATGCAGAGAAATCCTAGACTTACACTTCGCATATCGGCTCTCCCCAGCCAAATTTACTTCTTATCATGTCGTCTTCCTTTCTAGTGCCCAAAAATCCTTTCGCTAGCTCTACCCCACTGTATCTCGTCGCGGTGGTGTCGTCTTCGTCTGTCGTCGAAAGTCGTAGTAAGAGTGGTTTCTTATTGTGGTTTAGAAAGAAACCGGAGACCTGATCGCGGAGGATGGCTTTAAGATCTTGGTAGTCTTCGTCTTCGGTTGCAGCAGTCTCTCCATCTTGAGGTGTACGTTGAGCGCATATCTATAGGATATTTGATGAGTAACAATGTCTTTCAGTCGTTTTCGAGGACTAGGAACGACTTTGAAGCATACCCGAACTGGAAAGATGTTTCGATGAGCTTTGTGAGACACCGGAAGTGCCCCTGGGGAGAAACGCCAGTCGGGAATTCGCCTATCATCTGTGTTGAGGAATTCTGCAAACAGCTGGCTGACATTGCGTGGAGCAGGTCGACCCTCGGCATAGCATTCGATGTAAATTTTGCGGATATTCGGCCCTCTGTTTGACGCAGCTGTGCACCTAAGCCACACAAGGCTCTCACAGTCAGGGGGGCATATCAGCTCAATTCATTAGGAAATAAGGCAACCATTTGTCTCATGGTGAGTGCAGGCAGAACGACTAACAAGACATCACGGGGACCACTCCGAGAAAGTGGCGTCTGGTGCAGTGGTGTAGCTATGGGTAATTGGGTGGCCAGCCCCAGCCTCATACGCGGCGTGCATGAGTGTGCGCTGAAGAAGGATCAGCAAGGCGCTTAACAACCCTTGGATTTCTGCCAAAATATGCGGGAGGCCTTCCCCTCTCCATCCACACAGCCGGCCTTCGTAAAGCATAGCCCATCATCTTCAACTCGGCCAAATTTGATCGTTTAATCCCCGCTGATGATTCATACTTTGAAGTGGCATTCATTTTCACGTCTGAATTATCAAAATTGCTGAATATCTCAATTCCTGAGATTCTAGACACGATCCTGTTCACACCATATGGAGCGCGACAACAAAGTTGGCACATTTGCCAACACGGACTGCGTTCTCAACGAGGCCACCCGCAGCGGAGATCTGGAGCCATTGCAGCCCCAACAGTCGTGGGAAAGCCCTCGAAGTTTGGGCTCGGTAGAAAATAGGGCCTACAGTAACGAGGGTGACTCTGAGAGCCCTAGACAACACTTCGCGGCATGCCGAAAATCTGTGGATTTTCTGATGGACCAATATCTGCAATATATTGACTCAGCACGCAAATCGGGCATTGAACCTAAGGATCTCCTCAGCGGTTTAGGTGCCATGGCCTACTGTCTTCACACTATACTTTTCTGACTGACGAAATGATGCAGAGATTACAGAAAGTGGACCAAATGCCGCCCCTCTAGACTTTTGGTCCTTGATCAACGTTAGAGACCGACTCATCGTCGAGTTGAACAATCTCCTTGAACCAGTGAGATTGAAGCACAGGGAAGCACTGAGATCCCTTCGCACCTCAGGGCCCTTCGTGTTCGTTATGTAAGTACTATTTACCACATTCAAGCCATTCCTCTTACCATCATAAAAGATAAAAGCACATCTTCATCCTGGTTGACTAACACTTGCGCAATCTCAGGGCTACTGTCCTTCAATTCTTCCCAATGCGGTGGATTAGGTTACTTAGCATCCCCGTGCTTTCTTATAGTCTATTCAAAGGTTTCAAGGTTGCTATGGCATGGAGAGACGGAATAAGACTACAGGCAATCATTGAGCGGGCCACCAACTGGGAGCTGGAGGAGAAGGACAAAAAAGACGTTAGGAGCCTCTGCTATTATATGTATGAGTAACAACATCAGGTCAAATATTGCCCCACTGTGCGAAATATGGTCGCCCTTGAGCACAACCGTTCGACGTCCAGTCTACGCTGTCTTAAACTGTGCTCGGCCGGCTTAGCACCGGATCAGGAACTCGGGGACCTGAAGATGAATATCAAGGGGGTGCGTACGTGAAAATAGGAGCGAGGAGAAGAATAATGACAATTACGGCTGGCGAGCAGAAAGTTCCGTGTATGGGGCTGCCAGCCCGCTGATTTTGTCACAGGGGTCATCCAACTGCCTAAACCAGCAACCGATGTAGATGCCAGACAAACCATGCATAGGATTTCACACGAGATATGTTTGAACAAAGGTATACATGCTAATAAGGATATCTGTATCGCCACATGGGCACATCAATGCCCTAGGTCTAATTCATTTGGCTGAAAGAAAAGCGCTGGTCTCAACTCAGGCAGGTAACCTGCACCCAATTGGGTTGATCAACCGGCTGTAGATGCCTGCGGCGCTTGATGTGAGCTGAACGCGTTACCGTACTTGAATTACATACGTTACTTCTTGCAAAAAGCACTCAGAGGTAGGACATGAGCGTGGACCCTGGCAAGCAAGCTCTCGACCTCCAACTCGTCGCATCCGCCGACCGTGACAGTCCCCTGGCTCAGCGACAGCGACTCATTACGCGCCCAGCCAGTAACAACCAGACTCCCATCCTGCAGTTCAGGTAGAAATGTCTCCTCAAAGATGGTTCTAGAGCATGGAAAGTGGTCCTTGATCACCGTGGCTTTACTCAGCCCCCGCCGCACAAAGTGACCCGCAAGCTGCCCCAGGTGATAGGACGTCGTCATGCGGGGGTTGATATCTACAATGTACTGCGCCCCTGATGCATCAGTCATGATGTCTATTCCTGCAGGCCCGTAGTAGCCTTTTTGATGCAGAAACTGGGCTGTCTCTTCCATGCACCGAGCATATCTCTGGCGCATGGCCTCTTGATCCGCATACGAGACTGAACCGGCAATCCAGTGGCCCTTTTCGTCAAACTCTTGTTCACTACAAACGACAAAGATGGCGCGTCCCTTTTGTGTCACAAACAGCGAAAGGCTCATGGCGGTGGGGCCGGCCACATAATCCTGGAGCACCAAGGAGCACGGATGCAGATGATGATTGGCAGCGTTGATGTGTGGGAGCATGCCTCGCAGGTGGGCGCTGACGATGGCCTTTATTCGCGTCCTGTCTGCCTCAGAGTGCACTGGTATGGCGCCCTTCCCTCCAATTGACTGATTGAGCTTTACCACGAAGGGCAGGGGGTGCACATCGAAGTAGCTTGTCATACGGGAGACTTCGCCCTCAAGGTTGACGGGGTCATGGACTTGCTCCGGTTGCAGAAGCACATCAATAACGGTCGAGGACGGTGTTGGCAAGCCAGACCGAGCCAGAGCGCGCTTCGATAATAGCTCATAATGTACGTCGGCGTCAACGACATGAGGCAGATGCAACAAGCAGTCGTCTGGCATTTTCACGGCGATGCGAGTATCTGGAGCCAATTGAAGCTGATCCAGATCCGTTACAATACTAACGATGGGTTGCTGGTCATGGCGTAATTGGGACAGGGTCCGATACACCTCGGCATGGTCCGCCGGAATTGTGTCCGGGTCCGGCGAGGAGGAGTCCAGGCCAAAGATGACAACGGGCATCTTGCCGGCTGAGAAAACGAATCGCTGCGGGCGTATTTTTAGGTTTAGCTCCCCGGAAGGGTCCGCAGTCGTTTTCCCGACCTGAAATCCGGTGTGGTAGGTAAACTTGGCCGATGAGGGCAAGCCGTAGATGGGCGTTGGCAGGGGATGATAGACCTGCGCCAGGGGGTTGCCCCGTCGCCGTCCAGAGCGTATAGATCATGCAACGTGTAGTCCAAAATGATGGGAGCGATGGAAGCCATTGCGCCAGCCTCTCTGGTTAGGGGTGATGATAGAACTGTATTGATCCCTGACCTTCCTCCCCGCTGGAGTATGCCTTCAGCTTATATATATACAAGTAATATCACGCTCTGAGTCCCGTGACTCCTTTTAGTTCCTGACAACAGCACTCTATATTATCAAATTTGTTATTTTACTCTAATAGGACTAAGAAGTAACTGAGATCCATACCTACTCTTCTTTAAAACTAACCTTACTAATCCGAATGTACATAACTCTAAAAGGCAGGTTTCCGCTTGATTCTGAACCACCTTTTAGAGGCTGTGCACACTCCTGTTCCACTATGGTTAGCCGAGGCTCTATCAGTTAACTGCGTGATTTGCAGCAAGTGAGCGATAGGCCGTAACAGGAGACAAAAGTTCTCCCACTCCCACTCCATTTCCGACCGCTTTGACGGACATGACAGGGCTGAGCAAGACATGTGCATTGACCTACCCACAACGTTACTACCCCTGGATTATTCCATCAATCCTAACATAAAGTGTAAAGTTTAAACGGTGCGCTAAGCTAGATAAAACACTTTGGAATACAAATGGCCGGATCAGATCCGAATGTTACTACTTAGTTATACCACTTGGTTGCTTTATTAATCAAAGATTAATAATCTAAATATTTCCTTTCTTGACTAGGTACACAAACAAATAATTGTACTAAAGACTTTATTCTTTAATCTCTTGCTACAGCTAGATACTTGTCTTTTATGTATACTGTATGTTGAGAGTACAATATCCAAGTCCTGTTTGCGAATTAGAATCATGAGGAGATTTATTTTCCCATTTTTATATTTTATGTATGTTCTAACTGTTTTCAATAAGGGTAGCAGGGTACAATCCATGTTTGCACATGTCCTTTCATATGAGTCACACCGTGTTGCAGTAGTCGTCTTGGCGCTACACCACGCCGTTCCACGTCTACTGTGTATATGAAAGGGCTCTGTTTAACAGGGGGGATAATCTCGGTCATGATACTCAACGCTTAGCATTTAATGTAAAGAGCCTGGCTGTTATTGTTTCCTCTGTCAAGACAAGTGTAACAATGGCTTTGAGGAGCTCGCTAAGTGTCATTGCCGCTGTTCTGGTGTGGGGCGTCGAGTTCTCCCTCGCTGTACTTGCTGTACATGGACCTTCTTCAGCATGTAAGCAGACAACAGTCGCCATCTTGTGAGTAATGCCTAATACATCATGGGGACGTGTGATCTTCCTCTACTTACATCCATCTAGGGGAGGAGGGATAGCCGGTATTACCGCGGCTGCAAGTACCCGTACCCCTGACACCAATATGAAAATACACTATTTTCAATACTAGACTGACCCTTATCTTAGCAAGCACTAAGAAACGCCTCAATCTCCGACTTTGTTATCATCGAGTATCGCGATACCCTTGGTGGGCGTGTCTACCAAACCAACTTTGGAAAGCAGGCGAATGGTACTCCGTATGTTATCGAGTACGGTGCCAACTGGGTACAGAGATCCCACCTGCGTCGCGAAAGCTGCGTCTTGAAAACTGGCAATATCACTAACATACTATCATTGTATATAGATTGAAGGTCTAGGCGATGACTCGTTTGGTAAATCCTCCGTGCTTGTATATTTCCTTTCCAATTGCTAATACTCACTGTAGAAAATCCTATTTGGGCCTTGGTAAGTTGAAGATAGAATCTGAAGTCTTATGGATGTGTAGTTACTTACCCATTTTTGAACGAGCAGGCCCAGAAATACAATCTCGCAAACACGTACTCTAACACCAGCTCCATCCTGACATATAACGAAACAGGTTTCACAGACTACAGCGATCTCTTGGACGAGTATGAAGAGTCTTTCACCAAGGCTTCTGCTAGTTCCAGCGTTCGTCGGAAGAAAAACTTGCAGGACCAGACTGTCCGTGCTGGACTTGCCCTTGCGGGATGGAACCCCAGGCACAATGACATGTTCCGGCAGGTAGTGGACTGGTGGAGCTGGGGTAAGTAAAGGCACCGTGCTTGACTATGATAGAGGACTTGAACTCACTAGGGATTGTGTGCAGACTTTGAGTACGCCTTCCCTCCTGAACAATCATCCTTCATCTTTGGACTTGATGGCAGTAGCGGCGCCTCCAGCGAGTCCGACGATTATAGCAACCTTGTCGTCGATTCGCGTGGTTACAGTTACATCTTTAAGCAAGAGGCGGCGACTTTCCTCACGGCTAACGATAGCCGACTGCTGCTTAATACCCAAGTGACTAACATTACCTATTCCAACGACAACGTTACTATCTACAACTCTGATGGAAGTTGTGTCGAGGCTAAGTACGCTATCTGCACTTTCTCCCTAGGCGTCCTACAGAACAACGTGGTCACCTTCAAGCCGGAGCTGCCTCAGTGGAAGCAAGAATCTATAGCCAAGTTTGCAATGGGCACCTTCACAAAGATCTTCCTGCAATTCGACGATACCTTCTGGCCTAAGGATAAGCAGTTCTTCCTTTACGCCTCACCCACTACTCGTGGTTACTACCCAGTGTGGCAGTCCCTCTCAACCGAGGGTTTCTTACCCAACTCCAACATCATCTTCGCCACCGTCGTTGCCGACGAGGCATACCGTGTCGAACAACAGACCGACGAGGAGACCAAGGCCGAGTGCCTGGCCGTCCTGCGTGAGATGTTCCCCAACGCAACGATTCCTGAGCCCACAGCTTTTACTTATGAGCGATGGACGCAAGTGCCTTGGGCATACGGGAGCTACAGCAACTGGCCTGCAGGCACGACACTGGAGACGCACCAGAACCTGCGCGCCAATGTTGGCAGATTATGGTTCGCGGGTGAGGCCACGAGCACCGAGTTCTTTGGCCTCCTGCACGGGGCGTGGTTCGAGGGCCAGGCGGCCGGCGCCGAGGTGGCGGCCAAACTACAAAACCGCTGTATCAAATATGATGGCGTGCAACTGTGTGGTAAGCGCAAACATTATGACAAGCTCAAAGGCACTTCCCCATTAAAGCATTACACAGCGGCAAATGGGTGGGGTGTAGCCGGCCTGTAAAATGGCTTTTGAAGCAAACGACAAAATTCATATGTTGTCTATAAAACTATTTTATTTGTACGGCTCTTCAAGACGTACATATCCTTTACTTTCTTATGTTTTTGCTATCCAAGTCGGATTTCCAAAACAGACATGTTGACATTCTTAACTATTTTTTACGCATTATACTAAGACAATGCCATCCACTCCGCTAATACTTATTTGCCCTTATGTTGTAAGCTCTCTTCCAAGCGCAGTTGCAATTCCCCTCACAGCCATGGCAGTTGGAACCGCCCTGCTACCAACTTGAACATCCACTTGCCCATAGTTCCACAGCCACGCGACTTCCCACCCTCCATCCACCTGCTGCGTCTTCAGCAACGTTTTCAGATCCTCCGGGTTCGCCAGGCCCAGAGACTGAGAGGCTAGAAGCCTCATAGCAGCCCCCAGAACATCTTTATCGATTCCAATCCGGCGTTTGAGCTGAGTCGTGACTTTGTCTCTGATCTCACTGAGCTCTGGATCAGAACGCCTGCCACACAGATCGGCGAGGAAATAGAGCATCCAGTCGTGGTTCAAGTAATATCGAGTACCAAACTCATAGGCTTGAGTATCTAATATGCGCACCAGGTAGTCATGGGTGGACTGGAGTCTTGCAGCCTGGCCGTTGAGGGCGAAGAATCGGAAAACATTGGCGCAGACCACGGGGCACATGCGAGGTCGCTTGTGATCATGATAAGCCTAAAATTGTACCAAGTTAGCCATGAGAAGTCTTGAAGCGTGATAGGAGACTGTGTCATTACCGATGGGTACCCATCAGGAGTCACATATTGCATGATCGTGTCCATGGCAACTCGCTTCCGGTCTTCGTCAAAGTCAAAGACGGCGTGGGCAAGAGAAGTAGTATCGGAATCATTTGGAAACTTTGCATCAGTAAACGTACGTTCTCCAATGAAGAATTGCCATGTAGGCCCGCTGTCCTCGAGATCCACAAGGTCGCTGGATTTGTAATCAGTATGTGAAGGAAAGCTTTAGGTGGCCTTTTCTTAGGAACTTACTGCTTTCCAATACATTGAAGCACCAAGAGCTGGGTGAGGTTGTCCTTAATTGCGACTCCCTTGCTAGTGTCAGAAACCAGATTCTTGGCTCTCTGGTGTAGAAAGTCAAGTCCTCTGCTGACGGGGTCGCCGAGGAGGTTATGTAGCTGCTGTATAACCTTTAATGTGTTTTTGAAGTGAACCGCTCGAATACCTAACGAGTGTGCCATCAAAATATTCTCCAACATGTCATCAACAAAGACGACAGATTGCGTTTCGGCACCGATAGCCTCGAGGGCTAGTCGGTACGCTGCCATGTCAGGCTTGCGCTGTCCAATAGAGGACGATGTAATGATGCTGTCAAAGATACCCCATTGCGTAACAGCAGGCTTGAGGTGTTCAAAGTCGGGAGCCGACAAGTTGCTGAGTGCATGAATGCAAAGGTTGGGATAGCTCGTCTTTATTTCTCGCACCGCTGCGATAAATTCCAGATTGGGCTCCAGAGTTGACTTGAGCTGCTCAACAGCTTCTTGCCATACGTCCAGCTCCAGACCGAACTCTGCGCAGACGGTTTCGTAGCATTGCTGCTGTGAGAATTTACCTCTCTCATAGTCAGCCCAATATGGGGAGTCGAGAATGGTCTTGATTGTGCGTGGGGGGAGGACTGTGTTGGCTCCAGAAGAATAGGAAAGCAAAACACCGCCAATGTCTAGTATCAGGTGTTGATATTGAGAAGCCATTTTGATCTGAGGCAGTAAGGGTGAAGTAGTTTGTAATGAAAGAAGACTCGGTGCTGGCAAATAAAGATAATTTGTTGCTGAGGTTGCTGCTCTTGCTGTGATGGTGGCCATTTAATGGGCTTTTGTAGAAGGCCGGGTGTTTCCCGACACGGATAACCCGGATTGTAGGATTCGATGTTGGGAATAGATCTGGGCGACGGTGAGATGTAACATCCCCGTGCGGCAAGGGATAGCCCATGAATGGGGCGGTCCTGAGTAAGGCGATGCCATGGTTCAGGGTATCAGACAGCTGGTGGTGAGTAATTGTACTAATTGTCTACTGTCTATGCTATCTACATGACGTCAATCTTCAATATATCTTGAAATAAGATACCTAGTAAACCCCTATGAGCCAATTGCCTTGAGATGACAATTTGGTGCAATAACCTTTTTCTTTGCGGAGTCTTTTCGGGTCGATTACTGAGATTGCCCCGTAGTTTTGCTGGAGTGGGGCCGAGAGTGAGCCTCGATCCGGCGTATGGCCCAAACAGGCAACTTGTTGGAAAACACCCAAAACGGATCGATATTGTATGTGAGATCATTATCTCGCGCCCCGTGTTTTCCGACTCCGAGTTACTCGCTTAGGCCATACACTGGGCGGTGTCTCACGTTCAGACTCGGAGGCGGATGCGGAATATTTTGGCGACTCCCTCCCGCCAGGTGATATAATTGTTTGAGTAAGGAGGAAGCATGGAAGCAATCAAGCCGGCTGGTTCCAAAAAAAAAAGTTTCGTTGTTCGACTATAGCATGGTTTCCTCCCCATGATCTTTGGCGGCAAGGTTTATAGAAGCGAGATGTCAAAGGCAGAGGAAAGGCAATAAAGGCAAGATAAGGTTTATGTTCAAGAAAAAATATGCAGGGTACTAGCAGCCTATGGATATGCCATAGTATAAAAAGGTAACTTTACGTGCAGCCCTAGTGTCTCATATAAGGTTAGTTGGCTGTCGATCATGCAATAAAAAAAGGTAAAAAGATCAAAAAACATACAACAGCCGGTGTTCGCTGGTGGTCACCCACCCAACTACTAATCTGCCTCTCATTGGCTTGACTATGGGAGAGCGGACGGGATCCCGTATATTCCAATGGATATGGTCGTATGTGCCAGTCACTGACTTTGATCAGTTTATATTCATCAGTTTCGAATGATTTGAAGAGGGTTAATGGTTTTTATTCTCCCCCTGGAGCTTTCTTTCATGCGTACTTGAGGCTCCTACATTTGAAGCCAATTCAGCATGGATGAGCATGCGCTATAAACCATGCATCGTTTAGGCATTCAATAGACAATAAGTAAAAAACAATAACAGAATTTCCAAGAAAACACACCTCGTAAAGTAAAAAGACACGTGTGCATCGATCATGGCTAGAATATCAATGACTACGCTTCTATTCTCACTAGCAATTACTCTTGTTGCTGTGACTTTCTCTTGCTACCCTATATTTCTCTTGTTACTCTCTATTCCTCTTGTTACTCTTAACTTCTACTGTGACTGATTATTTCTTTTTTACTTTCTGTAGGTCATCCTCTATAACAAATCCACCACTTAACCTTTCCATGCTCGGGCACCATAAACTATAATTCTCCCAAAGTTTTAGCATTCGATTTAAAGTTCTTGTCCGAGGTAGTATGCTATTTTGTATAATATCTATAGACATAAAAGTCCAGTTCTTCCTTCGAGACTGCTTCCCGTCTCCACATTACTCCAAAGCCATGATGGGTTTGCTCAAATCGATGCGACATCTGTTCAGCAGGCTTGGTGCCCAAGACCAGTCCCAAGACTTGAATGGAAATCTTCCTTTATTAAAAAATCAGCATGCTCTATCCAAGAAATACGGTCCACTCGGAAAGACTCTAGATGATGGATTTTTAGGCAATGTGGCTGCAGATGCCACTCATGAGCAGCGGTTGAAGCACCTGACTCTCCTTGTTCGCGACTATCCAGACCGGTGGGCATGCCACAAGTGCATGGCTATTCACCAGGTGAACAAGACCGACACACCAACACATCCGCAATCCGTAAACTGCCCCTTTGGATGGCAGGGTTTACAAGACAGCAGCTACAGGTGCCACTCATTCGCTCTGCACCACAGACATCTCCAGCTTGCGCTCAAATACACTCGTTTGAAGGAGCCCAGATACGACAGATACCTTGCCAGCCTCTTGATGCCATACCATGAGCCCCTATATCCCAAGCCATATGCACATATCACGATCGAAGGGATATTCTCAGTCTATCCCAAAATCGTGGGCGGGAAATACTTGCTCCTCCTGCAATGGGACTACGGGAGGGATTATCAAGACGTCTCAAGGCCGGCGATGGGTTCTCTTGCCATATGCAGTCATCAGGTGTTCGACGGTACCACTCCCTTCCCGCCTTGGTCGCGATTCTACCGAGGCAATCTCAACAGATTGGTTACGGATCACCCGGCATACATGCACAACCAGCTGGCGAATGCTATTGACAGCGCTCTGCTGTCCCAGAATGTAGGCCTCGAGGGTTATTGCTCCTTCTGTCCAACAGAGTTCTTTGTCAAGGCATCTCCTAATCATGTCACGATACGTGCTTGGAAGGATTTGGGAGGCGAAGGCTCAGTATCGGACCCCACCTGGAGTATCCAGGCTCAAGACTCCCCAGCGAAAAAGAAACCATCAACTTTGGGTATAGTGGCGTTCGACGGCGGTACGAATGCGCCACAGCTCATATCCCATCTGAAGTTCATATCCCCTCCAAAGTTCATACTCCCTCCAGAGCAACTCCGAGAAATCCCCTTCCTGCTGAACGCAGCAACCACGAGGAGGACATACTTGATACGATCCTTATGGAACTGAATGAAATTGGCTCCAGGGGATACATTGAGGTCATGTAGTAACTATTAGCCGTTTGGTAGAGATCATCAAGATCAGCTTCTTTGAAATGTTTGCCTGCAAATGAAGTGTTGGGACGAGATGCGGAGAGCACACAGCACATGGCACACAGTCCGTTGACTTGTCGGCAATCTGATATTGCAAAAGATGGAATCTATGCAAAAATGTGTTTTTCTTCTCATCCGAGTCACGGATTTATAGTGCTAGACAATACAACTCTGCAATGTTTTATTGAAGCACTTGGTTCTGAAGGGTAATATTTTTGTGTGTTGTATTGACGAGTAGTCAGTGTGAATGCAAATTCTCCCTGAATGCTTGTCCAAAGACATTTAGCCCTCTTGGTGCTTTTTGACAAATCCGGTATACTCTAGGTAGTAACTTTAGATCCCGCTTATAGACTACGTCAAACAGCTAGATTCCTTGACATATTTTACTCTTTGTCCTTTGACATCATTGCTGAAATGGGAAGTTGGTTGGTACGATTTCATTGATCTTGAGAGAGGAGGCATTCAAATAAGCATCATAAACTACCCCCATTATATTCTCTCTTCCACAAGTCCATTTAACCTGAACTGATTTCCACAATCCTCCCTTCCAAACACTGGTTCCCCTTCACCCTTGGTACAGTCTGAGCAAGTTCTTTCAGCGCAGATATCGTATTTGGTCTAGCCTCATTGTTATCGTTTTGCGCTACGGCAAGGAAGTAATGCGTTGTTATGGAAATCTGTCTCAGCTGCAGCTCCAGTTCCGCGGCGTGAACACCTCTTCGAGCATGTTTAATGCGTTGTTGGATCATCTCCATTAGTGTCTGTTGGCTCTCCTTTGGAAGGGCTTCGGCAACGTCCAAAATCGTCAGGGCTAGATTATAAAGATTGTAGGGATCACCGCCTTCGGTCGTAGCAAACAAACTGACCATGTTGTCAAAGACTAGACCACTTCTCTCCCCTCCCGGATCGATATCACTGTTGGGGTTCTGTCCCAGACGCTTCTCCTCCTCCTCAACAGTGCCTGGAGCTATAGTCCACCGAAACCCCAGATTGATGGTGTTCAAGAGCCAACGGATTGTGACATCGAATCTCTGCTCGATTGCTACCTGGAGGAGACATAGGCCTGCCACAGCCAGGCTAAGCGCCTCATCATACCCCTTGTTTATGATGCACTTCTGGTACTCTCCCCATTTACTATCGAACAACCCAACGACCAAGGCTCCCATCTCATTTTCGGCGGCCTGTCTCCATTGTCTCACTAGTTCCTCGCAAGACTTGATCGTGACTCTCTTGTTCGGGCCTACAGCCGCTGCTTTCAACAGCTCTAGCGCACTCGTCCCGGATAGTTCAGCCTTGATATGATCTTGCGCCTTGATCGGCTCAGAGAAATTCTCTGTGAAAGTACTGATTAGCCTCGCTACGGGCTCTTGGCCTAGTTCTCCAAGGTTCTCCACATCGCAAACCGCAGACATCCAAAACTTGGAGAGGACAAGGGTCAATCGCCTGTATGGTGGTCCTCGCCTGACGGTCGTGAATAATAGCTCTGCGCCGACCCGAGCCAAGTTCTCAGCCTTCCTAAATCTCTCATCCGACTTCAGCTCTTTGTTAGTGAGATGCTTCTTGAGCTCAGTAGAGCGGCCTTGTATCACTCGTTCTAGCATGGGTTCGCCAAAGCCCTCGTACGCGATAAGGTTGTTCAGAGTGCTAGTCCAAGCCTCGGAGATGATTCTGATCACTTCAGGGTCACCTTTCTCTATGGCGAATTCCAATATATTTACTGCCGCTTGTGTCAACCGGTCCAGGACCTGGGGGAAATGGCCTTCGAGGTTATCTTGTCCGTACGTAGTAGAAGATTGCCTTTTCACAAACAGAAATTCGAGACTGGACGTCCTCCGAGCGACCCTGAGTAGTGATGTTGATCGTTTGTTTATACTTCCAGACTTGGCTGTAGGCTGCTGCTGCACAGGGGTAGATTCAGGTTCCTGCAGGGTTGGCGCAACGGGCGGTCTGGAGGGTGATGATTCGGGCAAAGGTACAAGGATCGCACGATTTGGCGTTTCTGTCTCTTCATCTATTGCGCTTATACAGCAAAGGCTTGTCATAATCCTTTGGAGTAGCGTTTTGTTTCTCTTCGACGTCTCCTGTGCCTGCTTTCTGAGTGCTCCATGCTCTCCTTCCTCCCTTTCGCCCGTTTTCCCATTGGGTATTTCTTCTTCTTCTTTCTGTGCTTCTGGCTTAGGGTTCATCACTGTAGCGAAGTGCATCACATCGATGAAACAGTTTTCGCCCAGTTTGACCAATCCCCGCAGCCAGGGAGTGTTTCCTTTGTTAATTTCCTTCTCAAACAACTTCTCAAACTGTTCAATTAGACTGGTAATGATGGCCATATTGCTCGCCCTCACAGTGACTCCAAACACCTCCCGTTGAAGCCGCTGATTGATCGTGTAGAATGCCTTCTTAGAATCCTTCTCACCGTAAGTCGCAGCGTTCGGGTCGCTCTTCAAAAGAAGTTTCGTAATCTCTTCATGTCCTCTGACGTCTGCTGCTTCGTAAGCAGTCCCCATGAAGCCTTTAGCCAAACGGACCTCTGCGCCCGCCTCCAAGAGAAGCTGAACAAGATCTATGTGCCCATGATGTGCTGCTGCGCGGAGAGCCGGCCCGCCTAGTCCACTCGGATCATTGACATTTATGCCATGATCAATCAACTCATGGAAGATGTCGCGGAAACAGCTCATGTCCATACCCGTATTGCATCCATGGGCCGCTGCTGTCAGGGCGCTTCCGTAGGTTTCGTTCGTTGCATGAACGTCGAATTTCCTCTCACAGAGAAGTCTCACGATGTCTGAGTGGCCATGAAACGCTGCAGCATGAAGTGAAGTGCCAAAAGGGCCTTTAGTCTCGATAATCGGCTGTGTCCCGTATTGGTCGAGGATTCTTTTCGCACAGCTATCACACCCAATCAAAGAAATCGCTTGTAGAGCAGTGCCTACGGGACCTTGAACCCCTATGTCTGCCCCCGCTGCTACCAGCCTCAAGATGATTTCTTCATGATGCTTTCGACAGGCTATAATCAGGGCTGTTTCATTCTCGTTGGTAGGAATGTCCAACTTGGCACGTTTGTCGAGAAGCAAGCCCACCACATGCGAGTTTCCGTAATAAGAAGCGTAGTAGAGGGGAGTGCGGCCTTCGTTGTTCTGTGCATCCTTGTCACCACCATAGTTTATCAGCATCTCAACGACTTTGGCAATCTCCTTCTTCTTTTCTTCCCGTTCATCCTTGTGGCGAATAGCCCAATGGATTACCATCGACCCCTCATGATCACGCCTCGTCAAGTGAAGCCAGCCTTTCTTGTTGAAGAAGTCGAAGAATTCGAGAAGAGCAAAGTAACTGAATATATGCTCGTGGTGGACTCCAGCCGGCATTGATATCCCCCTCGTAAGTAAATGCACTTGAAATGAGAGCTGCAAGTTCTTTTGCTCCCCGGGTATTCCGGTGGTTGTCAGAAGCCTTTCGAGAAGACCCAAAATTTTAACATGAGTTTGTTCCGCATCCACTCCGGTATTTCTCTCCACGCTCTTCTTCATGCTGGAGGCCCAGTTGCAAGAAGCAAACTCCACAAATGGGTGCTGCCGCAGAATAGGTCCAAGGCTGCCGTGATTATACCATGTCACATTACTCTGAGGCCCTTGGGAGAAATCCGACGAGCACAAATGGGCCAAGCATAGCTCTGCAATCAGGGCATGATCGCCTATAGGGTTTCTGGATTTAAAAAACTCAAAGATGGATACATGACAGAACCGAACAGTTCCAAGACTTTCGTTGATGTCGATCAAGTGCTTGCAGAAGCGTACCACCTTGGACGGCGCTTCGCAGAAATCCTTCAGAGTCGTTGGATGTGGTTTACCGTCGTTCAGGTCGATTGTAATGGCAGCGAGCATGGTTTCTTTCGGCATTGATCCCGTCGTCTGTGCCAGAAGCGCCATAGTCCTCATCACAACCTGCTTCTCAGTTGACCACGGTTTCAGAGACTCGAACTCGGTAACATACTTTCGGTATATTTCGTCCATCTCCGTTGGTAAGATAAGATTATCAAGGACATAAATTACGTCTCTCTCGATGCTGATGTCGCAGATATTTGCTGCTTGTAGTTTGGCCCATAAAAACCTGATTGTTCAATCGAATGCTCAGGTTAGCAACGTACGAGAATGCACGAGACAGTAATACTAACATCCCATCTGCCTCTTTTATCAGTTCAGACAGAACTCTTTCTCTGAGTCGCGGTTCCTCGTCAAAAAGATCCGAATCAAGTGTCTTTTCTAGGTACGTTCGGATGTCGCTTGTATTATCGCTAGGCGTTATTTGGATCTGAAGCGGGTCATACTCTCGCAGCTTCTCATAACCGATGCAATCCCGAGAGCTTATCACCACAGCAAGGCGAAGCCCGTTCTCCTGTTGCTTGTGCTCCCGGACAAGGTCGTTGAGCCACTTCAGCAGGTCGCGTCGGTCGTTTTGGTGAAGCTGATCTAGTGCATCAACGACGATATACACATCGCGCAGAGATGTGGCAAGAAATTGGCTCAGCTGTTTCTGGATCACCTCGTTGCTGCTTTGACTGCCAAATACATTAGATGATTGTGCTTCGCCCGTCCTAACAGCTTGCTCCCAAAATGTCATTAGCATCTCTTTATAGAGCTTTCCCTCTTGCTCATCTTTGCCGTAGCCAATGTAGAAATAAAGTAGGTGAATGGCGTTGGGGCCCTTTCCGGTAATCCTTTCGTCACGGATGCTCTCAATCACACGAGACCTAAAAATGGGTGAGACTTTGAGAAAAGGAGATAAAATGGACGACACACTCACATCAGCGTTGTTTTGCCACAGCCCTCTGTGTCATCATGGTCAGCGCCAATATATATACAACGTTGCCTAAGAACTCACGAATTCCATGGATCCATAAAAAAGAATACGAGTTCTTCATGCTCACCCAAGTTTTGAAGTCGGGTCTTTGAGGCAGCCATGCGCATGTTCCGCTGTTCTCCCAGTGCGCTTTCACTTCTTTGTGAAGTCGCTCAGAGGCCTGCTTCAGAGGCAAAAGGGCATTGGCTCCGTTCGTATCGTTCAAGTCTGTAGCCTCCAAATAAGTATTGCCACTGAGCCTACCAAAGAGGGTGGCGTGGACTTACAATTATATGTGATAAAATTATCGCCGTTGTTGACCCCCTGTGCCACACCGATGATATGTTGTTGTCTGATATGGTATTCAGACATGCTGATGGTTCTATCATGAAATTTTGCACTGTAATGGATTCGTAATAGAAAGTAAACAGTCGGGAAATTTGGTCTGAGAACCCGTTTGCAGGCTCATGTGGTTTTATCTGTGGGGTATATATGGCAGTGGGGCCGTTTAAATAGGGGTCTTGGGAATTCATCTTGCACAACGGAGACATGTTTGAGATTGTGACTTCGCCACTCCCTTGGATATTTCCATACATTATTTTCATGTCGCTACGAAACGATACCTGGATGGTAACAACAGTTACAAGCCGGATGGAGTAGCCTGGCGTATACTTAGGTAGCATGAGGCTTTTGCGAGCGAGGGGGCATGAATGGTTCTTCATCCGACAAAGGCGCACATCCGAGGCTTTGCCCACCAAATTATGAGACACCCAATAATAGCTCACCACGTCAGACTGAAACAAATGCGAGGGATGACCCGCAATGTCAAGGCTATCCAATAGTTGGCTATGGCGATAACAGGGCATGAGAGGAAATATCTCCGGCCCAAAATGCGGTGCGGGACGTGCCGGCTCACAAGTTGACGATGATGCATTTTATTATGTCGTTGTTTCCAAAGAAAGGTGAGGTGTCAGGAGGGCTCTTGAAGCTTTCGAATCATCGGGAAGAGAGGACTGTCTGTGTGTAGCAGAGTGCAGATGACGGATACTTTGTCAACCAATCAATCATTCACATGACACGATAAATGCTGTTGGTGCAATGTTTCTACCGGAATAGGGAATTCCACAAGAGTTTCCGTCGAGCCGCATAATCCCTTAATGTCTCATGCATCTCAGTGCCCGGATGAAAAACAAGAAATCGTCATGGACAGAAGCTATGACCACACAAGGCCCATGCGTGTTTTGCATATCATGAACATTTGACAAATCATGGCTCAAAGTTATTCATTCATCTTCGATGCAACCTCCAATGCAACCACCATGGCGATATTATGATACATATCGTAAGACCATCTCAACCATCCTTTAGAACGCCAAGCCGTGCCCGTGCCCCCCCCCTTCTTTCCACATCAACTTCTACCCCAGTTGTTGCTAGTCTTGTTGTTATTCCCTATGCTAACACCCTTGACATCTCCGTGGTGGATTCCCGTCACTAGGCCAGAGTTGTGTGACTGGGTGATGTAGGTGCCCGCGCGAGAAGAGTTAATGAGTGTCTCCTCTGCTGCTTTCTCCAGCCACGGATCGCAGTCCTGGGCGACATCCTTGAGTTCTTCCAAATTGGACTTGCCAATTCCCTTGCACTCCTCGCCACTGAGCTCCGCAAGCTTCTCCTGGGTATCTTTGGGGAAAAGGTTCTCTAGGTCGCTGATGAGTGCGGATATATCTCTGACGAACTTGTCGAAATGGGCCCTCTTGTAAAAGGCCCACTTGAGACTGTCAGCAGCTGTTGCCGCCCGGGCTCTCCGCTTGCGCAGGCACTCCCGCAGCCTTGCGCGGATCTTCTTCAGGTCGCTAGGTACAGAGATGTCCGGATCAATCGGCTGTTCGCTGCTCATGTCGAGGTTGGTCCTCATCCTTTTGGCATCGCGCTGAGCCTTGAAAATAGTATCCTGGATCTCTCCCAGAATCTCTTCCGCCTTCTTTATTGTGTCCGCCTCGGCGGCACCACCTTGAACGCCCTGGGTGCCCTGGGGGTCTTGGGTCGGCTTGTTGCCCGTAAGCTGAGGCCCCTGCTCATTATTCTTGCCATTACTGACGGTGACACCAGCCACCTCTCCCCAGCGGGAAAGGCGAATCTGGACTACATCAAGCTTCAACTGGTACGTCGCGAAATCATCTTCAAACTCTCTCGCTAGCTGAATACGGTCAAGGCATTCCAATGCAAAGTTCAAGAGGCTAATGGCGTTGACGGCCATGTCCATGATGTAGAAAAAGAGAATAATAGGAAGGCTAAGATGTACGTAATGAGAGGTCACACGCACAAAACCCCGTGAAGAAGAGGAGACGGGCGCGTGGTGAGGTGTTTATTTATATGCTGATGCATCTTTGCAGCCTTACACGGAGCCCAACGAAAGGAAAGGATGCGTATGGTCACCTATTTGAGGCGGAGCATTATACTCGAGTAGACATAGATGAATCCATTGGAGCCAGCACTGCAGATCGCATGCAGCCCCATCTATTTCCTAGGCTTAGAGAGGGTGGCAATGCATGCACTTACAGGTATCCATGTTGAAATTGTTGCTTTTGCCGTGTTCCACTTTATGAACCAGCCGTAGTATCTTGCGGGATGATCCCCATTTATGCCCAATGCAGCCTCTCATTGGGCCATCCCAACACCATACATAATACATATATATAAATAAGAGCCAGATGCTATGCGGATCAAATTGGTATAAATTTGCAATTGTGAAGTTCAAAAACTTTATTCTGATTCCCTTGTTACCTTATATCATCCGAATCCCAATATTGACTTTCACGAACGTATCGCCGCTTTTGTAGATGCCGGCTCACGCACTCATGAACTACTTACCCTCAGCTGCAGGATCTCAGGCATTGCTCAATCTTACTCCACAACGAGGAGAGGTGTAAATGGCGATGTGAGTTAGTAGTGTTAACCATCACTGAACACAATTCAAGCCACTCAAGTTCTATTCGATCAATTCAAAATCGCAACTGATATTTGCAAATCAAATTGGCATTTTTGAGGAACTTGAATTGTTTGATGATAAGCCTTAATTTTCATTTATTTATTATTATTGTTTTTCTTCTTCTTTCTTTTTCTTTCTTTTTCTTTCATATTTTAGCCTCTTGATGATATTTTTTTGAACACGTCGACTTATAGGGTAGAACTAGTGGAGCCTTAGTATTTCCAACGCGTCAACACGCGAAACCTTACCCCAACACCAAGAAAGCATTGTAAAATCAGTACGAAGTAATTTCATTAGACGGATAGATGATACCGCTACGGCTACCCACTTAACCCGGGTTATTCATAGAATGCAACAGAAACAAGGACAAGCTCCCATAGGCCCCATAAGGCACCTCTCTTCTCATACACATATTGAGCCCTCAGGGGTACATAGACTTCAAGACCCTCATCTGGGCATCTTGGCCATACAGCCGGGATCAGGATTATATCACAAGCCGATCAGGCATAACCCAAACCCCTCTCCTTTGTAACTAGAACACTGCCCAAGAACAGAACAAGCTGACTCCGGCCGTCACAACATTCCGAATGGAACACATAAGTGACGTTAATAGCTAAATAAATAAAATCCGTTCCAGCCGTGATAAACTTACCAATTCGGGTTGACAACTATACTATGAATCAAAAAAAACACATGCTGAAAAGTAACAGGAATGAAAATGAAAAGAACAGTGGTCAAGGTAGCAATATAAGTACAAATATCACAACGTTACTCATATCCCTTACTCAGCAACCAAGATACTTTTCCAGCCCTTCATCAGCTCAACGAGGTTTCCGCAATACGACCTCTCTGCCTTTAAATATGACCGTGTCTCGCCAAAGCTCCATGCAACCGCATTCATCTCTTCCATATCATAGCTCTTTGCCGTCTTGAAGAATCTCTCGAGCCTCTGGCCAACATCTGGAAGCTCTCCTCTAGGTAATCTCAGGGCATAAAACCCCACTCTTTGAACCCTCCCAGTAGTCACAGAGATAGTTACAGAAAAGGTGAAGCCACTAGGGTGCATGAATTGTCTGATTTCGGCAACCTGCTTCTCGGTAGGAGGCGATGCCCTGGCTAGCAACATCAAGTCGCAGGCTTTTGCATGTGAGAGAGCGCCTTCAACTCGGAAGTATAGATTCACCGTCGAAGAGCGCCAATCAATCGCTATATGGCGAACCAGATTCAGTTCTAGGAAACGAAAGGCAGGCTGCAGTTGCTTTAGTGTTTCAGGTACGTGTTGAGAGGCAAGGACTTGGCCAAGCGGACGCATGCCCCCGAGATAGATCCAAGTCTTGGTTAAACCACTCTCCGTGTCGAAATCGCAGGACTGCTGGCTCTCTGGATATAGCGCTGACCATGAGGCAATCAGTGGAAGTAGAGGGTGAGAGGAGGAGAGTAGACCAGCTTCGAGCGCCGGCCTGATTAGGTCGACTGAGGCGCGCTCATAGAAGCGGTAGTTGAGACCATCCTCCTTGAAATTAGTTATGCGCCAGAGCACGGCTCCGCCCTGGAACGAAGAAGCGAACGTTTGGAGGACAGTTCGGGTTACTAGCTCGGAGTAGGGGGCCTCAAAGGAACTGCAGAGGTCTGCAGTGTCCTTTAGGAAGGTATCGGGGCAGAAAGATTGTGTCATCGTGAAAGATTAACCCTCGTGAACACACATGAAGCGAGGCACTAGAATTGTCTGTGTAAGACTGACAAAGAAAGAAGCAGTCTCTCATAGATGGCTGCTTAGGGCATTTATATGAAATCAGGTCTCATGGCCTTCTCAAGGAGGAGTCTTGATAACCTAGGAAGAACCTTACGGACTCGGCATTTGTCTGATTGGTTGGATTGATCAGATTTTGGCGTTCGATGGTGTTGAGGTGCTTTGACGAAGAAAGAGGTCAAAGCTAAGTTCATACTGTAACATCAGCTCTTAGTGTATTACAAAGCACAGTAACGTGCGCTTTCTTTTTATTAATTAGATAATAATCAGAAATGAGCATATGTCCCTAAGAGGGAAGTATCCGCGCGTAAGCATCCATGTTACGCACTCTTGTGACGGTCCGTTGGGCGTTTCCCAAAAAGAATAACTTAGACTCCAACTTGATTTCGGCAAGTACCAATCGTCCAGGGCGAAGATTTATATATTTATTACGTCGGAGCTTTGGGAGGTCAGCAAGGGTGAGATTTGGGCTTGGCTGTGGCGGAGAGGAGAGATAGCCCCGAGCTGGCTTATGATGCTTATGCAATGTGGCTTTGTATGAGAAAGAAGGGGATGATAAGGATCCTAATGAGATGTTGACGGCGATGACATTGTGTGTGTTATTTCTAAAACGATCATGGTCACGCTGAAAGTCTCCGTGCCCCGATTTCTCCGCCAGCAGCCCGCGAAGCATGCCCCCTGGTAGCGCGAGCTCTACGGGCCTCGGTAGGGCTGGGAAGCCTCATATGAGATAGCCGAGGGGAGTGTTCTTGCCCCAGTAGTCTTCAAACAATTGCTTGGCTTATTGTCCGGCCTGTCTTTTAATATGGGCAAGTGTGAGAAGGCGGTCAGAGGGTTTCTTTTGGGTCCCTGCTTTTACTGCTGTATCTACAAGTCCGTTTCTAGGGATTTCTGTATGCCCTGAGACCTATGCCACTATAAGCTTCCGCGGCTGGACCTGGCTAGCTATTTGAGTCATGCTCCTGAAAAGGGCTCTGGAGGGAAAAGGGAGAATAAAGAGAGGGTTAGTATATCCGGTGACTATAGCTGAGTTATCCAGAAAGACATATCCTTCTGTGACATCAGGGTCTGAGAGTATCTTAGTCCTGATAGCCTTAGCAGTTATAAGAGCTCTAAAGGCCTCTGTATCAAATACCTCAGCTTTGGCCAGAGCCCCTGACTGTAGCCCTACGGTCTGATAGAAAAGACTCGATGAATTTGATTGTTGTGGCGGAACATTCTTATCACGACCAAGACTCAACAGGTCCAGATAATTTGCACTCCAATAATCCTAGTATGTAAACCCCAAGATTCCGCCATCTATTACTACTCGGGTTTCTGTCCGATAAATCTGTGGATAGAACAGCCGACCTGAGAAACCCCGTTATCAATATCCATCAGGATGGCATTCATTAACTCATCCACATCACTGTGAGACTGCACCCATTCGAAGCCGCCACGATCCACTAATCCATGCAATGACTGTGCCCCTACAGCAACAAGAGCCTTACCAGCCACCTTCCGCAGTTCTATCGATCCGCCAAAACTGCTAAATTCCTGCTGCAGACAGTTAATAAGGCCAACGCGCTCGAACTGGTCCCGAAGGAGAAGAGGGCTCCTATATCTAATGGTTAGTAAATCTCGACTCTAGACCACTTCTCAAAGACAGATATTCACCCCTGCGTCACGGCTATACATAATTCTTGCAATACCTTATGTGGTGATTACAAAGCATGACATATCGTTGGGGGGGGAAAGGAGGGGACCCACAGAATATCACGGCCAACCGAGGCTGCATACCTGACCTCAACATTAAACCACTTCATAAAGTGTTCTGTTATAGGTAGGGACTGCCATGACGTAAGCCCAATATCCTCCCACATGAGGTAACCCCCTGGTCGTAATAGTGTGCACAGGTTTGCAGCAGTTGTCTCCCACTGGCTGGCCTTGAGGCCATATGCAAGCAGCCGGACATGCACAAGGTCGTATGCGCCTAAGAGCTCTGCGGGGAAGGGCCGAAGTGCGTCCCCATAGGTAAGTCTAATATTGGGCGGCAGTTGTTCCGGGTTCAGGAACTTGGACATGTCGAAGTCGTAGCCGTCCATGCGGGATGTGGGTGGCATCAACGTAGCCAAATGCCGGAGCCAGATTCCGGTGCCAGTACCAATATCAGCGATGACGGGTGGACGACCAAGCATGGCCAGATGGCCAGCAATGCTGGCTGGGATTAGAGTCTTGGTCATTTCTAGGAGGATACCGTGCTGGTGTTCGAGGCGGTTTTCCTCAAGATTGTCGGCGCCATTATTTAGTGTGTAGAAAGTCTGATCTGCACTCATCGTAGGTACAATAGCGTTCAGTCAAAATGGAAGTTGACGACGATAAACCAAGATACCTTTGAGATCAAGTTCTTGAGCCAATAGATGAAAAGATGTATAATTGATTAATTAGTCAAATCTATCTAACTGTGTGCGAATGCATCCCTTATGAATCTGGCGGTACCTCAGATAACGCTTTGACAGTGGTGTATTAGCCCGAAGTTAGGTTGCACAGATCCGCAATGTCCACCATCCACACCAACAATGCTGTGGTTTGCCTGACTCAGGCATTACTCAGGCATTATTCAGGCGCTACTCTGTCAAAGCGGTACCACCTCGGGAATCTGGATGAGGAAGGAAGTTCTTGATGTTGAGATTCGGATGGTATGTTTGGGCTGATGAGGCTGGCGCATAGCGATGCACGATTGGGAAGAGTTGCTGGTCCAAGGGTGAGCTACTATTAACCGAGATGATATAGACAGAATCACCCATTATCGAAATGATACCGAGAAGGAAAAAAGGTATACCCCTTTATTATGAAAGGTGCTTCCACAGTCACCACGCTTCCGACTGGAGTGGCTGTTCTATGCTTCAGCCGAGCGACCCAAGTTTCAGAGGTCCCCGTATTAAGCTGCTACTTACACCGTGAGTCTTCGTGTTAATGGTAGCAGTAGTTGAGGCACTACAATCTACCTTAATGATCAGCCGAGCTAGGACGAACAGCTCATCTGAGATCGAGTCTTTCATCAAGCTTGTACTCGAGAGTCACGTTATGCTAACAGCTAGTGGTGATAATGGAGCTGTATGCATCCGAGACCATTCTCGCATCAAACGAGGCTTCCCTGAAACTATAACTCTATATACCACGAATGAATCGCGATAGTTCTCACGTGACTCGGGGAACAGACTGTCTCCTGACAGACGGCTGGTCGGTCAAGCAAACATCCCCGTCAGCGACTAATTCTTAGGCATCCCATCTCTAAACCCACCATACATAGTCATGAAGCCCATTTTCACGCAACCGACACATAGAATTGCTTGTTGTAGTTCAGAAGTACCAAAAATGGGTTTGCATAATGTGATGCTTTGGTCAACCACTGCACGCTACCTCCCGTTCACCAGGCACGTGTCTCTGCTGCCTACCTACCCACCACTACTAATTCTTATATAATTACCCCCAACTACAAATTTCTCCCTCTTCTCCATCAGAAACTCAACATTCTCCTCTTCACTTTGGCATCTCCGCGATGCATCATATAAATATCCCTCTAGAGATCTTGAGCCTCATACTACGCCACTTGGTCGAACCACGGCGTGAGGCGGAGCCAAGCTCAGATCAAAATTTGGAGCATCTTAAAAACGCTCGGTTGGTCTGCCGGCAATGGAACCAAGTCGCCAAGGCCCATCTCTTTGGGACCGTGGTCCTGAGACACCCCACTGAGGAATTTGAAAAATGGAATGAGATGCTTGATAATCGAGTCATCAAGACTCTCGCTCGGCGTGTCATCATCCACAGCGCTCCAGATGATCTGGATGATCGTGACTACGAGGAATGGGATTTGTGGGAGCAAGGCCAATATCAGCAATTCACGGCGTCCATCAATCGCATTTCGGAACTGAAAAACATCAAATCACTGCATCTTCACTTTTCTAGGCGTTGCTGGGGCGTGGAGAACACGTCTACCTGGGACGATGATGTCGAGAAAATGTCCACGCGACAGCACACCTTGACGGCCGTCTTCAACGCCATAGCTCAGCGTGTGCTCAAGCACGACGATGTCCTTCTGATTCGAAACTTGACAATTGAAAACTTGCAAAATCTCCCCATCCCAGACATTGTCTCGTCCGATGCTTTCAAGAGAGTCATCGGAAACGTCCGCCAACTGAACCTCATGATCCAAGAAGAGCAAAACGAATTTGGTTCCGATCAAGACCTGTACCGCATCGAGCGCCAGACCTTTGAACCCTTTCTACAAAGAACCCTACTCCCAAACTTCACACATCAGCTTACCTCGCTGAAGCTGTATTTCAAGGATTGCTGGGGCGTCGCGCCAGGCTACTTTGACGGCAGCGGTCTCGATTTCATTCACCTCAAGACGCTGACACTGGGAGGTTTCGTCATAGCGCACGACGACCAGTTTGACTGGGTGCTATCTCAAAAAGCACTCGGGTATCTCCGTCTCGATCACTGCTACATTGCTTCGCATCTCTGCTTCTGTGATAATAATGCGAAAATATGGAAGACGCCCACTCACGATTGGACACGACAGCCAGTCGGAACATTCGGCTACAAGGAGGACACAGACACCGTATACACATATTCCGGGAGATGGGAAGCAGTCTACGACAATATCCGTACTCGTCTACTCAATCTGAAAGAATTCTGCGTACATAATTCCGAGTTTCACGATCTTCTCTTCAATGAGCCAGAGTTGATGGAAAACAATGGGATTTCGCCATACCGATACATCGTGCTGGAAAATGATCTATCACCAACACCCTGGATCCAATTGGATAGATTCATGAGCGGGAAAATGTTATATAGTGACGAAAGTATCGTCGATACTGCTGCAGATGCTGAAGAGGGGGATAACCGAGCATTCCAGGAACTGATGCAGGTGGTAAAGAGGCGAGGTGATATGAGGTTGAGATGGTGAATTAAAGATCCGAGGTTTATATACGAGATGAGAAACGGCAGCAGTCAATATCAGATACACAAAAATATGTACACCATTTCCTTGGATCTTTATTCATGTCCAACTGTTCCCCCTCCTTTAATGCGACCAAAAAAGAATCCAAAGAAGCCAACAAAAAACATACAACAGCCGGTGTTCGCTGGTGGTCACCCACCCAACTACTAATCTGCCTCTCATTGGCTTGACTGTGGGAGAGCGGACGGGATCCCGTATATTCCAATGGATATGGTCGTATGTGACATAAAGCAGAACAGAAACACTATATGTCTACAGCCAGTATAACTATTCGCACAAACAAAAACACCAAAAATAGCAAAAAACATACAACAGCCGGTGTTCACCGGTGGTCACCCACCCGACTACTAATCTGCCTCTCGTTGGCTTGACTATGGGAGAGCGGACGGGATCCCGTATTGTCCAATGGATATGGTCGTATGTGCTGTGAGAGGCATTTCATTCGGCTTATATAGATACTCTAACCCTGTAGGAGGGTTGCTGTTCGCTGCGACGCATCTGATGTCCGTCTCTGTCCCGGATCCTTTGGACCGTCAATTATGAGCTTTTGGCTATATCATACTGGAATCTCTAATCTTCATTGAGCTATTAGATTAGTAAGTATACAATAAGGTGCCAGGATAGATACTAAGACACAGAAATCCTAAGGCTGATTCTATTAAAATCCGTGTAAATTTTAAGTGCAGCAGAAATTATAAATAATAACAGGAATCACGAGTAACAAGGGTAATCGAGAAGAACACCAGAATCCAAGGCAAATCGCCAACCTGTCGCTGCACGTGAATCCAGAGAGCAGGGCACCACTCAGTCACTGTGGTTCGTTACCGTCTTATTGCAAGGGTAGGATGCATACATACTCGGTAGAAATCTGACAAATCCTACTTCAGTGTTTGTACCCATGCACTTGGTAACCCCCTTCTTACACCCTTTCCCCAACTAATCCTCCCGACAACCATGGTACTGTGAAAAGGCTCCAACCGCCTCATACCGAGATAATAATGGAGCATGTTGCTGCTCTCAGCGAGCTGCAGGAACTTCTGAAGCCTCTAGAGGTGGTGGTTTGGGGCGAGGCAGCAATGGCCAGTCTAGGGGTCCCCGTAGTTCCCCACGTGAGCCGTATCCCGGTTGTTTAGGCTGATGGAGACAGCATTCGTTCCGACCCTGTGTCACTAAGGCATTCGCTATTTCTCCCTTGACTTGATTACGTTGAGACTGATAGGAGGGTTATAGAACATTATGCTTGTGCCATCAGAACAGGACTACGCCGCAGTCCTTGACAGGGTGGAGCGGGAGGGGTTTCGCAACACCCCATGGTCCTATGGTTCGTTGGACCCTGCTGATATAGAGGCTCATCCAGAGTCGAAACGCCTGCGCCAGATACATGCCACTGCAGATCAGCACTACATGATATTAAACATTCATTCTACGCGATACAAGTTCCCCTCTGGAAGATTTCCGTCTCTTCAACTCCTTTTTCTCCGCCCTGATTATGTCGATCTTGGCCCACCATTGCCGTCTACACCTGATGGCCCATCCTCATGCCAAGATGGGTCGATCGCGTTTACCCGTCAAGGCATTTTCCTCTATCCAGACGTGTCGACTCTCCTTAAGAGCTTCATCAGAACCGGACTAAAGGATGAGGATGGAAAAACTTGGAAAACGATACTCTATGTTTGGATTACCTCTTACATCTGTGTATATTTGCCTGTCAGGCCAGATTCATTGGATGGTTGTAAGGATGAGAGTGTCAAAGAGCTCTTTTCTCAACTAATTCAGAGTGACTTTGTCACTCGTTGGGACAGATCAAGGAATTCCTAGGGCGATGGCCCGCGATTTAATACATCATCCCCTGAGAAAAGCAAGGCGGAGAGGACAGCACCAAGATGAATGTGCTAAGAAGGTTCACTCAAAAATGTCGGGGCGCATCGTGTGGAAAATGAAAGTAGTCAAACGTAACCTGTCCAGTCAATCCATCATCCAGGTCCAGTCTTGATTTGCCATTACCTACTCGGGCTATTTAACTTACTTTCATTCAATGCTTCCACCCTTTCTAGTAGATCTATCAGAGTAACATATGCAACCTAGTATTACTCGCTATCCCAGCTGTACGCAATCTCACCTTCATCCACCTTTCCTAGCTGAAAGCCCCCAACTGTGAACTCTCGTTCGACGAAATGCTGCTCCGCTACGAAACCATCCCGCACAGTGGTCAAACCAACACAAAAGAATCGGTCGTTTTTGGTAGGACGATGAACGAGCATGAAAATCGGCATATGCAATGAAATAGCATTCATGCCACTGGCCGGGAATGGCTTCTTTGTTGCGATCCATATGGCATATGTGTTGGCGCTGTCATCATCATGGCGATGTGGCCGCGCTATACCTTCATACAGCCTATCAACCATGTCATAGTCCCTGAAAAGCTCCATTTCCGGTGCCGAGGAGTCCAAGCCGTTGGGGAAATCTCTGATTGAAGGAGCTGATTTCAGTTTCGGCAATGGCAGCGCTGGAGCCCGAAACGTAAATAGCCTTCGCTATCCATTGATCCGGTAGGCAGCTTCCTTGGCCACCACCAAGCGAAACTAAAGTATTTGGAAGCGGTGATTTCTTTATTACCTCGCGGTGTGCGGTAAAACGCCTCTCTGTTTACGCTCGTCTCTGGGAACTTGGGTGCCAGACAAAACTCGTAAGACATCTTTGCCCGCTCTGAAAGCGTCAGCCAATTTGCCCGTCCGCCATTTCTCAATATTTTCCGCATAAGGTCGATTGTTGGCTGTAACCGTTCGTCTTCGGCGTAATCGGAAGGATTTAGTTCGACACCAAACAATCCCATGATGCTGATGACCGCATCGACGGCTCGAGACGATGTCCGCAAGAATGAGCTACGCCAAACCGCATTTTCCCGCAAGTCCCCATCCGAAGAAAGAGCCTGCACGAGAAGTGCCACGTGCATCTTTTCGTTCAAAGAGGTATCATGGCCAAAGATTCTGATGGACAGGTAGACCTTGGCCGGGTGCTCACTGCTTTCGATCCCGATTTGGGGGGGATGATGAAACGCCCCTCCGTTATCCCCGAGACATCTCGTGGAAATTCGTGCAAGTCCAACTCAGTGACAGTCGATACTAGTGAGAGATTGAGTAGGCCAATAAGATGTGCCATAGCTGAAAGTCCCTTCTCGAGTTGAAAGATGTGACCGAGGCTAAACCTGAAGCTCGTTGCAGGGCCCAAGGTCCAGGCGAATAAGCATATAGCCATGGTGGGAGCCACGCTCTCCTGTAGTGTCCATGAACGGTGGATCCAAGTCGTCTGATCGAACAGCGTCGCCAGCCTCGACAGCCCTCCAGGAAGAACCAAGCATGGATGCGCATTTTTGTAAATGCCAAACATTTTTTTGATCTGCCAGGATTTATCGTTCTTGTCCTTTTGCAAGATGCACAACCGATCGAGCCATAGAAGGCGAGATTGGAACGTGATTGATGCGAGACATGCTGTCCGAAGCACATCGATGCTAATGGGATCCGCGTCTTCGGCACCAGCAACGTTAAAAGCCCTGGCAGTTGAGCCTTCTAGCGTCCGCAGCCCTTTCCATACATAAGATATCGCGCTGTAGGATTCTAGGGGGGCTCGAGATACTCATAGATCTTCAGCACGGAGTCTTTTACAAAAGCTTCGCAGTCAATGAAGCGGAGACGGCAGGGTGTTGCCTGAGAGGAGATGTCAATCGTATGCTCTATCTGGGATAGTAGATGATTGAACACCGTCCTTGGCACGGCCTCTTCAGTCGGTGCCATGAATCGCTTGCTAAAAGGCATTGTTTAATAAAATACTGAATAGGACGGGCTTTTACACAACTCGAAAGGATATGATATCTGGAAGGTTAGTTGAAAAGCTCGGGATCCGATTACAAGTAGATGTCCATAGACTTAGATGCCACTGCGGGGATCCCTTGGGAAACTCGAATGCGGGGGATCTTGTGAACATGGATACCTCTGCTGACTCAACCAGGGAATTCTACCGCCTGGGTAGGAGAGTTACTTCAATTTGACAAAAAAAAACCATGGCTTAGCTATAAGCCCTTCTCTATCATGTTCGAGAAGCACTTAGGTGACACTCTTTGGAAAGGTGATGAGCTTGTGAGGTGGCTGGCTATTTACATTCCAGCCCGGACGCCATTATGTATTGTATGCTCGATAGGTGTACAATGCTGGTAAAGCTCAGCAGTCATTGTCTAGCTGACGACTTTGTTCTTCACCTGGTGGGAATGCGACACCTTTAGAGCATGCACAGATCGGGCTACAAGATTGAGTCTAATTGACAGCCACTTGACTGGCATAAACGCTCCATTACTAAAGCACTAAACCGAGCTGCCCATCACAGCCCCGAAAAGTTGCAAAAGAGTCTATTCTGCCGAGGTCTCGAGCTTCCAAAGAGCCGCATATCCAGTGAAAGCATGGTATTGGCTTCTGATAAAGCAAGTCATGATTGGGGGGCTAAGACAGCATTTATAGTTCCAGCAAAATCACGCTGCAAAGTGCCGGGATTGGCTTGCATCAAAACGTTGTGTTTGTCTCAGCTCAGCCAAGAGCACAGAATCAGACACTACTATCTTACGACAACGATGAGATGAGCAGACTAAGCGCTCAAAAGGGCAGGAGGCGAGGAACAGTGGGAGTCTTTTGCTGGCCTTAGCTTGCCAGTCCCGAGTCAATGAGCCACCGTCCCTGATGTGCAAATGCAAACCCCGTTGAGGACCGATTGATGGATATTCTCCCTAGATTCGAGGCCCCCATAAATATGGTGTGAGATTGTCCCGATTGACCTAGAGATGATGGCAAGCGTTCCGGCGGCCTTTGGCGATTATCTGACATGCATTCAAGTGCGTGCATGGGTGAGTTCTAATTCACGCGCTTCACTTTGATCCCCCCAGTGGGTGGTGAAGAAGCCTAACTCCTAAAGATAAGATACATTGATTGGCCCTTGTCGTAACATGAAAGTATGGCTGCAAATGATCTGATGCGCCTAGCACGCTTCTACAGCTTGCTTGCATGATCGTCAAATCATCTCAAGGACCTCGGCACCTGCATGCTCAGCTCGCGCCACGCACAGCAGCACCGGGGCACCGTTTTCAGTGGCGCGCGATGTGACCGGAGGCTTGCCGAAATCTTACCCAGGTCAAGACTGAATCTTGCATTGGACTCGCTCAGGGGTTCTGATTGGCTAGTTGCTCAGCTGGACCTCTCCTCACGGACTCAGCCAATGCAAACAAATTTCCCTTCCCCCGCAGGCCTCATCATCTACGAACTGGTTTCCATTCCCTTTCAATCAATAAACTACACAGCATCCTATTCGTCCATGGTATCATTTCATAAGGCACCCAGACTCTGTGCCAAGAAGTAGCAATCATTAATTTCAAGTTTTTTGCAGCCATTACGACCTACCTCCGGTAACACCAGATGGATACCAGCAGCTCGGACACGCGATGCAACCACTTAAATGACCATCTTAAGCCACGCAATTAGGCACTGAATCTAGCGGTGGAGTCATCAACCAATCTCAGAATGTCGTCGGTAAGGAATAGCCTCGCACAACATATGACGCCCCCTCGCGCACCCCGGCCTTTTCTTACTAGTTAGTAGTTGAGCTCTGTTTGCTCTGGCTGGGCCTCCAAATGTTTGGCAGGATTCACGGCAACTCGCTTGTCACGAGCAGTAGTTTTAAACGCGTTCACCGGTTCAGCTCAGAGATATAAGTAGGGTTGAAGACCTCATCCCAACCCAAGGATTAAACTGCACGAAACTCTCTTCAACGAGCATTGTCTTTACTCTCTTACAGAAACACAACACCCAAACATCACCATGACAAGTGAAAAGTACTCGTATTTGATCCTTGACGTGGGCGGCGTCCTGGTCTTCAACAAGTCAATCAAGGCCGTCGCTTTCTCCCCACGCCAGATTGCCAATGCCCTCGACTCGCCCGACTGGTACGAGTACGAACGTGGCAAGCTCACACAGGAGCAATGCTACGAAAAGGTCTGTCAACAATTTCAGTTTGATCTCGAGACTTGGACCCAGGCCATCGAATACATGCGAGACACCCTGCAGTCCAACGTCCAACTCATCTCGGCTGTCAAGCAGCTGAAGAGGAATGACCCAAATCTCAAGGTCATTGGCCTGTCCAATATTGCGGCACCTGATTACGAGGCTCTCGAGTCCGTGATCAAAGGCTGGGGCATCTTTGACGACTTTCATTCATCTGCGAGCCTTGGTATTCGCAAGCCAGACGCAGCCTGCTACAAGAAATTCCTCAAGTTGATTGGCGCTTCAGCGTCATCATGCGTCTTTGTCGACGATCGCCTTGAGAATATCGTCTCTGCACACGCACTGGGTCTGCGCGGCGTCCTTTTCGAGGACACCGAAGAAGCAGTGGCCACTCTTCATGACTTGTTTGGCGACCCCGTTGCTCGAGGCTTGACCTTTTTGCGCCAGAATGCAAAGAGACTCTTTTGCCATCTCGACTCGGGCGCACTGCAGCCCGACAACTACTCTCAACTTCTGATCCTCGAGCACACCGGTGACAGGTGAGTACCCCCATCCGACCATGCTGGCCGACACATGAGCTAATTATTCTTCAGGAGCCTGGTCTCCCTTGAGAAGAAGGGTGTCTTGTGGAACTACTTCATTGGAGATCCCATCTTCGCAAACACAGTCTATCCGGTGGATTCAGATACGACGTCACTGGCCATGATTGTTCTTGACGACATTCCGATGCACGAGAAAGAGAAGGCGATGGACATTATGCTCCAGAACCTCAACCCCGACGGCCTGCCTTATGTAAGTCCCTCGAGATCCGTAGCATGAATGCGAAACTGACATTTTGATAGTGCTGGCTTGACAAGTATCGCCCGCGCTTCTGCCACTGCATCTGCGCCAACGTCTGGCGTTTCTTCTACCTCAACGGCCAGGCGCACAGGCTCCCCAACGTCTACGACTTTCTCTGCCGCCTGCTACGCACCAACGCCCATCTCTTTGGTACTCGCTACTACACCACTCCCGAGTGGTTCTTTTACTACCTCAGCGACGTCTGCTCCAAGTGTCCAGACGATGCCGGCCTGGATGAGATGCGAGGCTTGCTTGCCATGAGAATCCAGGAGCGCATGGGCCGTGGCGGCGACCTCCTCGGAACTGCCCTCCGTGTCCTGGCCGCCCAAAGACTCGGAGTCGCCAATCCCAAGGACATGGAGACGTTGCTGGCCGCACAGCAAGCCGATGGAGGCTGGGAGCGCGTCTGGGTGTGGCGCTATGGTAAGGAAAAGGTCAAGCTCGGAAGTCGAGGAGTCATTACGGCCATGGCTGTAAAGGCAATTCGAAATGCCCGTGAAATTGAGGCACGCGCACAATAAGATTAATGATTCATGAAGGCGTAATGGGGGATGGGGGGAATTAGCGATGCTTGCCAGTAACACACGATATCATGTTTTTATGTCCCTAGATGCGTATAGATACCAAGATGCCAACATCTTGTAGACGAGGAATACAGGCGTTTTTTTCTTTTATTTTATTTTTATTTTTTATTTTCTGTCTTTACTTGATAAGAAAATCATTGTCAATAAACTCTTCAGAGAAAAAGAAAAAGAAATGCATCGGCCGGGAATCGAACCCGGGGCCCATCGATGGCAACGATGGATTTTACCACTAAACCACCGATGCTAGTTGTTTTCGTTGAGGAAGACGATGCTGCAACAGCTTTTCCTCGTCTGGCATGGAGACTTGGTGAGGTTGAGAGGTTGTGAGCCATCGTGAAGTTCATTGCCAATTTTGAGTTTACGATAATTTCCAAGGGTTAGGGTACGACGTAGATGCCTGAGGAGGCAAGGAGGAAAAGAGCTTCTGGCGCGTGGGGTTGTAATAGGTACGTACCTCATACCAAACGTCCACCCCGCGTCTTGTCACTCACTGGCGTCGCATGCTAAAGCCAAGCCTACAGCAGCCCACTGAAGCTCTCGAGGCTCAAGGGCTCAAGGCGACAAGTTAAACTCGTCAACCTCACACAAACAGCTCCTCCATCACAGCTCACACGGTATCCTCGCTACCTCCATTCTCCTCTCCTATCCCATCGAATCACTTACTCTTCGACGACCAATCCCCCAAAATGTCCGACGACGAGGACTTCATGCAAGAGTCCGATGAGGAGCAGTTCGTCTCCCCTCCTCCTCCCGCAGCACGCCTTTGTTCGCCTGCTCTAACGCTGCAGCCAGGTACGATTTCGAGTACGAAGAGGACGAAGACGAAGAGACTGGCGATGTCGATATCGAAAACAAATACTACAATGCCAAGCAGCTCAAGCTCGGTGACCCGGAAGACGCTATTGCTGAATTCCTCTCCATACCTTCGCTGGAGCCAGAGAAAGGCGAATGGGGCTTCAAAGGCCTGAAGCAAGCCATCAAGCTTGAATTCAAGCTGGGGCAGTATGACAAGGTCAGTCTCTGCCATCTGCTTCACCAAGAAGCTTCAAACGAAGTCATCTCTAACCCTGCACCAGGCCGCCGACCACTTTGAGGAGCTCCTCACCTACGTCAAGTCCGCCGTTACGAGAAACTACTCGGAGAAATCCATCAACAACATGCTCGACTACATTGAAAAGGGTGCCGATGGCTCAGCGGCCGTACACAGCATGGAGAAGTTCTACTCCCTCACCCTACAGAGCTTCCAGAGCACGAACAACGAGCGACTGTGGCTCAAGACCAACATTAAGCTTGCGAAGCTACTACTCGACCGCAAGGAATACAACGCCGTTTCCAAGAAGCTTAGGGAGCTGCACAAGGCCTGCCATCGGCCAGACGGAACAGACGACCCCAGCAAGGGAACATACTCGCTCGAGATTTACGCCCTGGAGATTCAGATGCTGGCAGAGACAAAGAACAACAAGCAACTAAAGGCCTTGTATCAGCGAGCCCTCAAGGTCAAGTCGGCAGTCCCTCATCCCCGCATCATGGGCATCATCAGAGAGTGCGGCGGAAAGATGCACATGAGTGAGGAGAACTGGAAAGAGGCGCAAAGTGACTTTTTCGAATCGTTTCGTAACTATGATGAGGCGGGGTCACTACAGCGGATTCAGGTCCTCAAGTATCTGCTTCTCACCACGATGTTGATGAAGTCTAACATCAATCCATTCGACTCGCAGGAGACGAAGCCTTACAAGACCGACCCTCGGATTTCCGCCATGACGGAGCTTGTCGATGCCTACCAGCGAGACGACATCCATGCCTATGAAAAGGTGCTTCGGAACAACCAAGACATTTTAGCAGACCCCTTCATTGCCGAGAACATTGATGAGGTCACACGAAACATGCGAACCAAGGGCGTCCTCAAACTCATCGCGCCATATACCAGGATGAAACTCGCGTGGATTGCAAAGCAGCTCCGAATCTCAGAACCCGAGGTGCAGGATATCCTTGGCTTCCTCATCATAGATGGCAAGATTGAAGGGACAATTAATCAGCAAGAGGGCACTCTAGAGATTCTGTCGCAGGCTGATTCAGAGCGCATCAAAGCCCTGGACAGTTTGACCAGCTCCATTTCGGAACTGTTTGTTGCCGTCTTCAAGGACGGGGAAGGATTCCGGGGCGTCGAACACGGTACCATGGAAGAAGCAGCAGGGATAGAATTTCCACCATTTTCCATCCCAAAATCAGCCAATACTCGATCTGCGCCTCACCAACCGCAGTCTAAGGCGAAAAAAGGCAAGGGCCCCGGCAGTACAGTGTGGGCATGAGTTTTCAGTTGCGTTCGGTTTGGTTGTCAACAGCCTGACAAAGGGCGTGGCATAATTTTTACCCCCCCCTCCTTCCCCCGCCCCATGTTGTGACAGCTGTCTTTCTGGCTGTCGCCTTGCTTGCCCTTTCAAGGCCGAGACCCTGAATCACACCCCACAGAACCCTGACCTACTAGCAGCGGAAACAGCCTCCGGCCTTGATGCGTGGATCCTGCGCGGCGCGAGCTAAGCACGTCTGCAGGGTGCATTCACAGAGCTGCAGCAAAGGCGGGGGGCAACATTGCAGGCATTATTTTAGAGCGTTGGGGGAGATGGATATGGGCTCAAGAGTTGAATGAGATGATGATGTGTCTATTGAAACGTCGGCTCTTGGCCGAGCTACTGTGGTGCAAGACGCTCAGGCCACGTAAGTAATGAGTGCAATGATGGATGATGATGGCGGATTGATTGTTCATGTATGTGAAATAGAGGTTAGATGGAGTAACATGATAACTCATAGAAGGCGACCCCCTCTCCCCGAGTCAGGGCAACGATGCGTGGGCCCTTTGTTTGCAATGCGTGATGGGCTGTGACTGTGACTTTGATGTCGGGTATGCACGTTTCCTACATGGAGAAATGCATGGGCAAGGTAAGCAAGCCAAGCTAAGCGTATCAATCAGGAGACGACAGCCGGATTGCGAAAGGGAACCCTGTTGGCGGCTGTTCAGTTGAGTTGGATGAATGGATGGATGGATGTGCCATGTACGCACGGCCTTGTAAAGGAGGAGTTGGACGAATGGCCCGTTGGGGACACGACTCAGGCTGCGTTGATGTTTGCCTAGTTGTAAAGTGCCAGATGGCCTTGCAGGCTGTGACCTAGGCAAAAGTACATGAGGCAAAGGGGTATGTATCCTAGAGGATGAACGAATAGGCGAGATGGGGAATGCTTGCAAGGGACAGCTTACACGAAATGGAGATGAAGCATATCAATCAATGAAGGTTGAGAAAGGACGGTTACTGACGGGAGAGAGAAGGGCTATCAGACTAGGAACGTAATGGAATACAAGGGGGTGTTGGTGTTGTATGCAGGAGACCAGAGCATTGGTTCTGAGGCGAAGCAGGGGGCTGTAGGAATGGGCACTGGATGCAGGGTCAGGTGAAGGTTGAGAGGCTCATATTTGCTTGAGGGGATACAGAAGCGCGTATCATTGTTTGCCATGTAGACGAGAGAGGTGTCTGTTGCATCTGGAAATATGGGTTATAACAGCCAGTCACAACAATAATTAAATTACATTAAATTAATAATAAAAATAAAAATAAAAATAACATTATTCAGCTCTTCAGAAGCGAGCCTTGGGTGTCAGAAGTTTAAACCAACAGCCGTACTGTACGGAGTAAAAAGAAAAGAAAAAAGAGAAAAAATGCCAAGAAAAAAGATTCCTTGGGTCGTATTGTCCAAAGGGTCGCCCGAGGGGGTCTCGAACCCCCAACCTTGCGGTTAAAAGCCGCACGCTCTAGCCATTGAGCTACCCGGGCTTGTGCCGGTTGATGGGTGGCAGCGGAGACAAAGGGATTAGTATAGGGTAGTGCTGATATGGGGTAGAGAATGATGGGTAGATCTAGGGAGTGGAGTTGAAGTTGGAGCTGAATATGTGAATGAATAGAAAGAGTAATTGGTGATGAGGATATGTCTGGTCTTCAACTGCTTCTATCATCTCCTATCGACACTAGAATTTCACCCATAGTCCTCATGCTTGTGAATACTTGAAATCATGAACAAAATACATACTATTTCGTAACAAGACTCCCTACACGTCGTCAAGACTCAACCACAAGTCCAACATCTTCATCCCATAGGGTAAGCCTTTGTTCCTTGTCCAACCATGCAAAAGAGCAAGCTACTCTCTCTCCATACAGCAATCTGCAGCTCGGAGAAATAAACCAATCCATTTCTACAACTCCCGCATCATCATCATTGCACACATACAAAAGACCAACCGCGGAGAAAGGAAAAGCAGCACAGCATTCCTCTTTTTCATCACTATTGATTGAATACCCCTTCAGGGCACATTGTGCAATGTTCCCTTACAACGGGTGTCATTGTAATACTGCCAAGCCGACATACTACTTCTCTTCTTCTTCTGTGTCGTGGCTGCAATGACAGCTCACTTTTTCTTTCTTTTCTTTGCTCAACCCTGCAGCCGTTAGGTATGCATGTATGTTCCCTTTGCTTTCCCATCCATCCCCCCTGTTGCACCATCACTCAGCCATGTGCTACCTGGTCCTAGACACATTATGGCTATTGCTGTAGTGGCCCTTTCTCTCGTGGCTTTTACTTCTTGGCTTGTTGGGTGGAGTTTCTATTCGAAACCTGCTGTGAGTGTTACGATCCCCTCCCCTGCCCTACCCTACCCCCTCCCTCTCCCCCTTGAAAGTAAAATGCATAATGCAAGAGCGCGGGCCGTTGCTTGTACAGCACGGGCATCAAGGACGTCGCGCAGCAGACAAAGCAAAGCAAAGCAAAAAAAGAAAGCCAAGTCAGAGCCAAGGGCCTTGGGTAATTTGTCCTTGCTGTCCTGTTTGTAATCCCCTTCTTGTTTCTTTTGACTGCCATGGACCGAAAATAGAGCTATTATGAGAAGGTAGAAACTTAATGGTACGAGTAGGAATTTACCTTTTATTTCCAGCCTATGGCTACTAACATTTACATACTCCCCCGGTGGGCTTTGATCATGGGGAAAAAAACAAGTTTTGTTCCTGGTCCTATTGTAGTTGGAGGGCGCACCTCTACGTTTGTTCAGGGTTCCTGTCCGGCATTCTAAAGAAGAAGCCGTTGATAAACATGGGGTTACAAAAGGGAAAAAAACTCCCCGTCCCCATCGGAGGTTCCAGGGGGTCCCAGGTCCAAGGCCATGCGATTCATTTCAAACTTCCGATATTCCATCTTCTTCTGTCTTTTTTCGTCTCTTGCTTCTACTTTCTACTACCCTGCAGTGGAGAATTCGGCGCTTGGCATCCTAAAAGGGTCATGGGGGATGAAATAACCCGAGTGCCCGAGGGGGAAGGGGGGATGTGTATTAGTTGGGATAGCACCGAAACAGGGAACAGATGGGATTGTGATGTGATCCTGCTCTATGACTGATGGATGATTGCGACGATGCGGGTTTGTGGGGGTTTGAGAATGATGATGAGTTATTGAGTCCATCCACCATATTCTCCACCATCAACCAAAAAAGAAAAACATCGCTTAGGTATCTTCAGTGGATAGCATGTTGGTCCGTGAGCCGAGGTGTGTTACACATTGATGGCATGTGTAGAGGGCAGTATTCAATCCATGACATTTCATAGTCAAGCAAGCACTTGAGGACAAGGGGGAGGGACAAGGCTAGGAGCAAAGGGAGATCAACGCGGAAGCGGAAGCGATAGATCATGAAACAGCTGGGCCCCAGAAGGAGGCCCGGTCCATTTACGCGAAAACGCGCAAATCAAAGTGATGAGTGAGCGATATCCATTTTGACTCACGCTGATCGTGCCCAAGGTGGTGCATTTGAGCTTTTTGTTGTCCTACTATGCTGGTTGCCCTCATCATGTGCGTTACTGTGGGAGGTATCATGTACGTACATTACAGTTGTTCCGGCCACGAGGACCAGGTCTCATCCAGTCAAATCTCCCAGATTTGAGATTCCATTACACTTCAGTACTCATGGTTCTCCTCCTTGCATTACGCGGAACCGTCAGTCTCAGCGAGCTTCCATTGTCTGTGCGCACGCACGCACGCACACACATACTTGCACACACAAAGGAACCTTTCTTCCGGCACTCGTTGAAAGAAGATTAATGTACAAGTAGGTACTAGCTAAGCAAAAAAGGTAGTGTGTTGCTGGCTGTTACACGCCCGTTGCAGTGGTTGACCAAGGCAGGAAAGATAACTAACAAGAAATTGAGGAACATGGCGTTTCTCCTGGTTGCCGTCTTTAGATGCGCCACGGCGTAATGGTTGGATGGCTGAAGTGACACTGACAAACAGGGCAGACTACTCGTCCCGTTACACAGCTGGGAGTGTGACGCCAGCTTGCCGTGTAGCTATTCTCCATAGATTGCTCCAAAAAAGTTTACCGATTGTGATACACGACGGGATCCCCTTTCTCTCTCTCTCTCTCTCTCTCTTTCTTCTTCTTCTTTTCCTTTCTTTCCTTTCTTCCAAGTTATCCCTTGTCCTAGGATGTTGCACAGGCTATATTCGTGACGACATCCACGGTTAATGACATGCTGCTGTGCTCCACGCGGATGATGGAGCTTGTCTTTTTGGCTGAAGAGGGTCTCTGCTTACATGGCCCCTTGTCGATGGAGCGAGGTGTTTTTTTCTTGGTCTTTTCCATGTATTCTTCGCTCCGGTTTCCTAACCTATATAGCGGGTCAGAATGGAAATCCCCGAGGAGATTCCTTATTCAGATGACGGCAAAGTGAGGATTGTTCGTGGTCCAATTATGGGCTGCCTTTTTCTAATGTGCACATGGTGTCCGCCGAAATATATTCAACTGTCAAAGATTTGAGTGGTTGGGAATTATCCCTCACTTTGTGTCATGCTGGAATGAAATGGACCAATACAGACAACCAACCAGCCAACCCAACACATATCCGCCCATCGCATCCATTCATTCCCCTTTTACATGTTCCCCTTACCCATGGCGATGTCGGACAACGACGCCACCCGCCCTACTCTTTAGTCTTGGCGGGAAGGGAAGGGTGGCCAGGAAAAAAGTCGAGATCGATCACGGGAGCTAAAAAAGGAAGAACAAAGGGATGTCCAGTCGATGGTTGAAACAGCACGAGGGATTGGTCGTGAATCGTGTGCAAGGCGCTGGGCCGGGGAGGGGAGGGGCCCTATCAGAAATTTTTGAGACATAAAAACAACGCCTTTGTTTTTCTTTGGTAGTTTTGGCCGGGTTGTCCACATGTGTGCGTGCGTGTGTGTGTGTGTAGTGGGGGGAGCTTGATGATGTGTTCTGTGTGGAGGGTCCGTGTGTGTGTGTTGGAACGGGGGGAGCGGTGGGAGGGAGGGATACGACTGGATAGAATGGGAACAAAAAAAGGATAGGATAGCGAGAGAGAAAAAAGGGGACATGTAATCCCTTTAGTGGACGGGGTGAGAAGGAATCAAACGATTCCAAGTGACGTGATTCGGCGTCTGGTTAGGCACGAGATGCTCATGGGAATGGGGGGACAAAACTGAGCCCGATGATATGAGTGGTCAATGGCGGAGAGACACATCTCGGCGGCCATCCGGGACCATGGTCTGTGACCGTACAGTAAGAAGAAGACTGTGGGTATTTGCAGAATTGCAGGTGGACATGAGGGTGGGTGGATATCCCCTTTGTGTCTTTCACTTTGTGCCTCCCCCTCTTCACTCTCTCTAGCTTTCCGGGTCTCCAAGAGTATGCACCATTCGGCATTTATAAATGAATTCCTTGGTGCCTCCAGTTCTCCACCCACTATCCACCCACTGTTTTTTTGTTGTTGTACAGGCCAAGGAAGAAGCTGAGAAGAAGACGAAGAAGAAGGGAAGAGGGGGGAGATAGCTGGGAAGATGGGAGTGAATGAATGGATGAATGTGTATTGGATGCATATGCAAACATACATTGTAGCTTTGCTGTATCAACTACCGGATGCCGACATTCCATCCACTAAGCTGATGATTCTGCTTGCATTAATTTGTTTTTATTTATTTTGCATTGGGGTCTCTCTTAACGATGACCGTTCTTTGGAAGATGGAGCCTCGGCCTGCTTGCCGTAAGAAAAAAATAGAACAACACCACGATGGGCCATCATAGTGCTATACTAAAACGCCCACTTTTTCACGATTCAGATACGCCCGCTTGGTAAACAAAAGGACCCTGTTACTTTTCTCTCTCCCTCTCTCCCTCTCTCTCCCTCTCCCCGTTTCTCTCCATCTTTTTACATTTTTTCCCTTTCGATAGTCTTGTTGTCTCTTTTTGCCAAACGGCTCGCCGCCGGGTTTGTGCGGTGTCGTGTGTCGTGTCATCGTGGCCGTGGTCCCCCTCTCCTCCGACGGGTACCGAAAAAACAAAGAACGAGTGCGACAAGTCCCCGGGGAGGGCATGGGGGTACCACGGGACGGTGCGTCTACACACTGGGCAGTCGGGGGCAGTTTGTTTTCTTCATCTCCGGGTATCGCCAGTAATGCACTATGCTCAAAGATTGTTCGTCGTCGTCGTTGTCCTCCTCCCTACCCCTTCTACTCAGCTAGCCCGCTGCTGCTGGCCCTATTTCTCTTGGCCAAGCAAGCAAAAAAACGCAAGTGTGCAACTGGGACCCGACGAGTAGGGAGGGAGGGAGAGAGACAGAGAGAGACGACTGACTGCACAAGCACACACACAAGCACAAAGCACACAAGCGCCTTTACTGTACTTTCTTGGTGCATGCAGCCGGGGACTACGGGAGAGGAAGCCGAAAGGGTGAGGGTCCCGCCCGCAGGAGAATTAATGCGCCTGCTTTGCCGCTGCCGGTCGGTGGTGTTATGTGGTTGATGATGATGATGATGATGATGCCGGGCAGCAGCCAGACCAGACATGCGCGGGCGCTCTCCCTTGCGTTTCCTTTGCCCTACGTCCGTCTTTCACTCTCGGATCTCCCCATACAACAGTAGAAGTAATCTATGTAGCCCTATTGTACATGGTAAGTATATGGACATAGCGCCCTCAGCCCATTGCATGAAAGAAAAGAAAAAGAAAAAAACAGTTGTCCATGGTCTGCAGCGGAACGGCGGGCCCATGCTTTTAGCACAGGACCCGACCTGGACTTGGTTTGGACTGGTTGCTTTTGAGAGAGAGAGAGAGAGAGAGAGAGAGAGAGAGAGAGAGGGAGAAAGAGAGGGTCAAAGGTCCGGCCGATAAAAGGTTCGTCCATTAACTAAGGCTGGAGGATTAGCATGGCGAATCCGTCCATTGAGGATCCATGGTATGGTATCCCATGGGACCATTTTGAACCCACCCGGGGCTCACCTCAGCGACGATCACGGGCTGGGGCGGGCTGTTTCGCTCACCGTTCTTTGCCTTTTTGCCAACGGACGAGCCAGCAAGAGAGGGGGAGGGAGGGACCAGGCCAAGCAGCAGCAGTATCAGGCGTAGGCGAGCGAGACGAACGAACGATGCTAGGCCATCGATCCAACGCTTCATCCTCGTCCTCCCCCGTCCACAGTCCCCGTTTACACAGTCCAAGTCTAGTCCAGCCAGCCCAGCCCAGGGCCAGGCAGGTCCCTTACTCGCACCGGGTGTGTTTTTGTCTCTTGTCTCTCAGTCTATTGTCTCTTGTGTCTCTCCATCTTGCTCCGTGTGTGTTTTGCCTACCTATGCAAATTTGGTCTGTTGTTTGGTTTGTTGTTCGCCATGTAACGCGCGCAATTTTGATTGACTCTGACCGTTTTTCCCTAGGGGGGGGGTCTCCAGTCCTTCTCGAACCAAACACCCTTGTCTTTCCACTCGGAAGACTGGCAATCTGTCTCGTGAGAAGGGCGATAGCCGACAGACGGGTTTTTTCTTCTTCTTTTTGCCTTGATGATATGATTGCATTTTGTTTGATACGCCCTCTGACCCCCCTTCTTCCTTGCTAAAACTTGAGATTTTTTACTATTCTCTCAGCCGTACCCTAACAAGCCCAGGCCAGGCCAGGCCAGATCATATGGATCCTTGTCCAATCGTCTTGCACACGGCCCGCCTCGTTCGCGCCGCGCCCGGGACTGGGAGGGGGACTGAACTTGGCATAGTGTTGCGTGAGTGTACTCCGTAAAGGTAAGAGAGAGTAAGAAGGTATTTCCGTAAGAGTGTGAGAAGAAAAGAAAAAGTCGCACTCTGATTATTGAAGCCATACATAACACGTACATGCACACGGAGTACGTACCACTAAGAGGTATAATTCCTCATCAATACGAGGGAGGCGGCACATTATCTCGGCAACGGGGCAAGGTAGGTAGGTAGGTTATTGGATATCCATACTTACACAAACCTGGTGTGTACTATGTATTCCCATTCTACCAATACTCCGTGTTGGCCAGGAGGCTGTTATCCCCCATCTCACCGACCGATAGAAAGGAGAAGGAGAAAGAAAATAGAATGATAAACAAGAAGAAGAATATCCACAATACAATTATTCATCATCATCATCATCGGCATTACCATTTCCCCCATCATTACCAATTTTTCTTTTTCTTTCTTTACTCTTCATTTCTCCATCCGTCCCATATCAATATGGATACCATTACTATTATCATCATCATCGCTTAAACGATCATATTCATGATGATGATGATGATGGATCCATCATGGTCAAAACAAGAAAAGAAAAGAAAAAAGGGCCCCCAACTAAAAATCGTTCCGGGGGAACGGGAAACGCGTTTAGTGGGCCGGAACCAGGACTCCGTCTGTACATCTGAGTCTTGTGGCTGTAGTATGCTTTTGAGGCAAGTACACGGACATGTACAGGTACCTACATGGTTCCATCCAGCAGAGGAAGAACAGAAAAGACAGGACACACACACACACACACGCACACACACCAACAGAGCAGAAGCGGCAAGCAGCCCGCCCAGCAAAAGAGCCCGCCAGGCCAGGTCAAGTCAGGTCAGGTCAGGTCAGGTCAAGTAGGTGCCTCGATAAAACCTCCACCAACTGCAGTGCCCTGACCTGACCTTGACCCTACCCTGGCCTGGCCTGGTCTGGCCTGGGTTGGTGTAGTCTGGTTTGGTCTGGTCTGGTCCGGTGTCTCCTCTGTTCTGCCTGGGATCTATCTCTCTAGTCTGCAGTTGGTCATCCGGGATATGTATGTACAAGTAAGTAGTATGGATGTAGGTATGGGTGTAAGGGTGTATGTGTGTGTATGTATGTACACTGGATCAAAGGTCTTGAACAGGTTGATCTGGGTCAGCAGGTGTGCGTGTGTGTGCGTGTGTCAGTCTACCACTCTCAGTGCCTCAGTCTCTTACTCAGTCGTTGAAGAAACAGTGTTGCGGGAATACCAAGATCAAAGGTAAGGTATCTGTGTATGTATGTATGTATGTATGTATGTATGTATGTATCCTTCAAGGCTCGATTATTAGACGCACAAGGACACGGACCTTTTTTGTACTTGTTCTACTTGTTCTTCTGCTTCTGCTTCTGCCGCTTCCTCTTCCTCTACCGAGTACTTCTTCTACTGTGCGTCTCCTCCTCCTCCTCCTCCTCCTCCTCTTCTTACTTCTGCTACTACATCTAGTACTGCATCTTCCCTCTTTTCTTTCCCTCTTCTTTTCTTTTTCTTTTCTTCATTCCTCTCACTGCAACTCAAGAGAGACACAGACGAGAACCCAGACCGAACTCTTGGGTTCAGACGCTGTACTACCCAGTACCTACACCAAACAGGGTGGTTCCATACAAAAAAACATCCATCAGAAAAAGCACTCTAGAGCTATCAGCTGAACGGCAGCTGGACGAGGTACGTTGTATCGCCTTGTGCCTGTGCTTTCATCATGGCCTGACCTGGACATGGCATAACTTCCCGTCCTCTTACTACTACTGCTGCTGCTGCTGCTACTGTTGCTGCTGCTGCTGCTGTTGCTACCTCTTATTACCTACCGGGTACTTTGGTTGCCTGTGTATACCGTGTTAGATTGGCTAACACTGTATGCAGTATCAAGGCGCAAACTCGCTAATCTGCCGGAGCCCGTCACCCCCCAGGGCCACCGCCTCGTGCTGCCTCGTACGGAGTCTGCTCCGTTTCTTACCTACGCCCAGCCCAGGCTATTACCACCACTAAACCCTTCCCGCTGCTTGCCGCTACCTCACAGTGCATGACTTGGTAGTACAGGTCAGGTACTTGTACTTTACCTCCCCGTCACTTCACCACCTCTCTCTCTCTCTCTCTCTCTCTTTTTTACTGCAGGTTCCCACTGCAACCTCCGCTCCGCCCAGAGACAACTGGACCACACACCAAGACCGTATAATACATCTACACCTACCTTACCTTACGGAGCACCTTGCTGCTTGCCTACTGTATCTTACCTACCTCCTCACCTAATACCTCCTTGGCCTAGGACCAGACCAGACCAGACACGGACAGCATACATAGAGCATAGCACAGCACAGCAGAGCACACAGCAGAGCACACAGCACCCAGACCACACCAGACCACACCAGACCAGCCCAGCCTAGGATCGGTTTAGGGGGGGTCTAGTTCTTCTTGTTCTCCTAACTTTGAACTTCCTAGCTCGTTCCAGCAGCACGGCCAGTGGCTCTACCGCTACTACCGCCGCTAAACTGCAGCGCTCGCTCGCCCGCCCGTGTCGTCCACGTCCCATCCGTCCCATCATCCATCATCCGTCCGTTTCTTCTCCAGGTCTCCTCCAGGATTCTTGGATCCTCTGCACCCGAAGAAAAAAAAAGATCCATACCTTGTAGTGACCCCCAATTTTTGGGACCTTTTTCTTTGTATTTTTTTTTTTTTGCGCTCTCTTTTTGTTTCTCCTCCACAAGCTTCCACCAACAACAATCAACCACTGGCAACCTACTTACCAACCACTAACAACACCGCTGGAACACTCACCACCATCACCACCACCACCACCACCATCACCACTACCGCCATCCACTACGCCAACCACTACGCCAACCACATCATCCACTAACCGACACCACTGTGACCACTACTCGTTACAGCCTGCACTGCACTGCACTGCACTGCGCTGCACTCCAACGAGCGCCCTGTCAATCGCAGGCACAGCAGTAACAGCGCACCGCAACTTGATTCACTGGGCATCCAGATCCATACATCCATCTGCTTCAGTCCCGTCTCCAGTCTTCTTACTCTTAAAAACCTCTCTCCTTTCGCAACACCGCGAAGAGGCATGTTCCAGCCTCAACCCGCTCCTTTCGCCACTTCCTATTTTCCGACTCTATCCTATGGCATAGTCCCGACACACGACCTTGGCTTCCTCTTTTCCACTGGAGGAGGCGGCGGCGGAGGAGCGATCACGGGTCCTACTGGCGCTCTCTGTCCGCCATACACCTCCGGCTCCAGCTCGCAGCAGCAGCAGACATCACCTTCTCCAGCGCAACTCCACGGCGCACACGACATGGACCAGCAGCCACGACGACTCGATCTCGACCAAGGAAGCAGTCCAAACATCAAGATGGAGGAACAAGAGCCGAACCCGCATAGCGTGGCCGCTCAGCAGGCTGCTGCTAGAGACTACCAGCCTGTTCTCGAGGTGCGTCGCAAACCAACCCGCATGTCGTGTCTCCCCACAGATGCACACACCGCAAACCACAAACCACAAACCACTCTGTCGCTCCGAACCCTGCGTTGCTCTCGCGCCCTCCCTTCTTGCGAGCCAATGCGTTGCATGCCTGTATGGAAATGACTCTTCTTGCTGACAATCAACTTTTGCAGGGCCCCTTGGTCGGAGAAAAGACCTCGAGCAATGCCATTACCCAAGAATACGCAAAAGCCGAAGACACCTACGTTCAAAAGACAATGGTTCGTTCACCCGCGAAGAAATAACAACCCCAATCGCCACGGAACAACAGCAATAACAACAACAACAAACAACCACCCAAATTCTCTCGATGCTGACCCTTTTCTGTTCCAATTTCTAGGCACTTCCTCAAACATACTCCCATTACCGCCCGATCCAAGGAGATGGCAATTGTGGCTGGAGAGGTGAGACTTTGGCCCCCAATACAATATGCATCCTCACCCCCACCCCCTCTCCTCGCATCTTGGACTAACAACTGTAGCCATTGGGTTTTCCTACTATGAAAAGTTGATTGAACTCGGCGATCGGGATCGAATTGAAGGCGAGGTGGCTCGTCTTATGAGTCTTAACCATATGCTGGGGAGAATCGGTGGCTACGCCTACTATGAGGACTTTGCGGATGAGGCCATTGGTCTACTGAGAGATCTGGCCCCCCACGCCACAAACCCCGGAATGGCCCAGGTCATCCTTTACCGGCGGTGGAACGACAAGTCGGTCGAGGGTAGTCTTATCTATTATTTCCGTCTTCTGGCCGCCACCTATCTGAAAGCCAATGCTGCCAGGTTCGAGTCGTTCCTTCAGGATGGACAGGGCATCCCCCTTTACTGCAGCCAATCCATTGAGATTGTGAATCGTGAGATTGAGCAGCTCGGCATCGTCGCCTTGACCAACATTCTTCTCAAACCCATCGACTTTGTGCTGGAGATTGCGTATCTTGACCGAAGCCCCGGCGCTCAGGTGAATCGCTATCGTTTCCCCGAGGAGACGAATCAACAGAGCCCGGCAGAGCTCGGCCCTACCATATACCTCTTGTATCGTCCCGACCACTACGACATCCTCTACCTTGCTCCACCGCCACCTCCCCTCCCCATCTCTGCCCCTGTGGCCCCGGTATCGCTACAGGTTAACCGCGTCGATGGCTTCACAAGCAACCTCAACATTACAAGTACCATGGGCCTGGCGGCATTTTCCACGGCAGACCTGAACATTCTTTCCATGATCCCAGGGGGCTTTGGTGGAGGGCTATCTGGCTTGGGTAGCCTGGGCGGACTTGGCTCACCAGCGTCACCGGGGAGTACGATTGGGGACGCCTTTTCGCCTGTGCAGCAAAACAGTCCCTGGATGCCACAGTTCTCCGATCCTCTGCCGGTCCAAGCTCCGGCGCCCCCTCAACCACAGCCTCCGGTAGTTGCGGCACAACCCGCGACACCCAGCACGCCGCTGGCATCCAGCCCACCTAATATGGCCACCTCTGCTTCAAACATAGGCAGCACTCATGCTCCCGCTGCTGTCGTCCCGAGCCAGCCTCTTGCTGCATCGGCAGGCTATCCCATCCGGTTTACTCATGTGCAATACATGATTCATGATAATTCGCAGGATGATGTCAGGCATGGCTTTCTAGAACCGACATTCAACGTTCAGACGAGCACATTCAAGAACAGCATATGGAACAGAGCGCACTTTGGCAACCCTGATTTCCACCCGGAGGAATGGTCCCCAGACGATGATTTCGAGACGCGAAAGGGGAAGTCGAAAAAGGGCTACTAGCTCGTCGGGTGAAGGGGCGGTAGTAATTTTTTTTGGGCCACCAAACAAGTGGCATCTCAACAACCCACAACATCACTTGCGGGTCTTTCAGGGCCCGCTGGACCTTGCCTCCTATGAATCGGAGGATTTTGATGATTTCCATTGAATGATTTATACGGAGACACCCCATTAAGCCGGCGACGGCTAGCCAGGGCAAAGCATTATTTTTATACAATAGACTGCAGGGGATGAGGCAACAGATATCAGCAACAGACGGGTTTTTACGCTTTTCGCATTTTGTTATTTGGGATTGTTTGCATGTTGGGGCCCTGCATTAGGAGTGGAGAGGAACACCATGCCCCCTCTCGGTCCCGGGTTGGAAGTTATGCTACATTATGTCGAAGGATGGTTTTGATCTGCCATGAATGAAGCGGAGGAGAGCCTCATTTCTTTCTTTCTTTCTTTCTTTCTTTCTTTCTTTCTTTCTTTGTCTTTCTTTTTCCTTTTGTCCTTTGCGGTATATGAATATGAAACGGGGAATTTCGTCTGCGCTTGAAGGAGTCTTGGAGGGCAAATGAGGATGGTTCTAGGAAAAGGCTGATACGTCATAGCATCGGCGTTTGGGGGATATAATTATTACAATTTTTTTCCCTTTTGTCATGATACTGTACGAGAATGAGATGTGCTGTTTTTCTTATTTGCTTCCTTTTCGCCCCCCCCCCCCCCCTCCTTTATGTGTGGTTGATGCAAGAGGGTGGTATCGCGTGTGTTGGAGGGTGAGCGCTTAGAATAGCCATGAGTGGCGATGAATCGTAAATTGAAGGGCGTCTTTCGGGACGGGCCGTGTTTGTGGCAAACTTTTATTTTTCCATGATGATGAATGACGGGCGTGTGATGAGGAATGGGGATGAGGGATGATGTGAGTGTTGAGGACTCTGAGTAGAGAAGGAATGAAATATTGGATGGATGGATGGATGGATGGATGGATGGATAGATAGATGGGTAGATGGATAGTTGTGTGCTTTCATATGAGTGAGCGAGTGAGTAGTGCGTACAGAGGTGATTCAAGGCCTCTTTATGTATGAGCAGATGGTGTATGTAACGAGGATGACCAAGTGCGTAGTAATGCGAATGGATCTTTTTTCTTCTTGGTATGCGTGTCTTTGTCTAGGAGGGTGATGAGCACATGTAGAGGGAGGTCCACTACGGATGGATGGATGAACTGTGGATGGTGGGATGGTGGGATGGGATGAGATTATGGATGTTGTTCTTTTGCCAGGTCAGCAATGACCGTACGATGTTGCTGTTTTGTTGTCCCCTTTTTCTATTATTATTATTATTGTTATCTTATTTTATGATATCCGAGGTTGGCGGTGGCGGTGACTGATGATCGACCTCGAAATATGTCATGGTGAGTGGTGAGTGGTGAGGTTGGGGGGCTATGACGAGTGAATGGGATTACGACGGGATGGTGTGAGGCGGGATAACTTTGCTTTTTGCTTCTGCTTTGTAAGAAATGAGCGGCACGGAAGGGAAGGGGAGGGAAGGGAAGGGAGGCATAGGGATGGGGACGTTGCAACTTGATTCAATGGAGTATGTGCGTATATACGAGGTATGCGTGCGTGTGTATGTGTGTGTTGCGGAATGTCCTGTGTGGAATTGGGGGGCTTTCTTGGCGGGTTTTTGGGATATGTCAGGACGAAAGGGCGTGGCCGCTATAGGTTGATGAAAAGGAAAGGGCCCCGTTATAATATGATTGTAGTATTAACAAGTATATACTTTGCAGGAGATGCAGGAAGAAACAATGCAGGAAGAGAGAGAGTGTGTGTGTGTGAGAAGAAAACGACTGGAGGTTGAAATCTTATGCGCAGATTTTTTAGAGTGTGTGTGTAGGAAATGGCATGACTTTTTTCTTTTCTTTTCTGGACGAATCACTCGCATTGTTTGTATGATGTAGGATGTAGGGAGGGACCACCACACCTTGGTTTTCCTGTTGCGTATTGGGGGGGGGATGGAAATGGGTTATGAACATGGCTGCTGCTACTGATGCATTGCATGGATGAATGCACGGCTGATCCATCCATAAGGCATGGATGCGCGCCACCCACCCTTGAAAGGCAAGTCGAATTAACCAAGACTGAAGCATTGGAGAAGTAGAAGCAGAAGAAGTGGAAGAAGAAGACGAAGAGACCAAAGCAGAGGGAGATCGAGACCCTGTCCAGGGGCAACACGCACGCAAGTGGGCATTGTCCGTAGCGCGACCGAGCCAATGAGCTAGGAGAAGGTGGCCAGTGGGATTGGGCGCCGTGTTATGCAATGCAGTGCCTGCATTGGTCCTGTAGGCCTATGCCTGGTTTCTGCGGCTGTGGTTGGATACCTAGTAGGGGATGCATTCGCGTTCTTTTTTGAGTGGGTTTTTTTTTTGGTGTTTGTCCGGTAGGTATTACGAGGTTGATGGATTGCTCCGATGAGGGGGAGATTGAAACAGAGAGCATTGTTTTTCTTCTTCTTTCTTCTTTCTTCTTTCGGTCTGTTATTATTATTTATGGTATGTTGCCTACTTTGGTAGGTTATTTTGTTATTTGTTGTGTTGTTTGTTGCGTTGTGGTTGTGGTTGTGGTTGTAAGAATTTCATTCCTTGGCTTGGGCCCTCTCTGTTGGGGGAAGCACTGTAGTCTAGCAAGTAGGAGGATTGAGAGGATACAATAGAATGGAGGCGACTCGATATGGATGGATGGAGTCTGAGAGTTCCCATCTTTTGGTCCGAATGCCCGTCAAGGTGGTGGAGGCGTCCATGGGCTCTGTTTACCCTATCCCTATTCTAGGTATGCAAAGCCAAAGCCAAAAAGCATCCAATGCAATTGAAGGAAATGGGCCATTTTGCCGAACGTGATGAAGAGGGACAGAGAGTGAGAGAGAGCGTGAGAGGGAGATTGATGAGTGAGGGCTATTTAAAGCCCTTTCCCGAGCGGCTTCTTGTTTTCCGAGTGGTGAGCGAGTGAGTGAGGCCCCCAAAAAAAAGAAGAACAAAAGGACTTTCGGACATATTATCCATCACATCACATCATATCACACGGAACGAAACGAAACGAAACGAAATAAAACGAAGCTTGGTGTGTGACACATATTTGCTGGATATTACCTTGCCTACAGAGTACAGAGTACAGAGTACATACAGAGTACACACAGTACAGACAGAGCCTACCTACCTACATATAGTACATATGAAGGAGAGGACGCATGCATCAAGGGCTTTTCTTCTTCTTCTTCTTCTTGTCTCTCGTCTCTCGTCTCTTGTCTCGTCTTGGCTCTCTGGAGTGTGTGTGTGTGCGCGTGTGCCTGTTGTCTACTTTTGTCTTATAACCCCAGTTTTATTTCCCCTTCAGTCTGTCTGAGAGAAGCCGAGGGGGAGAGAATAAATACGGGTGCAAGACAACTGATTCCATCGTTGGTACCTGAATCAATTCAGATCTGGGTCCTTTTCTTTCTTTCTTCATCATCACCTTTTTCATCTTCTTTTCATTCTTCATCTTTTTCTTCATCTTCACTTGTTTTTGGGTACTTACTTTAATCAATCCATCCTCCTCCTCCTCCTCCTCTTCCTCTTCGTCTCAATACCCCCCCCAACGGAATATTTGCGGGGGAAAAAAGAAGTGTTTTCTATTGACTGAGGTATTAACCCACATATTTTCCTTTTCTATTTCTTCTATTCCTCTTCTTGTTTTCTATTCTCTTCTCTTCTTTTTCCTTTTCCTTTTCCTTCTTTGCCTGTTCTTCTCTTTATCCCCCTCCCCCTCTCTTGTATCACCTCCCCTCATCTCCCCCTCCACCAACACCAACACCAACACCACCCCTCACCACCACCCCCTTCAAACCCCGGTCACACAAACTTGTCAGAGGGCCCCCCCAAATCCCATGTTTTGCCACGTGGGAGGGGACAAAAAAAGCCAGACCTTTTTCCTGTCTTTTTCTCCCAATTTCCCTTTCCAATCAACGCCAAACTAAGCCTTTCCTAACACGTTCTGGTCCATTTGGTCCGCAAACAAGTCTCACCTCACTCATCAGTCACCCACTCACTCAAGCCTTGTGTGGAGCAGCCTGTCAGATTGACACCAACTCTGAAAATAGATAAGACGCATCTTTTTACGCCTCCATTTTTTTATTTGGGTTTTCTTCTTCTTTTTTAATTTCTTGAGACGCAAGTGAAGCACTTGAGTGAGAAAGAGAAAGAGACTGGGAGCAAGAAAGGGCTCGGAAAGTGAAAAAAAAAATTCATTGAGGAGAGAGAGAGAGAGAGAGGCTAAAGAGGGGGCAAAGGAGAAGTGAGAGCGAAGAGGCGCAAATCGGGTTTCTGGTGAGTGAAACAATGTCTCCAGCCTTGAGCGCCGGCCGCGACATGGCGATGGGCTCTAGAGACGGATCGCGCCACAGCGATAATAGTGACGACGCCGATCCGGATGCCGCGGATGAATCATTAGGAGGACACGACTCGAATGGACATGACTCGAATGACGCGAATGGTGAGGAGCGGAAGCAACCCGTTTTGGATGGGGAAGTGGAAAAAGAAGAGGTTGAAGGGGTTGAGGAAGAAGAAGAAGAAGACGACGACGACGCTTCCGCCAGCGACTCTTCATCCAATTACTCTTCCGTCTCCGAGGACCCCCTCCCGCCTATTTACGCCTACGGGCACAGCTACCACGGCTCAGGCCGCATCGTCATGCCAAACGACAAGCTGGAAAACGACCGCCAAAAGTACCAGCACGAGCTCTTCACCCTCGTCCTGGGCGGCGCCCTGACCTTCACCAAGCTGCCCCTCGACGGCCTCACCGCCGAGTCCCCGCCCTTTCACATCCTGGACGTGGGCTCCGGGGGAGGCTTCTGGGCCGTGGAGATGGCGCAGACAAACGCCTGCGTCGACGTCCTGGGCATCGAGCTGAGCGGCCTTCACCTGCCCAAGGAGGTGCCCCCCAACCTGACGTTTGAGATTGCCGACGCGGCGGAGAAGTGGCCGCCCAGGCTGTACGACTTTATCCACATGCGCAACCTCGTGGGCGGCGGCATCAGGGACTGGAAGGCCCTCCTGCACGAGGCCTATGCGCACCTCAAGCCCGGCGGGCAGCTCGAGTTTACGGAGATTACGCCCCTCGTGTTTGGCGCGGATCCGGACCCGGCGGGCGCGGAGACGGTGGAGAACCTCGAGGAGGGCGGCCGGAGGGTGAGGGCCGTGGCTGGCCTGGCGTGCATAGAGTACGGCATCCTGTTTCACGACATTTCCAAGGAGCAAGGGCTGGATTTCGATCCCGCGCCCAAGATCGGCCCTTGGTTGCTCGAGCTGGGAGCCGAGGGCCTGAGGCAGAGGTCGGACTGGTTGCCGGTTAGGAGCTGGGGGAGCGACCCGCTGATTCGCAAAAAGGGCGAGCTGTTGAATAAGATGGTTGAGTGTGGTGGGTGTCCCTCTTGTTGAACTTATTTGATAGTTTGTGAGCTGACATGGTGTCATGGTGTAGGGATTGATAGCTGGCCGTTGAGAATGTTTGGTCTGGCTGGGTGGGAGGAGCACGAGACGAAGGCCTTGCTGGCCCGCGTTCAGCAAGAGATGGAGAATCCGGTGCTGCGGAGTTGCATCAAAGTGTATGAATCCCAATCATCTCAATCATCACGATTATATGTATTAGGAAGACTGACACACATTGCAGGACATTCACAACAGCCAAGAAGCCTCTCAGAAAGCATGACATAGTGCACCAAAACGACCAGTAACAAAACAACAACAGCAAAAAAAAAAAAAAAACACCATGGCTGGGTCACTCCAAATGACAACTTTCAGCAAACGAGACACGAAGTATGAAAAGAATGAGTATTTTTATATATATATATTTAGCATGACACCGATCCCCCATCATGAGGATCCAACGCTGGGGTAATGATACTAAAGCTCAAAACGACATTTTTTGGTATCCAACTCTAACATGTTTCCAACACAATGCATCTCTATTCAACACAACACAACACAACACAACACAACACAACACAACACAAAACAGTTCCATTTATTCTTTCTATACCGTCTCGATATATCGTTTCATTTCCCTTCAAGGTCTCGGTTAGCATTTATTATTTCAAGCAAGCGATAATGGAGGGGGAGTATGTTGCTCTCTTACCAGTCTGTCACCACCTCATCAAACAACCTAAGCTCATGCTCCCGCGTGCCGCCAAAGTGCTCCACGAACTCGTCTCCAAACACTTCCCGCGCGATGCTCTCCTTGGCCATGAACCGCGCCGTCGCCTCGCGCAGGTTCTTGGCCAGTCTGGCGCCTTTATCGCTCGAGCCACCGACGTCCTCGCCTCGGGGCAAGGGCGAGATTGGAATCTCGAGCTTCTTCTCGACGCCGCGCCAGCCGCAGCCGAGGATGGCGGCGAGGACGTAGTGCGGGTTGGAGTCGGCGCCGGGCACGCGGACCTCGAAGCGCGTGGCGGAGGGTTTTGCGAGAGGCGGGGCGATGAGCCGGACCGAGGCGGCGCGGTGCTCGAGGCCCCATGAGACGGTGACGGGGGCCCAGAAGTTTTCGACCAGACGCTTGTACGAGTTGATGTTTGGGGCGAGGAGGGGCATGATGTCTGGGAGGCCGAGCAAAATGCCAGCCAGGAAATGTCGGCCCAGGTCGGAGAGATTCTTCACGTCGTCCCAGGACGCATTCTCGTCGACTGTTTCTCTGGCCAGCAGATTCTTGCCGTCCTTGTCAACGACGGAGATGTGCATATGCCCGCTGTTTCCAGGCAGCCCATGCTTGGGCTTTGCCATGAAGCACGACGTGATACCGTACTTCACACCCACGCTCCTCGCCGCAAACTTAAACATGCTCGCCCTGTCAGCCATCTCGGCCACCTCGCCAAACTCCAGCGCCGCCTCGAAAACGCCCGGGCCGGACTCGGTGTGCCAGCCCTCGATGTCGCAGGAGAACTTGGCGCAGGTGTCGTAGACGTCGTGGAACCAGTCTTTGTTGTGGATCGGGTCGGTGAGGGAGTAGCCGAACATGCCCTCGGTCAGGTGGGGGAGCGTGTGGGTTGGGTTCTCTTGGAGGAAGCGGGCGGGGGAGGAGGAGTTGTCGGGGGTCTTGAAGGTGAAGAATTCGTACTCGGCTGGACAAGGAGTTAGTGGAGGACTTGAAGGATGAGAGTCGAGGTTGAAGTTGAGATTGAGGGAGACGTACCACCGGCCATGGCGCTGTAGCCCTGGCTGCGCAGACGATCAATCTGCGTCCTCAGGAGACCGCGGGGACACGCAGAGACGGGCTCCTTCGTCTCCGGGTCGAAAAACCGGATGAGGAAAAAGGGAATGTTATTCTCCCACGGTATGCGCCGAAACGTCTCCAGGTCCGGCACGGCAAGCAGGTCGCGGTACCCGTTGGCCGAGTTGGAGATCTTGAGCTCGCGCGTGTAGGTCATGTCGTGCATGTCCCAGCCGAAGATGACAGAACAGAACCCGAAGCCCGCGGTGGCAATGGAGAGGAACTTTTTCTTGGAGACGATCTTGCCGCGGAAGATGCCGTCGACGTCGAGGCCGGCGAGCTTGACTTTGATGTCGTCTGCGAGGAGGGCCTCGAGGGAGTCTGCTGTGATGGTCATTTTTTGATGCTTGCTGCTCTGGTGCTTGATGTTTTTTTGGTGCTTTTATTTTGGGAGTCAAAGTTTTGTTTTTTTTTTGGGAGGGACTTTTTTTTTGGCAGTTTTTAGACAAAGATGTACAAGGAGGAGGAGGAGGAGGTAATGTTAATATTATTCGAGGTAGATGAGAAGAAAGAAGAAAAGAATCGAGGTGTATCGTGTGTTGAAACTAAAGATGGTTGACGATGACGGTGATAAGGCCAGATAAGACTAGTGATGGGGGCGGCTGAGGATGCGATAAGGAGCTGGTGACGAGGGAACAGGGAACTTGAAGGAATGTAAAAGGTGGCTGATGGTGTTGGTGGGATGGTATGGGTAGCAGGAGAGAGATGGAGGGGGGATGGGATCGATGATGGATGGATCACCGGATGGAGGGGTTGATTGTGTTAGTGTGTGTGTTGATTCGGTTGATGACGGCTTATAAGCGTATGAGTACTCTGTAGAACTTGAATGATCAGACTTGAGTAGACTCTCAGTATAAGTAAGAGTAAGAGAACCCAACGTCGTACTCGAGCTCCTTCGATGATGCTTATATATATATACTTTGATCATCCTTCCCCATCTCCATCCGTCCATCCATCCATTCTTGTTTCTTTTCTCTCCCTTTCCCCTTCCACTTCCCTTCCCACGTCAAAACCCCCCACAAGAGGCTTAGTTTAGCTCTTTTCATGCACGGCGGTCCGAGATCCTGGCCAATCAGAGAGTTTACCGCGCTATCGCGGTCCGCCATTTTGTTGACCCCCCTTGGCAGTGCTGACTGCAGAGGGAGAGGGAAGGGAGATGCACTGCGAGGATGACATTGTTTGCTTGGTTGCCGTGTTGGGTATGAGTGTTATTTGCACCTATAGCAAGGAGAGTAGAGGGGATGTTGGTAGTACGGAGGAGTTTCTTGGTTGTAGCGGCTTACACAGTATTTCTTCACATATCATCTCCCACCACACCACATCCCAGCACACTTCACCCACTCTACAGTCAACACACCCTTCAAAAATCGTTCCCATGCATTCTAGACACCATTCCTACAAAAAGAAACCCCAAAAGCACCTCAAAAAGACAAAAAGAAGGGAAACAAACGGGTCTGGCCGGGGATTGAACCCGGGACCTCTCGCAAACAGAAGCTGTAGGGTGGACCCTAAGCGAGAATCATACCGCTAGACCACCAGACCATGACGTCATAACATCCTAAGATTTTGTTCGATGGGAAGGAGCAATCGAAATTATACTTATAAAGGTAAGTGCAGCAGCAACAGACGTTGTTCCAACCCTCACCCTGTTTCCATATGGGCTGAGATGGCTCTACACGCAATGGGGGTTGAAAATGTATGGGTAGTGTTAGATTGTTTATGAGATCGTTGTTCTGGTACTTGATCAGAATGCAAAACGAACATGACCTACAAAGCTCGAATCTGCTGATGTGCGTCTGTTGCCATTATCAGGACTTGGACTGGCGATGAAAGTGATAAAGTGTAGTTGGACCACTTGAGTACCGAGAGAAATTCACATGGCCTCTCGTTTTTGAATGCTACTTGACGTGGTTGTACTTGGAATCAACATTTAAGTAGTCGACTGTTGTAACATCATGGGATGCCTCATCTGTCTCAGCAAGACAAGAACCATTCATTTATAAACAGTGTGCGTCATAAATCATTTGCGCTCGACGTGCCATTTTGATCTCGAGTCTAAAGACTCTGTATTTCAATGGAAGCAATTTCTTCTTGATAATCTACTCCTTGACTCTCTTATTCTTGCTATACGGTGCTGGCTGTGAATATGCTCATTTATTTCCCTATAGGGTAGCATTTGGCGTAGGCCAATACGCAACTCTGGATCCCCCTACAAAATCAAGTTGTACCCAATGTTTCCTGGCACCGAGTTGGGTGGGTTCAATAATCGCAAGATGCTGTCAAACGAATGCCAAGGCAATCAAGTTTCTCGGCTGATTCCTTTTTCGAACAAATGTTCCACCATTACACTCCGAGACAAGCATCAGGCAGAGTCCTTATTACTCAGTCTGCATACATGTTCAGCAGAGCCTCCATTCAAAGTGTGCCGACGATCCCCACTCCCCCTCTCTCCCTACCTAGCGCGTTGCCTCAAGGGGAATGATTACTCGGGGGCTGGTCCTTGTCAGTCCAAACGCGGCAACGTCTGCCGTCAAACCCCCCAGCCTGTCAAACTTGAACCCTCTGAGTAATATGCACTTGTGCGCTGCATGAATGTGGCATTGTGCTGTCCTCAGCCGTGAACGATTTGGCACTTTCAGCGCTGCATTGGTACTCTTGATGAACTAGAACTCGAGGCTAATGGCTACTTATGCATCGTCAAATTCTCTTCGTCTGCCGTAACCGCAACACCTGCTGGACTGGGCATCGCAGCCAGGACCTAGGCTGGCTGAAGACGCCAATAATGTTACTAAAACCTAGTAAATAGAAAATCAACTTGCATCTGATGGGTGGGCAGTGTTGCTACAGGGCTGGAATGCGCGCATAGTTCTCAAAAGTACTTCATGCAGGGTGTTCAGTTGGTTAGGCATCAATTATGCATTGTACGCCGATATCAAGGCAAGTCTTTTGACAGATATAGGCGCGTGTCCAGTTACTCTCGTCACTTTCATAGGTGGGAGATGTCTCAGGTCTCAAGATGTGACAGCATTGGATGTGGGGGAGCCTCAATATCTCAGGCCATACAAAGAACAAAGTCTCAGACAAAGAGCCTCAAAACTTCACCGCCGCCGTAGTATCAAGGTCATGGCGACCGACCAATGGCCAATATGCGTCGTGACCTGCGCCAGCAGAGGGCCTATAAAAGCGCTCCCACCTGTGCTGTAGATGATCTTGTTCATTTCCTAGTATCTCCAACAATCGAGTGGTATAGTCAAATCGCGACTATGTATAGACAGCAGCCTTCAGTGTTACGGCGCATCTGCCAGCCCAGTACCTGGGTATCAAGAACGCGAGATGCCCCAGTTGGACAAGAGCAAAACTCCATCACTGCCGGCTCTCGGCGGCGTTATGCATTCTTGACAGGCCCCAAGGTCGCTACGGACAATGTCGCGACAGACAAGGTCGCGACAGACAAGGTCGCGACAGACAAGGTCGTTCCAATGCTGAATATCGACAGCGACCATATGATCATACTATCCATGGTTCACTCCATGTTTACCTTTAATTCCGTCTTGGATGTTGACAAGCTAAAAGATAGCCTTGAGCGGTTACTGGAGAGAGACGGATGGAACAAGCTCGGTGGCAGAATGCGACGCAACGTAGGTCTCAAGACAACCTTCTACATATATAAATGGACTTTTTTCTGATCTGGACATCTAGGACAAGGGAGACTTGGAGTTTCACATTCCGACTGAATACTCTAGCGAGAGGCCGGCCTTTAATTTCTCACACGTCAAGCACGACATGAAGCTGAGCGAACACCCCAAAGGACGCCATCTGCTGTCCTCGAGCAAGGATCCATCTGACATTACAGTCTACCCGGCTGACTACGATGAGTTCCTCAAGCCGGCGGGCTGTCCCAAGACGATTCAACCATTCCTGAAAAAAGATCTGGCCCAAATCAGCCTTCATGTCGTCTCATTCTCGGATGCGACCTTGCTGGTGATATACTTTCCGCACTGCTCTCTTGACGGTCTGGGCTTGGTGGAGATGCTCAAAGGATGGACTTTGACGCTCCAGGATAGAGAAGGGGAGTTGGCGACACCATATCCCGTTGATCAGGACCCTCTGAGCGGGCTCGACGATTCGTCCGAAAACCACGGCCATTACAGTATCACGGATAAGAAAACTACCTCTCGCGCCTGGAACTGGCATCTGGCGAAGCTTATCCCCAGATCTTGGTATGTGCCCACAGAGCGAAGGACGATTTGCGTTCCGGCGTCGGTAGCTAAGTCGCTTCGCGAAAAGGCACGGCAGGACCTGGTCATAGACTAAGATAGTAAAGATGCACCGCCTTTCCTGAGCGATAACGATGTCCTGTGTGCTTGGTGGATGCGCATGGCCATCTCTCATATCCCCGAGGATTCTGACAAGAAGGCATTGATGATAAATGTAGCCTCGCTCCGCCAATTCATCGAACAAGCGGAACCATCGCGTGCTGGATACGCATACCTGAGTAATATTTTCGACTTTGTTACACTGCCCATGACAACAAAATCCCTTAAAAAAGCACCGCTCGGCCAGCTTGCCGGGCAGATTCGCCAAAGCCTCGTCGACTCACAAAGCGTGGAGCACCTCAAGACGCTGGCGTCGTGGAGGAAGTCCTGGCGATACGGGCTCCCGGCGTTTCCGCCTGGATCCTACTCGCAAATCGTGCTCAACTCGAATCTATCCAAGGGAAAAATGTACGATCTAGACTTTTCGTCGGCGATTGTGGACAGGGGCGACGGCGATGACGCCGCTGGGAAGCCGGTTGATGTCCAGGTGCGCATCTTTGGCAACGAGTATATTGACCTGAATTGGATTACTGGAAAGGATGCCAACGGAAATTACTTGTTGAACTGTATTACGAGGAAGGATAACTGGCCAAGGATTGAGAAGGCGTTGGAGAGCGAACAGTAACGGCGTCTGCAACCATGTTTGATGCCACGACGGTCATTTTTCTTCTTCTTGTGTTTACCGGTTGAATTATGTTTTACGTTATATATCCAAGAGAAACTGTTTTATTATTGTCTTTATTCTTTGCCGCGAGAGCTTTTGATGGAGCGAAATGTGACTGTCTGCGCAACGTTCTCTGTCGAATCAGTGATGGCTTCAAGTTGTTGACATGTTATGGTTGTGGCAGGTTCAATTGTCATTCCCTTTGACATTCCTTTCGTTCTAAACTTAAGCCAATGACGGTCTTGATCGCTCCCTCACACATGATCATTCCAGATCGTTAACACCAAGTATGTTTGTTGCTTGTCGACTCAAGTTGATGCAGATGCTGAGAACCCAAGTCAGCATTCTCCATTAGAACCTAGCTTTTAATTCATTTATAGCCTGGTGTAGGTGCGGGATCAGGCATCTTTAATGACTGTTGCAAACCACCAACGACGTCCGGCCACACCACGGTTGGACCCGGGCGGTTTCCTCTCCCCGAGGCGGACGGCTCGGCACGTGGGGCCGTTCCGGAGATTTTGATGAAAGTGAGAGGGCGGATGGCAGTGTGCACAAGCTAGAGAGCACTAGAGACGGCCGAGGAGATGTCCTTCTTGAGTTGTCTAACCGCCTGCAAGGGTTCAAGAAAAGACATGTTGGTCAGACAGGTTCTGCATAGGCCGTAACACATTCAATGACATCATAAATTTGGACCCATTCCTCATTTCATGCACAAATGACGCTTTGCCTCGCAAGCAGGTGGTAATGCCTCTGGTGTT